>CM057968.1:27811089-29011089 GCA_030142095.1 Rubus idaeus | reverse complement strand
CTCGGTGCCCAGAATATGGTGCTCTTGTGAAGCTTGGATTGGAATAAAACATAACCAACCCTCTGATTGATTGAGAGTTTTGGATTGGGAGAGAAGAAGATTAATTTGATTTTTGGGTTAGATGGGCTGTTTTCCGTGTTTCGATTCCAAGGAGGAGGAGAAGCTGAATCCGGAGAAACAAAGCGATGATCGGAAGCAGGGTCAACCGACGGTGTCTTCTAACATTTCGAGATTGCCTTCCGGTGAGTTGTCGAGTTATTTATCAATCCTCGTACTTTGGTAGTTTCAATTTCTCGATCTGATCTGAGTGTCTCTCATCATTCAGTTCTGTCAGCAATATGTTGATGAGGATGTTCTGTTTCTTTTCAGTTATTTGGTGCTGTGTAGTGACTGGATTGATTGTTTTCTTATGTGTGTGAGCTCTGAATTTGAGGTAGACCCCACTAGATTTTGACGTAGTTTGTAAAGGGTGATCCTTTCTTTTGTGAAAATTGGATCTCATGATGACATCAATTGATTGCTGAGGTTGATCTGATTGGTATTCAGTGTTGTCCAAAGTTGTGGTTTATTTCCATATATGACGAGCTGAGATAGATATGTGTGTTAGTATAAGCTAATTTTGGTAAAGCTATGGATTGTGTGGTTTAGACATATCAAATTCAGTTGATTCCAATTATGGTTTTGACTTTCATTTCTTGCAAATGCGCTGGATTGTTCAATGTTTCATGGAGTTCTAAGTTGGAAGGTTATGATACTTACAATTTTGCACTTATGATTGTTTTTGCAGGAGTAGACAGACTGAGATCAAGAAGCAATGGAGGGTCAAGAAGGGTGGATGTTGGGTCCAAACTGCCTGATCCCAAGGATATAGTACCTGGGGGACAAATTGCTGCCCAAACTTTCACTTTTCGTGAGCTTGTAGCTGCAACAAAGAATTTTAGGCCAGAGTCTTTCATAGGAGAAGGGGGATTTGGGCGTGTATACAAGGGGAGACTCGAAAGCACTGGTCAAGTAAATTCCTTTCTGTGCATGATCTGCCATTATATGCATAATAAACAGATGAGTTTATAAAATTAAGGCAATGGCTGCAATAAACTTGAGTTAGATATCAATCATTAGTAAGCTCTTTGGATAAGTTAGTAGCAAATATATTCCAGTTCAAGACTCCATAATTTGACCAAGTACTGATCAATATGGCTTATGTTTGTTTGGAGGCTGCAAATTAGTACTTCACAAGGTTGGTCTATCAAATAGGAAAAAAAAGAAGAAGAAGTGCTAAATAAACAAAACATAATTTTTTCTTTCAAAAATTAAATTATGCACCATAATTTCACTAATTAACCTGAGACATTGTACCTGATTTTGCATTCTATCTTTGTTTTGTGGCTTTCATAGGTTGTTGCTGTTAAGCAATTGGATAGGAATGGACTTCAGGGTAATAGAGAATTTCTAGTCGAGGTTCTCATGCTCAGTCTTTTACATCACACGAATCTTGTCAACCTAATTGGATATTGTGCAGACGGAGATCAAAGGCTTCTTGTTTATGAGTTTATGCCCTTAGGATCACTGGAAGATCACCTTCATGGTAATTTTTCCTTTTAATTCCCCCTTCTGTTTCTCTAATTAGAAATTTATTCCTGTCAAATTGTTGTTTCATTGCTAACTAGTGTGTAGTGATCTTGAAATCATGAATATAGTGTTGAATTACGTAATAAGTTGAACATCTTCTCTTGCAAGTATGACTTATACATATGATGCATGCTATGTGGAAGTGCTGTTTGAGAATGAGTCTTGTTGTCAAATTTCTTGGTAAAATTCAGAAAAGAAAAAGCTCATTTAGTTTGTGGGGCCATCATATCTACATAAAGTTTGGTGGCTTGATATAGCCAATGCACACAAATTCTGTGTTTCCGTGTTATTGCACCATTTGTTTCCCACTTTACCCTCATGGTGATCTTGCCAAATTATATTCATTTTCTGCAAATAAATTTGTGATTCGTTGGGACAAAAGGCCGGGCCAAGGAACTAAAAAGCCCCTTCGGACGAAATCATGCAATTTACGTGCAAGAGTTATATACAAGTGATTTGAGTGAATAATCCATAATAGTACGTTGATCCTTGTGCAGATGTGCCACTGGATGAAGAAGTATTGGATTGGAACACAAGAATGAAAATAGCTGCTGGTGCAGCCAAAGGATTGGAATACCTACATGACAAGGCAAACCCTCCAGTTATTTACAGGGACTTCAAATCATCCAACATATTACTGGAAGAAGGATTTCACCCTAAGCTTTCAGATTTTGGGCTCGCAAAGCTTGGTCCTACCGGAGACAAGTCACATGTTTCTACCAGGGTTATGGGCACTTATGGTTATTGTGCTCCAGAGTATGCAATGACTGGACAATTGACGGTGAAGTCGGATGTCTACAGTTTTGGGGTGGTGTTTTTGGAGCTGATTACAGGACGTAAAGCCATCGATAGCACTAGACCCCATGGGGAACAGAACCTTGTCACATGGGTAATTTTCACTTTGTTTCTTGTTTGTAAAACATATTTGCCTTAAGTCCAAAGAAAAAAAAAACATATTTGCCTAAAACTTATCTTCTTGTTCTGCAAGGTTTGTGGCTCTGACAAATATGTGTTTTCAAAATAATGAGGGGTGTTTGTATGTATACAGGCACGTCCCTTGTTCAATGATCGAAGGAAGTTTTCAAAATTGGCAGATCCGAGACTGCAGGGGCGGTATCCAATGCGGGGTCTCTACCAGGCTCTTGCTGTGGCATCCATGTGCATCCAGGAACAGGCTGCCACACGCCCTCTGATTGGGGATGTGGTTACTGCTCTATCTTATCTAGCCAACCAGGCATATGACCCTACTGCTGCATCAGGGCATGGCCATAGAAGTTCCGGAGAAAAGGATGAGAGACGACACAGAGATGAGAGAGGTGGAAGGATATTGAAGAATGAGGAAGGGGGAGGATCTGGACGCAAATGGCCGGATTTAGATGGTGGGTCTGAGAAGGATGATTCCCCAAAGGAAACTGCAAGGATGTTGAACCGGGATTTGGATAGAGAACGAGCTGTTGCAGAGGCCAAGATGTGGGGTGAGAATTGGCGAGAGAAGAGACGACAGAGTGCACAGGGAAGTTTTGACGGCACTAATTTGTAGTGCCATAGAGTACAATACACCATGCCTTGTTTACCCTGACTCCTTTCCTCCCTCCTTAGAATGTGAGAAGCTGTGTTGTTGTTGTTTTCTTCTGGGTGCTCAGTGCAAGGGAGCTGGTGCACGCCAACACATGTTTTCTAATTTAATCCTTTTTTTTTCTTCTGCCTTTGATCCAAAAATGAAGAAGAAGAAGAAGGAACCATAAGTGGAAAGTGTAATTATCTTCTAGGAGGGTGAGAACAGAAGCACAGGACGTTTTGAAAAATTTTGAGAGTAAACACGTCTGGATAATGCGGTATTCTTCTGTTGTCCACTCTCTTTGTACTTGTAGTGTTGTTGAAGAAAAAAAAAATATATCTATTGTCTGCTCAATCTCTGTTTTTTTCTTTCTTTCTTTTCAACCACACTTTTATCAAGTTACGTCTTGGGCAAACCGGATTGGCGGATTATCTGTGAAGTTCGCATCGATTAATATCCTGGTATAAACTTAAAATCGTATTTTAGTCAATCTTACATTAAATTCTTTCTTTGGAGGGCTCTGTCAAGTTCTATTGCTACTAAAGAATCCATTATTTCGCAAACATATTAGTCAACCTCCTATTTTGGCCCATTTGCAAGGCTGAGAGTGAATCCATTGAACATGTACTTCTTACTTGTCCTTGGACTCGGTGTGTCTGGTTTGCTCATCCCATTGGTTATCGCTTTCCATTGGAGTCTATCTCTTCTCTTGATAGATGGATTCAGCAGATGGTGTTATATTCGGCTAATTTGAATGGTGATAGATCCTTGTTCTTCACATATATTGTTTTTCTCCTTTGGCATATCTGGAAACAAAGATGTTCATTTGTCTTTGATCATATCCCCCATGATCCTGGTTTGGTAGCTCGCAAGGCTTATGCGGCGGCTATTGAGTTTCTCCAGTTCATACATTCACGTCATGGTTCTCAGCCCTTGCATTCTTCGTCACACTGGCCGGTCTCCACCCCCAGTTGGTTCTCTCAAGTTTAATATTGATGCAGATTGGCACTCAGATTCTTGATCTTGTGGAGTTGCTGTTCTTCTTAGAGATTCATCTGGGAAGCTGGTTGCTGGCTCGTGCAAATCTCTCCATGCCATTTTGGCAGCTCTTGCTGTCTTGGAAGGTCTCTCTTTAGCTGCGTCTTTGAACATTAATTCCTTTATCTTGGAATATGACTCCTTCCACATTATTTCTGCCATTTTGCAAGAAAAGATTCCTATGGATTGGGTTACCAATCAACCTTCCTCCTTTTCTAGTTTACTGTTGTCTGATGCTAACCATCTTACAGTCTTACTCATGAAGTTCTTGTTCCTTATGAGTTTGATGCTGGCTAGATTTTTTTGTACTTGTTTGTGGTTTCTTAATATATTATATCTTTTCGTCAAAAAAAAAACTTAAAATCGTACGTTGATGATCTATTTTTATTTTCTAATCTCAAAGCAATTTTTATTCTTCATCGGTTCATCCTAGCTGTTAGAATTTAACTAGTTACTAACTTACTAAGCAATAGAGTAGCCACACCTAAAGCATAAATATGTGGTACGTTTGTATTTTTTTTGTTTTGGAAAGAAGACGGCAATATTCTTGAAGGTCGAGTGGAAAGAAGACAACGCTTGTTACAACTTACAAGCCTAGCTAGGAATGCTATAACAAGTAGTCAAGTAGCAATTACCCTTAAAAATGCCACTTAGCAACCATAGATGGACATAATTATACACAAAAGTCTTGATTATTAAAAAAATGATTAAGTTAAGTTTACCGTCTTGAACTTTAGTTTGAAAATCATGTTAGTCATTGTTCTTTTAATTTTATCAACAACATCCATGTACTTATCAATTTTATCAGTCTAGTCCAATTCGTTAATTTTGACCGTTAAATGCGACATGCATGGCTCAAAGTGGAACTCACTTTTTGATGACATATATTTGAATCACATCAACACTTAACGGTCAAAATTAACGGAATTGACTAATCTGATCAAATTTGTAAGTATAAGGGTATTGTTGATGAAATTAAAATAACATGGATGAATATGATTTTTGATCTAAAATTTAAAATGGTAAACTGAATTTAATTCTTTAAAAAAAGATGAAGATGCATAATTAATTAACAACAATTAATCTGCACTAAAGGGCCCAAATTCACATCACCTTTGCTAACAATTGAACACGAAATGATTTTACATGAAACGAAAAAGACACAAACGCAAAACGCATACAACAATTCTAAGTTAAACGAGTATACAAGCGAAACGATAGCAGCAATAGCTTCTTCTTTTTTTTCTTTTTTTTTCCCACTCTTATAGCAATATAGCTGTACCACAAAAGCAAGAAGAGCAGAGAGATAGTTGAAGCCAGAAGGAGTACTCTTCTTGGCCTGAAAGAGCGCGTTAGAAATCAAGTCCGACATGTCGTAACAGCTACACTTTGTGGTTGAGCATCACACTGCACATGGTTCATCATCAGATTTAAGTTGAAGCTCACCCGATGCATCCACCACCACCACCACGCACTTGTCATGTTCATCACCATCAGGGTCCTTTCCATCTTTACCGTCCACGTCATCGTACGGCTTAGCATCCACCGGATGAACTTCGGAAGTTGCTATAGTGCTCAGAATCACAATGTTTTTCACGTGCTCCGGTGCCGGAACCTTTTTCTCCTGATCATCGATGACCTGTTTGCGGTTTCTGTACATGGCGTAAAGCAGCATCTGAAGGAGCCCCAAGACAAAACCCAACACGTTTGGAAGCTATATAAAAAGGGAAAACTAGTTAGTGCCAAAGTAAGTAATTAATTAATGCTGGGATGCATGAGTAATTTTGCGAAATAATTACTACTTACTGCTATGCATATGTCCCTGAGGAACAGTCCATAGGCAAACCACATCACGGCACTCAAAGTAAGGAAAAATGATAAGCTGAACGGCATAAATTCAACACTCTTTGTGCGGATCACCTGTGCCTGCATTACACATATAGTACATAACGTAAATAACATATATTAAATATCTGATAAGAAAACATTATCACTCATTTACATATTATAAATATAAGGCAACTCACCACAATGCTTAAGGGGGCTGCAAAAACACCAACGGAAATGGCAACATTAATCCATCCAAGAACCGAAACACGGTATTGACTATGAACTACGTATTGTAAAAGGACAAGGATCAAGGAGAAGAGTCCCAAGTTCATAAACCCCAGTAACTTGATAGTGAATTTCTGCACTCGATCAAATTCAGCAATAGTAAATTAATTAGGGTTAGAACATATATGATTGACAAGGGAAAGTTATTCAAATCTTGATACGTCTAAATTTTACGTAACACGCATACATACCCTGGAAGCCTTTGTTGCATATACAATATACATGGCGATGTACAGAGTTTCTATCACACTTCCGAAGGTGTTGATTGTGATGAGAAGCACAGCATTTTGCTTTAGCAGGGCATAGAATAGCCAAAGCGTGGCACTAAACAGTGCTACTAGATATGGCACCGATTGGAAACCTTCGGTCGATTTCTTTCTGTAAATCCGGTAAAATGTTGGCCTGCAATAAAATCACTATTATATCTCCTGAATAATATCGATCATTTCGCAAGGTAAAATGCTTCAAGAATACTTACACTGGGGCTAAGTAAACCAAGAACGAGATTAGATTGCCTGCCATCAAAACAAATCAAAGAAACCGAATAAGTACTGGTCATTCAGATGGAGCTTATCAACTACCAAAAATTAATCATTAATAAACTAGTGAATATGAGGAAGGTTGATCATTATATAGCATCAAGGATTTATAAATATAATCCAGAAACAAGATCGGACGTTATTCCGGTTCGTCTCCATTTTTGTGAAACTATATATCTATAAAAACTTACCTATAAATGAATTAGCTAGCTAGAAATCAAGAAAAGATTAGGACAACCAACCAACTTAATTGTTCTAAAATTATTTTGTGCACATAGAGTGCAATGTTTGTGTATATTAATGAACTTAGACGATTCACACAAGGAAGAAGATGGAATGTATATGTGGCCAAGAAGATGACCACGATTTGTGCGGGCCAACTGATCGATCGAGTGTGTACGTAAAAGCTGTGTGGCACTGTGACTCATAACTCAGACCTAGCAACATGCCAATAACAAACAAGAGTATGCCACACTCGACCGAAAATGCATATGAACAGACACCAAAACGACACATGTATCATCGTTTTTGTCACGTACTATCCATCATTTAATTTGGTACGTATAACCTAGCCAGATAACTGAGCTCATGTTGCAATCTGCTTCGAAACATATGCATGCATTTTACCTAGGATGCCAAATGTAAATGCCCAAGGGTGGTGACTGTCTGCTACTGCAGCCATTTCTGGATTTAATTACTGCAAAAAGGACTCGAAAGGGTGAATTCTGTTTTAATCTAACGAAAACTGAGAGACCGAAGAAGAAGAAGAAGAAGCAAGGATATAGAACTAGAACTAGAAGGGCCTCAGCTGCTGAGAAACCCCCTCTCTCCCTCTCTCTATATCATGCAAATATAAATGAAATGCTGAGGATGGTTCACAAGTTTACGCTCCTTGGTCCCTTTATATACACACATAAAGTATAGAGAAGTAATCAAGTAAGGGCATTCGATGTGCGTATTGAACTCATTCTAGTCGCGTGACAGATGGAAGATTAGTAGGTGGTGTACCATAAGCTCATTCCTCTCAAAATCCCAAACCTCAAAACTCACCACCGCGCGTGAAAAAGCACAGAGCACTCACCACAGTATTGCCCCTGCTCATGATGTAACTAATTCCAATTAGGAATCAGTTTCAAAACTAATTATTAATTAATTTGTAACATGAATTTCACGCTCCTGGAGAAAGAGTGACGCTTAGCTAGAGAATACGAAATTAAATTTTTTACGTTACTCAGTCTCACACACACCGCAAAGGTGTCCAGACAAGTAGAGCCCAATTCACGTGACCTGGGACTCTCCAAACGCGGTCTTAGTTTTGAGCCGTTTCTGTAAAAACGAAACACGCCTCGCCGCGTCACGACTCACGACGTTGGTTTGGTTGCAGAGAAAGCTTAATTTTAATTCAATTCCGTTAGGGTTTGTTTGGTAGTGGGATAGTGCTAGCTAAGCTAGGCAGCCAGCTAGCCTTCAATATTTCGAGGTTTCGTGTGCATCGGGGATTAGGCTCGAATCGATCATGGCTTTTTTATTTTTCTTGCTCAAGAAGTTCGAAAAATGAAGCCCCAGGTTTTTGCGGTTATAAGCTTAGAGACAAATAACAATCATGTTGTTATTCATTTTTTGGCGCTATTATATATTTGGTTGGGATTTGGGAGTGCTAGCCTGCTAGGTGGAGATTTTTGTGGTTCTTTTCATGTGTGCGTATAAATATTTTTAGGGTTAGCTTTTGCTTGAAAAAGGTAAATATTTAGGTGAATATGTGTACGTTGCTTTATTTTGATGACGTAATTTGAGTATACCTGAAATGATTGGGGCTTTTTATCGGATCATTGTATGCAATGTATGTGATTGAGAGGAGAGAGGGAGAGACCAATAATTCATTGATTTAGACACATTCATTCATTCAATTTTGCCATTTGCCACCACTACTCACCAATATAGGTTATTCAAATTTCAATCAAGTATGACAACGTACTTTTTTCCTTTCAGTGGCTAAGCTAGATAGCTCGCGAGAGCATTAATTCAGGGATGGCAATTTAATCTTGAATTAATTTGTGATGTTGGCCATGCATTTCTCTCATGATAATTAATGAGGTTGGTGGCCAGCATTTGTTTAATCGTAGACTCGTAGTGGATGTTTAACTCCAGAAGCGGAATATTAATCACATGTGTCAATAGCTAAAAGTAAATAAGGATACTACCTCATGTAAATCATGTATAGTTGAGAAAAACATGGTTGGAACCAACTACTTACTTCAAGATTATGAACTATTACTTTATTAGGACTAGTAAAACAAAACTCTAGTCTCATGAAACCGCCTCTCTGACTTCTATATGCGGTATTTTTAGAGAAAATTATAGCGTTGCCGGCGTTTGTTGGTGTTGCAGCATATGGTGAGGATGACCTCGGCCTCCTTCACCCACAAGGACAATCATGTCCGTCACTTTTTGTTTATTCGATCCTTTGGTGGTTACTTATCGCCTAAATGTGGCTTGAGTTTTTGGGTGTGGGATTCAGGAGGTTTTAGCGTGATTCATATTTGGTTCAATGCCTTTTATGATGGTTCTATGAATGAGAGCCATTATATGTCGAAGATGGAAACGGCTTATGATATAATTTATTGTGTCATTCTCTCTAGTTGTTGGTTTACCAAGTCTCTAGATCATGACATTACTTATTGGGATTCCACAATTGTATGCGCTGCTCGCCACATTGCTGGTAATTATCTACGGGATAGTGAGAGGTCGTTATTGAATTGGTTTGTTTGACCATTTAATTAATCTATTTATTTTTCTTTCAAAAATTAATCGAAAGTGTCATTATATAATTAAATTATTAATCATTGTCCATCGTATGAACAATGCATACGTAATAAAAATGATTTCTAAGAAAAATCAGTAAATGCCAAATAAGTTATTGAATCAAAAAGAGAAAAAGTAGATATAGTGTTCGGTACAAAGAAAACGCTTAATTAACACGTTTCTAATAAGAAATTTTGGAAATATAAATTTAAAGCAAGTTCTCTTTATATATAATAATTATAGATATTAAAAGAAAATAATTACACAGATGATGAGTACCACTTCTCCAAACACTGTATATGATTCATGAATGATTGGAAATGTTTGTTATCTCATCGATCATCAACAAAAAGCTCTCCCATATTCCCTCAAAAAGGAGAGGCTGGCATGCACAACATTAATTATTTATATTCATGACTGTGAGATTGAATTATATGATCAAGTCAAACTTTGCTATGCACAACTTAAAGAAATGTGAAACTAAATTAAAGCCTGTACGTATTACCATTTCCCAGCCACAAATCTATAACAGTCTCGATCTCATTAACAATTAATCAGAGGATTTGTCACTAAACAAAACGAAGAAATTTGCTTGGATTTGGCTTTTATTGAATTTAAAGTAGCTAGCTAGGTAGTTAAATCTATATATGGTACGTATGAACTAATTGATGATCGAAATAGATCGAATAGCTAGCTAAGCGCCAAAGCTGTCTCTAATATATACAAAATTAATTATATATAAAGCTTGCATTGACTTATTTTCAAAACTAATAATTGCGATATATAGATGAGGATCGATGGTGCTGAGTCGGTTCATGAAAAACTAGCTAGGATCAAAGATTTAATCAAGCACTTTCTCATTGTGCTTTTACGACATTTCATTTCGGATCGATTTGGGGTGAAATGAAAGCTGAGATATGTTTGTGGCAATGGCTTTGCCAATTTGCCATTTCTTTTCCTACTAGATATTAATTGGTTGGAGTCAGTTCAGCATGTCAGCAAAGCAAGATAAGGCAAAGGTACGTAGAAGATGACGATCGAGCTATCTTGAGGAATAGGAAGCCAATCTCTTTGAGCAAAGCTGGCATGGCTTTATGGTCGATTACATATCTTGGTGTCATATTGATTAGTTTGTGTCGCAAGATTAACATTGTCTATTAATTCTAATTAATCAAAAAAGCCTCTCTATCTATATATTTATAGTTTGTGATCGAGTTACAAGTTGCTAGCTGGCTAGATAGCTAGCTAGGTTAGCTAATTATGATATGATAATGATTTTATTACGTGCAGTGCAAGAAGAAGCTCGTCCTTATATCGAGTAATTACGTGCATTATGGGGACCCAAGAAAAGTAGTACCATATATATCACACATGCAAAAAAAAAACTTCGATTTAACATGAAGCACTTTAATTAATTCACAATTTCGTACACAACTCTTTTCCTCTATGATTTACCCAAAAAAAAAAACACTTCTCTATAAACATATATATATAATTGTAAATGTTACAAATAATAAAAATGCGTTATAAACATTAACATGGTTCTATGGTGTAGTGGTTAGCACTCTGGACTTTGAATCCAGCGACCTGGGTTCGACTCCCGGTAGGACCTCTTTTAAATCAATTCCAAATACTTCTTTTTTTAACTTTCTTACTTTTTAAAATTACAACCTTTTTACTGTTGAGTAACTTGGTAAGTTTCTTCACTGTTATCTTTCATTTCCTTCCCTTTTTTTTTTCATTCCTCTGATCCTCTTCCACTTGCCCATCTTCAGACTTCAGCCAGTGACATACACAATGGAGAATTACCTAACCCTAGAAATTGATCAGAAAAACCCAAATTCCTCAGTCTTCTACCTCTACCTCAATCGTCCAAACCATCGCAACGCCCTATCGCCTGACTTCTTCACCGAATTCCCCAGAGCCCTCTCGTCCCTCGATCAAAACCCCAAAGTCAATGTCATCGTCCTCACCGGCGCCGGCGACCACTTCTGCTCCGGAATTGATCTCAACCACATGTCATCGATCGCCTCGCAGTCCATCTCCAGTGACCGAGGCCGCGACGGAGAGAAGCTCCGGCGACATATCAAGGGGATGCAGGAGGCCATCACTGCGATCGAACGATGCCGGAAGCCAGTGATCGCTTCCATCCGAGGGGCGTGCATCGGCGGCGGGATCGATATCGTCACCGCCTGTGACATAAGGTATTGCTCCAAGGACGCCTTCTTCTCGGTCAAAGAGGTCGACCTGGCGATCACGGCGGACCTCGGAACTCTTCAGAGGCTGCCCAGTATCGTCGGGTATGGCCACGCGCTTGAATTATCGCTGACGGGTCGGAGGTTTTCGGGTTCGGAGGCCAAGGAGCTGGGCCTGGTCTCTCGAGTGTTCGAGTCCAAGGAGGAGCTGGAGAACGGCGTACGTTTCGTTGCCGAGGGTAAGTGGGTCATTTCAACTTGCTTAATAACCAATTTGCTTCGATCGTTTAAACTAACAACCGGTGGTCGGTCGTTGCAGAAATTGCTGCAAAGTCGCCGCTTGCAGTGAGCGGGACGAAAGCAGTGTTGCAGAGGAGCAGGGAGCTGAGCGTGGAGCAAGGATTGGATTACGTCGCCACGTGGAATGCGGCGATGCTGATATCCGATGATTTAGAAGAGGCAATCTCAGCTCACACCCAGAAACGAAAGGCTGTGTTTGCCAAGCTCTGATATTGCAAACCATCTTCTTCCTCCTGTGTTTTTAAGCTTAGCTACCTCTACTTCCCTCCTTTTTTCATCTTGTTTAATAATTATTCAAAATAATCGAGGGTTAGTGACTTAATTTGTGGGCTTATTCTTGTAATATATATATTTTTTTTGTTGGCAATTAACTTATTGCTAATACTATAATTGTCAGAAGCTAAATTGTTGGGCGTTGGTTTATGTTCAATCCGGACCAAAAACTTAAAACATTTATCGTGAGGAACCGAATATAGAAGGTACTAGCTAGCTAGCAGTTAATTTTGTACAAACCAAAAACACGTATGATTGACTCGGCTATAGATATTGATGAGCATATTCCTTTGTAACCCCAAAAATTTAGGGGGAGACATGCTTAGAGCTCCGCAAATTCCTGGTTCAATGGGACAACACAGAAAATACGTAAACCAAATTAGGCGTCATTGAAATAGAACATTCTATGTTGACTGTCTAGTTTGTAGGGCTTCCCTTACTCTATTTTGAACATTCATTGTTTCTTGATCAAATTAGTTGGCAATGGCATATTGGCATTGTACGTGTTGGGTTTAAATACCGATATCACACTATCCATGGATGCCCCAAGCTTCCTGTGTTCTAATTTTCCACTCATTTCTTTTGAATTCCACAACTTGCAGTTTGCAAATTTGCAAATTTGCAAGACAAAATGGCTGCGGCTATCGAGGCTGTGCATGTCTCAGACGTTCCCCATCTCGAACAAGTCTCAGAAATCAATGCTGCATTAGCCCTTATCAAAGCTCCATGGTCGGCGCAAGGTCAGAAATTTGAATCAATCAAATACTTGGAGTTTAGAAATGAAATGAATGGTTTTGGGTTTTGTGAGTAGGTGTGAATGAACATGATGAAGGCGTAGAAACCAAATGCGGATTCAAATGGCCCAAGTTCGTGGTGATGGGACACAGAGGCAGCGGAATGAACATGTTGCAGTCGTCTGATAACAGAATGAAATCCATCAAAGAAAACTCCATTAGCTCCTTCAACTCCGCCGCTCAATTCCCTATCGATTTCATTGAATTTGATGTTCAGGTAAGCACCATTGTCTTCTTGTTGAGGCTACTATTATTGTGCCTCTTCGTTTTCGTATCATTTTTGTTATGCTTTCTTGCTTTTACTATTGGTTGAGCGAAAAAAACCTTTGTGTAGGTGACCAAAGATGACTGTCCAGTCATATTTCATGACAACTTTATCGCCACTGAGGAGAAGGTTAGTTCTATAAATCCCATAAATATTTGTATCCTGTTTTCGTAATGAGAATATCTACTTGACTAGCTTGTTATATGGTTTCAGGGTGTTTTCGTTGAGAAAAGAGTTACAGACATTAATCGGCCGGAATTTCTTTCCTATGGACCCCAGAAAGAGCTTGGAAAGGTGAATCATCAGTGTCGATTTTTTCTTTTTTCAAATTCATAATGTTTGCATATGTTGATGTTCTATTAACAGAGCTAGTACATTGTGATTAATCTTTGTCCAGGTGGGGATCCCTCTGTTTAGAAAAACAAAAGAGGGGACTATTTTTGAGTGGAAGGTAGAAAAGGATGACCCCCTATGCACATTGCAAGATGTGTTTGAGAATGTTGACCATTCCATGGGGTTCAATATAGAATTGAAGTTTGATGATCAGTTAGTGTACAAAGAGGAGCAACTCCAGCATGTTCTCAATGTAATCTTGCAGGTATTCCATCACTCGGATAAGACACTATCTTGTTTTATAGCATGATTTTTCTATTGGGGTAAAAAAAATGGAAAATTGCGTATTTCAGTCTCTTTATTGTTCTTCCAGTATATACTTGTTAAACTTTTTGGAGCGCGCAGGTGGTAAATAAGTACGCCAAGGACAGACCAATCATGTTTTCGAGCTTTCAGCCTGATGTAGTTCTGTTGATCCGAAAGATGCAAAGCACCTATCCCGTAAGAACGCCTTCCGAACTCCGGCCTCATAGACCGTGTTCAGTGGAAACTTTTCTGTGGGAAATTAATATTTTGAATAAGATTAATGACTAATTTCGATCAGTTACTCACTTTCTAAAGTTCTGATCCATGCAGGTATATTTCCTCACTAATGGAGGGTCCGAAATTTACAAAGATGTTAGAAGGAACTCTTTGGAAGAGGCGATTAAGGTGTGTTTGGCAGGCGGTTTGCATGGAATTGTGTCCGAAGTGAGAGCTATCTTGAGAGATCCGAATGCGGTCAGCAGGATTAAAGACTCCAACCTTTGCCTTCTTACCTATGGCCAATTAAAGTAAGCTCTAACTGCTTGTCTTTCTTCTGAGTATTCATTTTCAAGATCGCTACTCATCCATTAAAAATGGTATTCATATGGACTTTGCAGCAATTTGCCAGAGACGGTGTACATGCAACATCTGATGGGCGTTGAAGGAGTGATTGTTGACCTCGTCGGAGAGATCACCGAGGCAGTTTCGGATCCAAACAAGTGACCGAAGAATCAAGGAAAGATGCATGAACTTGAACTCGAACTTTTGTTCCTGCTAGGAGCTTATACCAGAGTTGATACAACATTCAAGGCTACGTACGCAACGTAGCCAAATCTAGGGGAGGAAACTCTTGTGTATTATAGAGTTACATTAATCATAGGTTAAAATGTAGTTGTATCCAAATGGTTTCCTAAAAGGAAAACCAGTTCCGAGTTCAAATTCAGTTCATAAACAGATGATCTCCACATTGTGTTTAACAGAAGATGTATATTTGGAGTATAAGAAAGTTATACTCCTACAACTGGGATATTTTCTTGTTCTTGAAAAAAAAAAACGTTCTCTGGGATGTGTCTGTTATTTCCGTTATTTCAGTTCAGTGAACCGTCTTATAAATACCCTTTAACCCCTAACCCAAGCTATTAAGAGACCCAGTTTGTTTTCGTAGCACAATTCGTTTCTTGAATTCCAAAGCTTGAAATTTACGTTTTTTTCCAAAGACGAAATCTCAAATGGCTTTCAAGGCCCTTCAGCTCTGTTTCGCTCCCAAACTTCTCCAAGTCCAAGAAAAAGCCACATTACCCCTCTTCTGTTCGCCATGGATGACGCAAGGTCAGAATTTCAATCAAATATTCACATTACTATTTCTTTCAATCGGTGCATTATTGTTCTGATTTTCAAGAAAGATTTTGATTCTGGTTTTTGGGTTCTGGGTATTGAAATTTGGGTTTTGTGAATACGTGGGAACGATGAATGTGAAGAAACCAAATGCAGACACAAATGGCCCCAGTTGGTGGTGATAGGACACAGAGGCAATGGAATGAACATGTTGCTGTCCTCTGATACCAGAATGAGAGAAATCAAAGAGAACTCAATCCTCTCCTTCAATACTGCTGCTAAATTCCCAATTGATTTTGTAGAATTGGACGTTCAGGTAATTAATTGAGCAAAAGAATATTTCTACTTCTTTTGGGTTCCCAATTCCTAAATAAAACCAAGAATCTTGATACAACATTTGGTCAGTTTGCTTTCTTGCTTTTAGTGTAAGCAAAATTTATTTTTGTAGGTGACCGAAGATGACTGTCCAGTAATTTTCCATGATAACTTTATAGTCACTGAGAACAATGTTGGTTCTCTCTAAACCCATAATTGAGTTCTTGATTTATTTTCATAGCGGAATCTGTAGCTATGTATATACATATGTGATACCTTGGTTGGAATTCGATTTCAGGGTGTTTTGATTGAGAAGAGAGTTACAGACATTACTGTACCAGAATTTCTTTCATATGGACCCCAGAAAGAGCTAGGAAAGGTGATCATCAATGTCGATTTGTTCGTTTTGTATTGATAATTTTTGTATCTGTTGGTGTTCTGTAAACTAGTCTAATGTGATGAATGTTGTTCAGGTGGGAATGCCTCTGTTCAGAAAAATGAAAGATGGGACAGTTTTCGAGTGGAAGGTGGAAAAGGATGAACCCCTATGCACATTGCAAGAGGCGTTTGAGAAAGTCGATCTTTCTCTGGGCTTTAACATGGAATTGAAGTTTGATGATCACATAGTCTACAGAGAGGGACAGCTCAAACGTGTTCTTCAAGTAATCTTGCAGGTACAAGGCTTGTTTAATAGCATGTTGTAGACTATAATTAATGGTTGTTGTTTTACTTCACTTGGGAGAAAAACAAATGGAAATTGGGTATGTCAACCTCTCTGTTCTTCAATGTTCAACACATGAACTTCTTGTTTAAATAGGTGGTAAAAAGGTACGCAAAGGGCAGACCAATCCTCTTTTCAAGCTTTCAGCCTGATGCTGCGCTTTTCATCAGAAAAATGCAGACTACTTACCCCGTAAGTATTTTCACTTAATTCCAAGCGTTTCTAGGAAATTTAAATGTTTTGAGTAAGATTGAACCGTTTTGGTTAGTGACTTAATTATAAGTTAAAACTAATCTCCAGGTATATTTCCTCACTGAAGGAGGGTCTGAAATGTACACTGATGTGAGAAGAAACACATTGGAAGAGGCAATTAAGGTGTGCTTGGCAGGTGGTTTGCAAGGAATTGTGTCAGAAGTGAATGCCATCTTGGGAAATCCAGAAGCAGTAACCAGGATTAAAGGGAACAAACTTCGCCTATTAACCTACGGCCAACGAAAGTAAGCTAATAATGTTTTTCTGCTGAGTTTCTGAGATCAGAATTGGGAAAATTCTTGCAGATGTTGGTCATTAGATGCTTGTATACACTAATTGTATGCAAGAATTTCTCGAGAACTTGTCGAACTGACAATGAAATATATGCTTGTGCACTGCAGTAATATGGTAGAGGCTGTGTACATGCAACTTCAGATGGGCGTTGACGGAGTGATTGTTGACCATGTCCGAGAGATCACAGAGGCATGCAGTTTCTGACTGAGCTAGTACATGAATTGTCACAGCTTTCTTTCCTAGTTGCTAGAGGTTATACACTTATACCAGATTTAGTGCAACATTGAATTAGCTAGGCCATACAAGTAGCCCAAATTGACAAGTAGAAAATACATCTTGTTCTGTATATCAAATTGACAAGTAGCTAAGCTGAAGATGAGTACTGAGATTAACAAGGATTCCACTGTTGCTGGATTTAATGACCATTGTCAATTTCAGTCATTTACATCTCGGGGGATTTAGAAGTTGAAATCCAGTTGGCGGGGCCTATGCTTACCTCATTGGGCCTATGGAGCCCGTCTACCATTTTCAGAGGTTTAAAATAGTAACTTGAATGCTCTTAACTCATAACCCAACTAATTAGGCTCACAAATTTTACCCATCAGTATGTGCCAGTAGTTTAATTTTTCCTGTTTGAAGTTACAGTAGTGGAAAAGTGGTTATCCTAGAAACCCATAAAACCTGGAATAAAGTTAAAAGCTAACTTTGCTTCTAGAACTAGAACTGGAATATATACCTTGTAAGCTTCGTAGAATGAGGTTTAAAGACGTACGTACGTAGCTTTACATGATCGATATGAGAGAGAGAGAGAGGGTGAGGGTGATATTACCAAGTGGGCCAAATTGGTTTCACATGCCCAAAAAAGACACCAATCTTTTCTAGCCAATACATTTGATGACCCTTTTGAGGAAGTTTATTTGTTGTGTGCACCTAACCTTTCACACGATTCGATTCGATTCGATTCCAAGTGATGGGATGAGCAAGGAAGAAAGTTAGAAAGGTACATACGTACGTCTCAATCTTATCGTGTACGATATACATATACGTACAAGAATGTCATGAGAGCAAGTGGGACAAGTCGTTATACAATTAGTTAAGAGTTTAGCACCATCGTTTGCAAGGTCTAATTAGGAAATCACGACATCGAAACAACACATGAATATTCATGCATACATCGTTTTCATCTAAATACGTATTCAACAACTTACTTTCTTCAATATTTAGATATTAATGTACGTACGACACTAGCAAAACTTCTACCATACTAATCATCAATACAACAAACAAATCTGTCCCCTTTTTTTTCCATCAAACCCGTTTTAGTATTTGGAGCTCCAAAAACAAATTACAAAATTTTATCACTCACCAGTCACCAGTTTAGAAAGCTTGGCCTCATCATTAAGCTATAATTCTCTGTACATTCAAGATATAGCAATTAGATGACTGCTACTTGTAAACTAAGAATCTATACACACACACACACACACACACACATATATATATATATATATATATACAACTATAACCTTTCCTCAAATTTTTTCCCAAACCAACTCTCCCCAAATACTATATATTACCCAAATCACTACATTCCCAACACCCCCAAACCACTCTCACCTGCGCGCCAACCACTTCCCAATGATATATATATATATTGGGTTTTTACCCATATATATATATATATATATACATATACTGGTGATCCTGTTTTTCATGTCCCAAAGCCGTGGGCTTAATTGCTTGCCAACAAGGGAAGAAAACCAGCGCGCTATTTATTTTATGCATGCTACCTTCTAATTAATCTCATATGTGGCCGATACGAATAAAATAGCAAGCTTGCTTCAGGCTGGTTGACAACTTGAATAGCTTTAAAATGAAGGAAAATGATCCATATATCTCAATCAACTCTATTATATATGCAGAATGCATGTTGAGGAAGTAACCAAACGACCTCTATCATCAGTAAGCCAATTTGCACCACTAAACAATAGCTGGGTCAACTTTGAAATCAATCTATGGCGACTCCTTGAAATAGTTTCTTAGTTAATTTAATTTACTCTCAAGTCTTAACCCTTTCTTCTAGAAATTCATTTCGTTGGATCTTTGCCATATATTTGTTTACTTGTCGAAGCACCAAATATATTTGTTTAAGTTTCATGTAACATATTCTATATATAAAAAAAAGAGTTTCATATAATATATATATATTTTCCCTTTTTTTTTTTCTTTGCCTCCCTCTTTTTCCCTCCCCCCCTATATATTTATAGGTACATGTTTTTTAATTTATAATTCACTAAAACAAAATATATTACAAGCGATTGCTTGCTGCATATACTTAAATAGCATGATATCACTCAGCTAATTTTCGTCTGGGACCAATTGAGTTTTATTAATTGTCATTCTCTTTGAACTCCACGAAACCCCAATCTACACATAAAATATATGAAACTTTTTCAGATATATAAAATTTACTCCATCGCTATATTGAGACAGCACTAATTAGAAAATGGGAAATGATGGCCTATAAAGAAAAGAGCACACATAATACTAAAATGATTGACATAAAGGAGGCCGGAGTAAGAGCACTATTTTCTTCTTCCACATCAAATTTCCCTTTCTAACTTGGTGCTACTCTTTCCAGCTAATAATCATGAAGTGCCGAAAACATTTCTAATATTTTACCTTTGTTTGAACACTCAATTCAATAATGTGTGATGAATTCAAGAATTTTTCTTCACGAAGCAACACTAAAATAAAGAAAGTATATTCTCACATAAGCGCGAGTCGCGCTAACAACTTTTTGATTCGAGTAACGAAAGAATGCAACAATATTGATTGATATTAGACCTCTGATGAGTCAGCCAATCTGCATTTAGATAACCCTAACTTATGTTTAAGGTTGTTCTTTTGTTCAAAGTAACCCATTTTTATTGGGTTGTCCAAAACCAAGTTTCAAACTTCCTCCCTCTGCATTCATGTGAACTTGAAAGCTCTTTTTCCTGTCTAATGCATTAGTCAAAACGGCAATGGTGTGTATTGGGATGCTTGCAATGGGGGGAAACTCTAAAAGAGATGAATTCCCATAAAAGTAAAAAGACTGAGGAAGAAAAGTACCAAGCCAACCCCACAAGCCCAAAATTAAAAAAACAAAAGGGTATTTGATTTTGTTAAATATAAAAGAGATGGAAGAAAAAGATGAAGATATATATGTATATATATAGGTTGAGCTAAGAAGGAGGAGGAAGCAGAAAGGGTTTTCCAGTGAGCAACATATTTTACTCAAAACACAAATAATTGCAGCCTTTGACGTTTCTTTCTTACTCCTTAAAACCTTCTTCAACACCCACACGCAACCTTCTTTGACCCTCTCCATCAACTCAAAACCCTAAAGCCACAGCCGCAATTTTGCTTACGAAACCCCAACTCAAACTCCAATTATTTATTTGTTTATTTATTTTCACAAGACACAAGTGGGCTTTTGCTTGTGGGGATCTCTAATATTCTTTTTTTTTTCTGTATTTTTTTTAAAATTAAAACTAGAAAAAGGGGTTGCCCTTCTCCTTACGTAGTCAAGCTTTTCTGGATTTGTCAATGTTTGAGGCTCCGTTTAACTACAATCTCAACCGTCCCACGTTACCTCCACTTCCGATTTTTCATACTTCCAAAACTACCCCTGATGAGTCAGAAGTACTACAACGACTGCCATTCTTACCAGTCAAAATTTGATTATTATTTTTCAACTGAAAATATCTTACCAGTCACTCTAATAATAGTTTGCTTATGTTAGATCAAAATCTTTTACTTATTTTATAGTAGTCTCCTCTGTTGCTTGGCAGATTGAATGACTTGGATATTTATTTCGTACCAGTTTTGGCATATTGGTTCTGGTTCAATGCCTAAAACATAATTTTCTCATTGATATTTGTTTTTTTTTTAGCATTGATATTTGATTTAACGTGATAATTTTGAACAATAAATAAGCAATGGTAAGATGGTAATTGTGTTGAGAAGTAAAAAAGAATTTGTGGAAAATGGCACGAGTGGCATCTCACAAAAGGAGATTCGAGAGACGATTTCTCCTAAAATTTGCATCTGATCCAAAATAGTGAGACAACAAGATTGAGGAAATCTTGAAATGGGGCATCGCTTGAAGGTGGCATTTTTGTCAGTTAGCCTAAATCCGACGTGGGTGCCCGTCGTTTTGGAGGCAAGTAGGTCCCTGACCTTTATTCTCTCACCCACCCCCACGAGGCCATTACACCCCCCCCCCTCAATTACCGAAATGCCCTTCTCTTATCAAAATTTTGCTTTCTTATTTCTAACCAAGAAAAAAAAATCGGTAAAGCTATGATCTGTCGGTTATTTATTATCAATTCTAACACTCTGATATTCGAATTTTACTAGCATCTACAAACAGATATCTAAAGATAGATGAAGTGGAAATAAAAATTATAATTTTTTTCTTTAAAAAAAAAAGGGAAATATTATAAGAAAAAGATAAGGTACAACAATATGTAGACTTCTATTGGATGAAGATATTGATGGCAACGTGATATAGGGACCCATTGGCCATTAACCCAATTTCAATTTCAATTTCAATTCCAATTCATATTCTTTGTCTCTCGCTCTATTGAACGCAACACAACGCAAGCAGCATCTTTCATACGAAATATTCAACTTAGTTCTACACGCATCCCTATGCGTGTACCCTATGATGCGCGCACTGCCATTCAATAAATATGACCAATATTTGATGCATAAACAGAACTTTTAGTCCCCCTAATCACTATTTTTGAATGACAAAAAAAAATTATGTTTATTATCAATAAGACAATAACTAATGATTTATATCCAAAACAAGGGAATTTTTTAAAATTAACCACATTGTTAGGAGAGTTTTTTCTTCAACTTTTTTTTCCCAAGGTTGATCGTATAGGGTGAGTTTCCGGTCGCCATTGCTTGATTCGTTATGGCTCTAGTCTCTACAATATTTTTTGTTGTCTCTTCTCATGTTAATCTTTTGTAACGAGTAAACAATTGTCCGGCATGAATTATAAAACACCTTATATTTTTTACTTTAGTTGTTTATATTTGCTCTCTTCTTTCACCAACATGGTCATGGATATCGTGGTAATCTTTTATGCACGTACAAGGACTTTAGAGCGAACCGCTTTCTTCTAAACTTGTTTTGATGATCAAATCTCATGAATGATCTCACAACTGTTATAGTATCACTTCAAGAGGATGCTAACTTATAGTCAAAGATTGATTGTACCTCAAAGACTACTTCATATATGACACCGGAATATGTCTTTCACTAATTAATTCTTTTGTTGAACCATTAATACATTGTATTTCGCTTATTGAGTGTTACACATTTTTCAAATTAACTTCGACCCAGTATAACTTTGAGGAAGTGTCAATGTTGTATTTCTTGGTTGGCTTCATCAAGCTCTAGGTTTCTTATTCCAATTACGTGATGGGTATGGGATGGTTTTGAAAATAAAATTAAGTCCATAAACAATAAAAAAAATTATTCAAAAAATTCTATAAATTTATATTTTATGCCGAGAATAAAATAATAAAATTCATCTATTTTATTTTTACAGATTAAATACATATATGATTAATTTTTATTCATTAATTAATTAATTACTAAATCAAATTTAAACGATTAAATAATGTTGACAGCATAATTGCCTTTATAATTTTTTTTTTATTTCAGTTTATCTACATTGTCTCTAACTTTGTATTGTTGTTAACGAATATATTACACACACTAAAACATAGTTTTAATATAAATTAAACTTAGAGTCACTAAGGCTATGTTCTGTAACATTTTTCAAAAAGTGTTTTGCAAAATAAAAATAGAAAAATTAAATTATATATTTGTAAGATTTAAAAACATGTTTGGTTGTTGTTGACTTTCAAAACTGTATCAGTACTAAGTGACTCACGACTCCTCCTTTTTCTTCCTCCTCCTCCTCCTTCTCATGCCGATTCCTTCTTCTTCCTCCTCCTCCTCCTCCTCCTCCTTCTCCTGCTGATTCCTCGATTTGCTCCTCTGCCCAAGCACACACCGGCCTTCTTCTTCCCGACGTCGGAGATGGCTGGGTGTCGTTGGAGATTGTTGGGTTTCATTCGAGATGACTATAATTTGGAAGAAACTGTTGGGTTGCAAACTTTCAATGAAGATGGTAATGAAGATCTAGTAGCCCGTAAGGAGGTGTTCTTCAAATTTACCGAAAACATCAATTTATTGTTTTCTAAATTTACACTATAATTCAGAGTTGTATCCAACATTTTATTAAACTCATTTTTCAGATTTGTCAACCGAACACATTTTCAATGCGTTTTTGTTTTGCAAATACAAAAAACTGTTTTATAAAACAGTGCCGAACAACCCTTAATATTATGGAAAACCATATCTTAGCAAATAGCAATTAATACATTTGACATAACAACTATGAAACTCACTTATTTTTTTATTTTTGAAAATGGGTAATTCATTGTGAATTCGTTTCCTTTATATATTTTTTATTTGTGAACTTGATATACTTAGGGCAGTAACTTAGGTGGTTGAAGATATTATGCCATATTTATACAATCATGAATGCTTTAATACCCTATAAAATATTGCTCTACCTCCTTTCATTACGTATACCAATACAATTATTAAAAAAAAAAACAACCACCACTACATGTTGATGAAGGTAACAATGTCATAGGCATTTCCCAAAAGCTTTTCAAAAAGCATTGGTTGGAGCTTTTCAATGTCATATGAATTGATGCGGTTGTTTTAAAAAAAAATATTAGGGATCTATTAACAAATGCAACAATCCAATTTTCATAAGCACTAGTCCACAAACTTATTTCAAAAAATGGGATTACACTTTCAAGCACTCACTGAGGTTATATTGACCCAAAAAAAAACTGTTTAATAATAAAGTTATGGCTTACATTAAAAAAACATTTTATGCCATTGAAATCCTCATTTTACCGTTATAAAATGGATATTATTTTTTTCTTACCAATAACTGAAGAAAAAAAATTTGTTGGCATCAATGTGGTAAGGTTTACTACTAAGCAAAGACATATTAATAAGGAATCTTGACTCTTTAAGTTGTCAAATCGCCTAATTTGTATCTAATAACACTCTGTCACATTATAAGTCCAATAAATTATAACCAACAGAAAGAGAAAGAGAGTTACTTCCTTCTTGTTTTGGTCGTACGGAAAGAGAGAGCTTCATGTAAAAGAAAATAAAAACTCGTTCAATTTTTATTTTTTCCCCACAAAAAAAACGGAGACGACGGAAATGAATGTTTTTCCGTAGACCGTACTTTGACGTTGGTGAGCACCCAACAGTTTTGCTTCCCAGGACACAGCCGTAATTTCATCCCATACGCCTTTAAGGCCTTGGGTGAGCTACAGCTGTCAGCGTGACATAAGCTTACTTCATCCTTACGAGTACGTAAAGGCGTACGCCGCGTACCACCCTTTGCTAACTACTAAGAGTAAACGAGATGACCATTATGCCCTTCCCGCCTCGAATGGTAAACTCGACCTTCCGTCCAAGTTTCAAGTTGGGGTCAAAAAGGGTAATTTAGGTAGACGATGAAGGACTGGGTTTAAGTTAACGGGTTCGGTTATTTCCACAAAGGTCGAACAGAACAAGGGCATTGGCTCAAATGGAAAAGTTTAACCTTTTCGCAAACCCCTCGACGTTTTGTTAAAATAGTGTCAAAGGAAACGAGGAGATTGAGTCTCGTTTACGCCAAATGGGTCGTCCTATTCTCCCTTCTCTCTCTCTCTCTCCATTGTCTCCAACACCCATTACTATAAAAGAAGCCACACTTTCTCACTATGATACTCACCATTGATCCCCCACCTTCTCCATACCTTTTCCTCTTTTCTTTTCTCCTCCTTGTTCTTGTTCCCTCTTGTTCTTGACTTCTTGTTGTTCGTTTTATTCTCTAATGGAACTATAAACAGTTTTGAGTCTCAACTACTTGAACTGGACAACTAAAGGGGTTGGGCTTATTTATTAATTGGGGTTTCAATTCTCTTGAGACTTGTTGGTGCCACTCAAAACAAATTTATATGGAGAAGCTCAATTTTGTGAGGAATGGAGAGCTGAGATTGCCTCCTGGTTTTCGGTTCCATCCCACGGACGAAGAGCTTGTTCTCCAGTACTTGAAGCGCAAGGTTTTCTCATGCCCTTTGCCTGCTTCCATCATCCCTGAGGTTGAAGTCTGCAAGGCTGATCCTTGGGATTTGCCAGGTTGGTGTTTTTTCAGTTTCAATTTTAAACTCCACACCTGTCTCAAACTTGAATTTATTGGAGTGAGATAAACTACAATGTCATGAGAATTAGTTGGTTGTAATTAATGGAAATGGGTTTGTTTGTGGGTTTAGGTGATTTAGAGCAAGAGAGGTACTTCTTCAGCACTAGGGAGGCCAAGTACCCAAATGGGAACAGATCAAACAGAGCAACCGGTTCTGGGTATTGGAAGGCAACTGGTTTAGACAAGCAAATTGTGGCTTCCAGGGGCAACCAAGTTGTGGGGATGAAGAAGACTCTGGTTTTTTACGGAGGAAAACCTCCGCATGGGGCTAGAACCGATTGGATTATGCACGAGTATCGCCTTGTTTTAGCTGAAGACAAAAACAAGTCCTCCCAAGTGAGCTTTTGTTCCGTCTAGCTTTGGTTCACAAAAATTGACCCATTTCCAACACCTACTGTTGCTAATTGCGGTTTCTTTTGTTTTGTTTCAGAGCCCTGTGGCGCCGCCGGTGAACAATTGGGTTCTTTGCCGCATATTTTTGAAGAAAAGGGGCAGTGGTAAAAATGAAGAAGAACAAGTGCAAGTGCAGCCCTGCAATGTTGACCAAAGAGTGGCAAAAAAACCCAGGATTTCTCGGCCTGTTTTCTACGATTTCATGACCAAAGACAGGGCCAATTTGAGCCTGGCACCTTGTTCTTCCTCTTCAGGTTCAAGTGGAGTCACAGATGTCGTTTCTAGTGAGACAGAGGAGCATGAAGAGAGCAGTAGCTGCAATAGTCTTCCTTATTTTAGAAGAAAACAGTAAAGTCTCTCTGAACCAGTAATTGGCCGGGGGCTAGTTTCTTGTTGCTTAATTTGTCAGAATAACCATCTAGAATTCAATGCAGTCAGTCGGTCACAAAAGTCCGCGTTAAACTTAACAACTTGTAGTCGGTGTTACTATGAAATTGAGCAATGGATGTTAGCAGATGGTTTTTATGTAATCAAATCCCAGGTTTTCTCATAGCACGCACACTTTATTTGCATTCTTGTATAGAAAGCTAAGGCATACGATTTTGAAGCCAAAAAAATATGGAGGAATCGAATATAATCTTCAAAGATCAATCATCACCTTCGTGCCAGGTTCCCTAATCCCTTTGTGGAAAAGGCAAAATCATCACTCAAAAGGAACCCAATTCCTCAACATTGTTTTCAAAGGGACCAAGACTACTCCCAACTCAAATCTGCATCATTGAAAAATCAAGCACAGAATCTTATTCCGAGAAACAGACATTCCGATTCTGACATTAATTTTTTCCACAATATTCTTCGTCCTAGTTTTAGTGTCATACAAGAAACACAAGGTCAGTTGGTATAGGATGTTGCAGGAGACACAGGGTTAACTAAAATTTGAATCTTCTTCAAGACCAGTTGGTGACTTTTAAAATTAAAAAACACAGTGGATTGTTTAACAGGGACAGCTGCGATTATTGAAAATAAAAATGAGGTAAGGTGAGGGGACCCGAGTTTTGAAAACTGATCCATGACCTTAAATTCCCAAAAGCATATGATTTCTTGCACATAGTTTACGTAAACGGTACCTCTTAATCCAGAAGGCTTTAAAAAAATCTGCAAAACATTTTTGTCAAAGATGCTAATGATGGTATGTGTTCTATGTTTCTTAATAAAAGTAAACGACTGCTGTGGAATATCTACTATTATCTCTGATCTGGGTTTTGTTGGACAGAAGTAATAAGCCCAGATTAGAGGAGAGGAGGGATTGTCCTCCCCACTATGTTCCAAACTAATCTGCAACATTGACTTCAATCAATTTGATATAAATAGATGCTACAACCCTTGATACTCATAATGTAAAATACTTTTCCCATTCCCTTACTTTCCTACTTATACAAATCATTATTTTCGCTCCATTTTTGCAATCGTGTCATACATGCAAGAACCACGAGCCTGCTATAGTTGACTCAACCAATATCATTATTAGTAACTAATAAAATGGATCCAAACCCATCAAACACTAAAGTACATACCTACCATTATGGTAATCACAATAATACAGCAATTATTAACTGTTTTAAAAAGATTAATACTTATAACATTTCTTGATCCACCACAAGGCCGATTTGTAAAATACCATTCTCTAAAGCACATACATAGTCAGAGGATTCTTAGCAGTCTATGTGTCGTTCATTAATTTAAAAAAAAAATCTTAAAAAATATTTTTGACAAATTATCTTATATAGAGATTAAAAAAAGACAATCGAATAAGCAAAACAGAGAAGCGTTATAGTTTTTGAGATAAATAAAACATAAATTTCTGAATTCACTATTGCTTGGAATTAAAAAGAAGAGTACATATAAAATATGACTGATAGAAACCTACAAGACGTTGGTTGTTGTCCTTTGCAAACATAGAGACATGGATGATGATATAATAGGCTAGATAGGTTTGAAGATAGGCCACAAGCGCATGAGAGAGTGACAAGTGGACATCAGGTGGAGAAAGGACGGCATTAATAATATTAATAACCTTGATTATAAGTTGTGCTTATGCATAATTGAGCTAATTTGACATGCCATAAACAGGAAAAGGAAGAACAAAATTATGAAATAGATAAGGAAAAAATTGCCGACCGAAGTTTCTTGCGACATTGGTTTAGAATCACCCAAGGGCTTTTGGAGTTCTTCACGTCACTTTTTTCTATATATAACAAATTTATTTCATTTTCCATCACAATAAATAAAAATAGGAAATGGAAATGGATTGGTTCTGTGGATTGCTGACTTGGGTTGTCTAATTGTCAATCACGTGGGCAGCCCGTCATGGTAGACCATACACAACTGATTAGGTCAATCACATGAATGAAGAAACCCCCATCTGTCCCAAAAACATAGACGAGGTGTCCCTCTCGAGGGAAGGGCATTTCCGACATTTTCCAAAGACATTACCCAAGCAGACAGGGAATGTGTAGTCTCAATTGACCACTTCCAAAAACCAACCCACACTTTAATATGTTTTCTTTGATTTGGACAAAATTAAGTTAAAAGGGTTGCTTAGTATCTATGCAACAAGGACATCTCCAAAAAAATTTAACTAGTTCTAGACAGCATAGTATAATCAAAATTTAAACCTGTCACATTAAGCTTAATTTTAATGTGGGGGTGGACCTCTCGTTGTTAATGAAGGGTCTCTTTAGAAATTAAACTATCATAAACCTAAACTTGAGGTGAAGCTAAGAGGGAAGGGATCCAAAGCTTTGAGAATCTGAAATGATAGGGTAATGGTGGGTTGTGGATTTTTTTATTTAAGTGGGAGATGTCTCCTACACGCAACTATTTCCTCTCAACAGATTTAAAAGCCAACACCAACTCTTCGCAGAAGATATGAATTTTTTTCCCAGTTGGAAATGAATGTGGGGGGGGGGGGTAGATGATATTTTTGTGGTGCTAAGCTCATTGACAGAGAGATAAAAGAGAATCCAAACTTTGCATGTGATGACTGACTAGTTTCTTTGTTTTTTTTTTCCTTTGCCCTAAACCAGAGGTACTTTTCGATCAAGTGCCTAATGTACAGTTATGTTTCTTCCTTTTGAGGGTAGAAAGCGAGAGACTTCAACATCCACATATATACAGTAACACATGTCATTGCTGCATAAAAAATTGAAATAAAAATACAAGACATGACGTGGACAGAGCCCTCCAATAAGAACTTTTAATTTCAAGCATTTATTAATATTTTAAATCTTACAATTGAAATTAAAAGTCTTTTTTTTTTAGAATAAAAAATTAAAAGTCCTTACGATATAAAAGACACTACGATATTTTATTTTGAGGTACTTGTAAATCAAAGATATTAGCTGAACACACATAAGATCTCCACAGCATATGTAACAGCATCAAAGGTTTGCGTGTAGAAGTGCAAAATCATAAGTGAATGGCCACAAGTATCTCTCTTCGTATTCTATGACTGATTAGAGCGAAAATGAAAAGAGGACGAATCAATAAATTTCTCAAATGTCAAAATCAGTCCTGTACCTACACAGGAGAGGAAGGAAGTTTTCAGGCCCTTCTCTGGTGGTTTTCGTGTCCACAATCCCAACGTCAGTTTTCTTATAAATTAAAAATGGACCACACATCAGCATCCCCTGTGACAAAATTCAGTTATATCCTCTGTATGGGAATTTGGGAGTGCAAAGATTCCCTTAAAAAAAAAAACAAATGAAAATCACCCCTTCAAACCCAGGAGGGGTTTTTCATCAGAAAAGGATATATATCACTGGTGGAATTCATTAAACAACTTTCATAATACTCCTAATTCAAACAATTCTTAAACGTATTTTTTCTTTTTCTTTCTTTAGTATCCAAAAAAATCCCCCAAAGCCACTTTGTAGATTCGGGCTCAAAAATCCCTAGCAAATATCTAGATAGGTCCTCGAGGGGTTAGAACCCCAGAGTCCCAGACTACAGGGGAGAAAACCATGGGATTGAGCATTCCACTAAACCCCTTTGTTGGCATAAGTAAATATAAGAAGAATAGATAAAACCATTTTTTACCACAAGGTAATGTAATAATGGTCATAGGATGAATTGTAAAAGTAGAATGACTTGTGTGCTGAACACTAGCAACCAATGTCAGATTAAGACCTACTACCCAATGTGCAACATTTTCTCCTTTAGACTTAGATTTGGCATCGACACTTCTCAAAGAAGCGCTCGGTGACACAAAGCAACAAGCCTCAAGTTCGACAAACACATTAGCAGCAATAAATATGATCCAATGACTTAAAATATGCCATACAGAATGCTCAACTCTAGACAGAGAAAGATCAAAATGCAGGTTCAGTATGACATTCAGTTTAAGCTTATAGCAAATAGTGCATACATATAGGCATTACGAGGCCAACAATGAAAAAACAAATGCATTCAGGTTTTCCTAGCACTCTTACTCATTTCTGACTATTCTGTTGTCTTTCTCACAACTTCACTAGCATCAGCCCCAGATGATTTTGAAGCAGGTGGTTCAGCACACGCCTTCAGTACAGCCTCATTCTGCACGGAAAGTCGCATTTCGTGAAGTTCAATATGAATTTATCAATTTAACATATGCTTTTCCAATTTCAAAATAAAGCATACAATCCCAACACATAAGTTCGAGTATGCAAGCTAACAGCATCTACACTCCAAAAGTACATCAACATAAACGAAGCAGCGGTGCTTTCATGTAGGCTTATATATAAGAAATAGCTTGTTATCAACACCCTTCAATCAGGCATCCTTATAAATGGAAGCAGAATCTACAAGAAGATGGTAAAGGCGAAAACACATGGACAACATTATGCAACCACAGACTGATCAAGAAGGTCAGTACACCGATTTCGTACAGAAATACACAATACATGCAACCAGAATCTGCTCTCCACATATGTGTTGCCAATAGATACACGTAAAGAACCCGCACTACAACATGGAAGCAAACAGCTAAAATTCACAGGAGAAATAACTAGTCTGAAGTAAGGACATTAGGCAGTACCAAGTCTAAAGCAATAACTACAAAAGAATCAGCTACATTATAATAACATAAAGGGGATGACAGGATATCATTTCCCCCATTCAATACACAATTTGTATCACCATCTACGAAGACTGAACTCAATTCAAATCCCTTGTTGCGTTCCTATTAAATTATAATCATGATAGAACTAACGCAAACACAGTGCTCAATTTCATCATTGCTCTCACATACTACATAACGGTATTTAAAAATCATCGTCTAATATTCAGATTGGAAGCAAGCAAATAGTGGTGGCATTCAGTAACAGCAAAACCCTAATCGGAGATTGAGAAGCTAACCTGCCAAACGCGGAGGAGGCGCTTCTTGGCGTTGGCTTTGCGGGTGGTGGTGAGCTTTATTCTCTTCCAAACTAGACCTCCGGAGTCGTGCTTCTTCACTATCTCCATCACTCTCGTCCCCCAAAACGCACCCGCCATCTTTCTCTCTCGCCTCTCTTCTGCTCTCCTCTCTCTCTTTAGTCTCTCTATTGATACTGATTGGGCTTCGCTTAACTTGAAAATGATATTAGGCTAGTATGGCCCAACCTGACCCATGTATCTTAAAAAAACAGGGAGGGATTTTGTCTAATTGTCTTATGGTGTGTTTGGATGGAAAAAAAATCAAAAAATTGAGGAAATTTAAAAATAAAAAATTTATATTTTTTCCCGTCGAATTCTGTCATTTGTTTTTTTATAGCTATATTTAGCTACATGAAAGAGAAAAAATAACTGAATCCTAAATTAACTTATAAATAGTTACCCTCTACTGGAGTAAAAGTTAGTTAACTATATTGCACTTTTAGCTATATTATCTAGTGAAAAATATATTTTATTGTTAGAGATACTCTTAGTTACTATGTTGGAGTGATATTTTTTTTTATAAAATAACTAGTCGGTTAGAGATGCTTTAAGTCATGACTCATATGTCATATATGCAATTTGTACTGATTTTGTTGCACACTTGCACCCTATAATGTTCATGTTTTCTTCGTATGCTCCTTGTAACATTAATAATATAATCATGATGACCGAGTCTTCTACTCAGATGTCGTTTTTTTTTTACTACATAATCAAAAATTAGTTTCAACTATGTACAAGGCTCTGTTTTGTAGATAAGACGGCTATAAAACGATAATTATTGATAACTAAAATGAAAAGAAAAATTTTCAATAATCAATACAAACCCCTGTATCGCTTTGGGCCTAATACCAAAAAAGGTATTTCAGGTAAGTTACAGTCCAAAGTCCAGAAAACCATTCAACTTTGGCCCAAAAGAAAAGTCATTTAATAAGAAAAAACCAACAAAACCTTTGACGGCTGTGGGATTTGAACCCACGCCCTTTCGGACCAGAGCCTAAATCTGGCGCCTTAGACCACTCGGCCAAACCGTCTTATTATTAATAGTTTGCCATCTTGTACTACATAGCTATAATACGTTTTTTTTCTTTTTTTTGCCAAAACATAGTTATAATACTTTAAACAATCATTAGAGCCTAAAATCCTTGGCACTTATAACAAATAGAGAACCTTCATTAATATTATCACATGGTATGCAATTAATTAAGAAGATCATAATGCTTCTAAGATTGTAAACCCTGTTAATTTTAATTTCATATGTTACACCATTACATTCCAAAGAAAACAAACGATATTAATCAAACCCTTATAAACTCTAGACCTCTAGTTAATAAATTCACGAATAGTACTCGTACGTACATATTTTTAAAAAAAATATCAAATTTCATACTTTTAAAAAAAATCGTTAAAATATATGGAACTTCTAAAAAAATTATTATACATATATCAAATACGTTTTATTATGTATTTATTACTCATGTAATTAAATAAAAATGAATATAAAATAATATTTAAAAACTTACAAATAAACAAAAATAATATTACAAATAATAATATACATCTTTCTCGAACTTTTTAACATATTGTTAGAATTATACACGTATCACTTTTTTCCGTTTAATACATGTCTCATATTTTACTAACTATATAAACAATAGAAACTTATATAGAAAAAGAATGTATAGAGCTACAACTTCCAACGAAACCTGAATCAATAAGAGGAAACTAATAATCTGTCAGTCAACAAAAGACAAGCCCAATATGACAAGGACGTGAGTATATATCGGTGTTGACAAAAATTATGGCTAATCCCACAAAGAAAAAGTAATAAATTATATAAGAAAACTAGAAAAATATGTACAATATAACTACTTTAATCAATTTTTGAGATCACCTAAATTTTATTAATTTAGTGAGATCTTAATTTATCAATAACAAATTATCAACTCGATTCATCTATTAATTTTTTTTAGGGGGAGATTTTGTGCCGGCGGATCACCGATAAGCCGATACCAAATCCATTTATCCTGCCGATTACACAACTGATACTTTGTACCACGATCCGGATCACATTTATTATCAATATATTCATTCCAAATTTTGAAAATTAGCCAAAATATCTCAAAGTTTGTACTCATGATACCCGACTAAAATTTCATTTGCCATAAAATGCATTGAAAACAACAATGATCGGCGATGCCGAAATGTTGAATTACTTAGGGTTATTACTGTACTATATTTTAGCAATTGTTATATCATTTTATATAAATGTGAAAATTTCTCGAGGACTATGGTATATATTTATTATTTTATCATTTTATGACCAATTGAATATTATATTATTCGATAAATACATATCGGATAGAGATATAGTAACGGACCAGATCCAACTGTTAAATCTAATATCTCAATCCGCTAAATAAACGAGTTAACGGATCCGGATCATTAACTAGGAAATCTCAACGGATCAAGAATTCGGTCCATTGACAGGTCTAAACTATAACCTCTTTAAATTAATAATCTTGAGATTACTTAAATTCGATTAATTTAGCGAGTTTGAGTTGTGTATCTAATAAATTATGTTTCGATAAAGTTAATAGGTGGTGTATTAATAATTGGTGTATACTAGTATTTTCATTTTTTAGTTTTTTAGCTTAACAATAAACATATTATATTTATTCATTTAACAAGGGTCCGATGAATTAGATAAAAAAAAAAAGATGTCAACCACCTCTTGAATTTTTATAGTGAAAATGATATTAGTACTGAAGTTTTGAGTGTAGATGATATCATTGACAACATGGCAAGACATTTTAAAGATGAAGTTGAAGTTGATGATGATACATAATCTTCTGGACCGATGTCACGCAAGAAAACACTTAGGGCATCGATAACACTCTAAAACTTCTTGTGCAATACGAGAATCCAACTCAGGGATTTTGGGCGCATTGCGAACAATTAAATATGAGATTCAACTAGATTTGAAGTTCAAATACAAACTACTATGTATTTATATTTTGAGAAAATCACATGATCAATTTATTAGGTATTTTTAGTTAATTATTAATTTATAAAATAGTTGGGACCAATAATATACAAAGAAAATTTTAAAATGTATTATCTTATAATTTTATCGAGATTATTAATTTAACACGTTGGTCCCGAGTCGGGAACAATTTTTTTTTTATTTAATCGAGATTATTAATTTATCGAGTATTAGTTTAAAAATATTCTACTATAATGAATTTAGTAGAGTCTTAAGTACACGGTGTGTACATACACGATGTAATATGAGCCGTTTAAAGATTAAAAAATTTTTTTTTTTTTTTTTTTTTTTTTTTTTTTTTCTTTTTTTATTTTTTTTATATAAATATAATATAAAATATTTTATTTTTTTTTTTTTTATTTATTAAAAAAAATTATTCACTATTTTTTATTATTAATAAAATTTTATAAAAAAAAAAAAAATTTTTTTTTTATTTAAATTTTTTTTTTATTTTTTATTTTTCTTCAATCTTTATATTACTACCCCCCCCATCAAAAGCCTCAAAGAGAGATAGTGAACCAGTCTCCCCGCGGGGGGGGGGGGCAGGGCGGGGGCTCGGTGGGTGGGGATTGTTCCTTTATTTTTTTTTTTATTTTTTTTCTCACTTTTGGGGGGGGGGGGGGTCGAAATTATTATTTTTTGTATTATTTAATTATATTTATTTATTTTGGGAAGATAGATAATATATGGAAAATAAATGATTTTTGCAATGGAATGAAAATATTGGGTGTGGGAGGTAAAAGGAGAATGCTGGGTATTTTATAGAAATTGTTTATTTTTCAGAATTTTTTTTCACTTCTAAACTCTCCATGTTAAATATATCAACATCTAATGGCTATAATGTATTTAATGAATTTTTCATGAATTTAAAATTTAGATACGTAGACATCATTTACCAAAATTTATAATTGAACAACAAAAATAATAAAAACAAATATATATGACACATTTTATTTTTTTATTCTTATCAACTTCGATTTCTTTTCTCTCTCTCTCTCTCTCTCTCTCTCTCTCTCTCTCTCTCTCTCTCTCTCTCTCTCTCCCCCCCCCCCCTCCCCCCCCTCTCTCTCTCTCTCTCTCTCCCCCCCCCCCCCCCCGTTAGCCTTTACTAGATTTCAGAGCCTGCAATTGGGGGGTTATGATCACCATCTAGTTGACTATGAAGCTGTGGCTAGGTTTTCATGAAGACCAACGGCTCCTTCCTTGACAGGCCGTGTGCACATTTGCCTAAAGTCCATCTTTTCTGGCCATGACGTTAGCCACGAGTTGCAGCAAGCCACGCTGGCAACCGGTCTCCAGCCCGGGCAGAAAGAGACCAAGCAGCTGCCCCAAGTGAGATCTTGCCCAAGCAGCTTTCCACCGCTGGAAGTGAATTTCTGGAAAATAGGGGCTGGATTGACATGGCAACACGTTAAAAATCTCCCGCTGGACTTGCTCTTATGTAGAGTACATCACTAGGACATACTTTAAGTATACCCACTTTTTTGGATTAAACCCATATTACAAAAGAAACATACCGACCTCGCGAGAAATCAAAGTATCATTTGCGACATCTTTTCAATCAGAAAAAGCAGTAACTTTCTCAACCAATAATTTTCGTTGCACGTTGATCCCTACTTGAGTCTTATGAGCTGTCAGTTTAGGTTTTAAAACCCCTTTTAGCCTTGAAACATAAGCAAAAGCATATGACAAGATAATAGAGACTCTGAAAAATCAATAGCAGATGACAAACCCAAAGATAGACATTTTTTTTTTATCATGGGATGATATGAACATGACATTTCAATGATATTTTTGATAGTTATTTGTGGAGGGCTAAAAGTGAATTTTAATTTTAATCATATATAGATCAGTCAACGAAGATTTTTTTGAAGTAAAGAAGTAGCTAGAGTTTAACTTTGAAGTCAACAATGAACATCTGTGTGTGTCCGTACAACCAAACAAAAAAACGATTAGAGGTAGGTGGATGATCATGAAAGGCATGCTGGACCCCAAACAACTCCTCCACTTTGGATGGCTACACCTACAAGAAGCCCTTTGGATTTAAATTTTTTTTATTGCCAAACAGCGCCTAATTGGTAAGTGACCAGCTGGCTGCACACCTATCCCACCCGACACGGTGCACACCATTTCATTACCAAACCTAACACTTGCATTTGTTTTTTGGTGAAGAGCTAACCTGCTATTTTGCTAAATCGTGTTTTTTCTGTTAATCAACTTTAATGGTCTATTTTCATGAACAATCTTTTCAAAAAGTGTGTGTATACCTTTTGGCTTCCACGTCTCCCAAGTGTCGTATTCTTAACCTTCCAAAATTGTCTCTGCCGAATACAACGCGATTCTATTACATAAGCACGGTTTTACCTTGTTAATTACTATTAATCATATTAAAAACAAAATTTTTTTTTTGTTTGCTCATTCCCACCCTTTATTGAAAAGAATAATAAAAATAACAATTGGAGTGAAGAGGAGAAAAGAAAGAAAAGATTTTTTTTTCCTTTTTTTTTTTTTAGTTTTTTTAAATTTTTGTTGGGGGAATACGTTCCCATTAAAAACTACCCATTATGATAGTCTTCGTTGCATACTTGCATACAAGATGAGTATCGTTGGGCGTTGGCTATGCAGGAGCAGAGAGAAACTAATAATAATTCATATATTCTATAGCATAACAAATTTAAAAGTACTATACCATATGAAACTCATGTGTGACATGAAAAAACAAAACATTTAAAATGATGTTCGAGGATCCAAACAACAAATTATAACGTGCATCAATAAAATAACTTTTTACACTACTGAAAATCATTTACAAACAAAATATAAAACAACAATAACGAGGAAATACTGAACCAAATCCATGTGGGAGTTTGGCCTTCATACAAACTTTTTACTCATTTTAGTATCACTACCACTTCTCTTATTATTCATAATTTTTCCCATTACTTCGTGATGTAACTTAATGTTCAAGACACATATTTTTACTAAAATGTAATGTTTTGTAAAAGTTGATCAATCAATTGAATTGTAAAAATAATTGTGATCCGATCAATTTGGAGAAATTAATTTTTAGAAAATACATATAAAAAATTAGACGGTTTCAATTATGGAGTGTAGTGTGCCTTATTGCTAAAGTTGACTCAAGATTTGTACAATTATTGAACCCAATTTTTCTTAATAAAATTATGAGTATGATCAAGGATTACAATATCGGTATCGACAGATATATCGGGAGCTCAAAAAAAAGATATGTCGACAGATATATCGTTATCGAAAAAATATCGAAGATATTTTTATTTAAACAAAAAAAAAAAAAAAAAAAAAAAAAAAAAAAAAAAAAAAAAAAACAAAAAACAACACCCCCAACAAACAAAAAAAAAAAAAAAAACAACAAAACACACAACCCCCACACAACAACAAAAAAAAAAAACAAAAAACAAAAAAAAAAAAAAAAAAAAAAAAAAAAAAAAAAAAAAAAAAACCAACTCCCTTTCTTCCCCCCCCAAAAAAAAAAAAAAAAAAAGAAAAAAAAAAGAAAAAAAAACCACCCAAAACAAAAAACCCCCACCCCAAAAAAAAAACCACACCCCCCCCCCAACACCCCCCACCCCAACCCCCCACCCCCACAACCCCCCCACCCCCCCACCCCACCAACCCCGAGATCCGCCATGCGATGTACCCCCCCCCTCCCCCCACAAAAAAAAAAAAAAAAAAAAAAAAAACAAAACCACAACCCCCCCCCCCCCCCCCACCACCCCGCCCCCCCCCCCCCCCCCCCCCCCCCCCCCCCCCCCCCCCCCCCCCCCCCCCCCCCCCCCCCCCCCCCCCCCCCCTGGGGGGGGAGGATGAGCCCCAACCAAAAAAAAAACCCCCCACCCCCCCCCCCCCCCCCCCCCCCCCCCCTCCCCCCCCCCCCCCCCCCCCCCCCCCCCCCCCCCCCCCCCCCCCCATTTTTTTTTTTTTAAATTTTTTTACCCCCAATTAATAATTGGTCTTTTTTTTTAAATTTTCCAACCAAAAAAATAAACCCTATCCCCTCATCTCCTCCCTTCTTCTTATTTCCTCCCCCCAACACAAAAAAAAAAATTTTTTTTTTGATCCAACCAACCAACCACCCCCCCCCAAAACAAAAAAAAAAAAAAAAAAAAAAAAAAAAAAATATATTTTTTTTTATATATTTTATATAAGGAGATAGGTAAAAAATAAGGTAAAAAAATATAAAAACACGAAAGGGAGGGAGAATTGGGGCAGTAAAGAGAGGGGAGAAAATAAATAGAAAAGAAAAAAAAAATTAAAAGAAGAATAAATCGAGAGAGAAAAAAAAAAAAACCCCCAGAGAAATACCCAAGCCCCAGTAGAAATTTTAATCTTTGAGTATGATCACTATGATGTATGCGTCTTCCTTATTGCTAAAGAAAAATAATATTAATATTTTGCTTTAACCCGCGCAGTACTTGGTGGAATCTCCAAATTAAAAGACCTGAAAAAAAAGAAAATGAAATAAATAAAAAGGTCCAAAGCACAGACGCACAAAAAAAGGAACAGAATATTAAAACGAAGCAATTGAAAGTGGTGGCTGCTTCTCACTCCACGCCCATTCTACGCATATCGTAGCCGATCCGATCCCCTCTCTTCGCCAAACCGCCATCAAGGTTCCTTCTTCTTCTTCTTCTTCTTCCAAATCCCTAAGTCCCTCTGGTTCAATTTCATATGAATTTCGATCTGATTTTGTATTTCCATCTTTAAAGTTTCCAGTTCCTTAATTGTATTCCTGTTTATTTCAGTGGTCTCTGATACAAAGATGTTGGGGATTATTAGGCAAAAAATAGGAGCTGGAAGCTCATCTGCTATGGTACACACCAACACCCTAATATAATATTTCTGTAATTATGTGCTATAGTTTTGTGAAAGAGTTGCTTGATTTAATATTTTTACTGCCAATTTTCCGGTGGTTCAGATTTTGGGGCAGTTGCAGAGGATCCGCCCCGCCGCATCGGCATTCAGAAGTTACTCATCTTCGGCCAAAGAGGTAATGTTGTTTTCGACTCCAGTTGTCTTCCTATCTACTTATAAAATCTGTATCAGAATCCCAATTTGTTGCCCTACTTTTATATATGAAAGTTTGCTTGTTCATATAAGTTTCCGGGATTTGAATTTGTCCACATCGTTTCCCATTTAATTTGACAGCTGCAGTAATAGTATATCCCTCCCTATTTTTCATACAAGCTATTGTAAAAAGAGAGAATTATTTGAATTGTGTACACAGATTACAGTGAGGGATGCTCTAAACTCCGCCCTTGATGAGGAAATGTCTGCGGACCCGAAAGTGTTTTTGATGGGTGAAGAGGTGAGGAGACATGGATAGGTTCTATTTTTGGTGATATGAGACCAACAAAATCTATTTTCATAACCTTGATGTTTGCTCGTTCTGTTTGCAGGTTGGGGAATATCAAGGTGCTTACAAGGTAAGAATTACTTATTGAAGAAATGATTTGAATTGTTCTGTTCCATTTAATTCGAGAATCTGTGTGAACTTACTGTGGTATTTATTCGTTTATGTACATAGATATCCAAAGGACTTCTGGATAAGTATGGCCCTGACAGGGTTCTCGATACCCCAATCACAGAGGTTATTCCTTTTACATGCCGTTCAAATTCTCTCTTCTTTACTTCAGTTCAGTAAAATGAGTAAAAGCATTCCATGTTGGGAATGTCTGTTTTAGTACATTGGTGACAGTCGCTGATTGGCCTTGTTTATTCGGAAAATGAATTGCAGGCTGGATTTACTGGAATTGGAGTTGGTGCTGCTTACTATGGTTTGAAACCTGTTATAGAGTTCATGACCTTTAACTTCTCAATGCAGGTTTGAGGATTGCTCTATTGGATTTTTTAATGCACGTTATAATTTATAGTTGATGTCTTGACACTGAATATTGTTTTGGATGGTCTGAAACTTTAGTGATCTAAAGTACTAACATGGACACTCATTCGATTTGAGCATTATCATTGTACCAACTACCAAATCCTCTTATGCTCGCCCTTTCCAAAAGAATGTGAATTTGATTGATGTCTGTCTGAACTTGATTATGTGGCTGACTGTTCTCAACTGTTATACTAATGAAATGTTGCTGTCCTTGATAGGCTGTGTGCCATAACAAACTGCCTTTTTTTAAACTTTGGTAGTTCACATAAGACGTTAATGTATTAAGTTGAGACTTGAACAAGTTTTGGACTTCCTGAGTGTTCAAACTGGTGCTTGAAACAGCTATATAGGTCTCACCTTAAACAACTGGGAATTTCAATTCTTGACTGACAAAAGGAAGGAGAGAGAGAGAGAGGGAGAGGGAGTTATTGTTAAAGGATGTTGGATGTTATGTTATCTCAGGTGGCTCGGCCAAATTAAAAATAATGATAGCCTTTAAACACTTTTTTTTTCCTGTTTCTGCAGAGTTCTAATTTATCATCCGTCTTAGGTCTTTCAGCCTCTAGATCATTAGGTCCAATTTATCTTTCTTGAAAGGATTCTGTATTTTCTCCGGGTTGGTGATCGAAACCTCACTTCTGGCTTTTGTTGCAGGCAATTGATCATATCATCAATTCTGCTGCGAAATCAAATTATATGTCTGCTAGTCAAATAAATGTGCCCATTGTTTTCAGAGGTCCAAATGGTGCTGCTGCTGGTGTTGGTGCCCAGCACTCTCAAGTATTGCTCCTCTGGCCCTTTTCTTTTAGTTACTCGACTACTTTTGTCTATTGACATTTTTCATATTTATCAACTAGTTTATTCTTGGTCTATGCTTTAACCACAGCAATTTGAGGCTTTATTTTCCTGCGAATGGGGAATGAATACTGACAATTGATGATATGCTTTTTGATCTAGTGTTATGCAGCATGGTTTGCTGCCATCCCTGGGTTGAAAGTGTTGGCCCCATATTCATCTGAAGATGCTCGTGGACTGCTAAAAGCTGCCATTAGGGACCCTGATCCCGTTGTTTTTCTTGAAAATGAGTTGCTGTAAGTAACACACTGCTAGGGGGTTTGTGGTGTTTATGTTATTTGTTAATGTGTTTGGGTTTATGTTGATTTTTATCATGTCAAACATTCGGGTCTTGATGCAAATTTGTCTTTCAGATATGGTGAGTCATTTCCTGTTTCTGCTGAAGTTCTTGATTCCAGTTTTTGCCTTCCAATAGGAAAAGCTAAGGTGATTATAAGCTAATGAAATATATCTGGAAGATGATACTTAATCCAACTATTAATCAATTTTTGTGTGTCCTCTATCATTGATGATTGTATTCTAATATATGATTAACACAGATCGAGAGAGAAGGAAAGGATATCACCATTACAGCTTTTTCAAAAATGGTCGGCTATGCTCTACAGGTTTGTTTATTATACCTCCTTTGATTGCCTGTATGTGGTGTATGTAGTGAGAATGTAAAATTGCTATTAAGTTATATCTGGATTGACATGGCAAATGCATGATAGTGTTAGTTGATAAAATAGAGGAAGAGTTTGAAGCTTTTAACAACGAGGGCCTAGTCGCTGTCTTGAATAATATGTGGTCCCCAGGTTATTGGAATTGAATGGGTGAAAACTTTGTTTGGTATCTTTCAAGTTATTGGGTTTTCTCTGCTAATTATTCAACATTGCATTAGTGTTTTGCCTCCTGTTGCGGGTTTTATGGGACCTTATACTTTGTCACTCTTTTCCTTTCATTTTACATTTGCATCGGCATAAGAGAGATTTCTCTAGCCTCATCTTTTCTAAATTCTCTCTCTCCCCCTCCCTTCCTCCCATTTCCTTTATCCCCCTTACAATTATTAACTAATTCTATTTCTTGGTCTTCAGGCCGCTGAGATTCTTGCTAAAGAAGGAATCAGTGCTGAGGTAAATTTATATTGGTAACAAGTAGCAACACAATCCTGCTTTGTATGTTTGTAATAGAGTCAGTGTTGACTATCTGTTGTGTTATAGGTCATAAACTTGCGGTCAATTCGTCCTCTGGACAGGGCCACCATCAACACTTCAGTTAGGAAAACCAACAGACTTGTAACAGTTGAAGAAGGATTTCCTCAGCATGGTGTTGGTGCTGAAATCTGGTCTGTCCATTTACATTTACTCTGAAATATGATTGTGAGTGATTTTCAGACATTATGTATGCTTATTCTATTGTGTATACTTTTAAACAGCACATCTGTTGTTGAGGAGAGCTTTGGTTATCTCGATGCACCTGTTGAGAGGATTGCTGGAGCTGATGTTCCCATGCCTTATGCGGCCAATTTGGAGAGATTGGCTCTTCCTCAGGTGAGTTCTTTTCTTTTCTTTATGGTTTGATATCTAGTATAGTGTATAGGCGTATGGTGTATTTCTGGAACTTCCATTTAATAAGGTTGTACTGCCTTAGAGTGGATCAATAGGTGCAAAATCTATTTAATTGCTGAATTTTTTTCCCCATCAATTTGGTTATTAATTATCCATTGGTTGTTTTGCCACTTACAGTTCTTGGGTAATTGGTTTTACAGGTTGAAGATATTGTTCGTGCAGCAAAGAGAGCATGCTACAGATCTGTACCATTGGCTGCAAGTGCTTAGTTTTACCCCTTAAATGCAGAAACTTCTCGGGATCGAGGTTAGTTATATCACATATTTATCTTCACTGCAAATTTTAGGTTTTGTGGCTATCATTCATCAGTTATGAGTTCTATGGTTCCTAGAATCGAGTTTCTTAATTATGCGAATGGTTTGGTATAATTTTTTTTGTTCAGGAGATATAGAGATTGTACATTATTTCTCTCCTCATCCTGTGTGGGGAGGAACTGCTTGTCAAATAACCGCGAGATCATCCTGTGCGAGGAGGAACTGCTCAGTCAAATAACTTGGAAGACATTGACAAGAGCGAGGATTTTTTTGACTGTTTTATCGTTTATATTTGTGGCTTATAACATTAAAACGTGTTGGGTTTTGGAAGCCATTTTTGGGGTTATCTACTTAACTACCACAAAATTTTATTCCAGAAAGGTTTATGATGCATTTTGTCCAATTTGGTGACTTTTACTTAATTATGCCTGGTTGATATGTACTCTGAAGAAGCTTGTGGATGAAAAAAGCTATAAAAAGATAAGAAACGAGAAGAAAACATTTGAAATTTGAGATTAATGGCAAGTCTCTATGAAATTGATTGATTCATCCCTGATTTGCGGTGACATACTTGTTAAGCATATTCCAGTTCTCTGTTTCTTTCAGATTATTCCATAGAAGCCATCTATGCCAACTTTTGTAGTATGATTTGTGTTGTATGGTGTTGGATTTAGAGGAAACCTGGTAGGTATAAATCATACTTCAGACCAAGATGACTTTTGATGCAATTTTGGTCTCATTCTCCAAAATGACACGCTAATGTTCTCATCAAAATCAAATCATTACGATTAAAGTATTTGCGATTAAGAATATTAGAAGTCAGCACAAGATGACTTTGTGTTATCAGAAGGATGATGTGAATTTCAGTTTACTATTAATGATTGTGTTAAAATGATCAAATAATAAATGTAGTATTCTGGACCGAACGACCAAAAAGGTTATAATTGTAGATTGATAATGTAATCATAGTGCCAAAAGTTTCATACCAACTCACAAATTGATCTGTGTCATAAATAACAACGCAAGTGGACAGCAATTATTTGACATTAGGATGTAATTATGTATTTGATCACAATCAAATCTAAGATTTCCCTACGCCATTAAGGCATGCATGCATAGTCGTAGTATATGTAGTTACATATTGGGTAATCCAATTCTTCAGTCATGATCAATCACTCTACATGATACTAGAAATGATTGAATTTTCTTTCTATTCTTATTTTGTGAAGGGTCCTTCTAATACGAGAATTTAAGGATGTGTTTAGTACAACTTTACCAACGTAAACGACCAAGACCATCAGATTTTATTGGTTAAATCATTGTATATATATAGTATATAAATCATGAATTTCATTTTTTTATATATGAAAAATGGCAAGATGCCATGCCCATCAGGGAGGACTTGGAGACCGATTGTCAATTTACTTGGAAAATTATAGAAAGAGACTTGGGCCTTAAGAAACGCGCATTATTGACCCAAAAAGGTCTACGTCTCTTTCCGATTTCTTTTAGTCTTCTACTATTCCTCAGGCTTTTTTGCTAGTCTTGTGAAAAAAAGTGGCAGAGACTTTGACGCCGTTATTAGGGAAAAATTCAAATAAAAAGAAAAAATTAACCGTATTTTAAAAGTAATTAACATTTTCCTGGTGCTTAAGACACGGTAAAATACCCTTAAGAGCTACACGGTTAAAACTTTTGACCAACAAGAAAGAGCAGGGTAAAAATAAAAAATTGGTTGGTACTTGGTAGTTAAAATGAGCTTTATCAGTGCACCGAAACAGGTCAATCTGACTTTTTTTAACAGCCAACAGCGCTGCTTCTGTATAATATTCAGAGACATAAAAAAAAAAAAACTAATATATTGACCAGTTAAAAGGAAATTAATATTTAAAAAAAAGAATAAGAAATTAATCCATGATTCATGAAAATAATTATAATAATTATTTTCATGATGATTAATCTGGTCAGCATTTACATAGGCATGGAATGACAGAATGGAGAAAGTGTTTCATTCTTCTTCTTCTTCTTCTACTTTAACATTTGATTGTGGTGCGTGTAGGCTGTGGATGATTGAATTCAATTCACAGAGAAAGCATTTCCACAAGAAAAACCGTATTGAGCTCAGCGAGGCTTTAGGTTTACTCTTTCTTCTTCTTCTTCTTCTTCTACCTTTTCATTTCCGTTGAATCGCAGAAAGCAATGAAGACCTCTCTCAGAAAGTTGCGAGGTCTCGCACTTCACAAGCACGAATCTAAGGACCACCGGATAGATCTTCAGCCTCGAGCACAATTGGGCGAGCTCGCTCAGGCTTCTCAGGTAAGCGTCTCTTCTTCTCTTTCGATTGCTCAGAGATTACGACAAGAAAACAGACGAAGATGAAAAACTTTCTCGGAATTGATTTTCACTGTGCGGAGGGTTAGAAATTAGAATCGTAGGGTTTTGACAATGGCGGAGTCGGTTAATTAGGACCCCGAGAACTTGTTCCGGATCTGGACCTTGACTTTATAGGAAATTACTTGCTGAAAATTGTGTTTCAATTGACAATTTGAGGTCTTCTGTATATGATTTTATCATTGTCAGCAAGTCTTGCTGGTGCTCGTTGGCGCATGATAAAGCAATCAATTATATGTAATCAATCTGGTCTTGTTCTTGCAGGACATGCAAGATATGAGAGACTGCTATGATAGCTTACTTTCTGCAGCTGCAGCAACGGCAAATAGCGCTTATGGTATTCTTTTTCTTTTAGAAGAAACTATCTATTTTGTACTTTTTTTCAATGGCTTATACTCTTGTGCTGTGTACCACTAAACAAGTACCCTTATTGTATCAAATCAAAGACCGCAGTAGATTTGCTTACTTCTATAATGCATATCAATCGGACTCCTATATGAATAAAACATGTTACATAACTGGTACCTTATTCCTGCAATTCAGTTTTTGATAGTGATCCTTGGCATAGTAATTTGAAGATTATTTTTCTCTTTTGAGAATCTTTCTGACATTTGTTTGCTTTCTTACAAATTCCAATTTTGTTTTTGTAGAATTTTCAGAGTCATTGCGAGAAATGGGTTCTTGTCTTCTTCAGAAAACTGCATTAAATGATGATGAAGATGGTGGTAAAGTGATCCAAAACTCTATTATGCTTTTATTTCTTGTTTTCTTTAAGTAAGAAGTAATTTATTGTTTAAGCATGCTTCACTTGGGACCAAGTCTGCCACTTTGGTGTCTCTCATTTTTGAAGATAGTCATAAAATTTTGATTGTCTCTGGCATCCAAGTCACCCAATATATTTCTGCATCATTGTGTTGAAAATTTGAAATCAGGCTCTTGTTAATTTTTTATTCTTCAAATTTGATTTTGAAAGAAATTGGCATGAAAGTTCTTGGACTTTAGCTGTTTGGATCTGTCTTGGAAATCAGAGTAAAGCCTGTTTTTTTTTTTGGATGTAACATATTTAACTTGAATTTGAGAATAATTAACTTTGTTTTGTATTCTCCGAACCTATTTCTTGCAGGTACAGTTCTACTAAAGCTAGGGAAATTGCAATATGAACTCCACAAACTTGTTGATAGCTATGTGAGGTTTTATTGTTACATATGAAATAGTTATGAAAACTATCCTTAATTTTGTTCTAATAATCATTTTGAAGTTATTGCCTTTGCATATTGCAGCGCTCTCATATATTCCAGACTATCGCAGTTCCATCAGAATCTCTTCTTAATGAACTTCAAACAGTTGAGGTGTGTTTGCTTGAACTCGATAATCTGATGAAGTTATACAAGTTTTCTGCTGGCATTTTTTAATGCATAAATTCTGCATTGCCCTAGGTGTTTCCATCATATATTTCAGTTAACCATGTCTTTGTGCTTCTCATGTCTGTTGTTCCTCTTTTTAGTGTTTCATGCTCACAACTTTTTTCTGGGCTGGGGTTTTGGTTATTGTGGGTTTCCTTTCTTCTTCTTTTCTGTTAAATAGCTTGTCCAAGTAATGATTCTGTTATTTAAAATATGAATATCTTTCTCAAATGCTTCAATTTGCATCTGCAGACTTTGTAGATAGGGGGTTATTGCTTCTATGTACACATTTCTTTTGTCTATGTAAAAGTTAATGACGTTTGTCCTTTCATGTTGATGCAGGAGATGAAGAACCAATGCGATGAGAAAAGGTACTATAGACATAATACTTTATCCTATAAATACATCTGTATGTCTTCATTTAGATAATTGTCTTCTCATATGGTGCATGATCTACAGAGATGTATATGAATATATGGTAAAAAGACAGAAAGAAAAAGGGAGGTCAAGAGGTGTAAAAGGAGAGACCTTTTCTGGGCAGCAAATACAACTGGCTCGTGATGAATATGATGAGGAGGCAACATTATTTGTTTTCCGGTTGAAATCTCTGAAGCAAGGGCAATCTCGTAGTCTTCTCACACAGGCAGCTCGCCATCATGCTGCTCAGGTTTGTGTTTCTTTTTCTTCTGTTTTGTTGCTGTTCTTCATTTTTATCAAAGTGTTCTTATTCTTTCGTTGTTCATAAAACAGTTGTGCTTCTTCAAGAAGGCACTTGGTTCTGTTGAAGCAGTAGAACCACATGTTAAATTGGTAACTGAACAGCAGCATATTGATTACAAGTTCAATGGGCTAGATGATGAAGGGGATGGTGACAACGACGATGATGACAATGACGATGATGATTGCTCTTTTGTGAATGATGATGGAGAATTAAGCTTTGACTATGGACATAATGACAGAGAGCCAGATGTTTCTACAGCACGAAGCTCAATGGAGGTCTTACTCTTACTACAGTTCAATCTGCTTATACTCAATAGCATGTTGTTCCCTTGATATGCATCTGAGGTTACACACAAAATATAATTTGAAGAGTCAAGTACATATGCACCTGATAAATTAATAAGTCATCTACATATCTATGCTGCATGCACCAAAGATCGAAAGCTTTTGACGAAAAGGAAAAGAAAACTTCAAATTAGCTATGGCAAAAATAAGGGAAAGATAGTGTAAATGATTATATGCCATACGTGTAAGTAACAGTGTACATGTATTTACTCTACAAGCTGTAGAATATTGTGCGCAAGACAGTGACCTGAACTGAAAGATTTTATTCGTGCAGGCTGTAGGTTTTGGGCCTTTTGACTTTGTTACCTGTTAGCCATGTTCTACTTTCGATTTCCTGAAACATCTTGATATAAATATTTTGTCATTTTGACATGAGATTTAATGATAATGCAGTTGGATCAGGGGGACCTCACCTTTCCCAAGATACCTAGTGTGGAAGCTTTGAAGGTAAACATCCGCTGTTTTATCGATTGAGCTATTCATAAATAAATATAGTAGCTCTGTGTAATGCACTCCATACTATTCTCTTTAATGCACTTTTAGAAGTCATTTGCTGTTTTATCGATTGAACTGTAGTCTTCTACTTCTAATTTGTTGTAGCTTGCTATTCTTCTTATGCTTATCAATCCATCTATTTGCAGGACAGACTCCGTAGGAATTCATTTTCCTTCAAGGGTAGGGCAGTCAGCCAATCCGCCCCACTTTTTCCTGAAAATAAGGTAGACCAAGCTGAAAAAATGAGACATATGCAACCATCATTATCCCGGAAGTTCCACTCCTATGTACTACCCACACCGGTTGATACAAAGAATTCAGATTCTACTGGACCTGGTAATACAGTGCCCCACACGGTACAGACAAGGTTAAGTAACCGAACACAGAATTTGTGGCATTCATCGCCCTTGGAACCAAACAAGGAAAAGAACATGGGAGATAAGAAAGTTCCTGGACCAACAGTTATAGATGCACAATCAGTCCTCAGAGAGAGCAACAATAACATTGCATCCCATCGACTACCCCCACCTCTCGCAGGTCATATATTGCTTCCGGGGCTGGATCCCCTGGCTGCTTTTGATTCTAAAAAGATAAAAAGACAAGCATTTTCTGGTCCGCTGACAAGTAAGCATTCATCTTCGAAGCCTGTTACAGTGGGACCTCACCAAATGTTTTCTGGACCTCTATTGAGAAATCCAATACCTCAACCTCCATCTGCATCTGCATCTGCATCGCCTAAAGTATCTCCAAATGCTTCTCCTACATTTATGTCGTCGCCTAAAATAAGTGAGCTTCATGAGCTTCCTAGGCCTCCAGTTGGTTTAACCTCCAAGTCTTCAAGACCTCTAGTTGGCCATTCAGCTCCCTTGGCGCCCAGAGCACAAATGCAATCTGCTACAAACAAACCACCATTGTCACCTACAGCTGCTCCACTTCCAAAACCTCCTCAGAACATCCCTCGTAGTTTCTCTATACCCTCAAGGAGTCCTAGAGTGACGGAGTTGCATGTATCTGAACCACTGGAAGCTTATCCTGTTCCTGAAAAGTCTGAAGAGATTGATTCACCTCCTCTGAGTCCAATAGCCTTATCTAACACACCTAAGCAATCATCAAAATAGCTCTGAGATTGTCATCCGGGCTGTTCAATGTAGAGGTAATTCAAACCCTTTTATACTGTTTGTTTCTGTTAGGAAAATTATGAATTTTGAGGCTGTGTACTAATACTATACTTTATGCTTTTCATTACTGGAAAGCTACTTGTAAGGACTGATATATATCAATTGGACCATATCTTTAGCTTCTAGGTAGTTAAGTTAGTTAAAAGATTATCGACATGTTGGTTTTGTAGGCTTTGTGCGAGTAAATGATTCCAACATGTACTTTTAATGGTAGAAGTGTATTTGTCACCATGCTCCTTTTTCTTTTCTTTCTGTTTCTGAGACCTGGAATTTTCTTGTTTCTAAGTGGCTGTACATTGTTTGAATGCAGGTGCAGATTGATTAATTTCATTTTTGGTGATATTTTGTTTCTAACTAGGCGGCAAAATGTTGTGGTGGAAAAAGATTGTTCCTCCTCTCCTAGAGGTGCACATTTGTAAATATATCTTTTTGTCCATGACATTTGTTAATTGTTTTTTTTATTTTTGACATTTTTACTAGCTAGTTGCTTCATATAACGGGCATGTGGCTTTAATTTGTATAAATACTTGCCATTTTGTTCCATCATCTGAGGAATTTTGCAATTTCTTCTTCCCCATCAATTAATAGTTAATACTTAATACTCGTGTGTTGTCCTTAGAATCTCTCCCATTAACAGTTCATCATTTGCGCCCATGTGTATGATCACTTTAATTGCCTTTAATTATATCAAAATTCCATAACAATAGCTGGTTAGTAATACTAATTTGCTCAAGTGCTCAGCCATCAATTATTATAATTGAAATCCAAGTCAGAAGGTGGTTGATATCTGCTATCTTCCTTTTTTGTTTTGTTTCTCTCAAGGGTTCTCATGTCCCTCTGGTGCACTGCTACTTTGCTATGTGCTTATTATGGCTTATATTCCTTGTATATCCATATGTTGTAAAAATAATAATCCCCAAACTTATGCATGCTTCATTCCTGAATCTAAGTATCTAACTACCTTCAGTCCTTCACAAAGTACATATTCTCCAGGAGCAAATATTACAGGAAGGCGATTGAGAAGTGACCACAAACATAGTTTTCTGTGCTTAGTGCGAAGGCTTCCTTGATGTACAAAGTTTTGGGATTTATATTAATGAAGCACAAAAAAGAAAAAACCTTCCCATAAACAAAAGATTACATTTAAATATAGTTGGGGATTTTCTTGATTATAGAGGTGGAATTGGCAACACTTTGTTGCATCTAGTAGTGAGTGGTACGCATCATTTGCAGCTTCCTGTGATATCGTATCTGACAAATCCCATCAGCTCTGGTCCTTCCAATCTTGGGTTATTCTTGAAACTACATCAAGACAAACAAACAAACACATACACAACCCTCTAGGAATCAAAACCTTACAATGAGATAAAACAAGCTTTTGAATTTATATACATGTATGGTAGTACCTTTCTTCTGAGAACTTGGAGAAGGAGCCCGAGGTTGGGAAAGTACCACATAAATCGTTGTCCGATACATCACTGCACAAGTTTCCATTGCAAACTGATGAGTGAGTAAGAGAGAAACTAATGAAGAGTAAATGTCATTTGGAGATTGCATAGACAAAGGCATACAGGATCTTGAGGCTTCCAAGTTTGGTAAGTTGCCTGGGTATCGTTCCAGTCAATCTGTTCCCGTTTAGTCGCCTGCATTGTAATTAGTATGTCAGCTCTGTGTGTTCCATTTCTAATTTGACTTTTGATCCATTTACCGTTTCATCGAATTGCCATGGATTTTCAATTGTAATTTCGTAGATTTTGGCACTACTAAACAAGATAGAAAACATTTGAAAATAACGCGACTAAAAAAGTCGTTTTCGACCAAAATACGAAACCAAAAATGATTTAAACCCCAATTACTAGAGGGTTGCATGTAGGTGCACAAATAGTCAAATACATATCCAAGTGCAGAGGAAGAAGTGGCTTACAAGAATTTAAGATTGGGGAGGTTGGAAAGTGAGGAAGGGATGGACCCAGTGAAGTTATTGTGGTAGAGATCCAAGCTCACAAGGCTCTTCAATCCTCCTAGCTCTTTTGGTATAGAGCCCGTCAAGTTGTTCATGTATAATTCCCTAAATTATAAAAACCACCATTCACAGCGACACACCAACCAATTTTGCTATCAGGATCACTATAAATGCTGATCTCATGAGATGTGGAATTTATTATCAGACGGTGATGGACTGTCTGGCTGGTGAGGTAGGTCAGATCACTTAACCCTTCACAAGGCTCAGACAGAACCAATCCCACAAAAAATGCATAAAATTAACAAAAATGAATGAAATTGTTAATTGTGAGACTCACAGATACTGAAGGCGTTCGAGCTTTCCCAGCTCAGGTACTAGGCTGCCGATCAGGTTTGCATTTCCAAGGTCTCTGAAAAAGAAACAGAAAAATAAGCACAAAGCTCAATTAACAGAAACTCTGAAAATGCATGGTTAAACTTAATAGAGATGATGAATTCATTACAGTCGAGTAACTCGATTATCGGCGTCGCAGGTGACATGGAACCAAGTACAGGGATCAACGAGGGTGGGATCCCAGCTCTGAAGAACATTATTGGGGTCCTTGACAGCTCTTCTCAAAGCGAACAGAGCATCCCCTGTTCATTCCATTAATTAGCACACACTCAACGAAGTGATTAATTGGCTTTGATTAGTTGCAGGTTTACCTTCTAAGTTTGCAGTTGTCGGTGTCAATGGCCAACAGAGAATGAGGGCGGTAGTAAAAAGATGAACCCACATCGCCATTTTTGCAAAGACTATTAGACTAAAGCTTTGATCTGAGTTGGGGTCGTTGAAAGTTGAAACTTCAAAAGCAGTAGTAGTTGGACCTTAAAGATTCACAGATATATAGAGGGAGAGAGAGAAAGTTATAGCTACTCTTACAAAGCATGGAAGCAAGGAATCAAAACTTTGTGGGGGGATTTATTTATAGAGAGAGCCCATAAAAAAGTGAATGGAGTGCTCTTTGTGCAGCAACACAGTAATTAACGAAAGTTTAAATGGGACGGGTCTCGTATTGTGTATTCTATTTTTTATTTTAATATTAGCTATATTTATTTCTTTTTGGTTTAAAGCTTCTGTAATGATCCATGCATTTCTCTTCACAAACTGATCATCAATTTCTATTATCAAGTGTTACTTGTTTACTGGAATTCAAGTAACTACGTGAAATGAAATGACTAAACCAAGACATATCACATGCCATTTTTTTTTGTATATAGACTCTTCATAGTTATGTAGGTTGCTTAAGTTTAAACCTTCAATTCTTTAGCATAGGTTTTAATTCTTAGCTATATTGTCAAAACTCTTGTAAGTTTTAATTTTTTAGCTCAATTGTCAATTATTGTCAACTTTAATAGGGTTTTTCAAAGTCGAGCAATAAAAATGTTTGCTTTTTTATGTTGTAACATCTGACAATAATAATGGAAATAGAGACTAGACTACACAAGAGAGTAGAGGTTTGCGTGCATGCCCAGTACTTCTTGAAAAGAGAGCGAGAGTCATTTGAACTGTGTCGGAGCCAAAACTATACTTCTTTCTAAGAATAAACTATTATCAACTGCACATAAATATTTATCACTGACCAAGTGTTTGTTTTCAGACCAAAAAAAAAAGAAAAAAGAAAAAAGGACCAATTGTTTGTTTGCATCATGTAGTATTTGTTTGTTTTGAGCAAGCTGACACTTATCCAAGTCCATAAATATATAAACATTTGTTCGTTATCTTAAAATGAACAAGTAAATTTGATTTGATTTATAATTTGCTGTATTGCCCGAGGAGGTTAAAGGAGCATATGGACAATTATATATGCTCTGCATATATATGGGGAATAATGCTGCATCTGCAACTTGGAAATCTGTGGTGGTCGGGTCGGGAATACTATCTAACCTCTAAACCTAATTAAGCTGCTATATATATATATATATACAAAGCTTTGTTTATTATTATCCACGAAGCTTTGTTTTTATATATGCAAATCTCTTTTTTCTCTTTACTGGATTTTGATCATTATACAAACCCCCCCCCCCCCCCCCCCCCCCCCGGCGGCGGCCCCCCCGCGGCCGGGGGGGGCGCGGGGGCCCCCCCGGGCGCCCCCCCCCCCCCCCCCCAAACCGATTTGATACCCAGATTCGTATAGAGAGGCCTACTTTCAAAAGGAACAGGGTTCCCCCATTCCGAATGTCAACCAAATTGCACCAACGAAATAATCGTACAAGTATATGTTTTTTGTTTTGTTTACGTGTTCGTAATTTGACAAAAAAAAATTAAGGCACATGTAAACTGTTAGAAAATCTGTCTTAGACTTGCATTTCAACATCAGAAACGACATAAAGCAATAATTTGATCAGGTCCACTCCCCCCACTAAGAAGGTAAGATATGGGTGATTCCAGTAGGCATAGCATGTGAGACTCGTCTTTTAAGGGTTAGTGTGAATGTGTGATAAGGAATTTTAAGTTGGTATTTCGTTGGAGAAAAAGACTAAAATTACCAACAACTTTCTCGCAGAGTTTATGTGGCTTGTTTGTAAATTTTACACCAACACTTTGAAATAAACGATTGAAAACAGTTGCATGCTTATGTTCACCCTCTGATAATTCTGCCCGTCATTGTTGAGAAGTCTAATCATGTGCATGTGTCACATAGTTCATATTGTATGTGTTGGATCCACTATTAAACATCATCATGACTATTCATGAGTACTCACTTTGATTAGATGAGTGGATCGAGGGGTAGTAGTAGTAGTAGACTAGTAGTAGTGGGACAAAGAGAGTCACCCAAAAGATGACCTAAGTAGTATCTAAAACAGACGTAGCTAGATAGGTTAATTAGGTGTTAGACATCACATACACTAATTCATTATTTCATATATCATGCAATCATGCATAGCTAGGGATGGGATGGAACGATGGATCATCACCTCCTCCATAAATCAATCTTCTTAAAAGAAGTGACTTGACCAAAAAGCCAAAGCTGCAAAGCAAGCGAGAGAGAGAGAGAGAGAGAGAGAGAGAGAGAGAGAGAGAGAGAGAGAGAGAGAGAGAGAGAGAGAGAGAGAGAGAGAGCTAATAATTCTCATCTCCTTAATTGTATATATCTGCTCCCACCTTCTTTTTGAGAAATCAGAATTCGAATGAAAAAGGTGGTGGAGCAAGTAGTACTTGTAGAAACCAACCAGAAAGCAAACCCAAAGAACGTCATCATCACATTAGAGAAGAGAAGAGAAGAGAAAAGCTAGCTGGAGATGGATCTCTATACGGATCAGTTAGCCATTGATTGTATAATCAACAACCCACGAGTTTCCATTTGCTTTTGAATCAAGACGTCCGTCAGTCAATGGTTGACCATTGACCACGTCGAGCCTTTGCTTTGCTTCAAGACATTCAAATTAAGTGACCGACCACTACTACGTACTCCATTACTTTAAGGGACACACAGCATCGTTCCTATAATGAGGTTGCATGTTCCACCAATTGACTCCCCCACATGTATTGTTTCTTATTTTTGTGTAACGTACCTCTAATTTATGAGATAAAGACATTAGGGCAACTCCAATGGGGGGATCACAAACCCATATATAGATCAATATATACGATTTTTCATCTCCAATGGAGAAAAAATTTCAGCCTCAAACTCAGTTTTTTGGAGCCCCAAACTCATCCTAAAACCCAAACTCAGATCCATTTTGGGTTTTGAAAGCTATATGCATCGGATTGGGTATATGCAAGTGGAGGAAAGAGAAAGTGCAAAGCAGAAAGCAATGGAGCTGAAGGGAAGGAGGGACTGCAGCAGACGCACTGGAAAGAAAGGCCATGCATGCCGAACGCGCCAGACGCGCGAGTGGGAAGCGCAGAGGAGGGGGCGTGTGGGGGCCAATGGCTGGCCCGCAAGTCAGACGCGGAAATCCATCCAACGGCCAGGATTCGTCCAATTTGAAATAGATGGTCCTGGTTTCTCAACATTATTGTTATTTAAAAACAAATATAACATATCTATTATTGATCAAACGGCCCACGATTCTTTAAAATTAATTTGGACGGTTTGTATTTAATTTTATTATTATTTAGTGATCCAAAATCCGAAATAAATATTAAAAAATTCTAAAAATATTATTTTTAAAAACTATTCGTTTGTGTTATTTGTAAGAGTTGCGATTGATTAATACGAAACACTTACACTTTTATTTAAAGGGAATTAACGACAATAAAAACAACAACAATAAAAGAAACACACCACACAACAGTAAAAAAAACATAATAAAAATATCACACAACAAAAAATGCTAGTTTAGTCACTGTTGGTTATGCTCCCTCTGCATCTTAGTCACTGTTGTATATTGTAAAAATATTTTTAATATATAATAATTAATATTGTACTAATATAATATGCCACAATCATAACAAAATATTATTTATATATGTTTGAGTTTAGGTATAGGATTTAGCATTGGAGATACCCCAAAACCTATATTTTGAGTTTAGGTATAAAGCTATGCATTGGAGTTGCCCTTACATTGCAAAATTGTATTGTATTAATTCCAAGTCCGAAGAATTCAGTCCTTGCAACTAGCCAGTTCCACGATTCGAATTACAAAGGATTATCTAGTTAGCATGGCGAATTAATAAAAAATCTCTCTTATTATAACACATAATTTTTTATGAATAATTTGGCATGTCTGCTAGTATGGAGGTTGAAATCCTAAAAAAAAACTAAGCTGAATGATGTTTGAGAGTCGAGAGTTAGTATTTTAATTTATTGGTAAAAAAAATAATAATAAATAAACAAACAACTTCTTCCGACGAATTTATTTGAAACAACAATTATTGGGTTTGATCGATCCCTTAAGTGAACAGTAAAAACCACATGGTGCATCTAGAACCGGCCGGTGTATGAAATTACTTTTGCGAAGAACGGTAATTTCATACCGAGATCGAATTAAGCTGCTGGGTCGAAGAAAACATGCACTAAGATTTGAGGTGGGCTGATGGTCATGATTAGTAATGATAGAAAGTAAGGCATTGCAGAAAGGAAGAACAATTAAGGGTCAAAAAGGATCTTTATAGATTGAATATTGGTACATAAATATATATATATATATATGTATATATTGACTGAGTGACTGACATGTTAATCATAAAGGAAAGGCAGCAAGCAATTAGCTTCCCGCTGCTTAATTTTGACCTTTTTCCCTACTCAAATCTGATATTGTCGATCGATCATTACTCTTTGGTAGTTGTCTCTGGAATATGTGGCCTCAATCTCTAATTTAACTTCACATTTAATAATAATGAAAAATCCTATCCAAAACATGCAAGGTATTATGAGAAAAGTGAATAAAGCTCAGATGTATAAGGCTGAGATGTACATGCAAGCTGTTTGATTATATATACAAGGCTCACATATGTAACATCTGTTTAGGTCTTTTGGGCTTCAGAAATCCCCAATTTTATTTAATGGCAGTAGGGCATTGTATCTTGGTTTATGAGGAAATGGCCTTTACAGGTTTATATCTTTAGGCCAAAATCTTATATATATATATATATATATATGCATGTGTTAACTTGGCAGAAGCTTTAGAAATCCCTCATCGAATAAAACTTGACCACATTTATCATCGTCAATTAGATTCCCAGTCTAGAGAGGAAAATAAATTATTGCTGCAAAAAATTAAAATCAGGAAAGCAATATAATGTACACAGCTTATTGATATGTATAAAGCTTACATGTACAAGTATATTGTATACAACATGTATTCAGGTTTATTACTTTATTAGGCTTCAGAGTTCCATTTTTCTTTAATAGTACAAGCATATAGACAAATAGACAATGTCTTCTTCTTCTTCTTCTAGTTCTTCTCGCTTAGTTCTTTACTTTGGGATCTTGTATTATTTTCGTAACTGCAAAACCTTTACCAACAAAAGAAAAGGAAAAACTAGATATTAAGCATCTTTTAAGAGAGTTAGCTTTCAAATTTATATTATACACCTTCCTTTATATTTTCTCCTTTTTTTTTATTATTTATCCCATTATTTCCATTGATATATTTCTTTCATATTTTAAATTATTTACAAACCATTATCAAAATATATCAACATTTATTTAAATCCCTAATTTATTTATTATTCAAATTTCCATTATTATTACATTAATATTTCTACATTTAATGATATATATCATTCATTTCATCAACATTATATCTAAATTTAATTTATTATTCAATTTTTTATAAAATTTATTTATTTCCAAATTTAAAACAAATTAACAAATCATTGGAGTATTAATTAAACCTAAAATAATTACATATATTTATTAGAATATGACTAATTATTAATATCGATTTCCTCAAAATTAATTAATATGATATATTTACTTAATTATATAATTTATCTTTACTTTTATAAATTAATTTATTAATAAGTTATAAATTAATTTATAATAATCGATAAAATTATATAAATTATAAATTACAAACTATATAAATTATAATATTTAATATTAATTATTATGATTTTTCTATTTATTATATTATTATAATGTTTTTTATTATTTATAATTAATTAATAATTGATCTTTCTACACATCCTTTCAATTTACAAGATACACTAGAACAAATATAATTTAATCAATATCATCAACATTTAAATATAACTATGTTTATGTTTTTTTTTTTTATATTTATCATTTTTATAATTTCCATAACCAACCCTTCCCTTTTTCAAATTTTTCTTCTCCTTTAGAATATGAATCGATAAACAAGAAAATATATATAGGGTAGGAAAAGTATGTGTTTGAGAATACTAATTTGTTTGAGTACCTGTGGAATTGGTGCGGCGTACAGTTCCTTCCAACAGATTGTTTGAGACGTCCCTGCATTGCACATAACTCTATATGATCAGACAATGAAGGATCAGAATTAAGCATGTGTATATATATATATATATATAACATATGTCAAAGGAAATGAGAAGCGCCCAATTCGAACTGAGTGTACTCACAAAACCGTCAACTTGCCAAAACGAACTAGTTCAATCACCTCTACTGGTAAAGCACCAGAGAGATTGTTACTGTTTAATTTCCTACAAAATTAAGCATGGTCGACGCTATCAGTAAGAAAACTGATATAAACGCTTCAAATGGAAATGCATAGGGATAGGGTCCATATATGATATATATGAAACTTACAGGATTTGTAAAGCTGTCAAATTTCCAAGAGATGAAGGAATAGCTCCAGTTATATTATTGCCAAAGACCCTCCTGCCAGTAGAAGAACAACGGCGCGCGCAGTGTTTTTAAAAAACACTTAACTTACATAGAAAAAGCTGATCTTCATTGAAATAAGAGAAGGCATATATGTACTTACAAAAACCTCAATGAATTTAAGTGACCTAAAGATTCTGGAATTGGTCCCGAGAGTTGATTCTGGTACAAGTCCAAGCTCATTAGTTCTTTTAAGTGACCGATTTCCCATGGAATAGATCCATAAAATTTGTTCTTGTATAACTCCCTGCACATCAATGATTAAGTAACATGTACATATATACTTCACTCATTTAATCTACTCTTTGAAGTTTCAGAGATGAACAGAGAATTAAGATGGTCTTACAAATATTGGAGGTTGGTCAAGTTTGCGAGCTCAGGGACAAGAGGTCCTGATAGTCCAGCATTGCCAAGGTCCCTTCATATTATACACATACATACAGACATTTCCATGTAAATACTAAACGGCTAATTAATTAGTGAAACTATTCTAACAACAATATATTATGAGCTCAGATCAATGTTAATAAAACCACTTACAGCCTTGTAACAATGTTTTCGTTGTTGCAGGTAACATGAAACCAGGGGCATGGATTGGGCGATGTCAGGTTCCAGCTTTCAAGGACATTGTAAGGGTCGACCAGTTTGGTTTTCCAGAAGTAAAGGATATCCCCTGCTCATAATTAAGCAATCAACATATGATCAAACCAACATAAACAGCATTAATTCGCTGAAGTTAAACAAGTACATTTTCTTACCTTCTGAGTTGCAATCCACAGATGCAATGACAACTGCAAACAGAAAACAAAGCAAAACTCGAGAAACCATCTTGCGCAACAATAAGGTCAGAGTACAGAAAATAAACTGAGGATGTATTTATATAGAAGCGGCATTGAAATATGATAGTTCAAAGGAAGACAAGGTCTTATTGTGGGTATTAAATTGTTTGATCAAATGAAATGATCCGGTGAAGGGTAAATGTGATGATGAAAAGTCCACAATCAACTCAGGAGTCAGGACTAGTCTGATGGATAAAAGTCTAATCAATGAGTTAATGTCAAATAATTTTGGAATATAATATATGAATTTGCGACTTATGAACTAGAGCCGGCACTCTGACTTCTATAACAAGCTTATAAAATTATCAAATCAGAAAAATTCTGATCAGGTAGGGTTTTAATAAAATTATTCACCTCCATACATTCAACTCAACTACTCCTGGTCATGTACGTCTTTTCTTTGGAAAATTGATAGAGATTCTAGGATAAATTAATCTGTATTTTGAGGTCAGAAGTGAATCTGATGCGTTGACTCAACTCCTGGCAGAAGCTATTCTTCCTTGAATTTGATATTGTCTATCATCTGTCTTTGTATATGGTTTACAATGCTTCTTAATTCATCCAAAGTAACTTTGCTAGCAGTTGTCACTGACATGGGGAGTCCATCGTTTTAGGTTTTTGGGGCCTCGAAATTTCATTTAGTAGCAGTGAAATATTAATCATTTCCCCATCTTGGTTTACAAGTTACTTGGGAGTATAATTCTGGTAACTGCAAATCTTATATGCATGTGTCAAACTTGGCGGAAGCTTAGCAATTATTTTTTTTCCTTTTCCAATAAAAATTATTTGTACCCCATTCGTCAACCACTCAACCTAGTCAGATTCCAACCTAATCTTATATGGCTGAAAAAAAAATTAAATCAGGAAAGCAATGTATGAGCCTTATTGATATGTATAATTGTATAAAGCTTACATGTACAGTTTACAACATGTGTTTCCGTACTGGGCTTTGGCAGTCCCATATTTATTTAATAGAGTATGCAATATCTTCTTCTTCTTCCTCCTCTTTCTTTTCTGATTTAGTTCTGAGCTTTTGGATCTTGTATTATTTTTGTAACCACAAAACCTTTTTGCCAAAAAAGAAACGAAAAAAACTAGTAAGTAAGCAGCTTATTGCAGAATTAGCTCTCGAATTCAACGTATAAATCAATGTATGAGAAAGTAAAGTATGTTTTCGAGAATAGTAATATGTTTAGTACCTGTTGTGTTGGTGCGGTGTACAGTCCCTGCCAACAGATTGTTTGAGACGTCCCTGCATTGCATTGCACATAAATCTATATAATTAGACAAGGATGTATAGAGAATATGACATAGGTAACTTGAGGAAATGAGAGTCCCCCAAAGTGGACTGAGTATACTCGCAAAATCGCCAACTTGCCAAAACGAACGAGTTCAATGACCTTTACTGGTAGAGCACCAGTGAGCTTGTTACTGTTCAATTTCCTACAAAATTAAGCATGAACGCTTGCTGATCAGTAAGAATACAAATTAACTGATCGAAATAAATGCTTCGAGGGTCAGTATATATTAAACTTACAGGATTTGTAAAGTTGTCAAATTGCCAAGAGATGAAGGAATAGATCCGTTAGATTATTGCGAAAGACCCTTCTGCCAATAGCACCACCAATATTGTTGTTTAGAAGTGTAGATCATAATATTCCTAGCAAAAGTTGACCTTCAAATGATAAAGGCATATATACTTGCAAAAACCTCAAGGAATTTAAGTGTCCAAAAGTTTCTGGAATCGGTCCCGAGAGTTTATTCTTGTACAAGTCTAAGCTGACTAGGTGTACTAACTGACCAATTTCGCGTGGAATAGATCCAGAAAAATTGTTATGGAACAACTCCCTGCACTGCCAATGATTAATTAACATGCACCAACTCGTATATTTCATTCATTCAGCTCTTTGAAGTTTCAGAGATAAACAGAAAAGATGGTCTTACAAGTATTGGAGGTTAGTCAAGTTTCCCAGCTCACGGACGAGAGGTCCTGCAAGTCCAGCATTGCCGAGGTCCCTTCATATTATACACGTTTCCAATTTTAGATACAAAATGCCAATCAAGGCTAATCTACCAACAATGAGCTCGGATCAATGTTGATAAAACAACTTGCAGCCTTGTAACGCTGTTTTCGTTATTGATCAAAGTCGGGTCCCAGCTCTGAAGAACATTGTTAGGGTCGACCAAGTTGTTTTTCCAGAAACTAAGAATATCCCCTGTTCATATATAATGTGAGCAATCAAAATACTATCGAAACAACCTAAAACACATTCTAATTGACGACTCTGATCACTACTGAATACTGATGCTGAAGTTAACAAAGTAGATTTTCATTACCTTCCGAGTTGCAATCCACAGATGCAATGACAACTGCAAAAAGAAAACAAAGCAAAACTAGAGAAACCATCTTGCGCAACAATAGGATCACAGTAGAGCTCAAATCGTAATCGTTTGCAGAGAAACTGAGATATGTTTATACAGAAGATAAACTAGCATTGATATATGATAGTGAATACGCAGACAGGTCGATTTGCGAGTATTAAATTCGTGACCAAATGAAATGGTAAAGTGAAGGTGGCTGCGAGGGCAAGTCCAAACTCCAAAGTCAACTCACTATAGTCCGATGAAGAAAAGTCTAATTGAGTTTTTTTTAGGAGGAAGAAAAGTCTAAATGAGTTGAGGTCAAATAATTCTGAAATATCCTAAAATAATTTGCGACATGTGAATTGTAGCTTTCTAGAACAAGCTTGTAAAATCATGAAACCTTTGAAGTGGTGATCAAATTATTTGTGTATATGGCAAAGGTTCTGGAAGAGCAAACTCTTATGAGAAGCTTACATTTTCACCTCTCCGTATTCAACTCAACTCCTGGTCAAGTATCTAGAACAATAAATGAATAGATTTTAAAATATGTTGAAGGAAAACATTATTCCTTATATTCTAATATATCTCATATATTTATTAATAAACTATTATATATTATTTCAAACACATAACAAATACCAAAAATTTAATAACCAAATTAATAATATAATCACAAAATCAAAATTCAACTATTAAACAATAATATTTTCTAAATCCTTTTTACTTTTTTTTTTCATTTAAAACTTCCCTTCTTCTACACCACCCCTCTTATATTTTAAATTTACAAAAAAAAATATCTTTCAAAGAATAGAATATTAAATCATATTCTCATATATCACACATAAACATTCTTATAAATAAAATTTAATAATCGTTATAATAATATATAAATAATTATACAAAAAATTTTTATAAATAATCACAAAATCAATCACAATTTTTCACTATCATATAACATCTATTTTAATAACTATGAATTACATCTTTTTTACTATACTTAATCGAACTTTTCTAATTTTTTTATCCAAAATACTTAAATTTTTTTACTTTTTTACAAATAAACTTTTTTAAAAAATTTACAAATAAAAATAAATAATTTAATAAAAATAATATTATTAAAAGAAAAATAAAGAAAAACCCATCTACTATAATAATAAAAAAAAAAAAAAAAAAAAAAAAAAAAAAAAAAAAAAAAAAAAAAAAAAAAAAAAAAAAAAAAAAACCAAAAAATTAACCAACTCCTCACAAATAAAATAAAAAAACAATTTAAAAACGAGAAATTTTTTTTTTTATTTATTAAATTTCTTTCTAAATTAATTTATTTATATAAAATATAAAAAAGAAAAAATCTAAAAAATCTAAACCAACAATTAACTCTGAAACATTAAAAAAACAAATAAAATTTAACCCATAAAAAACCCCCCCATCCTCTGATCCCCACCCCAGAAGACCAATATCGAACTAATCAGAATTTCGATATGATAAAGGAACAAAACGCAAGGTGAATTCCTAAAGGAAGAGGAAAAGGGGGGGCAAAGGAAGGGGAAGCGGAAGGAGGAACACACCAAACAAACGATAAGATAGCAAACAAGGGCCAAAAAAACGAAAGAGGTGAGGCCGAGAAGAGAAGAACCGAAAAACAAAAAGGGCAACGCCACAACAAAGAGGAAATGTAGAAAAAGGAAAAGAGAACCCCCGAGGGCGGGGTAGATATAATACCCACCGGGAAGGCGGTGGCGCCGGCCCCCGCATATTTCTTTTGTTTGTTAAAATGATATAGATTATAGGATAACTCTGTTTTTGGATGTCAGAATCTGAAACTATTCTTCAACCCTAGAGGCCTCATATTCTATAGAAACTCTTTCCCCCTCTTTTTTTTTTGAGACATCAAAGGGGTTGTGAATATGCACAACGGAAGTACCGAACAACTGTGAAATGAGAGAAAGATATAGAAGAAATAAATAACGTTAGACTTCGACGAAATAAAGACTGCAGAATTTATACATTTTGCCCTGGAAAGAAAGCAAGAAGAAATATTTACAGACAACGAGCTAGGAGAACTCTCCCATCCCAACATGATCTAACCATCAGGAGCTTCAGTAGCCTTAACAAATCGACCCTTGACTCGCTTCCTAGTATCAGCTCTTGCCTTCCTCGACTCATATCTTATGTGCTTGTCGTATCTATTCACAAAACGGTGCGAGTATTTTATATGGTGATGGAGGGGAAGCAGTAAAGAAAAAAGGAAGACAAAAAAACGAGTCACATACCTTCGGTTTTTCTTCTTCTCTTTGTAACGCAGCATAGCATTGCCCCTGTTTTGCGCAAGCAGCTCCATGTCAGCCTTTGTTCCTACCGTTCGGAGACTGTCACTTCTTATAAGGAAAGGTTGTTCCATAATGTGGGTATCTTTAGAGGCACCAGAGCCTTTGTCTTCACAAAAAGCTGACCCTGATGATGGCCGGCCAACTGTGAAGTTGTTGCTCTCAGATGTTGCTGGGCCCTGACTCGCTGATGGGTTATTTGAGTTGTTCTGCATTTTCAAATCAAAAACATCAAACTATTCAACTTTGCCCTCACACTGAAAGAACCATAAGCCACCAAAGATGCATGCAGGATGATTATCTTAGGGATGGTTTGATGATTGTCATGTATGTCATTCATGTCGATGTCAATAACAAACTATCTGCAGAGTTTAACAATCAAAAAGGCTTTTGTTTACAATACAGAGGTGCTAGTGTATATAGATTTCCCGTAGTTTCAACCACAGCCACTACATACTAAGAAGGCTGTCAAGATTGACTGAGCAAACCAAATACTTGAATTCAACAAAAGATTACACAGGACTGTCAATAATATTAAAATGCCACAGGAAGTGAAAATAAATAAATGATTGAATACATTAATGAACAAAGAAAAATTTAGTTAGGGGAACTTACATTGAATGTGATGTCATCTTGTCCAATAGGGCAATTCATCTGGTACACATCTCCGAACAGTTTTGTATCGGTCACAGATGCTTCCTTCAGAAGTTCACTAAAATTCTTAATCATGAATCCTGAACCACCTGAACCATATGCGACGTCCAATGGAACTGTTTCTTCATGATCCCTCAACTTTCCTAAATTAAAATCCCATATCTGCGAGCCAGTAGCAAGATAGCATGATTATCATGGCCGCACCCAAATTTTAATGTAACTGAAAGACTACTGGAAGCATGGGTAAATTGCCTCCATGCCACTACACCAAGCTTTACATTTGGTAGTACACAGATAAAAGAATTATACAGAGCATTGTTCACTTAAAATTAAAAAGCGAACACTGTACATTTTGTTAAGTTAAACAGTGAGACAAGGCACATAATCATTCGGATCTCTCATTTCCAAAGGAGGTTTAGTGTAAGTACAGAATTGAGTATCAATGAAGTTGACCTTGTGAATCGAAAGACTACCTGAGTGTTGCGAGTGTTGTGAGTATGGGGATTGGTATCCCACAACATCTGGCGATCGACAATGCCTTCAGCCATCATAAGCAGAGACGTGAAGGGCGCTTGTTGCTGCAACAATGGCTGCGAAGTCACAGTAGAACCACCTACATTAACCCCATCAACACGTCCATTCTCCACATCAAACCCTTCCGCATCCGCATTCGCATTCACATCGTCATTGCCCTGCCAACCATTACTATTCGGCGTCGGCGCCTCCAAATTCTCTCCGCCGCCGTCGAAGTCCCTCCTAAGCAGCTCCACCAGCTGCTTCTGAATCCCATGCTTTTGCTTCCCCAATATGCCCCCGGAACTCTGTCTCTTGGCCGGAATCAGCTCCCCGCAGTTCTGGTAAACGCCGCCGTTCTGGTTGGGCACGATTAGGTCCTGGAAGTTCAACCCGGTCCAGGAGGAGGAGGTGTCCAAGTCCCTGTTCAGGTTCGGAGTCGGGCCGACCCGACCCGGATTCTTGCTGCCTTGGAGATCTAGTCCCCATAAGGAGGCGAGCTCGAGAGGCGACGGGCAGCCGGAGAAGCCCTCGATCGGGGTGCGATCGTGCGCGGCGGAGACGGAGCAGCTGCCGTGGGAGTCCCAGTCGCACTCGTGGCAGAGAATGAGGTTGTCGGTGGAGCACCGGAAGGCGACGGGCTCGGAGGCGCAGTTGTCGCAGATCTGAGAGCGCACGTGCTTCCGGGAGAGCAAGTTGGCGCCGTGCACGTGCTGGTCGCAGAACAAGCAGAGCTTGGCGGAGTCAGCCTTGCAGTAGAGCACCGCCGGCTGCTCACTGCAGAAATCGCAGGGAATTCCCTCCCCGGTTCCCGATTTCGGACTCACCATCCCGAAATCCCTACCCACTATCCGAAATTCGATTCCGAGCTTCAATTTCTGGGAGAGATGGAGAACCCTTTTTGCGTTCCAAGTAGAAGCGAGAGAGAGAGTGTTTGATATTTGCCTTTATATTTTCATTTCTTGTGCGCCATAAAAGGAAAAAGGCGTTTGAGAAAAAATATGAGAAGACAATCTTTCTTACTAGGTTGGGGAAGTCGAAGTTGGGTGTGTATTATTTTTAAAAGTGCTTCTCGTAAAAATATCTTAAAATCTGGGGCCCGTTTTTTATAAAATAACATCAAATACCTTTATTGCTGCGCTGGCAGCACATCTGGCATTACCCAACTTAATGGGTTTCTTTATTTAATCTTTTCTTACCCAATCTTTGATTTTGTTTTGATTCGGAGCTGTTAAAAAATTAATAATATTTATTATTATTATTACAAGGTGAATTCTTGTGTGTGCCCCGCTTAGTTGAGTTTTTCATTAGTTGTTAACCTATTGTGGTTGGTCCGACGGTGGAGATTGGTCTTTGTACAATTTTAGGTCGGTTGGCGCGACATAAAGTCCACGTCGCTATTATTAGGAATGGGGAAGCACGTGACTAATCGGGGGAAGAACAATGACACTTACCTTCATCTATGATACTTATCCTTTCATTTTGGTTTAAATGTATGAGTAACTTAGGATTATTTCTTGTAATTGTATTTGTTCGAATCACATATTCATAATTAGTGAAATGAGTTTGCAGTTCATAACTTAGCTATTGTCACTCTTTGAGAAATTTTTCGGTATCAGCATCACATTGTCACGTGGCGTAACGAATTACTGTGATTGAACTACGTATAAGTGTATAACAAATTGTTAATGATTGATATAGTGAAAGAAATAAATGGTCTGATCATAATAATTTATCACACCACATCACTATGTGATGGTCATAACTTTCTTTCTCACTATGAAAATGTTCACTACTAGAATGTGCTGTCACTACTATGGGTGAAGGACACCAATTTTTTAAATCCCATTGTCTATATATATTTGTGTGTGTGTTCTACTTTCTATAAGGGCTATCTACGCCACTATGCAGCCACTAATCAGAAATTAAAAACCATATATAGGAGATCTTTTGCCTTATCCTCCCACTGCACAATCTGTCCAGTATCTTCTACAACCAGCCAACTAAGTTTCATTTCCTTTACCCACTGTACGTATTCATATTTAATTATTTATATCGTATATTTTAAAAGAACTAACCGAAATATTTGTGGGGTTATAGATCGAAATGCTACAAATACTTGGAGATTGAGGCACATCGATCTTAAGTCCCTCCTAGCTTGAAGATCGAAATGCTATGACTGAGCTTTTTGATCGATCAAGCAAAAGAGATTCTTAAATAACAAACACTTTGAAACTGCCTATGAAGCTCAAGACCATTGTATTTAATTTTAAAATACGCATGGTATTAACTTGATTAACAACAAAGATATATCATATATGATATATCTCTAACCGTTAAGGATTCAGATTTGGAAATTGGACAAATGAGATAGCGCGAACCATATCGAACTTCCAAATTATAGGAGCAATATATGGCTCTTTTTTTGCCATAAAAGAGAGAACTTGAAGCTTTTAATCAATCAAATTGTCCTGCAGACTAATGCCAATCAGGACAAGTCCATGATCCATGCCTCCATGGTACTAGAGGCACGTACTGTATATATTTTTTTTATTCGATATTGAAATTTGAAAGGAGGACAACCGCAATTTAAAGATGAAAGAGATAAACATGGAGGAGCTTGAAGGATTCGTTATGCGTTGAAATCCCGATGGAAGAAGTAGAAGGATTCGTATCGATATGATATATTAATATGAGTGTGACAAGTGAAAACCCTCGGCTACAAGTGAAAAGGGCTTTCCCATACCACTCACGACACTACACATGTCCCTCCCAGTTGGGATGTGATCTTTCATGGTTTTGTGCGCTTTTGGTTGATGCAAATTAAAGACGGAAAGGCACGCATGGACTCGTGGTTTTCTAGTAGGTGGACTTAATTGTAGGCTAGGGTTGAGATTCACTGGTTCTTGGAATTTTGGAATAATGTGACCAATGTAAGTGGGGAAGAAAATGAATGGAAGAAACAACTCAATTCCTTCGATCAATTTTTTTTATTTATTTTTAAATGTAAATGGCTTTATCATTCAAAAGAAGAAAGATTCTGATACAAATTTACAAAGAAAGAAGAGAAGACTCAAAGGCAAAGGCAACAGGGCTGCCAATCAACTTGATCAAGCAGAGACCAAATATTTCTTTACAGATCGATTTTGTTCCTCTTTCAATCTCTAGTTCCACCTCTTCAAAGTAAGGTCAAAACCCTATTAAGATAACTATATCGATGCAAGTGAAAGAAGGTTAAGAAATAAGTTAGAATTAAGACAAGTCAAGAGTATGCTCGGTTTGTTTTTTATTTTCACAATGATGGGCAATGTTGTATATGGATGACTAGATTTCGTCACAGTGGGATTATGCACCTACTTCACGTTACCATTATAAGTTTTCCACATGAGTCAAGGCTAGCTAGATTGTTCGAAATACTAAACAAAGAACAAAAAGTTCATATTTGCATTAACATTAAGATGCAGGACACACAAAATGACATGAAATCAATTTCCCATGCAAAAACCTTTGGGAATAGGCAAGAGGCAGATATGGAGATCAGAGAAATGGCAGAGTGACATGTGAGGATTGCCTTTTTATTTTTAGATGAAAGGAGATAATGAGCATTTTTAGGAGGCTGTAGGAGAGAAAATCCTATCCGATCTGAAATGCATTATCATCAACTGGACCAGACTGACCCATCATGGAACATGGCCGGCCTACGTTGGCCATGCAATTCAAAATCCCCCGAGAATATATTCCACGACAATAACTTTGACGCTGGATTTTTTTTTTTTTGGGGACTGATTGACCCAGGAATTGAATCGCTGAGACTCTATGGATAATGGAAAAGAATACCAAATCTGAATTATTTTAGAGGATCAGACCAAAAAGAAAAAGAATTCTTTTAGAGGTAGAGTACGTGGCTGTAATGTGATGAATCTAAAGGAAATGCACGACGCTCATTGGCTATAAATAGAGTCTCAGGACTCATAAACTAGCAGTGGAGTAAGATCGATCAGTAGTAGTACTACTGAGAAGGGTTTCATATCTTGTATATAGTACAATTTTATAACGAGGAAGAAATGTCCTACATGAGGATAAAGAGCTTGTTCTGTAGCCAAGGATGACTTGCCTGCAGCCTCCCAAGGGGTCTCGACATAGATTTGATACTTATAATATATAAGAGCTTAATTGCGAGAGAGAGAGAAAAAAAAATCTTGGTGAAAGAATCCTTATGTGGTATACAGGCAGTCTCCTTGGCTATCATGACAGGCTCTTCTCTCTCATGCTGGACTTATTCTTCCAACGCTCCGGGGCAAGAAGCGGTCGATCAAATTTCCGCCCCTGCCGGAAAATGGAAGAACAGGTACATACTTTGTTGAAGACTATAATAATGTAGGAGGATCTGATGCCTTGTGATTACTGTTATGCATAATCTGTCATTCAGTCAAGTCGTTTAATTAGATTCGCTGAATTGCACAGCCATACACGAATATGGGCATGGTAACTCCAACTTTGCTTCTTCTTCTTTTTGTTCAAATATGTGCTATAAGACTTTCTCCAAATGTTCTTTGCTTCATCATAGAAGCAATGTGGTATCTCTATTATATGATCATTTGTGAAATTTGATAGTTGTTCTATTTTCGATTCATACCAGCGCCTGTCCTACCTCAAAAGTTCAGTTGCCATCCACCCCACATGATCTTACTTCGTCCTAGACATCAAAGCCTGATCATCATTGCACCATGTGGCGAGAGGGTGGGAATTCCGGAAATGAGTTATGAATTGGATCCGAAAACCTTATACATGTGGGGTCTTATGTGGTGATGGAGAGTGTAACACGGAATCACGATCATCATAGGTAAAGTGTTTGATCCCTTTCAATGTAACAAAGGACACAAATTTAAGTGTCACGAAAAATGTAGTAGTCTTGAAGATGAACTCGTTCAATTGCGACGATCAACCACAAACTCAGATGTGAGCTCGCCATTATTACATTATGCATTTATGCTATTAGCTAGGATAATCTGTAATCCAAATCACTGTGCTCGTGTCAATTACTAATCAAATTTATCCTCTGCGCTCGGGACAGTTTGAGGGAGTTTAGATAAATAGGGATGTAAAGCATTTCCAATTCGAACAAGCAGAGGATCGAGCAGCATGACCCTGCTGCTAACTTAGACCTCAAAGAACAGATTCTAGGCTAAACTAGCACTACACTTCAGGAACCTGATGACTAAACTTTGGTACATTATTGATCAATTAAACAACTAAGCTGCGTATTGAAATTGGCAAATGCGTTTTATTAAGTCAATCTGTAGATTTAAACAGCATTGTCCAGCCACCATTTCACCTTTCCAAACTCCATATATATATATATGAGACATGAAAATAGATTTACACAGCAACCTTAGAAATATAGAGTGAAACACACAGCACGGTGACAATGTCAAGAAGAAGAAGAAGAAGAAGAACAGCAAACTTATCATGCAGGCAATCCAAAGCTTTCTTCTGTCCAGGAAGGAGGGTCCATCACAATACAAAAATCAGACTTCTCAAAATCAGCAACCTACAAAACAAACAAAGAAAAAGAAAACCTCCGTGTTCAATTTCTAGCAAAAATTCTGGCAAAAAATTGAAATTTGAGAGAGAAGAAATTTATACCTTTTGGTGGCAGTGTGGACAATAATGGTATTTATGCCAGAGGCAGTCCATGGAAGGCAAAAGAAAGCAAAATCCACAACCAAAAGGCATCAGACAGCCCACAACGGCTGCCAGACTCGGCTTTGATCTGAAATTTTTCAACACCAAACAGATCAAAAACTAAAACAAAGACATTGAAAATGTTTGATGTCATCGAATTCGGAATTCGGAATTCGGAGTTTACCTGACGGTGGTGAGTCCGGAATCGCCGCAGTAAACGCAGTTGAAAGGCGCGGGAGTGTCTCTGTAAATGGTTTGGTGAATCGGAATTCCCTTGGGGTCTCCGTAGACCGCGTTGGGCGGAATCATTCCGGCTTGGTAAGGATTCTCGACGACGTAGTAGGGGACTCCCATCACCGGCTCGTCTGGCTTCGCCGGCGGCATCTTCGACATCGCTGCTTGATTTGGTGGCGGGTATTGCTGCATCTTGTGATCAAAACACAGTGTCGTGGTGAATGAAATTTTGGAGCCACCGAAATTGGATTGGTCTGATTTGTTGATTTAACAAACAGAATCGGGGAGCATATGGATATTTCGTTTCTTATATATATATATATAAATAATAATGACTATTGAGTATTGACTAGAATGTCCTTTGCCGTGTGAAGGAAAATTCATAGAAAATCCTCGTGGAAGGTGAAAAGTCATCGATTCCAAGTTTTCTTTTTTACGCGTAGCGATGTCACTTTCAATGAATTTGGGCTTTCACTCTCTTTACGCGGGAACTGTTCTGTATTCATCAGGTTGGGCCGTATGTCGGCCCAATATGAACTCCCGCCCTTAGAGAAAATGTGGACCATTGTTGAAATATGTGCAAGGCTGCAAGCAGAAATAAGACTTCGCCATGAACATTTGTCCATCTATATATCTTCTTTGTTTGGTGAAGGTCTTGTAGGCTTGTAGCTTCTTTTGTAAACAGTACGTCCTCGACACAAAGTTTGCATTATATTTCCCAGTTCATTAGCTCTGCGGATTAGGGTTGAGTGATTCATGATTGATTAAACATAAAAGGAATTTGCTAGTATTGAATTGAGACGAAACAAGAAATGAAATAACGCGATACAAATACATCCTGTTAATTACGTTTATGTTTATAATATTTTGGTGATGTACTCTGTTCTTGCCCATCATAGTTGCTATATATATATCAGTGTTCTTTTACTATTTGGTTGATAAAGAAATTGGCATCAAAGAATATAGTATAGGGCAAGAAAAAGATTCTTTCTCAAACACACTAGTACGAACGTTCATCCCATGGAAATTGGAATCAAGACATATATGGTTGGGGAAACGTTACAATTCTTTTTATAATTAAAGAAATTCACACATCTAGAAACTAGAAAGAGATGGATTATATCATTTCATAATTAAATGATATGGAATTAGCTAGCTAGGATTCGCGCATTCTCACAATAGTTAAAAACTTAATACAGAAGAGAGCATAAAAAATGTCGTAATTAAAGAGTACATGCATATTTTATAGAGAAGAGAGCAATTTAGGTGCCGTGCAAGAAGCTTTATTGAGCTTCCCTTCCCATAAACACGAATATTATAAAGTATAGTAAGAGAAACTGCATGCATGCGTTAGTGTAGACTGATCGATCAGAAGCAGCAGAATCGATATAAGGGCACGCGCGCTCAGCTCCACCACCACCACCACCACCGGCTACCACCACCACAAACTAAGCAGAGCATGCACTAGCTGCTTGGGGATGTTTCCCTTTGCTAATTATTCTTGTGCGCTCAGAGAATGAATTGGAAATCTCGCTCTTGCTCAAACATGCGCTGCTGCGCAATATCTGCCCCATATATATATTATGTAATTCTTTAAATATTGTATTGATTAATTAAGACACTAGCTAGCTACAGAATGCATGGTTAATATTGGTTTCCTTTCTCACACAATTAACCACGTACGCACTAGATAAAACGTGGTGTTGCAGAGAGTCTGTGGTTCGCACGTACTGTTTAATTGACTGAGAGGTCATGACTCTTTCTGCTTGGAAATTTTGAAGTTGAAGAAATACTTGTTGCCTGTTTGACCATTGATACGTACATCGGTACATGTTAGTAACATGCAGCTACCACACGTACGACTGGGTACCAATGCCTTCTGTTTCTTTAGTTGGTCGTCCTACAGTACCAATGTGATCAGTAATAATTCCTTGTGGAGCATTTTTTTTTCAAGTAAATTATAAAGAGCATTCTTAGGGGGAGATTACTTTTTGGTGAAACTGCACCACCTACGTACTCAAGAGAAAAAATAGTTAAGTTTGAGACAATATTGTCCACATATTTTTGTTGTTTAACAACACGTACTTATTTTCAAAACTCTACCGTTTACTGTTCAAACTTGTTAATATTTGACGAATAATATTTTTATAGATTTTGGTATGAAGTGTGAAAATGGAAGGTGATCGAGATGGATGCGTTCATGACAATACAACACTATATATGAACAAAGTAGCTAGCTGTAGAATCATCCATAAATAAAGTGGTAGAATGAATTGGAGATGATGAATCCGTGATGGAATTTGTCAAGGGAGCTAGCTAGCACAGGAACGACAAATACTGTGGAACATCCCAAGGACATGCACAGTTTGCCTAACTTGTTGCTAGCAGCAGACGGAATATTAATGCAGACCGGACCAGACCAGAGAAAAAATTAATATATATAATTTAAATTTAATTTAATTTAGAAAAAGAAAGAGAGAGTTAGTGTCAGGAGGAGGAGTACGTGTCAGGACTAGTCTGGTAAAAATTAAGTATTTATTTGGGGAATCGATTCCCACAAACAATCCGAGTCGGCGAGTCCTCTCCTCCCTACGTACCTCCGGTTCAGATTCATTGACCAACCCCGGTTCGATCACCATTATATTCTCATTGCTTACTGTTCCCGTTAATGTCCAATTTGACCGTCCACCCCACTCCGGCGACCAAACCAACGCGCGCATGCGGCTCCCCCAATACATTCGCTCTCTGTCACTATGTCTTTACATTACCAACTTTCTCCTTTCTTTCTTTGTTATATTCATTGTTACGTATTCTCTCCGTATTTAAAAATATAGCTTTACAGGCATATAAATATTTTAAATAATTGAACTTCTAATTCTAGAATAATCAAAATTATTATAAACATGCAATTCAACATCCTCTCTTTTCCCAAAGACTATAAACCTTAATTAAACGTCTTGATCTCCAAACTAAAGTCTAACTCTACTGTACACAAACGAGCTTAATTTAATTAATTATATGATGAATAATTTTTTAGACACCGTTAAAATTATATGATGAATAATTTCTTAGACACCGTTAAATTCATTATTAAGTAATATAAAAGAAATATAAACATGCTAGCTAATTGCTAGCCAAAACTATATTAAACAAATTAGTAAATTTTTCTTTTTTCTGACGAATAGTTACGATACATCATAGCATGAGAATACTAGCTAGCTTTGAAATAGAAGACTCTGCCTTTTTCTTTTCTATCATGACAAACTATATGTTACTATTATCAATTTTGACGCACAATGGAACCAAAATAATGATCGACTCACGTTAAAATTGTGATATCTAAGTTTCGACTTGATGTATAATGGATTTGAAATAATGATCAATGCACATTAAAATTGTGATCACCAAGTTTCAACTCGATATATGTTCAGTGAACTTGAAAATTGAAATAATGATCAACGACCCATGTTATAATTGTGATATTGAAGTTTCCATTTGATGCACATTGATGACCACAAAATAATGATGAACCCATGGTATAGCTGTGATATTCAAGTTTCTACTCGATAATATGAGATATCCTCTTTTAGATTTGAGTAAGAAGAAGATTTGATTGAATAAGCAAAAAGAAAAAGGAATGCAACGCCTTGTTCATTTTATAAGGATAAAGATCTAAAAGAGTTTCAACAAGATTAAGAATGAAAATTTTGTCATCACCCGAACATGGCATGTTCGGATGATCCCACCATTGAATGAGTGTACCCCACCACTGCACCTTCCTGCAAATACAACTCATGTCTGCCCGAACATATATTTTTTCCCCGAGCATTAAAGCAGCACCCAATTAAGAAAGGGAGAATGATCGCTTTGGTCATTGAACTTTGTCAGATTTGACACTTTGGTCACTGAAACTTTCGAAAATATCACTTTAGTCACTTAACTATTACACTATCACTTTAGTAATTCCGTTAGTTTATTCCGTTAAAACGACATCTCTCCGTTAAATTCATGGATATTTTAGGGATATAAGACCAAAAAATTATTTTTGAACTTGCAGTTATTGCAAACATCTTTTAGAACTTCATATGCAATGATTTTGTTTACATTTGTTATGAATTGTTTGCATTCAAGATAGTGAATGTTGATCTCAAAATGCCATAAACGGGTGGGTAGACAAAAATGGGTGAAATCCTCTTTGAGATTTTTGATTGCGTAAACAAAAATGGGTGAAATCTGAGGGAAATTTAGTAAAAAATGAATGAAAATTTGGGTTGATGGAAGGTGAGTCAAAGAAATAATTTTTTGGTCTTACATCCCTAAAATACCCATTAATTTAATGGAGATATGTCGTTTTAACGGAAAAAAACTAACGGAGGTACTAAAGTGATAGACGGTGTAATAGTTTAGTGACTAAAATGATATTTTCGAAAATTCAGTGACTAAAGTGTCAAATCTGACAAAGTTCAGTGATTAAAGCGATGATTCTCATTAGAGTTCATTCAATAGTAGTGGTCATTTATTCCTCCTAAGAAATGTACAAGTTATCCTTAATAAATGAACACATGGTTCAACAGGGGTTCTATTAGGTAAATACGCTGAAAACAATGATCATAAACTTGTAGGGGTACGTTCTTAATGAATAATCAATACAAGGATTTGACTTTAAATTCACAGGAGTTTATCATATGTTGCTAATACAATACATGATCGGAATGTAGACTTGCATTTAACCCACATAGCTTTCAACTTGAATATAAAACACTCCTATTTGGCCTCATCCTATTTTTAAATTTCTGTTTGTTTCGATTTATATCATTCATGGAGAGTCCGCGCGTGGCCAAAGCCCTAAATTTGAAAATTCCACCCACTTTTTTTTTTTTCTTCAAGAAAGAAAATCAGAAATAATGTTAAAAGACAGAGAGTAGGGTTTAGAGTAATGAGGTCTCCGGACAAGCCTTTTTGGAAGTGCGGTAAATTTTGACGGTCTCCCCCAACATTTCGAAGAATAACCCAGAAACAACTGGTAATGAATTGTTTAAGAAAATTCCGGCATTCAGTTTCGGTAATCGCGTTTTTACCGGGTCTCTCTGCTTTTGAAAACTTTTAATCCTCCCAAGGTAAGGTTAATATTCTCTGCCAAAACTTAATCAACTTTTTCAGCAATTAGGGAACACCGTTTATATTCTTTCTTCACGCGCCTCGACGGAAGCATTGCAAATTGAAAACCACTTCTGGTTTCGTTTCTGGTCCCACTCTTTTAATCCCTCAAAACCCTCCCACGCGTGTTCGGCAGAGCGTGAGATTCTATTCTCTCCTCTAATTGCTACCTACTCTCTCAGAGATGGGGTATTTGGGAAATGAATTGAAATGACCCATTTATCTGTTTGTGTCCCTTCCCTTGTTATATTTTCCCTTTCCAAAATCCCACCTCTCTCTCTCTCTCTGCTCTCCGGCCTCTCTCTCTCTCTGAGTCTATCTGTCAGTGACTTGTGATTGTGGTATAAGCTTGGCTAGTTTGAACCTAATCCAGTTTGGTTAGGTAGTTCGATGACAGCTCCGAACATGGCGACGATCGCTGAATCTCTGGAGCGGTCTCTACAAAACTGTTCCTTAAACCACCGCCAGACAACCGTCAACGGCGGCGGAGGTCAAGGCAGTCAACGCTCCAGCCATGTTGGGATGGGAAGGTCGTCGTCTGCCTCATCAACCTCAGATGATGCGCAGCAAAATCAATTCACTCCCAACAACACCAATGAGGATACAGCTTTGGAGCTCAACTCACATGTCTCTCTTCCTTACCATTGGGAACAATGCCTCGATTTGAAGGTAAATTCGATTCTAATTTCATTGTGGAAAAAAAATCATAAACCCATTTATAGGTTTGGTTATTTTGCATTTAAAGCTTGAATAAATGCAAAAACACATGGCTGATCTTTGTACTACTTCCTTAAATTCATTCATTAAAATTATGAAATGTACAGGGAGCTTTCAATCATTAATGGGTTTGTTGTAGTTAATGCTCTATGCTTCTCTTTCCCCTACCTTGTGCAGATTAGGGTACCAGACCAAAATTCTCAGAAAGGGAAAGAGTTTTTTTTTAAAATTTGTTCTTTACTTTTACTTTCATCCCTTTATTTCTTACTTTAGACTTTAGAGGGAACCCAAAATGAAATGGGTTTTGACCATCCAGTTGGTACAGTTCTTAAACAAAGAGAAGCTTTTTTCTTTTCCGTGTTGATCATGTAGTCACATTTGATTTAGGAATAAAGGCAAACTCTTTTTGGGTTTGATATGTTGAAAAAGAGAGAATCTGGGTTTCCTATAGCTTTTTGGGTTAGACATTAATTACTTTATGAGTTATCTTTGGTGCTGTTAACAATGGGTGTTAATTTATTTTTCAGACGGGTGAGATTTACTACATAAATTGGCGGAACGGAATGAAAGCGAAAGAAGATCCGAGAACAAGAGCAGAGTACAGTGGAGATTGTTACTATTCAGATGATGATAATAGCTCGTTTGAAAGCGAAGAGTCTTCGACTGAGTCGTCTCCATCTTCCTGTAGAGAGCGAGATACATATAATAATCAGCAGCAGAAGGAATCTGATGAGAATAATAAGCAGGACCATGTTCTGGTTGTGGCTGGCTGCAAATCCTGTCTCATGTATTACATGGTCCCCAAACAGCACGAGGATTGCCCCAAATGCAGTGGCCAGCTCCTCCACTTTGATCGATCTGAAAACGGCTCCCCATGAATCACATCCATATATTAATAAGTTCCTACTACTTCTTTGGCCATCTTTGCTTTTCTTTAATTGTATTTGTTAGCGTGGTGGTTGTCGTTGTTCTTGTTCTTGTTGTTGATTTTCCTGGGCCTAGCTAGCTAGCTTGTTTTGTCAATTTGGGTACGTTTGTTTTGGGAAGAAGCCATGGGAGAGGCAAGAGATGAGTCCTACACAGTGCCAGCAGCAGCAGGAAGAAGAAGAAGAAGATGTTGATGATGATGATGAAGACGGGCAAGGTCAATGGGATTGGTAAAAGCTAGTAGAGGAATTATTTGGTAATGATTGCGACGTGTAGGTTTCTTCTCTTTTGTTCCATGATCTTTCTCCTTATTTTATTTTTAACATTTTCTCTATATTTATTGAACTATATTATTCCTTATTAATTTTTTATTTAGCAAAGTGCTGATCTCTATCATGCATGCCCAACTAGCTAGCTCCCAAAGTCCCAATAAGATCGCCTAGGATTTGCAGTGAGTCTCTGCATATATCTTTTCCTAAAAAGACAGGTACTATCATCAATGTTTGCCATTGTATTTGGTAATTTGTTTTTCTTGTCAATTAGATTTTTGATATGTTAAACTTATCTTTAGTGGTCATGTACATCATGCATGTTATGCAATAAATACGTACAATTGAGATGATTAATATAAAAACCTTTTATCAATTAATGACCACTTTGAATAACCCCGGAAATTAATGATCACCATCATATTGTTCAACATGCATTTGCCATCATCTTCGCTCCATTTTCTTTATTTGTTTAAACCGATCGAAGATGTCAAAAGCTGGATAGGTTCAAAAAGTTGTTGGGGGAGGGTGGATTAATGGGATGAGTGTAGATAATTACCTCGAGTTGAATTCTAAACTCTAAAGTTCTTAAAGAGGAAGATGCATGTATTGCAATTATGTGAGAATGCATTTCTTAGTCTTAGTTTTGTTTTTATAGAAAACAATTCCTAAATCCTTCATTGGTATTGGTATTGAGATCGAGACTAAATACTCTTTATACAATTATACCAAAAGTTATATGTCCAATCTTGTTATCCATTATCCTTTTACGAAAAGAAAAAGGAAGAATTCTATAACTTTTTATTTGTGATTGAATAATTCTATAATGTTTTAGTGCATCTTTAACAGTAAAAGATTTTTTTATTTGCTAAAATGTTTAAAAATTAAATATAGTTTGTAATTTTTTGACTTCTGAAACTGAAAAGAAAAACGTTGAAACTGAAAGGAAAAAAAATAGATTTTGGAGTATTTGGTTTTTTACCTATTTTTTCTCTCAAGTGAATTTAACAAAATTAAAATTTAACTTTTGTTTAGATAATCTGTTGAAATTATATTTTATTTTAAATTCAGCTATATTTTAAATTTATTTTAAAATAATTCATCTCGTCGGAGATGCTCTTAATTATTAAGAATGACTACTAGTCTACTATATACATCCAATTAGCCTGAGTGTGAAACTGTTGATTCCTCTTTGATCCGTTTCAATTTTTTTTTATTTTCAGTCTATTGATCTGTTTCAATATTACTCATTCTCCTTGGTTCGGATTTTATTAATTTAATGTTATTTCTCATCCAAGTCAAAAAAATGATTATTAGAAAAGAAAATTGTAGGCGCCAACTTTATATATATTCCATCCAAATTCCTTAAATGCACGCGTGGTATGGGGTTGACTCGGTTGAGTGGAGTTGGTCTGTAAAGCAATGGCTATAGCTCGCTGAACCTTAAAGCTAGGGAGCTTTGAAACAAAAATAATAAATAATAACGATAATAATTAAATTGGTCAAAATTCAGGTTTTTATTCAAAGCCAAATAATTCCAAGCACCACTACTTTTTCATAGTCTAGAAACGTTCCCTGGCCATCCCAGTCGAGGTGTTTTTGTTTAATTTGGTCAACCACTTTATATAACAGTGACGTTTATTTATCTTTTGTTAGTAGCTATATATATAAGAGTTTCTATAATTAATGGATAATTAATTAATTTCCCCGGTGAACTTGCTCTTTCAAATGAGAGGGTCATGAACGAATCTTAATTTACCTCTTATATATTTAGTTCCTTGTGCTTTAATGTCCAGCTCTTTGTTTCGGTTTTAGGCCAATCCACAGTAAAATAGATCGATCGCGGTAAATTCGACTTTCCTAATCAAATTATTAATAGTTTTCCAAAAGCTCATCATCACGTAGCTATGGCAATATGACAAGATAAAAGCTCTCAGAAAAAGTTGTTGGTCAGCTCACATTGATCAGAGAATATCTTACTTTTACACCCTTAAAAGACGATACACAATTTAAAGGAATCCAACTCATACATGCATGTGATGATGTGAGATTATTATTGGTTGAAATTTCATTTCTTGATATTCATAGAAACCAAATTAATAATTAATGTGCAGAAAATTGAATGAGTTTTTACTTCTTGATCGAATTCCCATGACTTCAAAATTTTATCGCGCGATTTGAGGCATATAGAAACGGTGTCTTCGTGATGTAGATATCTCTTTGGTTTTTTCTTTCTGGAACGGTATGTAGGCAAAGTCTATGTATGTAGTTGTCAATTTCTTCTCCTTTGATCACCTGGGAAGAAGAAAAAGGAATCATATATGGAATCAAGTAAGAGGATGAATAGTACCATATAGAATAGGGTCGAGAAAACGTACCGCAGCACAGCTCTTTCTTTCTCCTTGTTCTAGCTTCGGGAATGATGACTGCAAGAATCAAATTAAGTATATATCATCAGCCTTTCTTCGAATATATTAATTTGAACTAGATCGAGCTACTTGAACAATTGAAAGTATATATATATATATACACACACACAGATTCAGCAGATTGCAGGCACAATTTAATTATTTACACGTATAAATATATAGAGATAGACAGATAGTGTGTGTGGAAGCAAAAGGGTGTGACAATAATTAAGCTAGATGGTGAAGGACCGTGCAGTAGTTTGGTTTGAGGAGGTGAGGCCCTCCGTCCTAATAGATTCAAATTACAGAGATAAAAGAGTGAGCTCGATGTGGTTTGATCATTTGATGGTACGCTCATATATATGTGGGATCGAGAGGAAGAGGACAGGGAAAGGCTCTCTCTCTCTCTCTCTCTCTCTCTGTGGCTAGAGCTGAGTGAGCCTTGGTCGGTAGATTGTTCAATTAAGGACAAAGGAACTGATAGTGGTGAACTGTACGTACTGGATTGCATGGTGCTAGATTGAAGACGAAGAGATAAGGACCTCAACCCTAGCTAGCAAGCTACTGTTTATTTACCTGGCTTGGTCTCTATAATTATGATCGATATATTCAGACGAATCTCTGCAAATGGAATCTCTGTCAATCTATTTGTCCTTTTCTCTCTAGCTATTCCCCACTAGTACTTAATCGGCTTGTGTCTTTCTTCTTTATGCATCTTTTACCGCCACTATTACTCCCTACTGTTCAGAATATATTCCGATAACTATTAGTCTCGTTCGATCACCCACTCGTTAGAGATTAATTTGTTCGGATCGGCTCATGAATTCGATTCTACATTGATGATTTGTCTATATCTTTTTTTTTTCTCTATAAAGTTCTATATCCTTTAATAGTCAGAGTTTACTCTATCGTACTATCCATAATCTATATGATGGTGGTGAGTTTACAATATGCGTTTCTCCTAAAGTTTTCAGCCATTAAAAAGAAGCACAAACCCTAAATTGCCAAAAACAAAAAGCACAAAACTAAAGAGTTAGGGGGGTTTCACCCCTCACCCCCCCCACAAACAAAAAATCCCCACAACAAAAAAAACAAAAGGCCTTAAACGGGTTTGTGCGCATGGTACATAAATTTTATTTAAAAAAAAGTGTGCCAAAAAAAAAACACAAAGGAAATTCTTCATTTTTTTTCACCGTGGAATCTTATGTGTAGACTGTAGATGCACACAACGGTATATGAGTGTATAATTATTGGGACATCCAGGACAAAATCTCTACCAAAACAAACTTCCCGCTATTAATTTTTTGTGAGGGTCCAAATTAATCCTCCTACTGATCGAGTTGAGTCCCGCTAGCTTGTATAATTTTAATGCAACTAGAAAAAGTTGAAGGAAATGATGAATGTGCATGCATGGTAGTGTTTAAATAAAGTCCAAAGCATGACGAGCCATTGAGTTAATTTTTGCCACACCCGCTCACACCTTATTTTTAAGTTTTGTCTCATGATTTGAGGCATAGATGGTACGTCCAATTCATGATGTAGACCGATTGATTTCTACCCGCTCTTTTTTTTTTTTTGCTCTTTTTGATTGGATATATACATACACAGGCAAACTTTTACTCTGTCAATTGCTTCTGCCTTGCACGACCTGGGCAAAAGAAAAAGAATCATGCATTCAAGTATCATAAAGCTAGCTAGAATAGAAACTGTTGAAGGACCTTTTCTTTGTACATACGCTGATTAGTGGACTCCGAGTATAATTCAATGAGACATTTTTCGGTATATGCAAAAAAGAAAAAAGAAAAAATAATTTTTTTAAGGTGAATATAGTCCTTGATGAACTAATATAGAATATAAGCCACAATGCCAGATCAGTGAAATGCATATGTATATATATATATATATATATATATATACATATATTACAGTGGAATCTAAGCATGCATCAAATTCAAATAAAAGAGTAGAGATACAGAGTGAGACGAGATCGACATCGGCCTTAGCTATGAATAGCGACTTGGCCGGGTAGCCTCGCTAGTGAGATAGGAATGGAAAGTGAAAGGGAAAGGCTTGCTCGGTGTTGGTTCTTTGGTCGAGGAACTGATACTGGAATGTCAATTATGTCATGGCATATATGGATAGGGAAGATAAGGACCCTCAAACAATTAAAGTTAAGCTGCTATTTCCCCTTACTTTTTCTCAAATCCACGGATCTATTGGTTTGTGACACAGACGTTTCTCGATCTGCAAATGGAATCTCTGTCAATGTGTTTGTCCCTTTCTCAATCTATCCCCACAACTTGTCTCCTCCTTCTTCCATTTTGCATCTTTTACCACCACTACTTCCAACTATATACTGCTCCCCCATGCCACTATATATTAATTAATTTCAGACATCTTATATATGTTACATAAGAAAATTAATTTTGAGCTCTTCTTGTTGTGTTATGGCTCGTTTTTTTTTCTCTTTGTTATTTCTATTTGATAGCAGTTATTAAAGGCTGCTTAATAATAGGATAGTGGATGTAACTTCTATGGCAGTTTACATGAGAAAGAATAAGAGCAGTCCATGTAAAAAATTGATGTAGTCGGTTAGAGTTTGGGATCGGTATGTATTCTGTAACCTTACTCTTTGATAGTGAATTTGTCCCTGTTGCTCCGTGGATGTAGGCTAAGCCGAACCACATAAATCTCTTGTGTTCTTTAGATTCTTGCCATCTTTTATTTGTTTTGTTTCCGCTGTGTTTTATGTTGTCTTCCATCATTAGTTTGGTGTTTATTCTCAACACTTCTACCATGTTATGTTTCAAAAATTTTAACCCTTACATCTAAGGGTTGAAAATACTCAGTATGTTAGATTTTTAACAACCAAAAAATTATATATTATGATTTATCTTAGTCTCTCTTTAATGTTCAAATAATACGTGGTTTACGAGCGTGTTAATTTTTTCCATGTCTTCTTTTAGGAGCATTATATATTAATGTAATATGCACGTGGAACACCTTACACTCCTTTAGAGAAAATGAACCCATATAAAGTTCATAAGTTTCAATTACGTCCTTCAACATACTTGTCAGTGAAGAGCTGTTAGAGCATCTCCAAGACTCCAACAAAGAGCTGAAGATTAGGTTTGACATTGAAAGATCATAGACTAGGCTCCTTAGATGATGTTGTTGGAATAAAACTAGTTAACAAAGTAGCTAAATAGTTTTCTAGGGTTTCAGCAGGGCTGAAAATAATGGTAGTCGGTGATCGAGAATTGATTGATTAATGTTGCGAGACCCGAATCCGATTGATCTTGCCGTGTGTTTGTCCCATGAAGGCATGAAGTCGAAATATGCACACACTCCCTTTAGGTCTCAACACAGGCCATAATAATATAATATACAAACGTCAAAGCCCAAGTGTTGGGCCATATTCTGCTGCACGATGCTTGAAGCTCTTAAATTTAGGCCCAACGTACAGATGTGTCTCTTTGATTGGATGCACAATCTGGAAGATAGTTTAGATGGAGGCCCTGTGATTGCCTTCCACGATGATGGGCGGAGTGGTTGAATTCGAATTCAGCTATGACCCCAGTCTTTTAGTCATGACTTGATTGAATGGAAGATACAATTCTCAATTCTGACCCTCAGGTAGCTATTTTTCTCGTGACGTTTTGGTAAAAGATCAAAGGTTTTCTCTTTTTCGTTTATGTTTCCTGAAATGGTGGATGGTTAGGTGAGAGGTTAGGAGGCCAATTAGGTCTGTGTAGATTATGTACGTTCTTGAGCATTTATGCTGGGAATGGATCGAGATTGTTGACGGTTAGATGGTTGAATGGCCATAAGCACTGGTGGGAAAATTAGAAAAGCGACTTGTCACTTGTGGGCAACGTTTTCAAATTTCCACTGGACATAAAGCACTGCAGCACTCACTGCATGAGCGAATGATATAACGTACGGTCTCACTTGTGATTTCTAGGAAGGCTTGAAGCAAAGAAAAGCAATGAGGTACCACCCTGTTCCCGGAGAGCCTCCACCGCCACCTCCACCAGGCAAGTCAAGCTAGCAGCATTCATTTCTTTCTTTGTGTTAGCCATTTAGTACAATTTGGTTTTGTTATGTGTACTGATTTTGCTGGGACAAATGCAAATTCAGGGTTTGGGCCTCCACCGCCACTCGACTATGGGCCGCCGCCCCCGCCACCAGAGTACCCTCATCCTCCACCTCAACCCAACCTCCTGGGCCGCCGCCACCTGGGTATCAGGACTACTTTTATCCTGCACCACCGCCACCGCCACCGCCACCACCGCCCCAACCCCCTTCACGCCAAGATGATGACTGACTCAGACTGCCTTTCATGCTTTAGAGGCTGGTATGTCATGTGCTCTCCATCTCATGCAAGCTGAATTGAAAAGTATCCCAACTTGTGTCTAAGAACTTCACAAATTGAGGACTAATCCTACCATCCAACTAACAATCAGTTAAGCTGAAACTACAATTTGAAAATTAAACTAATAAATGGTTAATCCAAGTGAACTAGAGTTAGTTGTACGTGACAATTAACCCTGCCTCTCTTGTTTGCATTTTGCAGTGTGGCTGCACTTTGTTGCTGCTTCCTGTTGGACTCGTGCTGCTTTTAAAGCCATCGATCCGCTCTTACATATATAAAATCAGATGTTCTGGGATGTCCATCTAAGATGGACTAATGTGCATTGTTCGCATAAAGGACTAGATAAATAAGGTTCTGTATTTGTATGAACAAGATATGACTCTAACGTAATATATTGAAAATTTTATTGCGTGCTTTCATTAATTCTCTCAATTAATTAATTAGGATCTTGGTGCAGGCATGCGAACTCACTATATTTAAAAGTAAAATATTGGAAATTTAAAATTAAAACTATGTATATAATATATATGAAATACAGGGAAGCAGAGGAGATATGAATTACAGAATCAAATAAACCACGACCTACTATATATTTGCATCATAAAAATCAAAACAAGCCTCTCTCTATATATATATAACTCAAAACTTAAAATCATCTTCTAAACAACAGGAGGTTGCACTTGACTGGTTCCAACTGCTCTTAAATTCGACACACTTTCTAACATGTGCTGCGCAGCTTTCTCGAAATTAACAAATCCCATGAACCAGAATTCGTGTCCGTCGGTGGTGACAATCTGAAGGTACTTCGCCGGCGGGTTCTCTGTCATCTCGACAGGGGTCACACTGCCTGCATTCGTCAGAGGTATCATCACCTGTTCATCAACACACAGATTTTGAGTCAATTAATTTACTCGATCAAAAAGTAGTACATATCTGAACTCATCAGTAGTAAATTAGTACATACCTTGTAGTAGCTCCAAGCTGATTGTCCAGACGGAGCAGTAAAACTCAACGGACGGTCGCTGCAAAAACCAATTCTAGCGGTGGACAGATAGAGAGTCCCGGCAACAGGCCCCGTAGAGGTGGAGAGATAACAGGCGAAAGTCTTCAACAACTTCTCGTTGGGATCAGTGGCGAAATTCTGCTTAAACAGAGACTCGAATCCACCTTCCGTGATTGCTTTCGCAGTCAAGTTCAGTTTTCCCCAGGCGGCTTCGGAGACAGAGGGCGCTGTTTTGAGGTTGTGCCAGATGCTCCGGGCGATGTTCTCGGCCTTGTTCCCCCACGAGTTGAACATGCTGATCACCGGCTCCAACGGGTTGTTGTTCGGCTTGTTCATCGGGGAGAACTGCACGTACGGCGGTTGTTGTTGATGTTGTTCGACCGGTTGCTGCGGGATCTGCTGGTGATCCGCGGCTTTCCAGAGCGCGGCTTTCTGGTTGTCCGGGTGGCCGTTTGGGGCTGCCGGGGTGCCCATTATGTGGGTCCCCCATTTCTTGGCGTCCTCCTCCTCCGGCGGCGGCGGCTGTGAGGCGTGGATGTCGGGGACAGTTGTGGTCGGAGGATAAGACGCTCTGGGAGAGAGTTGATCTTCGGGTCTGCTCGACATGGTTAACTGAATGAAAGGGTAGATTGATTTGATTGATGAGATGGAAGGAAATGTTTTGTTTAGCTGAACAAGAAAACAGAGTCTTTATAGGGAGGAAGATAGAGAAACATTCACGCGGTTTTGTTTCTTTGTGACGAAGCTAATTCCAGAAGATAATTATTAGGTCGATTGGCTTGTTAATTTTGTTGTAGGGCAGGGGAAGAGGGAAGAAGGTTCGGTTTCTGGAGGAGGAAGTTAATTAAGGTCTTAAAAGGATATGTATGAATCTTTGCCCACCGACTCATGAAGGCTAAGCTTTCATTACCAAGTGTCGAAAATTGGATACGCCACGCACTTGCATGTGGTGGGACGCGTCTATTACTCACTCTTGAGTCTTGACTAGATAGTGGAGCTGTTTGGCGATTCTGTTTCGGCCCATGCAAAACGACGCCATTTTGATGTGTGATACATTGGATTGGGCGAGAACGAAATTTCGCCACCGTAACATTTACCGATATAGCCATAACCGTAAACCTCACCTCTCCATCTGAATCACATATATCATCACGGAGCTTTGATTGATTGATTGATTGCGCAAAACCATAGCCAAACAATGAGTTACCACAACGTGGTTCATGTTCGTCACGAGTCTCATGATCCCCCACAAGGCAAGTCATCTAATTTCCCCTCTTTAATTTGATTAGGGTTTAGTTTAATTGAATAATCTGTGCTTTTTTGGGTACGGTCACAATGAATTGAATTGGATTGATGTTCGATCAGGGTACCCATCGGAGTATCCTCCACCGCCTGATTTTCTTCCACCACATCAGCCGGGGTTCCCAAACCCCCCTCCTGAATTTTATGGTCCTCCTCCGCCTCAACCACCGCATCAACATCAGCAACGCTATCAGGATTACTTCTACGAAGGCTACCCGCCGCCGCACTCAGCCCAGCAGCCCTACAACCGCCACCACTATCACAACAACCCCTATGGCTATGACAATGGCTGCCCTCCATTTCTTAAGTCCTGGTACGCTATGCGGTTTCTATCCCCAATATTCATCTATTGCTATGGGTTACACAACAATGTTGAATTGAAGCTTGAGAATTGGTAGGAACATAGAATATTATATTTATGTAAACTTGATCTAATTTAGAGTTAGATAAGACTCTTTTTTGTTTTTGTTTTCAATGATTAAAATGAAACTATTGCCTGATCTCTCCCTGTTCCTGTTGACATTGGCAGCTTGGCTGCACTCTGCTGCTGCTGGTTATTGGAGCCCTGCTTCCGGTGATTCTGTTCTTTGAAGCCTCCCTACTTTTCTCAAGTATCATTGGATTCTGCAAACTTTGTTCTGGGTCAATCCTCGATTTCTTTGAGAACCACAATCCATCACTAGTGCCTGTAGAATTTCGTCATAAATCTTGCAGTGTTCTTCAATAATGTTTTGCATCTTATCATAAACATCGTTAAACTATGTATTTATAAAATGTTGGTTTCAACATTTGTACATGTGTGTAAATTTCGACATCTTTTTAGACTTGGCGATTCCATCATGTTGGTCTGGTTTCAAGAATTTGATACAGGCTTTAGGCATCATAGGGTTTAATAATGTCCGGTCAATTGCTAACAAGCTAGCCTAGCCTGCAACTCAGCCAATTCTTTACTTATTCAAAGGCTGTTGAGTTGTGTGGATTGGATGTTGGCTGTGTGACTCGTTAAACACTGCCCAGCTTTGCTTGTCCCAACTCCTAACACTAAGCTAAAAATTGCTTGGTTTGTTACCTTACCTCTTCCTCAAATCCAACCCAGAACTTGGACACTTTCATATGGGCAAGAATGAGAGGATTGCCGAGAAAGAGAGGTATATAGTGAGTATAAGGCTGAAACTAATTGAGAATGAAAGCAGAATCATCATTAGCCAAAAAAGAAGGCAGAATTAGTAAAATATCTTAAACGGGTTTACCCGAAACGACCCAGGAACCGACGGGTGACTAATGAACTAACCCGTTACCAACCCAAAACAGTAACGGGCTTTATGGTGCAAAAGTGGGCCGGGTCAACAAGTTAGCAACGTCTTTTGTCATTTTGTACCGAATAGAATCCGGTTGAGTGTAGGAAATACGAATGTCTTTGACACTCGCACCAATTCTATTCCAACCATGAATTTCAATTACTTATAATTCTGAACATATTCTTCTAAACTTGAGGATTAGCTAGGGTTACGCAAGACGATGACTAACCACCACCACCACGTTATCCATGTCCGCCACGAGTCTCACAATCCTCCACCGCCACCCGTACCAGGCAAGTCACCTACAATTGTGAATCAGGGTTTAGGGTTTAATTGTATTACTTGTTCTACCATATCAGACACGCTTGACGTTCATATATATATGTGGCAATGAAATTATCCAGGGTATCCAATGGAGTGTCCTCCGCCGGTACATAAACACCATCAACATCATTCGTATCAGGATTACTTCCATGCACCACCACGATGTTCAAACCCACCGCCGCATTCAAATCTAGATCATGATCAACATTCAACGCTTGGGGAATACTTGTTGGGGTATGTTCTTCCTTCCTTTCCTATCAATCTATCAATCTAATCTAGGTGCATCAAGGGTACAAGCAAATAACGTTTTTTTTATTTTTAAATAATTGAAAATAAATTATTGGTTTTATTTTGTTCGACCTTGTTATGTGATCTCTCCCTCTTCTTGTTTAATTTTGCAGCTTGGTACTCCTTGCGGTAATTATGCTCCTTTGGTATTTCTTAAGGGATTGATCTGCTCAATGATATCGATCGATCATTTTGATCATACAGTACTTGTTTACTTGAGATTTACATGTTATTTCAACTCGATTAGAGGTTTTAATATATTTCTTCTTACATTCTGGGATTTTGTTTTGCTTAAATTTATACATGCTTTTGTACATTTTTGCTTGTTGGCTATTCATATTGTTGCTGTTCTAATGGTCAGCTTTATGCTTTAGTTTCCATCACGGCCACGCAACGTTGAAATTAGAAACGGATGCTAGAGAGGTTTTAGCCTTTTAGGCATCAATAGACTTTAGATACTGGTTTGCTTCCTTCTTATAAATTTATAATTGAGTAGTGAGGCCTATATATGGCACCTGTGTTGAATGAAGAAAAAGCACTTTGTGAAAAGCAAGAGATGCATAGTGAATTAGTGATAGACCATACACAATTCATTTGTCGTATATATTATGCAGATTTTGTGCCCCAAATATGAAGGAATGCAGAAAAATTTTAATTGAGACAATTACTTAATTAGTACTTAGTGCTCATAATAAGAAGGCATAAAGCAAAGGGAAAACTAGGTGAAAACGATTTGCATGCATGGAATTAGTGGGGGATTAATTTGTAAAGCAAGGTTATTTAAGGTAATTATCAAACCCTCATTTCTGTCATGCATATGAATGCTCAAATCCAATTGGGTTTCTTGATCAACAAAATTCAATTGGGGCTCGACCGTATTTAGCAAAGTATGTACAAGATACCGACAGTATACTGGCTGCGACTTTTTTATATTTTGGAAACACAAAGATTGTTCAATGAATGGCATAATTTGCTTTCTACTAAATGGACGGCTTAACAGATTCCATAAAAAAGAAGCTCCACTTCTTTACCTCAAACTCTCAAAGAGAGAAATAGTGGAGTCCATGCAATTGTTGGTGAATGAAGCTTCACAGAAGATAAAACCAAGGACAAATTAAAGCAATGCTTTTGGTCTCTACAGGACTTGGCTATATTATTTGCAGCAAACACGAAAAAGACAAGTCAAGAGTGAAGAATTAAGTTAGGAATAATTTAGTTAAATGTTCGATTTCTTTCAATATAACCAAAAAAAAAACTATAATGTTTTTTTATTAAAAAATAAAAAACTTGGAGTGAAACTTTGTAATACGAGCACAATTCTTTGTGTCTACTAGAGTCTAAAGCACACATGCAGTAAATTTGGAAAACCAAATTAGTACATGTAACAAATGTAAAGTTGTAAATTATATACATTCAAAATGACTTCTGATTTAATACTATGGCGTACGTGGGGAAGTCATTCTTATCCTTGAACTCTCTAAATTGAAATTTTTAAACAAGGTAATTAATTTAAGAAAAATAAATGGGTTAATTATGTCATTTACATCTCTGCTTAATCATAAAGCATGCTTAAAAATGGTAATAACATTCAAAAAAGGAAGCACCAGTAAGAAATAAATGGGGCTTCGCTGGTTGGTTAATATTCCATGGTTAGAAATATGGTTTTTCCATTTAATGAAATTCAATAAAATCTTTACGAAGGAAAATATAAGGTAGCACCAATAATACAGTGAAGAGTGGCGTGAGTCAGTTACTCGGTGGACTCGGTCACAGCAAAATCCTTGGTGTCCAAGTAACGGAATGCCTGTAAAGCCGGCACGTAAATCTCATTTTCACATTTCAGAGTCCCTCTCTTGTTTTCCCAAATCACATTTTCACAGGTAGCTCACTCACTCACACAACCAACGATGGCGCCTCCGAGTCTTCTCGGTCCTCCAGAGCTCCAAAAGCCCTCACCCCAGTCCCAGTCCCAGTCCCAGTCCCAACCCGAACCCGAATCCAAATCCCCTACCGGCGAGCCCTTCGTGGACCTCTTGGTCGCCAATTTCAAGGAGATGGACCCGAAGCATAACCTCCCTATGGGCCTGACGGAGAACGCTTCCGCCACCTTCCTCTCCTCCGGCAACCCCTGCCTTGATCTCTTCTTTCACGTCGTGCCAGACACTCCGGCCGATTACCTGACCGAGCAGCTCCCCAAGGCCTGGGAACGCGACGCCCTCACCACGCTCAAGCTCATCTGCAACCTCAGAGGCGTGCGGGGCACCGGAAAGTCCGACAAGGAAGGGTTCCACACGGCGGCGTTTTGGCTCCACAAGCACCACCCCAAATCCCTCGCCTGCAATCTCGCGTCCTTTGCGGAATTCGGTTATTTCAAGGACCTTCCCGAGATCTTGTACCGCCTTCTGGAAGGCGAGGACGTGAGGAAGATCCAGAAGGCTCAGTGGCGGGAGAGGAAACGCGGCGGGGCCAAGAAGAAACAGAAGAAGGCGGGTCGGGAACTCGGACCCGAAGGCGAAACCTTCAAGAAAACCGGGTCCGGGTCCAGGTCCGAGAGGAAGAAAATCAAGAGTGAGGTGCCGAAAGAGGAGAGGGAAAAGGCTGCGATGGAGTGGCAGAAGGGGGAGAAGGCCAAAGCGAGCGGGTTGAGGAAGGAGAAGAAGATCACCATGGCCAAGAAGGTCGTTGTCAGGTATGAGCGCGACCCGGATTTCCGGTTCCTTCACGAGCGGGTTTCGGATCTTTTTGCCGAGTGCCTGAAAACCGATATTGAGAATTTCAAAGTCCAATCAGCACAAGAAGATAACCCTGGCGGTGAAATGGTGCCCTTCCATTGACTCCTCTTTCGATCGCGCCACATTGATCTGTGAGAGCATTGCCAAGAAGGTTTTCCCGCGCGAATCGTACCCGGAATATGAAGGCGTCGAGGAATCGCATTATGGTTACAGAGTTCGAGACCGGCTGAGGAAGGAGGTGTTGGTGCCGCTGAGGAAGGTGTTGGAGTTGCCGGAGATTTATATGGGTGCCAACGAGTGGGGTAAGATTCCTTACAACAGAGTGGCCTCTGTGGCAATGAAGCTTTACAAGGACAAGTTCTTGAAGCACGATGAAGAGAGGTTTAAGAAGTATCTGGAGGATGTGAAAGCCGGAAAGGCCAAGATTGCTGCCGGTGCTCTGCTTCCGCATGAGATAATTGGGTCTCTGCACGATAGAGACGGTGATGCTGGGCAAGTTGCAGAGCTTCAGTGGAAGAGAATGGTGGAGGACATGTTGAAGCTAGGAAAGATGAGGAACTGCATGGCTGTGTGTGATGTGTCTGGAAGCATGAGTGGGACTCCCATGGAGGTGGCTGTGGCTTTGGGACTGTTGGTTTCTGAATTGAGTGAGGACCCATGGAAAGGGTTGGTGATCACTTTCAGCCAGAATCCTCAGCTGCATTTGGTGCAGGGCGATACTCTTCAGGCCAAGTGTGATTTTATCAGGAATATGGATTGGGGAATGAACACTGATCTCCAGAAGGTGTTTGATTTGCTTCTGAAAGTGGCTGTCAAGGGGAATTTGAAGCCGGAGAATATGATCAAGAGGCTGTTTGTGTTCAGTGACATGGAGTTTGATGAGGCTTCGGAGAATAGCTGGGAGACTGATTATGAGGTGATACAGAAGAAGTTTAAGGAGGCTGGGTATGGAGATGCGATTCCGCAGTTGGTGTTTTGGAATCTGAGGCACTCCAGGTCTATTCCTGTGCCTGGGAATCAGAAAGGGACTGCGCTGCTGAGTGGCTTCTCTAAGAATTTGTTGAAGCTCTTCATGGATAATCATGGGGAAGTTCAGCCTGATGTTTTCATGGAATTGGCCATTGCTGGACCAGAGTACCAGAAGCTGGTCGTGCTGGATTGAACTTGATGATGAGGATAAGTTTTGCTATGTTAGTGATCATAAGTGTTGCTATGTTAATCAAGGATTTGCTTAGTTTCCATCTAGTACAAGGACAAAAATAAAATTTTATATGCTTTTGCTAAATCTCTCTATTACTTTCTCTATTTGAGCCTGTTAGTTATAGTCTCTGCACAATCCATAGCTTTTGTCTATTTACTGAGAGAGGTTTTATACTCTCTGTTTGCTCTGATTCTGATGAAATATTGTGTTTTGAGTTGGATGGAACAAATCTAATTTCCAATGGCAACTGTCTTGGAAATGTTAGAACAGAAGTGAAAAGGGCTTAACAATCGCTTCAAAGTCCTAGATGACCTGTAATATGGAGCTTACTAGCACAGCTCCTCTGATCTCTGCAAGTGCAGTGTTTTCGGTCAGTTCTGGTGTAGCTACTAGTGGCACAGTGCCTCTGAACTTAAAATTCTCTCACAGGTTTTCTTTTAAGGTTCAGTGGTCAAAATTTTTATCTATTTGGAATTGTTTGCAACAAATGATTATGATACTCAGGACAGAGTTCTTTTTTTTTTTGTTGATGATACAATTCTTGATGTGTCTGTGAATCTTTCTGAATCAGAATTGAGAAGGCGTAATGTGCTCAAGTTCATATCACTGTTAGATTTCAGATTTTTCTCATCCTTGATATATACTGTTAATTATGATTGATTGCACTTTTGGATTTCTGGTGATAGCTTTTCTGTTATCAATATTCAAAGTGAAAAGGTAATTAATGTTCTCTGTGTCAGCCTCTTTGTTAATAATCCCTACATAATCCATAGGTACCGTCTTAGCTACACCAGTACTATAGGCACCATTTGTTCCATAGAATCACTCGTTTCCTGATTATAGCTTTTTTCCATTTGCTTAAAAATGATGTTACGAACACAGTTTTGTCTGTGATTTTGATGATTGTGTTTTGAGTTCGATGAAAAGTTTGAAAAATATAATGCCGCAGATTCAATGTTGTTTTGTTAAGCAGTCTTAACTCTTAAATAATGACCATAAGTTTGTTGGAGCAATAATATGCAGCTTACAATCCCTTTCCTATTTTGGTCAAGTACAGAGTTTGGTTCAGTACTGTGTCAGGTACTAGCAGTGTCTCAGAACTCAATTGACAAGCAGGTTTTCTTAAAGTCTTCAAATGACGAAAATGTTGTATATTTGAGATTGTGCATAACCTGGAGAAAATTGATTTAAAATGATAATTATTCATGATCAACTTCTAGTTGTTTGCTGGACAAGTGGATAATACATTTTTTGATGCGTGATCTTTCTGATGAGAATTCTGGAGGTTTAATATGCTCAAGTTCATTTCAATCTAGATTCAAGGATTTTGTCATCTTTGTTATATTTTGTTTATGTGTGAAAGATTGCAGTTTTGGATGTTTAGTCAAAGTGATCTCCTACTAGTAAGCCACCCAAACACTTTCCGAAATGAGTCTATGTTCCTTTGTTCATTAGGCAGGGGGAGTCGGGTTGCATATTCAAAACCTTGTTGAGACTCGTGTGTGTTCCGTCCCTGAGCAATAGTCAGCAGCTGCATTGAAACTAATAACTTGTTTTAAATCCTCAGCTAATCAGCATTTTAATCCCATATTTTCACCAAACTTATTATTAATGTTGTTTGCAATCATAATGAACGGTGCATAGTGCACAGATTCTCAGGTTGAATGAGATCAAAATCTTAACCGGGCAACAGAAAAACCAAAAGAGTCTATGGAGCCAAAGCAACAAATCTACATTCAACCTCATTTTTTCTTGCAAGTAACACCGGCCATAACTATTTAAGCAGTCTCTTCAAACATAATGTAAATTTAGCTCGAATTTTTTTTTTATTATCTATTTTTTAAGAGGATCAAAGGTTTTCACTCATAACTTTACGATGACTTGAACCTATGACATTGATCTTAGGTAGTGGGTGTTCTAACCACTGAAATAATACAACTTCGTCAATTTAGCTCGAAATTAATGACAAAGCAACCATCTAAGTTGTAGCGTCTCCAGAGCATCTTCAAACTCTACAAATCACCTGATGAGATGTTTGATGAGCCATATCGGCAAGAATTCCCTCCAAAAGTTTCTTCAAACGACTCATTAAACTTTAGACGATTAAGTTCTCAATCCTGAAATTTATGTCCCAAATTCTCACTCTTGAAGCCTATTAATTTTCATATTAAATAATTGAATAGTACCAATGAGTTCTATTGATTCAGTCCTCAAACAACTTTTCCTTTCCAACATAGAAAAGAATAATACTAAAGGATTAAATTTTCGTTATCACTCTGTACTTTAAGGTCTAATCAGTTTAGTCCTTAAACTTCTAATTTCATCAAAACGATCCATGTACTTTCAATTATTTCCAATAGGTATATTCATCTATCATAGGTTAACATGTGCCAATTTTTTTTTACATTTACACCTATTATGGGTCAACATGTGTTATAAATGAGACATATTAGGTCCATTTAGGACATATGTCACCTATCGTAGGTTGACAAGTGTCAATTTTTTTTACATTTACATTTATCATGGGTCGATATATGTCATAAATGAGACTTATTAGATAATAATTGAGAGTGCATGAATCGTTTTGATGAAATTAGAAGTTTATGAACTGAACTGATTAAACTCTTAAAGTACATAATAATAACAAAAATTTAGTCCAATAATAATGAACTTAATAAAGTAGAAAGAGTTTAGGAGTGAATGCAAAAGTTTAACCAATTTTATTCTTAGGCATAATTGTCAAAATGCCCCTTAAACTTGGCCATAATTGTCAATTTACACCATGAACTTGCAATTGCATCAATTTATCCTCTGAACATGGTAAAATTTGTCAATTTGCACCTGATACGTCAATTTTAACTTTATTTCATCCAATTTTGTGATGTGTGACATTCACGTGAGAGGTATTTTGATTATTTTATGATATATGTTTAGAAAAACACAAATATACATAAAAATTACATTAAAAATGTAAATTTATATGGTTTAGGTAAACTCTTAAAAATTATATTAAAAAGTTGAATTGTTAATTTTAAGATTACCAATTAGGTCTTCAAATTAAAATTTGAAAAGTAAAATTGGAACAAATAGTGTTTTAATTACGTACGTTTTCATCTAACAGATAGTGTTTTGCTTCACTTTTGGAGTTTTGGTGATGGATAGAGTAGGTTAGTTTTCTTAACTTGCTATCAAGAGTACTGAGTACGTGTTACTAATTAAATTTAGTTACTAATTAATTTAGGAGAGTGAAATTTACTATGGATCATATGAAAATAATGAAACACGTTCATATACAGAATAGAATAGAATAGGTAGACAAGGACTCAAGGAGTTAGCACTAGCTCTTGTTTGTTGCGTGATCGGTGATCCAATCAAGAAGGCTGGCCTTGCTTGTTCAAAATTAAGATAATAATTAAACCTCAACAACCACCGTCTGGAACTCTGGATAGTCAATTTTCAGATCGATCACTTGTCAGATTAAGACATCAATATAATGCAGAAAAAAAAACTTGTTTTTAAAGGAAAGTTCCTGATAGCTCAGAAATGATCCATCGGTGTTTAAAACGTGGACTGGCCAAGTGGCCAGTGGCTACACTACAAGTACGTCTTGTCGACGCTAGCTTGCTGCTTGCCGGATTTCAATTCAGTCACGTTCTTCTTAATTGACTCGCTTGGACACACTCATGCATCCCCGTTTCCCTAACATCCCCGGCCCCTTTGGTCCCCTCCTTTCACCAACTTTACCTCCAAGCTTCCATGCATTTTCACGTTCATGGGGTAGACTTTTATTTTAACTTATGATTCATGTTTGATTAAGCTCAGCATGGATGTTATTCCGGTCATCTGAAACAGCTTTTACATCTGAAAATTAAGATCGAGCTAGGTTTCATTAAAATTAATTGAGCCCAGTTTAAAATGTAATCTTTACGTATTAGATTGCAAAAGACTTAAAATACTACTCTAAGAGTAGAGCTTCCTAATAGAAATTGAAGCTGAAATGGTAAATGAAATTAGGTGGAGCTTCTAATCAAAATATCATATCAAGCTACCTATGACCACATGATTATTTTACTAATCAAAATCACAATGACCACTACACCAAGTCGTATAGTACTATATCAATAGGGGCTTTACCTAATCTTTGGACCCGGCTTTAAGCTACTTTTAATTAGTCCAAACAATTTTGGCATCTATTCTATAACCCTAATCCACTTTGTAATCAACCGGCGGTTTCCAATTAATTATTCATGTGTTACACTCCAATCATTTTCCTGTTGCCCAAGTCTCTAACCTAAACATAGTCGTGACAAATTTGGTCCCTCAATTTGTGGTGTGGATGAATTACAATGGTCATTTGATGTACTAGCAGCTGTTGTAATATTTCAGTTGTTTAATTTTATGCAATTTGTCATTTAAAAAAAAAATTAATCAAGCATCTGTACAAAATGTATTCTTCATAATTTAGCAAAAACAAAGATGATTTTTTTTCTGGGTCAATAACAGAAAAAACATGATATACCCAATTTTGAAGAAAAGTAAAAGCAGGGGGACATTCAAGTATAAGGGGGAACCATGATTTCAAACAAGGTTATATAGAGAATAGTAATTGGTCTATGAATTGGAAACCCCGAGATTTCAAGTACTAATTAAATGCAAAATGGTCACACCAGTAAAATAGAAGAGCATCTAGAAAAGCAAGACCAACAAATTTAAAACGTTTGAGGCACAAGTGGAACCAAACACACGGGTCCAGCCAATCCAATGAAGGGCTACAAACAGAGCAACTGGAATAAGACTGAGGCCCTGAGGGGTTCATACCTTATACACGTCGTTAGTACCCAAAATTTGGGGGGTATTTCAAATTCATGGATAACGTAACTAAGGTTATAAGAAAATCATCATTTTGCGTTGGGTATTGTTGGTTTAACACTTGTATAATTATGTCCTTTGTTTTTGTTTTATCAAATTAAAGCGAATTTATTAAGAAACAGACACTAAACTCACCATTACAAGACCTTAAATTTGGTCTGCCCCAAACGGACTAACTACAACAAATGGACACCAAACCGAGCAATACTACCCTAAATTTCATATAGTCAAGGGTGGAGCTATGTCCATAGCGACTTGAGGTGGTTGCGGCTCCTAAGTCTTTATGCATTGATTGCATTCCATGAATTCTATATATTTTATTATGAAAAAATTACATGTAAATGCTTCGAGATTTTGACAATTGGCTTATTGGCCTTCCCAACAATACAACTGACCCCAAACAAATCTTTCTCAGTTGCGCGATTCCTTGCTGCTAGATCCTAAACAGTAAACACCTCTCTGAAAAGTGCCAAGTTCTTTGAGACTCTGCAAGTGAATTAGGTTTTGTTATTCACTTATTCCTTCTTGAACTATTTCTTCCATATTTTTCTTTTCACTCTTCAGGAACCGATATAGAAATTGGTATCTTTGTATATTTTTTTATAATGATTTGCAGTTAAGGTGTGAATTTGAAACCCCAATAGCTCCTGGTACACTGCAACAAGGAAAAAAAAGTCTTGGATTGGACTTTGATTGGAATGGTCGGGAAATTCTGCAATTACCCGAACATGGCATGTGTGGGCAACCTTCACCATTGGATGAGTGTATCCTACCCCTGCAAATGCATTCTCCACTCTCCAAGCATGTCTATCCGGAGCACTGAAGCTGCACCCGGAATAGTCGGTCATATTGCTAAAGGGTAAAGTAGAAAAGCAAGACCAAGACCCTGAGATCTCACTGGTCACTACTGCAACAAATTTAAAACGTTGAGGTTTATTTCAACAATTTGGCACAAAGCTAAACCCAAGTACACGGGTCAAGCCAATCCAAGGGATACAGGCTAAGAATTAATATTGCGATGGGATATTTTTTGTTTTGCTTTTTGTTTTTGCCTTTTTGTATTTTAATAATTATTAAATTTATGAGCATAAGAAAAACAAGGGTACGTACTGTGTGCATTAGTTGGACCAGTTCCCACCTCGTGGAAGACGTGTGCCCATAAAGCAATAGAAAGAAGGCACTCAAAACACTGAAACTACAAAAACAGACTACTCTGTCTCTGTCTCTCTCTCTTCCCCTCATTTACGTGAATCTCGTGCTCCTTTTAATTCTCGTTCCTCTCACCACCAACCTAGCTACAGCCCCACACAACATTTCTTCCCGCCTCCGCCATTTAAGACGCTCACTCCAACTCCTCGATCATTTCTCAAACAAACCCCAAACAAACTAAACATGTCTGGATCATCAGCGGCACCACCAACCGTGGAGCTCGACTTCTTGGGGATTGGGACGACGACTACGATGGGTCACCACCACCACCACCGTGGCGGTGACATCTTCTCTTCCTCCTGCTCGCCCAAATCTCAGTTCCAGAAGTTTCTGGAACGCGAGAGAAGCTTTCGAGGAATTCGGGGCGGCGCTGCTTCGAGAGAGGTGATTCCAAACCTTCTCAGTTCGGAGGTCCTGAAATGCGTGATTGCAACCAGGATATCCGCCATCGCTTCATCGGAGAACGTCCTTGAAAAACCGAAAACAAAGCCTATGACGATCTTCTACGGCGGAAGGGTCTCTGTTTACGATGTCACTCCGGACAAGGTTGGTTAATCAAATTGCTCTTCGTCTTTTCCTTGATTGGTTTACTAATGTGAAATGCTCTTACTCTTACATATATATAGTCACTAACTGCCATTACAATTGATTGGTTTGCTTAGTTTGAGAGCATAGTGAAGCTTACCATGGAAGAAAAATTCAAAGCTGCTAGAGCTGGAGATCGACCACAGGAGCCAAAACAACAACAGCTGATGAATCTTGAGGATCCTCTGGACGAAGGTTCGTGCAGTAATTTTACTTTGCATTTACATTTTAGTTTTCTTTGTTAATTACTAGTTGACTCTGCTTTGAGCCTTAGAGATATTGTATTTTAGTTTTCTTTTTATTTTTTGTGAAATTAACTTTTCATACATAAATTTGAGTACATCGGATATATATATATATACACTTTTTTATTGATCTGACCATGCATTTATTTTGTTTCCCTAAATTTGGTTTTATTATTACGTTGCAGGTTTACCAATTGCTCGTAGAAAATCGCTGCAGAGATTCTTGGAGAAGCGTAAAGAGAGGTACACGAATTTCTTGCTTGCTGTATTTTATTAGACGTACTCTGCTACTTGAATTCCAACACCAAGTTTGGATAAACAGTAACTAACGCGTTGATATGATTACAGGATGAACACGGTGTCCCCCTATGGTTGTCACACCAACAACTACTAGGAGGAGTCTATTCCAAGCCAAACGCGTTTTGCGACCAAAAAAGTAGCAAAGACTTGGAGCTAAACTTAATTTCAAAGACAGAGACAATTAAATTAGTAGTAGTACCAGTGTTTAGGTTTTGCTTGATTCGGAAAGAAGCAAAAGGACTCCCTTCTCTTTGCCTTGGCTGGCTTTTTTGACGTGAATGCTGTACCAAGGCTTTTTCACGTTTTAGGAATGGGGGGCTTTTTAGCACCATTGTTATTATTGTTGTTATCATTCATTATGTTTCTCTCTGTCTCCTTCCTCGTTATTTCGTGTGGTCTTTCGATGACCATTTGTTTATTAATTTGTAAGCATGTATTAATTATTATAATTCGTATTTTCTTCGCCTGCTCTAATTCCTTTAATTTGGATTTGCTTGTACTCCACGTTGTCCTCTAAATAGCCATGTGTTTTTTTTGGTCAATAAGTTGAAAACCTGTATTGTTTGGTCTAAACATGGAAAAAGGCAAAAAGCCGCCTTGGATGACTCTACCTATATGTTTTTCATATCCAAATATTTGATTCGACTTCTCAACATTTTTCTACATAAGGGAATTTTCAAGAAAGTAAGAAAGAAAAAAAAACATTATCCGGCGGAAGCTCTTCATTTGGTTGGTTATGTGGGGCAAACTAAATCCTCCATCGTTGGAACACAAGGGTCCGATCCAGTTCTCTAGTGACTAGTCAAGATCAAATTTGATGGATGTGTAAATCCAAATCAAGTTTTGGCTCGTGGCTTACCTCTCATGGTAACTATTCGAGAAGAGGACATTAGTAATACTATTCACCAACTTTGAATATTTTCATCCATTAGAAATTGATGAGATCTGAAAGACGTTAAATCTTTGAAAACATTGTTTGTTGACAAACGTTTTCCTCGAGAAACAGGACTCCTGTACTTTTGTTAGGTCACAGATCAATGCTTATATTTTCAACAACTTTTTCTTCCTCAGATACATGTTACCTGTTCTAAAAGAGATAAAATAGTCCCACAATCAATTCCACTAATTATCTACTCCTTTTTTATAGTATCTTGGAATGAGTAATTGAGTATATGGGCGGATGGGCCTTCAAATTATTATCGTCTCGGATAAACATTGGGCTTCCAAGTTCATAATATTTTTGATCGGTTTAGGCAAGGTTAGCTACAATTCTGCAGCTTAGATTCGTTCATCATCCCCATAGTGCAATCAGATATTGGCCGGGTGAAATTGGGTCATCGGAAAAAAACAATAACCCATTTGGATCCGGCCAAATTTCAGTCCCCAAACACACTCGACTTCAATGATAGTGAAGTCTATACAAATATGTACAAGACCTTTCTTTCAATGTAAAAAGCGAATACAAACATCTTGTTACAAACCAGAAAGGACTTGGGTTTCTTTATGCCCGCAACGGAACACGAGCGACATTATAGATAGTTCGCTCGGTTCTCTCAAGGCAATAAGCAACATTAGACAAACTTATAAGAAGCACAAATCCCAAACCTAAAATTCATATCAAATCTGAAAACATACTGATTAAGAGAGATAGCTGAGCATCAGTTTTAAAAAGCTCGAATTTTGGAAGCTTCATGGCTATTCACCAATCAGTTTTCAATTCCAAATGTTTCTCATCATTTGCTCTCACTATCTTTTCACGCATCTAAAAACTAACAAAACATGATTCAAAAAACAAATCAAAATTGAAACTTCTTCGCAGAGCAAATCGAAACAGAACCAGAACCAGAATGAATGAAAAACTGGAAGAGAGAGACGTACTGGGAAGCGGAGACTAAAATCGAAAGCACCCGTAACAGGGATTATATAGGGCAAACCCGAAACCCTAACATTCTTTAAGCGACGTCGTTTGACTGATTTTTCAGACTGAAAGGAGGAGAATATCCCTAAAGGCGGTGAAGGGCGGTGATCTAAACTCCTGCATGATCCAACGGTCCACATCTCTCAGCGATATTCATTTAAGATCACCTCTTGTTCATTCTTAGGTCTTCCTCTTGCTCTCTGTTGTTTAGGTTTTCTGAAGCTCCCTGCGGCTCTTGGCTGATTATTCTTGTTATTTTCAACATGGTGAGCCCAGCAAATTATTCTTAATTTCAAAGCGCTTTTTTCCGATCTCAAACATTTTCGGTGTTAATTGAGTACTGATTATTCCTGGTTTTTTCAAAACAGGTGCTTCAGAACGATATCGATTTGCTTCACCCGCCGGTTGACCTCGAGAAGAGAAAGCACAAGCTCAAGCGGCTCGTGCAGTCCCCCAACTCTTTCTTCATGGTACTATACCAATATCTCTCTCTCTTCTCTCTTTTTTTCAAGATTCAATTTTTATTCTTCGAGGAGTGAATGCTAAGTTTGTTTAATTGTCTTAATGATGCTCAGGATGTGAAGTGTCAGGGTTGCTTCAACATGTAAGTGATGCTGTTAATTAATTTTATTGTTGTTGCAGTTAGTTAGTTTGTTTGTTTGTGTATGATTTTAAGGAAATGAAAACCAATTGTGCTGTGCAGTACGACTGTGTTCAGTCACTCCCAAACGGTTGTGGTGTGTGGGAATTGCCAGACGGTGCTGTGCCAGCCCACTGGTGGCCGTGCTAGACTCACCGAGGGTTGCTCTTTCCGAAAGAAAGGCGACTAACTCATGCTTTACAACTTTGCAAGAGGCTGGCTTGATTTTGAGGAGGATGGTTCTCATTTTTGTACTGGGTTTTAGTTTTTGAAGTCTGATTTTGTTAGACAAGTGTTCTGCACATTCGCCATTAGAGTGCTCTGCTGCTAAATCAATGATGTTCAGTGGTCAATGTTATCGATCATTAGACTTCAGTTGTAGTATTGTTTGAGATGTTATTGACTATGATATGTCTGTCCTCTATTATCAATGATTAAATCTTGTCATGGTGATGTTGTAGTTGTTGTTATTCTGTTTCTTGATTGTGCTTTGTTATTCTTCAATGTTCTATTAGAACTATGATTCAGCGGATCTTATCTCTTTATTAAGAATTGCGCTTGATTGATTTAGGAGTTTATGATTGGGATTTTACTGGGTTTCAATGCATTCCAATATCTGAGAGGATAGGATAAGAGGATGCTGACATTTACACAGGAACCTTTTATGGTTCTCGATGTACCTTCGTAGTTTTTGCCGTAAAACTCTGGTTTAATGTATGTTATCTTCTTATTGCTTTGATGTAGTTCCCAAATTGTGCAAACAGAATTGTATGCTATCGTTTGTTTCCTCATTGTGAACTGTCAGTGGGTAGAAATCAGATTTTGGCTTCACATTCAGAAATTGTTGGTTAAGTGGTGATTTACTGATTTGGGGCCTTGCTAATTGCTATTGTGGTCAGCCTTGGTCATTTCTACTTTCTAACATACTAAATCATAGTTTTGTATACTTGTAAGCATCCTGATTTCTAGGCATTTATGCCACAAAATGATTATCTAACTAATTGGTTCGCGCACAAGCAAATTTCAATTTATATGAATCGATATCCTCGAGCATGGATATCCCAACCAACCAAAGAGATGGGTTCGTTTTCTAAATCATCTATGCATAATATTTACCTAATTCAGTTCTTTCGGTCATTCAGACCTATCAAATAGATAGCTTGAATTTCTAAACAATTACCAATTCGTTTGATCATCTAAAAAATGAATGAATCTGAGTACTATGCTACGAAAAGAAAAACAATGAACACTTTTGGAAAGGAGAATTGCTGAGACAAAACAAAAATGTACATGTCTAATCAGAAGCCAGATGATATGAACTAAAGAACAGAACAAAAATGAGAATAGAAACCAAAATATAAAAGGGCAAGCCGACGTGAGGTCCTCACACTTTGAATTTGACTCATATTTACACATTAGCCTTCCCGCTGAAACATATGTGCGCGCTCCAGAGTTGGAGGAGACCCAACTTGTACATATCATCTGGCTTCTGATTTTCGTGGCCATGCTTCGATTGATTTCTCAAAGAACGTTTCAGTGTGCAAATTTCGCTACCCATTGTAGAACCAACGCCGGGCTAAGCATTCAACGATGTGGATTCGCTGCCCACTTAGCAGTTCACGCAGAGCTTCCCAACTCGGAGTTCGACTCTCACGCATACGCAGCTGCGCTTCAGCATCGTATTCAAAATGGCGACTTTACTTCAGGAATGGGTCTTCACTGCGAGATTGTGAAGAAAGGTGGTTGCTTGGACTTGTTTGCTTTCAACATCCTTCTTAATGTGTATGTGAAAGCGGGTTTGCTCACTGATGCAGTTAAGCTGTTCGACGAAATGTCACAGAGAAATGTCATTTCGTTTGTCACGTTGATTCAGGGATTTTCGCAGTCTCAACGCTTCGTTGATGCTGTGGAGTTGTTTAGTAGGCTGCACAGAGAAGGACACGAGCTTAACCCGTTTGTGTTTACTACGGTTTTGAAGTTACTAGTGAGGATGGGATGGACTGAGCTAGTATGGACCGTCCATGCTTGTATTTATAAGCTTGGACATGGCTCTAACGCCTTTGTTGGCACTGCTCTCATTGATGCCTACTCTGATTGCGGGGACGTTGATATTACTAGGGATGTTTTTGATGGGATTATTTGTAAGGATATGGTAGCTTGGTCAGGGATGGTAGGATGCTATGCTGAGAATGGCGGCTCTGAAGAAGCAATTGAACTCTTCTGTCAGATGAGGATGATTGGGTTCAGACCTAACAATTATACTTTTAGTGGCGCGCTTAAGGCCTGTCTTGGATTAGAGGCCCTAGATGAAGGGAAGAGTCTTCATGGGTGTGTAATAAAATCATGTTATGAAGAGGATCTATATGTGGGTATTTCATTGCTTGATTTGTACACCAAATGTGGAGATGCTGATGATGCTCGGAGGGTATTTCAAAAGATGCCCAAAAATGATGTGGTTCCTTGGACTCTCATGGTTTCACGGTATGCTCAGAGTGACCGGTGTGAAGAGGCTCTGGGCATGTTTTGTCAGATGAGGCAAGCTTTTGTTGCTCCCAATCAGTTTACATACGCCAGTGTGCTGCAAGCTTGTGCAACCATGGAGAATTTAGTTTTGGGGATGCAAATCCATTGTCATGTAGTCAAGGTTGGTCTTAACTCAGATGTCTTTGTTTCAAATGCCCTCATGGATGTCTATGCTAAATGTGGAAAAATAGAGAACTCAATGGACCTGTTTGTGGAATCAGCAAATAGAAGTGATGTATCTTGGAACACGATGATTGTTGGCTACGTCCAGTCAGGTGATGGGGAGAAGGCGCTGACATTGTTTTCAGATATGCTTAGATGGCAAGTGCAGGCCACAGAAGTGACGTACTCTAGTGCTCTCCGTGCTTCTGCTAGCCTAGCAGCGTTGGAGCCAGGACTTCAGATACATTCAGTGACGGTCAAAACCATATATGACAAGGATACTGTAGTTGGTAATTCTTTGATAGACATGTATGCCAAGTGTGGGAGAATTAAAGATGCTCGCTTGGTGTTCGATAAGTTGAAGCAACGAGATGAAGTTTCATGGAATGCGATGATCTCAGGATATTCTATGCATGGTCTTGGTAAGGAGGCTCTAAAACTTTTTGAAATGATGCAGGAAACAAATTGCAAACCAAACAAGTTAACCTTTGTTGGTGTCCTATCAGCATGTAGCAATGCAGGACTGTTAGATCAAGGACATGCTTATTTTAATTCTATGGTTGAGGATTATGGCATTGAACCATGCATAGAGCACTATTCCTGTATGGTTTGGCTTCTAGGGAGGTCCGGCCAGCTTGGTAAGGCCGTGAAGTTGATTGAGGAAATTCCATTTGAACCTAGTGCTATGGTATGGCGTGCTTTGCTTGGAGCTTGTGTTATCCATAATGATGTTGAGCTTGGAAGGATTTCTGCCCAGCATGTGCTTGAAATGGATCCCCAAGATGAGGCTACACATGTGTTATTATCGAACTTATATGCCAATGCAAGGAGGTGGGATAGTGTGGCTTTAGTTAGAAAAAACATGAAAAAGAAAGGAGTAAAGAAGGAGCCGGGCCTAAGTTGGATTGAGAACCAGGGCACAGTTCATTATTTCACCGTGGGTGATACTTCACATCCTGACACTAGACTGATCAATGGGATGCTGGAATGGTTGAAAATAAGAACCTTGAAGGCAGGTCATGTTCCCAATTGTAATGTTATTATGCTTGATGTCGAGGATGATGAAAAGGAGCGCCTCTTGTGGGTACACAGTGAAAGATTAGCGCTAGCATTTGCACTTGTTAGAGCTCCTTCTGGGAGCCTCATTCGTATCATTAAAAATCTTCGGATATGTGTGGACTGCCATGCCACAATTAAGTTAATATCAAAGGTCGTGCAGCGTGATATTATTGTTAGAGATATAAATCGGTTCCATCACTTCCAGGATGGGATTTGCTCTTGTGACGATTACTGGTGATTGATGTTTATTGAGATCTGGTTTTTGGAAGGTGATTTTATGAAGTCTTGCTGTCCTAAACATGGAGAAGTAGACTGAGATGCATTCTCTCCCAGGTAATTCCGTATTTATGACCAGTACCATGAGTAAATAATCCTGTGACTACATGTTTGATTACAGTTGTCATTTGAAATGTTGGCTAAGCCACAAAATTCAAAGAAAAAAAAAAAGCAATATAAGAACAAGAAATGAATGCCAAATTTAAGTCGAATCACATACAGAGGATTCTAAGTTACCTGATACGAAATCTTGTGCCTCAATATAGTCCAGTTCGTATAATATGACACACACACACACAAACACACACACACACACACACCATGCTTGAGACATTTGTTTCAACAGTGCATTACACTTTCGTTGATCATTTCTCTCAATTTGTTTTTGGCCTTCTAGTAGGGATAAACTATTTAGTTTGACCTTTTTCAATAACCATGATGAAGTTTGCACCTCTATTGCCGATTGGCAATTCCCAACTTTCGTTAATTAAAGACCCTTCTAGGTCCAAAATCCAAAATGTCCAAATGTGAACTGCAATTTCTACTGATCTTGTTAAATGCTTTTTTTGTCGATATTTTGGAATTGTTTTCTCTATTCTTGTGTTTTTACTTTGGTGAATCAAATATATTGGTATAACATAGTAGAATTAATTCTTTTCTCCACATGTTATGGTCTTCCCTAACAAATATATTGGTACACACGCTTAATAGACTTGTTAATCCACTGACTTAATGCAAAAACAATTCATTATTTCCTTTCTGAATGTGAGAGTGGACAATCATAGCGCTATATGATAATAGCTATCAAATATCTGCTATGTACGGTGTATCGCATCAAAATTTTAGACATTCGTGACATTAGACATCATATCGCACTTAAAATTTTCCGTATTGGCGCTTCTACTTTTTATTCATTCAAAATTACAATTCGGAATCTTAAGTTTTTGACTTTCGAGTCTCAACTTTTAGATAATGTTGTAGGTGGTAGTGGAGTAGGCAAGTATATTTCAACTTGCTCCGTGGTAGGAGCACCAGGAGTCAAACTTATCTTCATAATTTCTGCAAATAGTTTGGCTAAGAGTGGAAATTTCTAGCCTTTGGGTCATATTTCTGTTTTGACGATAAGCATGCAATCCATCCCTAACTAGTCGACTATTACTATAATTACTGCATAACTGCATGACCTATTATATTTAGCCTCACATAATATGAATGTCCTTCCACTTGTTTGCTGCGTAGATCTTAATGGCTGCTCACTTGATGGCTCACCAGGGAAATGACCATATTGGAAGAGCTTGACAACTGTGTGTGTACAAGTATAAGCATGTGTCTATATTACTACAGCCAGTGAGTATGGTAAGATATCAACTGTTTAAAAAGTATATGGATAATTGGTCCACAGAGTAGTTGTTTGTGTTTGCAAACCTCAACCACGAGTCAGCTTCATTTTTCTTTTAATTTTTACAGGAAGATTATTGTGGCTTTGCTGCTTGTTTGGTAAACCTTAGCTGCCATTTTTCATTCCCATGCAATAAAAGAATGAATCAGGTATGCGTTGAGTTTTCTCAGAAGAAAATATATCTCGAGTTTATCTCTAACTAATTGCATTCCATTTCATATCAACAACAAAAATTGCATTCCCTTTGAGAGAATTTTTCTCTGAGAAAGTAACAGTTCATCTTTCTGAAAAAAGCTGGTTTATTGGTAAGGCTTTGTTTAAAAGAGAATTGACAAACCAACTATAAAATCCCCACTATCACTAGGAGTATTCGGATTATTCCAATTCATGTTGAATTTCTATTTGACTTTATTTCATTGTGTTCCACTGAGACTCATTACGAGTTATATCTACCTCAAGATGAATCACGAAATTAGGTTGAACAGTGGAAACATTTTTATCCCCACTTTGAAAGAAATTTGATGTAAATCATTTCCTAGAATAAATCATCTATGTATTATATACATGTCCAGGTGTCATCTCAACAATGTTGCCTATGTGTGTTCACAAGGAAATTGTTTGATACAAGTACGAATGCATCCTTGTTCAACACTAAGTCAATGACTCAAGTTACTTCTAAGATCAGCAAAGCCAAAAAATATATATATTATTTAGGAAGAGATTCTGTTTTTATATTTTCCCCGTTCAGAGTCTCAGTTTTGCCCCATAAATAAGTAGCTGTTTACTTTCTTGTCTTATTCTCCAAAATTAGTACAAACCATTGCTGGAACTTGTGTTCTGTTTGACTTGATGTATAACTAAAAGCTGGAGAGAAAAGGAGCTTGGTACATCAGCAGCAGTTTGTAATGGTAGAGCAGTGTGTTCTGTTTCCAAACCAAGAGTATGTTAAGGTACCTCTGTTTGACATCACTAATCGTCATATTTAAAACCAGTCCTGGTACTGGAACTTCATTTTGCAAACCCTCTAATTCTCAGAATGTTTGTAGGTAAGGAAGGTGTGATTTATAGAAGGCTACACTTGATATATGGCTTTGGGAAAGCTTTCTTTATATTTTTCAAGTCGCACAAATTTGCCAGAATCCGCTCTTGCACATGTTTAAAGGAAGAGATTTGATGAATTATATGGTACCTCGTTATTCGCTTGTATAAGTACTATAGGAATACTGAATTGCTCCATATGGTAGAGCACTTGAAGGTAATCCATATATGATAATCTTTGAAGCTGTAATATATAGTTTGTACAGGTCTAAAATGAAACTTCATGTAGCTTCATTGAAGTGTTGGGCACTCAAGGTCTTGTATCATGCCATGGATATGTATTCTCATGCTCAACATTTTGATTATGTGACTGACCCATTTCATAGGTCAGTTATTTATCTTCAATGACTTGAATACAGATTACTTATGAGCTGTAACATGAAGAAAAATTGTCTTTTGTGGAGCATCGGATCCCATTTCTGGTACGAGATTGAGAAGGGATGACAGGGATAGATATTCTTATAAATCTTCCATAAATGTTTATTTTTCAGTTTCGTTCCCTATTTCCCTTGTTGTATAGAAAAATTGCCTCAAACCAATACTTGGGCCATGTCTTAAGTTGTACGCGAGCCCATCTGATCGGTGATTGCTTTGGAAGCTGGCATCTCTAAATGTGAGGGGATCATCATCAAAATTTCCAATGCGTAAAGGCTTAGCTTAGCATTAGCAATTTCTTGCCTCAAAAAGAGTTAAGAAAATGGAAATGGTGCTTTTCCAGTTCTTCAATTCATCGTTGGCAATTAGGGTATTGTAGCACTGGGAAAGTTTATGGGCCAGTTTTGTTGTTGGTAAACCGAAAATGGTTTCTCAAAATTGTACTCGGAGCTGGTGGTTATGTGCAAAGAGAATAGCAAAGAGAATATGAGAATTGTTTTTGGCTTAAAATAATTAGTACTGGAGAGAGGGAAGAGAGATCGAATTCTAGTGCATGCGGCATTGATAAACATGGATGTCCTATTACAGAAGGAGTGCACTGCCTGGTAGGTATAAAATAACAAGTTCGGATCACATATTCACATGGGAGAAGGGGAGGCAAAAGTGTAAGATGGATCAGAAACATGCATGCACCCATAACACTTTAAAACCTACCAAACTAAAAAGCAGATCAGAACTGTCCCAATGAAATTGTTCGGGTAGGAATATGTTTAGGGTTCATATAAGTTTGAATGTTCAAATTAAAACTATACAGGAGACCCCAAGAAAAAATAAAGAATTTCAAAGGAAAATACTAATACACCATTCATGCTTAGATATTTGGTTTAGTTTGCTGCACACCTTATCTGGTGGGAGGTCCTTCTAACCCAAAAATTTTATGGGCGTGCTTACTGTTATTTTACCAAAATTAAACAAACGAGGACAACCATTTATGCTTTGGGAACATGGACTAACTTTACGTACTATATATATATGTATTATAGACCCCTTCACATGCGCACGTCCGCATATAAAATAAAATGCGAACATCGTCATTGCGAGTGCAAACTAATGATTAAAACCGTCTATATTTTAGGTCATCATTCAATGATCATTTTGATATAAAAAAATCAAATTGCAAATTATTTAGCCCTTTGATGTACGACATCATCGTTTCAGGGTTCATATAAGTTTGAATGTTCAAATTAAAACTATACAGGAGACCCCAAGAAAAATAAAGAATTTCAAAGGACAAAACAATACACCATTCATGCTTAGATATTTGGTTTAGTTGCTACACACCCTTATCTGGTGGGAGGTCCTTCTAACCCAAAAATTTTATGGGCGTGCTTACTGTTATTTACTTATTTTACCAAAATTATGCTTTAAAGGAGGACAACCATTTATGCTTTGGGAACATGGACTAACTTTACGTACTATATATATATATATATATATATATATATGGAACTTAAATAAACAAGAGTTAAACTCCATAATCATCATATATATAGGTATAATTTTCCATAATTCACTAGCTTTATCAACAAGAATTATGAACATGATGATCGAGGTTGTCTTATATGACATAAGACAATTGACATGTGCACTCATCATTCATCACAAGTCCTCCACTTGTTTTGTTTGTAGTAAATTGTACACCCTAGCTAGCTCGATCGCCAAGCTACAAAAGCTAAAAGGCAGCTACAGCTAAAAGATCTATTAAGAAGATTACTTGTTTATTATTCATGTAGGCAAGCACGACATAACGTGTTCAAACCGAGCTAGCTGCAATGCAAACAACAGAAGAAACCATAATTAAAGTAGTGAATCGAAGGCAGATGAATTTTGAGCCAGCGAGCGATCGACCCCTGCATACCACGAAAGAACAAGCAATAAAAAAGCTTACGATCTAAATGATATTTGTGTATGGGCAGTTGAGTCGAGTTGATTGATATATGAGTTATCTTGTCAAGATCTCAAAGTGGAATTACGAGGACAATACGAGAGAGAGAGAGAGAGAGAGAGAGAGAGAGAGAGAGAGAGAGAGAGAGAGAGAGAGAGAGAGAGAGAGAGAGAGAGAGAGAGAGAGAGAGAGAGAGAGAGAGAGAGAGAGGGGAGAGAGGAGAGGTGTAAAAAGCTAATATGACAATGATGATGATCATTTCTAATTTCTGAAGTGGAAAGAAGGAAGGGCATTGATCGATCTATCTCATCATCGATCAAGTAGCTAGCTATTCACGTTCCCATTACCAGTTAACTGTTTAAATCCATCGATCACTACTTTTCATCACTAATCAAACGTCCACGTGACTCAACCATGACAATGCCCATCTTTTTCTTCTTCTTTTATTTATTTTTAATGAACCCCCAATAGCAATGAACCCTAGTAGCTCTAGCTGCAGAGAGAATAATGATAAAATATATTTCATGGTGATAATGATAGCTGCGTATAAATTAATCAGGCAATCAGAGGACTATGATACAGAGTATTAATATCTAATATATAGTTTAGGTAGGTCAAATCCCCAGATTAGATATAAAAATATCCTAGCTCAGAAATTCTCAGCAAAAGAAGATGAAGATGATGATGATGATGGCTGGCTGGTAATACAAAATGAGCAGGAGAGTAGAGAGAGAGAGAGAGAGATGTTTACATGTTGTGGATGGGGGCCCACAGGAGAGCCCCCCACGAAGTCCGGCTTTGCACGCGCAGTCAGGGAGGTGGGGACCACAGATTACAGGCCCACGCCTCTGTCCATGCAAAAAAAATAAAAATTAAAAAAAACAAAACGAAAAAAGAAAGAAGGCGTGGAATTTTATGGCCCCGGAGAGGAGAGTGTCTTGTCGGGAATATCGATGGCGTACGCTGTTATGGTGAACCAGCATGCACCACAAAAGGACCCCTTCCTTCTCTACAGACTACAGAGGCTATCATGCGCATGCTGCATCTGCATGGCTTTGGCTGCCTTTTGATTTTTCAATTATTACTTATTATAATTATAAACAGAACGTCCAGTAAAACAATAAGGAGGAAAAAGAAAAAGAAAAAGGGAAACGAAGTCTTCGTTTGCTTGTGATATCCATAATGTTGAAATGCATGGTACTGAGTGATATGGATATGGTGATCTGTTTGTTTGAGAAAGAAATTTACAATAATTGAGAGGACGTCTCTCACAAATCACAATCACAAACTCCTACCTAGCTATAATGCGTCCAAACCTACCTAATATCTTTCCAATCTATATATGTACATAGATCTTCTCCACTTCACTAAAACTGAAGTTACTTGTGGACTCAGATCAAATAAAATTGTAATAAAAAACAAAACAAGAAAGATCAAATCAAATAACATATTTCATAATCAATCCTCCTAATTTTTTAGTCTTTCTTCGATAATTATATCCGCAAAAAATATAGATACTTTTTAAAAAATAGTGTTTGGTACTCAAAATTGCAAAGTCTGCACAGGAATATTGTAGTTTCCTGAATAACACTAAGAATGAACTTTTCTTGTTTATTTTTTGTTTTTTTAATTTATAGATATCTATGCTCCATATATGAAATCGTTAAATTTTTGTAAGGATTCATATAGAACTTCATAATTGGCAGTATGCTAGGAATTTCGTTTTTTTTTTTGTTATAGTATAGATCTTTGTAAATGTATCAACGTAATCAAATTGTAATAATTAGGAAGAAATGACAAGTTAAGATATCATCGTCTTATCATAAGTGTCATGTACACATTGTACAATGAAGGATATTGTCTTTGAAAAATCTCAAGGGGGTAAACTTTTTACACATTAATGACTTTATTGCATATTTTATTTGTACATTAACTGCACTAGTGGAGAGTGATGATAATCAACCTTAATTTAGTCTTTTTTTGTTGTCATTTATATATATAAAAATTCATAACATCGGCTAAGTCCTAAAAGAATCTCTAACAATTTTTTCATCATTTAATTTTTTTCTCTGGTTTATAAAAGAAAGTGAGTTTTTTTTTTACTCCAACAGTTTTTCTATACCTAATCATATTTTAGAGATAGTGAGGAGAAAAAAAAAACTATATATTTTCAACAAACTATGAATATTTTTTTTTGAACATGTAAGGTGTCAATTCCATTAAAAGATAGTGAATGGAATTAACTTCGTACAAAATGAGCTTTCTTTCTATTAACTTCGTCTTGCAGTTTGCATTTTAACGTAAATAAATATATTGATTGCATTTAATTATATGATATATGGTTTATTCATGTCACATACATTACAATCTCCGCAACATATATATGAGCTGGCTAGCAGCCGTGAAAAGTGCCATATATGAGTGAAGGAAAAGGAAGAAAAGGTTTGATTGCCTTCCAAGGCCATCAATTCACATGCAAAAGTGGTAGATGATCAAACTATTAATTCATAGTATTTATAGGGTGCCCCTTCGGTCTTCGGGGCAAATGAGGGGGTGGGCAGATGCTGCATTTGCAAGGGGGTGTTGGGTAAAATTATAATTCAAAGGTTTACGGGCATGCCACGTGTCCAAACATGACATACCCAGAATATGTGAGAACTTCTCGTATTTATATACTATATGCATTTATGTTTTGTTAATATTAATTAGGTGATCGAAAAGTGAAGACGCACATATTTTGTTTACATTATTCTAGCCCCCGGATCCAAAATTCACTTGCAGAAAAGTATACTATACTTGCTGTAATATTTTAGATCTAAAAAATTCTTCCTCTAAACGTAATTAAACTAAAACTAATCAATGTAGGTTTGAAGGAGAATAACTTGATGACTAGGAGCCTAGTCCATGGATAAATTTCTTGTATGTACTTGAGTTTTGGGAATTATAGCCTAACCATTTTGAAGACCGTAGCACATATAAAATTGCAAAATAATCAACCAAATGATCTGTTTGAACTTTGATACACCAGACTAGTTTCAAAGGGTTGAATGTCGGTATGTATACAGTATACATGACTCCAGAGTCCGTCTCCATTTAGAATGTTACTAACTTAGTAACTTGTTCTTGTTCTATGTTCTTTGTTCTCTGTTCTTGTTCTTGTTCAGACTAGAGAGAGAGAGAGAGAGAGAGAGAGAGAGAGAGAGAGAGAGAGAGAGAGAGAGAGAGAGAGAGAGAGAGAGAGAGAGAGAGAGAGAGAGAGAGAGAGAAAAGGTGATCGATCCTGTCCAAGTCAATTTGAGTGTAATTGCAAGTACCCTTTTGGTAGTAAAACTAATAATCAGCACAGAACGGAGATAAACAATGATAAAAATGAAGAAAGTGGTGTAGGTTTTCTAATAAAGAAAGCCACATCTCTGAAAACCCAGCCGGCCAAGGAATAAGAGCAAGTATAAATCGTATAAATAAAGAGTTGGGAATGATGAGGTTTGTGGTGATGATGGTGAGTGGGAAGCAGTGAAGAAGAAAAAAGGAATAGAAAGAAAAAGAAAGAAGGAATATTTAGGGTTTGGTGACATGCAGAGAGCAGCTTGCTGTTTCTATTAGTTATTAGTTAATTTGGTTTATTAATTACGTACTTACTGTTCCTTATTCTCTTTTTATTCGTAGTTAAGTCCCATGCATGTGTGCTTTGATCAAATCACCAAGCGTGCCCTGTATGTTCTGAGCTCTCACACATGAAAGAACAACAGCTCTCTGTTTTATTGGGTTACTCAGCATCATGTACTACAAGTCCAATTATTTAGCTATTTTGTTAGCTAGCGTAGCACAAGTCTAATTGCAGCATGCCAATAATATATAGGCGGGCATATGTACCTTATCAATTTCATTCTAAGTTTTATAATTTTAGCTCTTGATATTTAATTCCATTTATTTGATTTGTAATGCGCGCGGACTTGATTATATAGAGATTAAGCTTATATATATATATCCAAATTAAGAAAAAGGGTACCCCAATTACCAAAAAACATAGGGATATTAGAATATGGATTGGAGAATGTGGATCAATATCCTGTAGACGTGAGAGGCTTTGCTTCCATTTAAAGGGGACATGCAATGCAAAGTGGTAAATCCAAAACGGAGGAATTTATAGAAAGTTGGCCCCCTTTTTCACTTTGGAATGGGAATGGATTATGGAATGAATGAATATTTGTGAATAAAATGATCGATAGCCCTCGCCCCACATCCCATTACAAAAGGCATCTCCTCGATCGCACAATACAATATTACATAATTGTTTGTATCCACTACGCACCAAAAAAATTTAAAGTAGACTACTACACAACCCTAGCTTGCTATCCTTTTCTCTCTAAGACCAGTCTCTATCACCAGATTGCAAAAGAAAGGATGTTGTATGCTTTTGTTCTTTGTTTGTGCGATGAGTATAGATACGAGAGAGAGAGAGAGAGAGAGAGAGAGAGAGAGAGAGAGAGAGAGAGAGAGAGAGAGAGAGAGAGAGAGAGAGAGAGAGAGAGAGAGAGAGAGAGAGAGAGAGAGAGAGAGAGAGAGAGAGAGAGCAACATAAAGCTTAACTTCTTGATTAGTGGACGATATTGTCAATATATGCAATGCGTTAAACTTTCAACTTTATAAAGTAATGTAGGCGTTACAATTAAAACCAATTGACAATTGTTAGAGATGTCAAAACTCTTATAAATACATTTGTAAAGTTACCATTTTTCAATATAAAACAATACTTCACATTTTTACAGAACTAATTAGTAATAAATATAACCATAAAATGGACACATTTTGGGATAAATATCTATAAATCGACATTGGTACTAATTTTCAGCAATATAAATACGGGAATATTATTTAGTGAAGACCACTATAATGAGGATTTGATGAGGGCTTTTCGATTAGACCTTTTTTGTTTACATCTCGACAAATCAACCGTTCAATATTTAGATATTTATGAGTAGATCACTTATACAAATTTTCAATGAAATCTAAAATCGTTAGAGCATCTATAATTGTGATTTACCATTTATGAATATGAATGGTTCAAAATGGACAGATTTGGTTCGTCTATTTATTTGGTCTAGTTCGGTACCTTAACGATTTCAAATTTTATTGAAAATTTGTAGAAGTGATCTACTCATGAGTATCTTAATATTGAATTGTTGATTTCTCGAGATGTAATCGAAAAATAGATATAACAACCATTAATCAAAAACTTCTCACCAAATCATAATTACAGTGGTCATCACTAAAGAAACTCCCTATAAATACTATGTGATACCAGTATAAGTGAGTTATACAAATCTGTTGCACAACACAGATCACATGGACATGCCACCACGGAGGCACGGAATGAGACCAAATTAAGGATCCCCCCGAGAATGACACGGCACAGGGTGCGGAACCTGGGCAGTACTGCAGTGCAACTGTGAAAGGGTTGGAAACTAGGACTAATGAGGGAAGGACTACTCAGGGAAACCATAGGGCTGCCGCGCGTCCTCTCTACAATCAAGTTGGTTTGTTAATCTTTTGAATTAAGAGAAAAGAAGTCCAAATACATTAATTCTCAATACATATTTGATGATTAACTTCTAATTTAGGTAATTAAGTTTAGTTACATACTTACATATGTAAGTGTGTGGGACTGTGGGTAGCTTTTTATAGGGTTATAGAGCACTCACCTCTGGTTCTCTATATTCGGCCCGAAAGCTATTATCGTCCTTCCTTCGCAATCTCAAACCCTTACCTTCAAAAGATAATACCGTTTTTTTACTCATTAATATGATATATATCCAATACTTTTCCTCTACTTTCCCTCCTAAAAGCTAACTTAGTGGTCTTCTTTCTTTTACTTTGCCCATTTCAGAAGCGAACTTCTCCAAAGAGACAAGTTCAATCTTTGGCTTCCAGCTAGAATTTGTGTCAAAGTCTCAATGGTTACTAATCCTGATGCTTGTCAATTGCTAACTTGCAGAAAAGGACACGAAAAAGAATACTATTTTTTATGAAAAAAAATTATTGAATCTTTATAGCTCCATCGATCCTTGGATAGAAGATAACAGCAACGGTCTGGACTCGATCTGTATACTAATTGGATAAAAAGCAGCTCGTTACAGATTCTCAGTGGCTAGATTTTGTTTCAGCATAAATTATATTCATATTCGAGCGGTATATATTTAGATGCCTATATATTGCAAGTTTAATTATCAAATTGAGGATTTTATATCATCATTATGCTTTGTTCCTCCTGATGCCTAAAAAACCAAGCATTTTCGATCTGTTCCTAAATTCGTTTATGAGAGAGAGTTCTTTTTTTTCCCCCTACTTCATGAACTTTTTCATGTAACTAATTAAGGACATACAAGTGGTCCTTGGAGGTGGTTTTCAGGAAAAGAATTGCTCTGTGTGCCAAGAATTTGCTATTCGCCTTTCTTTATGAAAATGACCTTCTAGCTAGCTCTTCTTGAGATAATGGATGCTCTTCCCAAGCCCCAATGTCCCATTACCCCCCAAACCCTAAACAAGAAAAAGTAATAATAATAACTCTTAGACTTTATATGTTACTTCATTTTTTATCGTTAGAATTACTTTTTCATCATATTTAACGGTAAACAGTTTGTGCTAATTAAGACATACTACACTGCAAAGTATCATAAATTCATCGAATAAATTTGCCCAATTCCACTTAGAGGTGAGACCTGATCCATATATTGGTCCAAAAAGATCAGTCAGTTGAGGACCTAGCTTTAGATCGAGTATTCAAACAACTAATTGAAATGGAGCATAAATTTGCAGGCAGAAGAATCTGCTGAGAGTGTTGAGTTGTGACTTATCGATCGAGTCATAACTCATATAGAGGGGGAAGAACTGATCGACTACTCACATCACATGCATTCAAACCCCAAAAGCAGAAGTCTCTCTCTCATTCAGTAGTAGCTAGATAGGCTGGTGTACTTGTGCCGTGCTATTGATCAGTCTGTATATAAATATACCTGACAAACTTGGCGCTATACGCCATGCACTCACTCTTCAGGCTCTCAGGCCCAGCAAAGCTCACAATCACATGCATGCACAGAGAGCCACTGACATTCGCACTCATTGCACCACATGCACCATGCAGACACAACCAAACAAATATTTAACCCTAACTAGCTTAGCTAACCCAAACCACCCCCGATATTTCAATCACAAAAAAAAAAAAAAAAACCCATCCTTTATGGGGAGAATTGAAAGGATTAGTGATGATGCTATTGATGATGCTATGATGACGAGATTAAAACCTCCGGCATTACCTATTTTCTTCTTCTTCTTTTTTTGTTGTACGTGGATCTTTTTAAATAAATCTCGTCTTTTCTTCCACTAATCGCAAACCCACTTCTTTCAATTGGAACATGCACATTGCAAAAGGCTACGATGGTGATGATGATTTGGTCCCACTTACTTATATAGTACGGCATTAGTATCAAATCCAATGGATATATATCACTCACTCACTCTGTGATGCATGAAGCGAAATCATGTCTTGCTCTTTAAAGTCAGACTACTCAAAAATTGATCGAAGAGCATCCCATGCATTTTTTTTTACGTATACACCAAAACATATATATATATACACATTTATAGCGCGCGCTTTCATTTCATATCTATCTCTTTTATCCACCCATTGAAAAAAAAGAAGACTGGTGTTTCTCGGATATATACGAGGATATGTTCATATGTATATGGTCCTATACTCATATGGCACCTTTTAATTGGTACTACTCCCATTGAACTCATTTTTCCTAGCTATTTTCACTTGCTAGAGGTCCTAATTCTTCGGTACATGCATATACATTGTGCATCCCAGCTAATGGATATTTCTCTCTTTAGATTGCTCTCTATGAATTTGGTTAAGATTCTCATTTGAGCTCATAACGAGGCCAGCCCAATTGGCAAAACCTGATTTTCCATGAAATGTCAGCCAATTTAAGGTTTAAGCATGCAATTGATTAATCGAGATTGTGCTGTGGTCACTAATAAAATCATCAAGTTCAGCAACACCAAAATAACTAGGGTATCAAAAGGAAGGATTAGAATTGAAATTGCACTCTATTGCAGAATGACATCAACAATATATATATACGGATATACCAGCAAGCAATAATCATCCCCTGGTTATATTTTTAAGACCAGCCTGTTAGGTAATGTATCGATCGATGATTCCATTTGTATGTCATCACACGTTATACTCTTCTTTACAACAAAATTGTACATTGTTGTTGGCTTGTCGCGTATTTTATTTTTAACTAAAGGCATTTGAATCGAACAGTAATTAATATCACAAAAAAAGAAGTAAAAAGTAACGTACCAAAATTATCTGATCGAGTAAGTAGTTTCTTTACTAAGTGCATACTTTCCATACTGTGTATAAGTCCCTAAAAATAATAGAGTAATAGTCGGTGTGACGTAGGACCGCGAGCACTAGTAGCAAATCTTGCGGATGAATTTTGGGTAGAAAGATATCACCATCAATGGCCTTTTGCTTTCACTTCATGCTTTTATTCCAAGCTTAAGTCATTCCATATTTCCATGCCCATGCACTAGTCTGTCACAAAAGCCACAAAGCCAGCCAGGCATGCCCATCTCACACACACACTGCTCCTATATCAATATATTTATATATAATACTCCCTCATCTCTACACTCCAAGCGCATTAGACACTTCCCCATTCTGATCTCTATGTGGCAACAACTTTTGTATTACAAGAATAAAGTTACAACATTGCATCACCCATCTAGAAATAGGAAAAGAAAGAAGATTATCAACGGAAAATTGCGATTAATCAGTGACGGAGGAGCGGAAGAGAGAGAAGAAAGACTAAAGCGTGATGCAATTTTCTTTTAGTTACATATATTGATTATTCATACTAACCCTAATGACTTAGGATTTGTAGTCGGTGCTATTCAACGAGAGACGAAAAAACTTGTTTTGGGTATTCAATACCTACAATTCTAGATTGTCTTTTCGTTTAGAATATAGGGAGAATAATCACTTTAGTTATTAAACTTTGTCATATTTGACACTTTGGTCACTGAACTTTCGAAAATATCACTTTAGTCACTGAACTATTACACCGTTTATCACTTTAGTACTTCCGTTAGTTTTTTCCGTTAAAACGACATTTCTCCGTTAATTTTAGGGGTACTTTAGGGATATACGACCAAAAAAATCAATTTTTTTAATCACTTTCTATCAACCCAAATATCCCTCCATTTTTGACTAAATTTCCCTTGGATTTTATCCATTTTTGTCTACGCAATCAAAAATCTCAAAGAGGATTTTACCAATTTTTGTCTACCCACCCGTTTAGGGCATTTTGAGATCAACATTAACTATCTTGAATGTAAACAATTCTTAACAAATGTAAACAAAATCATTGCATATGCAATTTAAAAAGATGTTTGCAATAACTACAAGTTCAAAAATACATAATCAAGTCAGATAAATGAATTTTTGGTCTTAAATTTCTAAAATACCCCTGAATTTAATGGAGAGATGTCATTTTAACGGAAAAAACTAACGGAGGTACTAAAGTGATAGACAGTGTAATAGTTCAGTGACTAAAGTGATATTTTCGAAAGTTCAGTGACCAAAGTGTCAAATCTGACAAAGTTTAGTGACCAAAGTGATCATTCTCCCTAGAATATAAGTAAAACGATGCATGTATCATAATATATATAGTTTCTCACATAAAACTAAAACTATAAAATCTTAATGTCATAACAAAGCGTGATAATTCATCCAATTCGGATTATGATGTATAGTTCCTTCAAAGAGTGGGACTAGCCAGGGTCATGTAAAGAACAATTGCAAAAAGTACAGGGCAGGACCAATGAGAATTCATCAAAATCCCGTCATATTTTTGTGGCCATTAACTCTCCTTATGCATGTTATTCACACATATATATAATTACTTTTGGAAACTAAGTTGGTTTCTGGTCCATGATTATGGCCTGGTAGAATAGTCCCATCACCCATCTCTATACATATTAGAACGCCATGATCATCAGCCGTCCAAAAAAAGTAAAACAACACACAAGGCGCTCAACTCGATCGATCAATTGAATTTGGAATATTGCGTGCTCCTCCATTGCATGCCATGTTTTTCTTTTCAGTACTAGTTTTCAGAGACTACTTCGTTGATTGACCCGTCTTTGAAAAGTCCCTTTGCCTCCGCCATTTAAATAACCGGAGTCTGGAGGACATAGCTAGAGATAGACTAGTACGTGAGAGGGAGAGAGACCATGTTGGATGGGTTGAAAAGAAGATGGCCAGCTTTTCAGCAGGCTGCAGCCAACAACGTACCACCTATCTCCAAATGAAATGTGGTGAAGATTTAATACTTGTTTTTATTTTTATTTTTTGGACAATAAGATTTAAGAAAGTGTTTTTAACGAAGACATTATAATAAAGATTTAATCAAAAAATTTAAATCAACGATTAAATAAATATTTTAAAATTTATTTAAAATATTATTTTTTAAACACACTATTTATCTAACCATCCAAACAGAAGTTTACACAACCAATTAATAAACCAATTACCAGATTATTTAGTGATCTCTCAGTGATCAAGAAAACACCACTACTACTACCATGGACAAGAGATACAAAAGGCTTGAAATTTGACAAATGAGAGGCCCTACTGTATATGCAGGGAGGGTGGGAGGCACATGGCTTTTGGAACCAATATATGTACACAATATTCCTACTACTACAAATTAAAACCTGGCCACGTCGCAGTGTTTCAATTCTTGGGTTGTGGGGAAACACCATCATGCATGCCCGAGTCCCTATTTCATTTGTTTATAAGTAGCTCTTAATTAACTACATAATTAATTAAGTCCAATACTCCAATGTGCTCTCTGCTCGTATTATCTTAATTAAGCTTATGCAGACACTCAGACACAGACAGATAATGTCATTATGCCCTGCCACTCCCCTTTTCTCAATTTCAGGCAAGCAGGCATTTGAGTTAGCTTTACTTAATTGTTTAAAGGCTTAAACAGAACTACAGCTTAATTGTTTTGACTAAAATAAACCAAGTCTCAGCTAGTCTAGAAAATTGTCATTTTGACATTCCATGGGCCATGACATATATATTGATCGATCTGGATGTGAGTTTCCTGTTATGAACTAATTGCAGAAATTATTCTCAATACGAAGATTGAAAATTTTATATGCTTACCGGATCAAAATCAAGACCTTGCTCTTCTTCTCCAACATAATAAATATGTCTTATTTATGGATTGTGATGGAACACCAAATTCAATTATTCAAAAGGATATATCATATATGTACATGCTAATTTAGTATTTTAGATGGGTCCTAATAGTACCGGTTTAGCACATAAATCTAGTACTGTTAGTCCTAAAAGGGATCTTTTAGAGATATCTCAAAAGGAGAGAGAGCTGTTATGTCAATTTATCTCTTTGGAACATATATATGTATAGCAACTCGTTCATGCACTAACATATGTGTGCAAAAATATATATGTAATGCACAAACATTGCGTTTCTTACTATATACTTTTCGGCAAAGGTTACTTTTTCTTTACATATATAATCATAATACACCACAATTATAAGGGGTTATCGAGTTTCTTGAAAGTTAGTATAAAAACAAAGCAATCATAACAATACAATTTATTTTGTATTTTTGATATACCGATGTTTTATTTTATTTTAATATTGTGACGTATTAAAATACAACTGAACGTACTAAGAATATTTTAGTTATCTAGATACATAAATGATAACTAACACATAGAGAGAGAGAGAGAGAGAGAGAGAGAGAGAGAGAGAGAGAGAGAGAGAGAGAGAGAGAGAGAGAGAGAGAGAGAGGTATTTGATAAATTTGAGTTCTACGAGTGAGTATTTCTTCCAAACATAACTAATAGCAGCGAGAGATCAAACGAATACTTCTCGGAAACCATACAATCATAATGCATCATTTATGTATAACAAACACGAAAGTGAGGAAAGTTCCCCACTCAAAGATGTCATGGCACCATACAAGGAGAGCAAAGGAAACCAAGCACAGGAGAGGAATCTACTAACTTGCATATATTATGTTCTCTAAACCAAACCAAAGCTTTTTTTTTTTTTGAGTAGCAGGACACCATCCGCTCTCAAAAGTCATCTATTAATAAAATTGCAGAATACAAAGCTAACTAAGTAGCTTGAATAATAGTAACGACTTCTAATATAAAAAAAAGTTAGAAAATACGATAATATTCAAGAGTAAAATGATACATAAACATCTATCACATACACTAAATAATTGTTTTGGATCAACTCTTAAGTCCCTATTCATTTATATATTAGAAAACAGGTGGAACGTATATTTCTTGTTAATAAAGTCAATAAAAGAAAAATACAGAACGCTGTTGGACCTCTCCTTCAGCATAATATAGAATAGAAGAACAATATAAATATCCCATGGATATAATATATAACTGACTGACCACCATCTCTTCTCTCTCTCTCTCTCTCTCTGCAACTATTTCATCTCTCTCTCCACAAGCTTCCAAACAAATAGAATTAATGGAAAGTGAGATTTGCGAGGTTTATTCTTCTCCTTGCGGACGATGAAACAGCAAATCTTCTCCGAGACGTTAATGGGTGTCTCTCTAGTACTCTTTCTTGGCCGTTCCTCTGGATCATTAACACTCCTATGGCACCAATATTAGCAGACCCCACTTCCCCAAATATTGTTCAAGAATTAGTTTCTGTATCTTTAATCGATGGATCATCAAGTAGTTGAGACGACGAAGAAGTACTACAATCAATACGGGTCGTCGTTAGTGGCTAGTCCGAAATGACCATGGTTCCTGCTGCTCATCATCAAAACTTATCCAAACAACAACAACAACAACATCATCTTTACAGTGGTTATGGTGGATGCGGTGCCAATTACAATAATACGGCACCGGACGAGGAGAGCTTTGGTGGTCTTCTTATGAGTCAAGTAGAGGAAGGTGGTTATGATCAGTATAATTATTGTAATAACAATAATAATACTATTACTGATCAATCTTACTTATTAGCATCTTCTGATCTAGTAGTGGTTGATGGTCCAATGGCCGAAGATGAATCAAGAACTAACAGTCTTAACAACGAAGCTGAAGCCGAAGCAGGGTCAAGTTCTAAAGGTCATGTAGATGAAGATCAGAGAGATGAGAGATGGCTCCAATTGAGTATAGGCGGCCACACCGCTACTGGTGCAGACGTCCAAGCTCCGGAAAGAAGAAGCTTGTTAAGGGGTTCATCATCTGCATCGGGATTGATTGAGCTTGATCTGTTATCGGCAAATATATCGTCGCCGTCGTCCTCATCCTCACGGCAATTTCAGTTGCAACAAGCCAGGTCATCTATGACTCCCATGTTTCATATTCCCGATCATCATCAAATTCGTGTTCCTAATTTCGCCACTAATATGATGAGTACTACGTCTAATTTATATTTTCAACACCCCGGAATGGGAATGGGAATGGGAATGAGTACTTCTTTACCCTCAAACTTTCCTCAACACCAGCACCAGGAGGTTAGCTGGGGATTTAGGCCATTAATCCCTTATAATAACAATAATATAGGGAATAGTGCTTCTACTTCTACCTCTCCGTCTTCTTTTATACAACTGGGACCATCATCCTCCTCTTCCTATTTTGCACGCCCATTTCAACTTCAACATCATCATCATCATCATCATCTTCATCATGGTGGTGGTGCTGGGCCGAGCTTAGATTTCAGAGTTGTTGATCCGCCGAGGCGGCCCCAGTCTGGCATCTGGTTTATGCTACAAGCTTCACGAAATCAGTAAGTAGTCATAACTGGCCCCATTGCTTTTTTCTTTTTAATTTTTTTTCTTCTGCATCTTAATTTCTTCTCTGCTACTTTTGTAATGAACTCCGGTCGGTTTTTTTATAAATGCAGAGAAAAAGAACCGTTCTTGCCCCAGATACCTAAAAGCTACCTGAGAATCAAGTAACATTTACATCTTTTATATCTTCCGTCTACTGGAAGTTCAAGTAATTATGGGCTTTAAAATTAAAAATTTCCTTTTACTTATGAATTCCATTATTTTTCTTTCTTTAAACATTTAGGGATGGAAGGATGACAGTTCGATTGATAAAGAAGTATCTGGTTAACAAGCTGAGACTAGACAGCGAATCGGAGGTATGTAACCTGATAAATTCTTCCGACTAATTAGTTAGCTACAATTGCTTATATACATATCTATCAAAGGATTAATTGTTACCTTGTAATGACTAATTTAAAAACACAAACAGAAATTTAATCAAGCTATGGTTTTTGTTAAGTAATGTATGCACATGGTGGCCTGGTTGGTGTTAGAGACATGATAGAAACAGCAGAACTAAAAATGGGTATCTCTCTAGTAGTGTTTGTTTCTTATGATGAAAACCATATTTAGGTGGTGAGTATATCTCCTGGTACTGGTCTGGTCTCCTCCTCCTTAGTTTTGTATTATGTTTATGCGTGTCTTTCCAAATGGGTCATCAGCTTATGTTTAGTTAGTTATGGACGGTTTCAAGTGATGGATTGCAATTGTTAAGTACCCATTAAGTTCAATATTGGTAGATAACATCCTGAGAGGTTTACCTACCACCCTTTGCCCAAACCTATTTTGAAATCAATGGCCTTTCCCTCTTTGAATAAAAGGGGTTTCCTATTTCGGTATCTAAACATTAATGAAAGTAACATATCCATGAACTGGCAATACTTGCATGCATAGAAATTAAAGCTGGTTAAAAGCACAACCAAAAAAATTCAAAAATAACAAATTAAAAAAATCGATTTTACTGGAAATAGAAGTACCAGTACTGTGAGAAGGACATTAAGAAAGAAACACCGAGAATAGGATCAGTTCTACGCCAAATTTAAACTACAAGCATAATATTTTTCCCTGTCCCACTTCAGAAAACTCTATATTTCAAGCACACATATATAGTAATATAGATATATGAACTAAGGAAGAAGTCTGCTGTGAAGCTGAGCTTGCACACACACACACACACCCTATGTCAAATGATGTTATTATAGCACTTCATCGAGTTCATATCATATTAAAACTGTTTCTTTCCATTTTTACTATGTATATTAAGGCACAAGCATCCGATCACTTGAATTACAGTTTCAAATAGATAGAAAAGAATAAGAGGGCGTAGATTTGGGGTTTAAAAAATTGTCCTAGATTGATGTTTAAAAAGTGTCCTAGAGTGTCATATAAGTTTTTCCTAGTTTTAAGAAATCGAACTACACCTGTTTTAGACTAGCTTTTGTAATATACATTAGATACTATAATGAATGAAAATGACCAAATTGGTTCTTTTCTTATATATATGCAAATACAGTACGTATTCATGTTCAACGAACTCGGGTATATGCAAAAGGATCAGCTGAGATTTTAACAGGCATAGAGGAATTAATCACTTGTAATTAAACCACAATAATTTGAATGGGATACAAAAGATTGATATATATAAGGATAATGAGTTGCATAATATTTTTGCACCATCATTTTATACAATTCTTCTCACACACACCTCATCATGAAATACCACTATATGTTTTCTAATAATTATTTCGAAGTAAATCTTTCTCTATCTTGAAACAAAACCTGAAACACAATTCATGTTTATTGAGTTAATTACACAAGTGAACTAGTGAAGTCAGGGTTTCTTAACGTCTTTATTGAGATCGTTTTAATTATTCTATTAAATCATTAGCTAGCTTACTGCATAGCTTACCGCATCCTGAATCTTACAATTTTTAGATTAGAAAATCTTTGTGTAATTAGTGAACTTGAATTTAGTTTTTGCATCTTATATAGGACAAAAATTGGGTATAAAAGAAAATCAATGGTTCAATTAACAATATATATAGAAGTGTTTACTGCAAATAATTGCGTAGAAAAATTACATGCATGGAATTCGTTATTCAGTTTAAGTGTATGTTTATATATATATATATGTTACGTGAAGGCCTAAATCATGATTTTTTTTGGACAATAAAATCATGATTAATTAACTATAAAGTCAGCATACTATATTTTGTAACTAGATACAAAATGCATGCATGATGCATATCTGTAGGTATTGTCAAAAAAAAAATTGCATATCTTTAGGTACATAATTTAATTCCATGCAGGTTGAAGTTAGAATCAATTTGCTTAATCAAAACAAAAAAGAAATATTAATTAGTTTCCAAATAGAAGAACATTATTTATAGGATCATGAGGTTAACAGTATCAGTGATATATTTTCTTTGAATTAGTTTGGGTGTTTATTCTTTAGTAGTTAACTCTATTTTCAATGAAAAGAGCTGAGTGGATCATTGAATAACTATGCATGTATCTACTCAAATTTGCATTTCATTTGATTCTTCAGCTTGATTGGTAAGGTTAAGAAAAATTCAAAGCTTTGTTAAGTCATGTCAACAATTCAAATAATAATAATAAAAAAGCTATCATGTATCATAAACCATATAATAAGTATAACCATATAACCTTATAACATTATCTTCTCTGAAGTTTCATCTCAAACTAGCTAATTACCATTAAATATTGATGCATATAGATTAATAATTAATACGAAGCATTATTTCTAACAGTTTTAAAAGGTAAGAAACATGTACATAGGCAACAAATATACCACCACAAGCTAGGAGAAGAAAACAAAGAAATACCTAATTGATACAATTAATTTAAATATAAAATTATTTTGTGTCTCCTCCGCAATGAGAGAACAGCTAAAACGTTCAAAACTTAAACGCGTACAATAAACCACAATAAGAATTTAATATTATCAAAACTGAGTGAATACATATATAATAAAACACGTAGTGGTAGTTGAATTTTTATTAGCTTGACCGAAATTGTATGTAAATTGACATTTAAGAAAAAAATGCATGCATATATATATATATACACACGATATTTTGTTACCTAAATTATATATTTTTTAGATTAAATATTTTACGATGATTTGGATACATTCCACTTCTTTTTCTTTTTTTGTACTTACATGCCATGAAGTCAGGAGATGATTAGATGAGATTGGCATAAAAATATGTATTTAATCATTCCCTAACAACAAAACAGCTACGCAAACAACCAAGAATCAAATTCTGCAGTTAGTGTTCACCATGCACCAGAAATATATATATATAAAGACCTAATCACAATCAAAACTGTCATCCATATTCGATAATGCATACCTTATTAACTAATAATATATCGCAATTATTTAGGATGTGTGACAGACTAAACATTCTCCTTGATTTTATATATAAACACTCAAATGTTTTTTTTTTTAATTTCACGTACATACTTTGTTAATTGTACAAGTCAACCTTACTTGCCACTGGCTTCGTTCTTTTTTGGATCCAGCTAGGTGATGTGAATTACTTGGTACATCATAATTTTTCTCCTTAGAAAAAAGAATTCCATGCCGTCCGGAAAGCCAACTCGTACCCTTCACACCTGGCAATGACATGCAACTAAAATACCCAATCATTAGGTTTCATTATAAATTAATGGGTGTGAAATATGAGCTCCAACTCATACTAATTAGTCTATACTGATCGTAATTAGCGTAAATTTAGGACCCTAATTAGTTTCTCTCTCTTGAATCTTGTTGCATATGATTTGATTTGTTTCACACTAGCTACAATTGCTAGCTAGCTAGGGCACGTCCCCATATATATAACCTAACATATTTTGTGATGATTAGCCATGCACAATCCATGAGAAAGCAAAAAAATTAATGTTGGGATTACTTGTTTGTAATTACTGCATTGACTTTAAGTGGTTTGTACATTAAACATCTTCAACTTGGATTACAAATCTTGGCCAGTTTCTAATGTAACACATATTGGTCGGTCCAATTTATATTAGTGTAGGGACTAAACAAACCACACGTGGATCATGTCATTCTCATCCTCAATTCCCTATTGCATGCCTTCAATTAGTTCATTCTCTTTGCTTTCGTTTCATTTCGTCATGCTTTCGTTCCTCACAATTCATCATACTCATCTTTCATCTTTTTTCCAAAATCGACAGCTAATGTAGGCCCTTGTAATTTGCCCTCCTTTTCCTATTTTATGCATAGTTTGTGCTTAATGAAAGTCGACCCATCAAAACCTTAAGTGCTGCACTTAGATATATGCATGGATGGAATTTAAAACATCATCACCATCATCATGACCTCTTCCATACAAAGTTGATGGAAACCACACAGAGTATATTTGTTTATATTTTGAGGGATTAAACAAATGCATGAGGGGTAAATCTACAAACAGAAAACATATATTCCAAGTTGTTATTTATAAAAACAAAAACAAAAGCGTGAAAGACACACATATATTTAAGGATAATCCTTGTTAGCTAATATAAAAACGAGTAGGTTTTGCCAGCAGGTCTTGGAGAATAGTACTGTATTATTATATATGATAAGGGTAGAAGGTAGTTCATGAAGGAACATTGACCTTTTTGGATATTAGGGTTTTGAGAAGCAACGTGAAAGAGACGTGCATGAAGATGAAGTTCGATTGGTATAGTTAGGACTTAGGAGGAGGAGGCTTTTGGCCCCTTTTTGAAAAATAAAAAGGCGTATATAGTGCATACTGCATAGTCGTCGCCGTGCTTTTTGGATCCATTACGTGATTTATTTATTTTTGGTAATTTTTAGGTTTAGGGATCGATTAGCCTATAAAGTATAATCTGGAAGGAAATATAATAATGAAAAGTCCAAAGCGTCATGATTTTGGCTTATCAGCAAAGTCTGGCTGGGGTCCCTTAATCATTAAACCCGGGAAGTTTAAGATCGTGGGAGCGGGCAGCCACCTTACTGTTTTTGTATCATAAATCAAAATTATTACGTAGTACTACTGGAACATAATTTTACATCTTTGTAATTAAATGTTTTTTTTTCTTTTATTTTTGGGAAAATGAAATTATTAACGTCGAGTAGTGTGTGTGGGATGTGTGGGGCATGAAGAATCTGTTGGAGTAAAGTTAAAAAGTTGAGTCGGAGATTTATGGGTAAAGTAGACGTTACAAAGATTTATATGGAGCATAGCATGGAAAAGACGTAAGCTAGCTAGTGACAAAGCATGACTTCAACACTAAATATAAATCGTAATTCATGTTTTTAATTCGAGAACAAAAAATAAAATAAGAGGTTAAGCTGATGAGGGTAGCTCAATTAGCGAGGAAATGTAAACAATATATAAATTTTAGGTTTATGATAGGTGAGATGGTCGACTCTCTTCGTTGTGACCAAAAGATCTAAAATGAATTCTTTCATTAATTTCAAGCACATTTGTCCTTTCTTTACTTTAGTTGTTTGAATCTTGCCAAGGAGTTGTGGACTTGGAACTAGTTCTTGTTATTTATTTAGAATACTATGTTGTAAAACTGTGAACCAATATTATTGATAAGATACAAGTTAAAATTATGCGTTCCTACAAACAAATTTGGAACATATAATTTGCAAGTGTTTGAAAGAATAAAATATCAATTTTAGAGTGCCTAAATATCTTAGGGGATGAATATGGAAAACAGTAATTACATGGCTTTTGCTTTTAGGGTTTACACTCGGTTGCATTTCTAATTGATTTCCTTGTTTAGAATCTGCATGGCCATCAACAATCAAGTACACTTAATTAGCTAAAGGAAAAGAAGAAAGGCAGTTGATGATTCAGTTGCATAATAATGCTTCGTTCTAACATGCACAATTATTAAAACAGCACGTACGACGATATCATTGCCTGCACTCATATATCAACTTTCTTTTTCATGCATGTTATCGAGATCTACGCAGCTAACTAGCTTAATTAGCTACCCCATCACTAATTTGTTTCTTCTTCATTTGTTTGTTTCTCTTTTCATTATATATATGGTAATGTTATAGTAATCCGCCATCGATTGGTTTGCTTAATTAATTATGTGGGTGTCTGATTGAGATTGATACTGATACTGATATTGATGATGAAAACTTATCGAGAAAATATATGAATATGCAGGTAGAGATAACATGTAGAGGACAGCAGCTTCTACCTTTCTTGACGTTGCAGCATGTAAGAGATAATATATGGAGTCTAAGGGACGCAGCATCACTCACTTTGCTTCCACTTCCAGACTCCTCATCAACTACAGATGACCATGTCATGGTGCTGCACTATGCTAGGACGTCGTCGTCTTCTGCTACTGCTTGATTAATTAATTCAAACGTAATTTTAATTCCCATAATTTATTGATTATTCGGGTCCCATGTTGTATCATTGTTTATTTTATTATGCAAACCACCATCTTTTTTTTGCATTCAGTTCCCTTTTTTTATAATTAATTTATAATTAATGATGTTCTTTTCATGTTTTGGTTTTTGGTTCATTTCTCTCTAATTGATGGAGAAATAGTTGGGAATACCCCAAATCAATGTTTCATATGGTTTTAGGGTTAGTCACATAACCCAAATCAATGTATCTCAAAGTACAACTACCGGCTTGATATTTGTTACTTATCATTGATGCTAACTAGTACATGCTTCAATTGATTTGATCAAGGACTAATAAATGAAATTGGCAAAATTATTTTAAGGCCTATATTATATAGATCTTTTACTTTTAAGCGTATATGCATGTATCTATGTAACTTTTTGATTCCTTCAAAACCTAAAATGCAATTACTAGTTTTTGGCGGTCCAACCTCCATGCTACGTACATGCCTTGAGTTTGTTTGGCTTCATGTTCGGCCGATGTTGTTTCCAATGGTGGATGTTCTTTTATTCTGCAGAACGAATTGAAACATGCAAACCAACCGATATAAATTTAAGGGTTTTTATCATTAACATGGTTTAAACTTTGATGTACTGAATCAGTGGCGAACATACTATCAGGTCCGTTGAACGACTCGATATTTTTTCATTCTGTCAACTTGAAGAGTCCATAAAAATCTTGATTTGAGTGTGAAAAGATTTTCGTAAGAAAATAAGAACATGTGATTCTAGCAAAAAAAATGTGTGTTATAACCCACGGTTTTGGAAAAACAAAAGAAAATCTCAAAAATACACTATTGGTAAAAACATGTTTTTGAAAAGGTGTTCCAATTGACATAACTCGAAAATCTAGAATCATTTAATTTTTATGAATTTTCTAGTTTTCCGACTTTGAAAAATCGTAAAAAATAAACAAATCGATATTTTTGCGTTCTAATAACTCGAAAAGTCCTTAAAATTATGATTTGAGTATGAAAATATTGTTGTGTGAAAATAAGAACATGCGATTGTAGCCAAAATTCATGTATTATAACTCACAATTATAGATGAAAAACTATGCTTTCGGCAAAACTACGGTCTTGGCATCTTTAGCATAAGCATAGATATCGTTAGGCTCGTTATTAAAGACATGCATTGTTAGTTACCCTCATATTGTGAACTGCACTTTTCTCTTCAATTTTATCAGTGTTAAAACTTCACCATTGGTAAAACATGATTTTTAAAAAGTGTGCCAATTCACTTTGCTCGAAAAACCTGGCTGATTTTTTAAGTTTTCCGACTTTGAAAATCATAATTCACAAACAACTCGAGCTTTTCGAGCAAAGTCAATTGAAAAAGATTTAAAAATAATCTTTTAACATTTTTGAAGGATTTTCACAGACAAACGTTGAAGGAAAAATGAGGTTAACATGGTTTAACACGTTTGGAGGTGCTCTAGCATGCTAACCCTTGCCACCCTTCTTTTTCATTTAATTTTTCCCACACCAAAACTTCACCATTGGTAAGACATAATTTTTAAAAGGTGTTCCAACTGATTTTGCTAGAAAATATAGAATCGTTTAATTTTTTTATGAATTTTGTAGTTTTTCAAATTTGAAAAATCTTAAAAAATAAACGAGCCGATATTTTTGCATTCTATCAACTCGAGAAGTCCTTTAAAATTATGATTTGAGTGTGAGAAGATTTTTGTGCAAAAATAAGAACATGCGATCTTGGCCCAAAAATCGTGTGTTATAACGTACGGTTTTAGGTGAAAAACCATAGTTTCGGCAAAAAAAAAAAAAATCTCAAAATTTCATTATTGGTAAAACATGTTTTTTAAAAAAGTTTTCCAATTAATAGAATTCGAAAATCTTAAATCGTTTATTTTTTTAAGAATTTTCTAGTTTTTCGATTTTGAAAAATCGCGTGAGCATATGTAATACCCGGTTCCTAAAAATTTCCTTTTTAATTAATGTTAAATTTCATCTTAAGGACAATCTCTCTTTGGTTAAAAAAAAAGTACGTCAGTACCGACCTTTGGGGTACAATGGGTTCTTTTGGGGTGTCAAAGAACCCAGAAATGTCTAGAACACAAAAAATAAAAGATAAAAAAGAGAGGGAAACTGCAAGAATTGCCGACTTCCTCTCCTTCACCGTCGCCGATTCCGGCCACCTCCAGCCAAGAAATTTATACCAATCTCTTCTTCCCCTTCCCAGCTTTCTAACCATATAAGTTTCCCAACCTATAACCCATTACGTGTGACGAATCGAAGAAGAGAAGATTTGAGTTTTCCAGTGGTTTTTCTAGCTTGAATTCCGGCAAAACCCAAAAGTGATATTGTAGAGCCTACTTCCGGAGACGTTTTCATAAAGGATCGTGCTTAGAGCCTACCTGTCATATACATAGTGAGTGGACTTTATTCTTAAGCAAAATGCATGCAATGTTCTTTTAGTTATTCAGTTATTTTTGATTTTGATGAAACCGATTCTTTATTCTTGTTATAATTAAGTTTTTATTGTTCTTGTGATATTTCTAGTCCAAATTGTGATTTGAGCTTAAGCCTAATTTCTTGAGCGTAAAAGAAAGAATTAAGTTTGATTATATTCGAGTTTATTATCTTGGAATTTTTCGATGCATTATGATTTGTTAATGACATGATTTGAAAAACAAGTGACCCAGATATGTATATATATTTTCAATATAATTAATTAGGGTACGTGCATGTAGACCCATGTAGTTCTGCTCGTGTACCGACGGACGCACTAGTATATGACCAGCTAGCTCCCTTAGCTCTGCCTATGCGATGAGCAAATTCTGCTTAAATGTATGACCAGTTATTCCCCCCTCCCCATCTCTGCCTATGTTTGAGTTCGCTAGATGTAAGTGTACGACCAGTTATCCGCTACGCTCTGCCCATATCCGAGCTCGCTTGATATGGGTGGACGACCAGTTATAGGTACAAATTTGGTAATTGTTTGAATATGTGAATTTTTAGTTAAGTTTTGAATTGAATTTATTTAAGATAGATTTATGAAATTTTGGCAGTTTGACGTTGATTATAACTTCGCATTGGAATCTCACTTTTCCTAGCCATTGATGTATTAATTCGAGCTAGTTTAGTATTTTCTCACTTTTTTTTTTATATTATCTTCTTTTCTCTTTTCCAACTAGGTGAGAGACTGAATCTAATTCGACCGAAATATGTTCTCATGTATGGATAATGCACATAAAGTGCGTTTGAAATATAATGAATGAATGATCTAGTTTTTGAATTAGTTAGTTCATAAATTCATATTGATTAAAGTAATCAAAATAATACCCTCCAAAAAAATAGCACATACCCTCCCAAAAAAATAATCAAAGTCTACTTAATTATTGATTAGAGGAAGAGGATAAAGAAGAAGTTTTGAAGGAAAAATCTGGAAGGAGAATAATTAATTGCATTGTTAATTTTGGAGGGAAAATATAAGGTGAGAGGAGGGAAGAGACATGTGCTTCAACATATTATGTTTAACTGAGATATGATAAAAAAATTGATTGAGGTATTCCAATGATATGTTTTTAAAAGCTCAGGTACCTTATTAATCACGTATGAAAGTTGAGATATGTCAAAATGACTGTTGTGCCCTCATAATTAATGGACTAGTAACGAAAAAAGGAATGAAGTATACTGATGATGTGTTTTTGAAAGTGCATGTACCTTATTAATCATTTTTGAAAGTTGGATACCTTTTTATCCGGTGCATCAAAGTTTAGACCATATTGGCATGGCGATGAAAACCCTTCTTTTTAATCTTTTCAAGTATTTTGAGAAAGTGAAGCCATTCCAGGATTTTGAAATGCGTTCTTAGAATCCTAGGAGAACTCTAGTCACCACGTTGGGAGACAAAGATTGATTTTAAACTACCTTAATTTCCAACGAGAAATCTCTTACTATGACACACACATTTAGTTTCAAATTCTTGTGTGCTATAGCAAGCAATCTTTCTTTATATTGGAATGCATCACGTAGACAGCAAAATCATGATTTTTGAAGCTCATTGTGGTTATTACATCGAGCACACATAAGATGGATCCCTACCATCAAATGTCTTACCCTTTTTTTATTTTGAATTGATATATACTTCAAAAAAAATTAGAATTAAATTTTCTCAACGAAACTTGTCTAAGGTTGTCATTTCACTTTTTTTTTTTACCATAACTTAAAATAAACGCTTCCAAATTTCAGAAGATCATGCATATTAATTGTTTGAATGGTACCGTATGATTTTCTTTGGCCATCTTTCAAGGATTTCCTCAAATATTTCAAAGTACTATATATTAGAGAATACAATCTTTATTTGTTTTGGAATGCATCATGTAAAGTAGACCATAAAATTATCATCTTCGTAGCCCATTATTGTTATTATATCAAGTCACATAAGATAGATTGCTAGCGCTAAGAGACTTACCCCTCTTTTATTTTGAATTTATATATACTTGAAAATTTTAAAAAAATTGATATTGACTTTTACCGACGAAACATTCGTCGGTAAAGGTTGTCCTTCAACAATTTTTTTTTGTAATTTTTGGCCATAAATTAAAATAAACGCTTCTTTATCTCCAAAGATCATGCGTTTAGTTTCAACGGGACCGTATGACTTCTCTTAGTTCTCTTTCTTGAATTTCCACATATATTTCAAATTATTGTGTGCTATAGCAAGTAATCTTTCTTTGTTTTGGAATGTGTTACATAGCGCCAAGAGTCTTGCCCCTTCTTTATTTTGAATTTATAAATACTTCAAAAAAAATTTAAAAGAATTGTAATTGACTTTTTCCGACGAAAAATTCATCAGTTTGTGTTGTCCTTCAACATTTTTTTTAAAGTTTTTGGCCATAAAATAAAATAAAAGCTTCCACATCTCCGAAGAGCGCGCATGCATTTAATTTGAATGGGACCGTATGATTTTTCTTGGCCGTTTTTCTTGGATTTTCTTAAATATTTCAAATTACTATGTGTTATAGCAAGTAATATTTCTTTGTTCTAGAATGAGTTACGTAGACCGTAAAATTACCATTTTCCAAAGCCCATTGTGGCTATTACATCAAGCTCACATAAGATCGATCCTTAGAGCCAAGAGTCTTACCCTTTTTTTTATTTTGAAATTATAACTGCTTCAAAATTAAAAAATTTGGAATTGACTTTTACCGACGAGTCATTCGTCAGTAAAGGTTGTCATTCAACTTTTTTTTTCCTTCCCATAATTAAAATAAACGCTTCCACATCTCCGCATGCATTTAATATGAACGAGACCGTATGACTTTTCTTGGCCCTTATTCTTGGATTTCCTCAAATATTTCAAATTACTATGTGCTATAGCAAGTAATCTTTCTTTGTTCTGGAGTGCATTACGGAATGCGCATCACGTAGACAAAAAATTTACTACTTTCTGAAGTCCATTGTGGTTGTTATATCAAGCTCACATAACTACATAAGATGGATCCTTAGCGCCAAGTGTCTTACTTCTTTTTTGTTTTGAATTTATATATGTTTCAAATTAAAAAAAAAATTGAAATTGCCTTTTTCCGATGAACATTTTGTTAGTAAAGATTGTCTTTCACCTTTTTTTGTAATTTTAATTTTTTAGTTTTTCGCAATAAATTAAAATTAATGTTTCCACATCTCCTAAGAACATGACAGGTCCGTAAGACTTCTCTTGGCCGTCTTTCTTGGATTTCCTCAAATATTTCAAATTACTATGTGCTATACAAGCAATCTTTCTTTGTTTTGGAAAGCAAGTGATCTATTACTTAGAGACTTCGGGGTGGTTTTCTCAGCAAAACTTCACCGTCATTGCAATCGAGTCACATGAATGCTTCTGCTAGTGCTGGAGCTGGGAGATGCTGATCTGCGTTTGATATAGGAGACTTTGTCCTCATCAGTGAGGATACTGTTAGTGACATGTTGCTTACTTAAGGAGAGAAGAAAGATAGATAATAATGCTGTAATGACAATTGTTATCAAACCTTCTCAAATCATGACAAAGCAGCTTTATATTATGAGGACAAGGCAGACCATGTAAAAGAATTAATCTGTATTTTTTCTTGATAAGTCATTGCTTCTTGTATATAAATCTTCGATTTCGCTGCATATATAATGACAGAGAGGATTGATATATCGACATCTGCTCTCCTGGAGTGCTCAGCCTTCTCACAGACAATTTCGATTATCAAGACCTTCATCGCATTTTTTTGAACAGATTACTTGACGATGATGTTATGGGTTACAAAATATTCACACATGAAATTGAATCGAGTTATGCGGCTACGTTTGACAACTACCAAAGCTACGATACAATTCAGAGAGGGTTACCTTTCGATGCCAGATGTTATTAGTTTTCTGTCATAAGAAATGGCACCAAGATTGGGGACAAAACTAAAGTTTCAAGTTCTATTATAGGGCAAAGGCTTCCATAGAAGGTTCGTACATATGGGACAATGTCACCATAGAAGATGGCTGCAAGCTGAGGGTGTAGTTTTGTCTTTCCTGGTTGTAATAGGAGAACAATTTTTTTCCCCCCCCCCCCCCCCCCTTCCCCCCCCCCCCCCCCCCAAAAAAAGGTTTCCCCTTTTGGGGCCCCCCCCCCCCGGGGCCTTTTACAACCCCCCCCCCCCTGGTGGTTAGGAGAACATCTATTTATTGTTCCTTCATACTCAAAGGTATTGTTGCTTGAGCAACCGAAAAAGCAAGACATTGATGATGAGGAGCTGGAGTATGCTGACAGTTATAGCACTGGGATGGCTCAAAATTAAATAAATTATGGACTATCCCAGGGTGGGCACTGAAAAAAAACCAGGGACAACCCATTCACCACAAAACAAAACTTCGCTTATTTGTCATACCATTAAACTTTTTCTTCATGCCCCCCCCCCCCCCTCCTCTCTCCCCCCCCCCCCCCCCCCCCCGCCCCCCCCCACCAACAAAAAAAAAAACCCCCCTCTTACCCCCCCCCCCCCCTCCGCCCCCCCCCCCCCCCCCCCCCCCCCCCCCCCCCCCCCCCCCCCCCCCCCCCCAACCCACCCCCCCAACCACCCCCCCCCCCACCCCCCCCCCCCCCCTCCCCCCCCCCCAACCCCCCACCCCCCCCGGCCCCCCCCCCCCCCCCCCCCCCCCCACCCACCCCCCCCACTCCAAACAAAAACCAAAAAAGAGGCCCCCCCCCCCCCCCCCCCCCCCCCCCCCCCCCCCCCCCCCCCCCCCCCCGCGCCCCCCCCCCCCCCCCGCGGGCCCCCCCGGGGGGGGGGCCACCCACCGCGCCCCCCCCCCCCCCCCCCCCCCACCCCCCTCCCCCCAACCCAAAAGAGAAAACCCGCCCCCCCCCCCTCCCCCCCCCCCCCCTACTCCCCCCCTCCCCCGGGGCGGGGGGGGGACCCCCCCCGCCCCCCCCCCCCCCCTCTTTTTTTTTTTTTTTTTTTTTTTTCCCTCCCCCCCCCCCCCCAACCAACCCCCCACAAAAAAAAAAAAAAAAACCCCCCCAAAAAAGAAGGGGGGAGGGGAGAAAAAAAAAAAAAAAAACAAAGGAGCACACAAAACCCCCCCCCTATCACTCCAAAGGATAAACCACGGGATTGCTCAAAATTTCGCTGCTTATTTCTCATACACAGGATAAACCAAATGAGCTTGGTACTGGTGGGGCAGTGCAATCTGATCCATAGTAGAATGATTCAAATGCTAATTAAAACGTTGTTTGATTTTTATCTATTATGAAGGTGATGTCTTTAGCTTGTTTCTGTACTTGTTTTTGTTATTTTTTTTTGTGTGCTTGAAGTCTTTAACTCTTTAAGTTGGTGTGGAATTTCAGTGTAAGAATAGCAAAATATAAATTCCTTTGGATTTTGCTTGATCATTAGGCGGTATTAGGCTACCACTTTGGATTTCACTTGATTATTTCAGCAAGATCCAACATAAGCCAGATTTTATTAATGGCCTAATGGGCCAAGGCAAATGAAATGATGGCTTCAGTTCCTATTTGAGCAGCATGGCTCTAAACCATTAAATGGGAGTCGATCAACATACACATGATTTCCCACAAATATAACAATCATTGTAAAGTTTTTGGTTTTGTGAGTGGTCGATCATGCAGACTTCACAAATTCATGTTCATCAGCTGGCTTTCAGAGATTATAAGATAAAATTAAGCCGGTTAAATGCTAAGAGAGACTAGGTCACAACAGCAGCAGTATAACCATTCAAAGCTCCAGGCCATATGTAATTATGTTGCATAATGAACTTAAGAATGTCAGAACTTTAGAAGCAGGACTGTGAGACATACTATCAGAGAGACCAAGGACAATAGATGGGCCAAAGTTGAGAAACATCACAAAAATATTTCAGATGAGCAAAGGTAGCAGAGTGTTTAAGAGAGAATTGCAAGAACAACCAAAAATGCAGAATAGGAATGCTTGATACATCTCCATTGTCACTGAATTCCACCATTCTTTTCCCACAGTTACCCAAATGCCTTTCATATTTCACGAGCTGCAGTCACATATAAACTTGTAACGCGACCAACTTGTGCACAATCCCAAAGAACATACATATGTGAAGTGCATGCCAGGCCTATAAATTATAACGCTGGTCTCCACCATAAATGCCAGGCGAATTAGCACAACTTAAGTTCTTAGCGTAACTAGAGTACTAGACTATGACATTTATATCCTAGGTTCAAAACACTTCACTCTAAGTTGTGCACCCTAATTTTCTTGAGGAAACCACCTCCCTCCCATCTTCAAACTATTTTCTATCAAGTATTCCAGACCATACCACACTTGACATTTAGGTCAACAACATCAGTTACCAGTTTAGCAAAAGTATTCTAGAGATGGAACATAAAAAGGATTTTCATTACAACAACCAATGTATGTCTATATATAACCAACAACAGCCTAACTGGTAGACTACGAAATATGCTGCATACAATGTAGCAAATGCTCATAAGTCATAACACCAACAAATAGCAGAGTAGAATGTATTAAGAACCTTTCTGTACGAAAGCAAAGGGCAGATGGACACCTTACCGATCAGTCTACAAAAACATGGTTGTATTATATTTACAAACTAGAAAATATAAAGCGTACGTCAATGAAGAAAATTCCAATTCCATAGATGGAATGAACAATAAAAATGATGCTGCTGATGCAAACTAATTAAGGTTATGATTGTTATTATGAAAGAAAAAAGGGCCAAAGGCCTTTGAGACAAGCACTTCCTGTACCATTTCTTCCGTGGCCAAGGGTTTATGACAAGGTTAATTTCACTATTTTTCTAACAAGAAACAAAATTAATAAGAGAAGAAAAGGAAAACCAAACTCACGAGAAGCCCTTGCGAAGCTTCTGGATGGCACTGTACAATGTCCGCCTCGATCCGACGGCGTTTATTCCCGTATCTTTAAGATCCTCCAATGTCAGCATCGGCAACACCTCGTCGTCCACCTCATGTATCTCGAACACCGGCGTATACCGACTCAACCCCAATTCTATTAGCCACGACCTCACTCCGCCCCAATTCGAGTCCGGCATGTTATCCGCCTCCACGGCGTCATTTTCCCTGCTCTCCGATCCCGAGTATGGCCTGTCATAACTGACATCAGTAGTCTATGGGACATAACATACATGAAAGAAACTACCTCGGTGAATAATTTGAAACACAAAAAAATCACAATACTGAACCATATCGACGAAGTTGATTTGGTTTGGGACTTGAGAGGAATGCAAGTCATTAGATAGTAAGAGTAGCAGCAGGAAAATGAAGTATACAAAAGCAATAAGAAATTGCAGGATATTTAAACTAAAACAAATTTTAAAAAAATGTCGATATATATTGTAAAACAAAAAAAACAGCAAAGAAATGAATTAAGAAGTACCTAGTCTCAGAGGTTCGCAAATTCAACAGAAGGCACGTGTTGGATTCTATAGTAATCCTCCCCTCCTACCTGAAGCCTGCTATTGAATGAGCTAGGCATTCTTATGCTTAATTTCTTGAGGGTAGTAACATATCTCAGCCCGTCTGGAATTGTCTTCAATATGCGGCAACGATCTATGTACAAACGACAGAGACTAGGCATGGCCCCTTGTTCCACCTTCAAGTCCTCGATCTACTTCTCGGATGCAAATAAGTTTAAGACATTCAAGATGAGGAAAGCCACCTTTAGAGAAAACAAGTGTCTTTGTATTCTTGTACTCGAAAGTCATTTCCATCACGCAAAGACTTTTTAGGTTTGGCAGCTCCTCTAGCACTGCCATTTGGTTGTCCTTGAGATCACAGCGAACCAGTGTTAACTTGGTGAGGTTTGGATAGTGATGAAGATCTTCTGGCAACTCTACAGTTCGCCCATTCAAGAACAACTTGTATACATTACGACAATTCAACACTATTTGTGTAACCTCCGTACGGCTACGAATTCCAAGTAAGTTGATCACATGGAGAGATCGAATGCGGTCAAGTGTGCTTCTTATAGATTTCAAAGTTTCCTCCAAATTTTCCAAGCTGCTTGTCACTCGTATGCGCAGTTTCCTCAGGTTGGTTAATTCAGTAAGATCTTTCAAGTCGCAACAGAGACTTGAAACATGATCTAAAGTCTGCAAATTGTGAAGAGTAGACAGCCGCAGCTTCCAAAACAAGGGTAAATATAAATGCCTCAGTTGTTCCATCTTCCAAACCACATTTGGAACTACTTGGGTGTTACAAAACCGAAAATCGACAGTTTGCAGACATATCAAATTACCTAGAGAGGATGGTAACCGGGTTATATTACTACGCCATAGACTTAGAAATCTTAAGTGGACCATGTTGCCAATTTCATTCGGCAATTCTACACATCTATCCATACCTTCAATCTTCAAAACTCTAAGCACTTTGAAGTCCTTAAACAAGGATTGTACTAACTTCTTATTTCTAGGAATCCAGCTATTTGGGCCAAAGAACAATAGAGACCTAAGGTGATTATCCTTGTCATTTCTCAATGGAACCAATTTATCAACATTCTTGTTCAAGTAGATGGAAAGTCTTCGAACTTTACCCATTGGTGTAGCATTGGTTATCATGGAAGAATAAGGAGTCTCGTTTTGATGTGAAAAATTGACATTCTGAAGAAAGTTCTCCTCTGCCGCCTTTAACAAGCACAAGTCTCGCATGAGATCGTGAAGACGACAAGACTTTATCTTTCTAATTGAACCCCGCTATCCAACTTGAACCACACATCTTTCCACCAATTCAGATACATAGCGGTACGCTATATCCTCCATTGTTTCTTCTGAACTAGATATAAGACCTTCTGCCATCCATAATTGAGTCAACCTTTTCACTGGTATCTCAAAATCTTCAGGAAAATGACCTAAATACAGAAAGCATGGTTTCAAGTGATATGGTAAGTCATCATAACTCAATGCCAACACCCTGAATACACCTGTGTATTCTTGGTCATGGCCTTTGCCTCTTCTAATGTAAACATAAACATCGTTAAGCACCATACTCCACTCATCAACTGTGTCCTTTCTTGCTAGAAGTCCTGCAAGCACGGTGATGGCTAATGGCAAACCTGCACAATGTTGAAGCATCTTCTTTCCTAATTCTTTCATCCTTGTGAAACTTCCAGAATCTGCACAAAAAAAAAGTTTAAAGAACAAATCATCGAAATAATTAACAATATTTGGAGAGAAACTAATGATAGTAACAATATTCGGCACAGAGGAAAAATATCAATCATCCAATAGAAGGCAATATATTTTACGCATATGACACCAACATAGAATTCTATTAGGCATACTAATAAATATGAAATTCCAGCAAACAGAAAAGAGTTGAGTGAGACAATTAATACTTACTTAATTCATTTCTTCCAAAAATTGCTATCTTCTCCAATAGTTCCCAACTTTGATCGTCATCTAGTGGTCGAGGCTGGAGGAGGAAACCATTTCTATCTGAATGCAAAGCTACTTCTTTATTGCGAGTGGTGAGTAATATTCTGCTCTTAGTTTCCTCACACAAAGGAAATGCAGCTTTCAGAGACTCCCATGTCTCGATACTCCATATGTCATCAAGTACCACCAAACATTTATTTTCCTGTTGTACAAGATAAACCTTCTTGGCTAAATCAACATTGTTCATCAGAGCAATCTCTGCTCTTAGCATGGTCTCTGTTCTTTGCATGGTGGCAGAAAGTTTAACAAGAATATCTGCCCATACATCTCTTACTTGACATCGTTGAGATATGCACACCCAAGCAAAACAATCAAAATGCCGCCTAACTTCATTATCACGATAAACCTCCTTTGCAAGAGTCGTTTTCCCCAAACCACCCAGTCCCCAAATAGAAACAACTCGGTGGATTTCTCCACTTTCAGTCAAATGCATAGCCAATTCTTTCACGCTATCCTCCAACCCAACAACATCACGTTCAGGAATATGAGAATAAGTCCGCCTTAGTTGTTGCTGCCTCTCAAACACAGAAGGGACGCCTCCACTCTCCCTTAGTTCACGGATGTCATAACTTTGCAAACTCGACCTCAAATAAGAAATACGGGTCGTGAGGACCTGAATTTCTGCCCCAATCTTGTGAAGATAGACTCCTTTGCAAACAAACCTTTTCAGAACTTTCATAATACCTCCTTTCCTCTTGGAAGCCACTTTGAAGGCATAAATTTCAATGACATCTTCCAAATCATAAGCAGCGTCTCTAATTTATGCAACGCAGATGCGTACCCTTTCATCATCTCGTTGTCTTGCATCTGTATCTTTCAGGAAACCCTTCATGAATAGTAGCTCAGTTTGTGCAAGCTCAACTTGATCGCTGACTCCATGCAAGAACTTCCCTTCTTGAATGATGAAGTCTCCGAGCCTTTCAACCACGAAGGAAACCACAGCTTCAGCCATATTCTCTTCTCTAAAAGGAAACCAGTTTTCTTTGATATTTCAGATTGGTGAGGTTTTCGCACACTTCCGTCTAATGTATATAGTATAAAGTCCAGTCAACCAATTCAGCAAACTCAACTTTGTCTTTCACCTAATTTTCTTCGTATAAACATCTAATTTTCTTAATCAATTGCAATTTCCATACCAACTTGCATTTATATCCTCTTAAAAAATTTGCAACTAATCTTCTGCGGACATGACCTTTCTATTTTCTATAATTTCTGTAGTAATTTGTTTTAATCAAGGCTCAAGGTCAATATTCCACTTGTTCCAGACATTGCCTCAAATTAATGGAGAATGATTCAAATGCTAATTAAAACATATGTTTGACTTTTATCTATTATGAAGATGATGCAGCACCCGCTCTTTAGCCCGTCACTGTTTTTTTTTTTGTATGTTGAGGAAGTTTGTTATGTTAGTCTTGTACCTTAGTAATCACCAATTATTCACCATGGGTTCATAATTGGATGATATAATGGGCAGCACAGGGCTCAGGTTGAGAACCCTGATATAATGGCCAAAGTTGAGAAACATCACAAAAATATTTCAGACGAGCAAGGGTAGCACAGGGTTCAGGAAAAAGATTTAAGTTCTTGCCAAACCAAAACAATACCATACAACATTAGCTTGAGTTGCTATAGCCCGTTCAAGTGCTTAGAAAAAAAGTGAACCATCTAATATTTATTTTTCACAGAGATCAAATTTCAGAGACATTCTTCATGGGAAAGGTTGATTTTTCTACCTCAATGCCAGTTTCCACCATAAATGCCAGGCCTATTATCACAACTGGAGTTCTTACAGTAACTAGACTATGATAATTATATCCTAGGTCGAAAACACTTCACTATAGTTATGCACCCTAATTTTCTTGAGGAAACCCAAAAAAAAAAAAGTATTCTAGAGATGGATCATTTCTGAAGAGAACAAAGATGGGAACATAAAAAGGATTTTCTTTACCACAACCCCATAATTTCAGCAATGTATATGTCTATTACCAACAACAGCCTAACTGGTAGACTACGAAACATGCTGCATACAATGTAGCAAATGCAAATGCTCATAAGTCATAACACCAACAAATAGCAGCGTAGAATGTATTAACGATCTTTCTCTACGAAAGCGAGAAGCAAAGGGCAGATGGACATCTTACTGATCAGTCTACCAAAACATGGTTGTACTACATTTACAAACTAGAAAATATAAATCGTAGGTCAATGAAGCAAATTCCAATTCCATAGATGGAATGAACAATAAAAATGATGCTGCTGAAAACTAAAATGCAAACTAAGGTTATGATTGTTATTATGATAGAAAAAAAGGGCCAAAGGCCCTCTCAGACAAGCACTTCCTCTACCATTTCTTCCATGGCCAAAGGGTTTATGATAAGGTTACACTATTTAGATTTTTCTAAACAAGAAACAAAATTAATAAGAGAAGAGAAGACGAGGAAAACCAGACTCAGGAGAAGCCCTTCCGAAGCTTCTGGATGGCACTGTACAATTTCCGCCTCGATCCGACGGCGTTTATTCCCATATCTTTAAGATCCTCCAATGTCAGCATCGGCAACACCTCGTCGTCGACCTCATGTATCTCGAACACCGGCGTATACCGACTCAACCCCAGTTCTATTAGCCACGACCTCACTCCGCTCCAATTCGACTCCGGCATGTTATCCGCCTCCACGGCGTCGTTTTCCCTGCTCTCCGAACCCCTAGCCCAAATTCCCACCCTCCTCTGCTCTTGCCAATCGTTGTCCGCCGATTGGACCGGACTGTCATCCCTCACCGGACTATCCCTATCGGGATCTGCGCTCAACCATCCCTCGCCCTCCTCCCGGCTATCGGCTCCCTCGTCAATCTTCGAATTCGAAACCCAATTCGATCGGACCCTCTTCGTCGTCGTGGCTCGCTTCGATTTGATTTTCCTGCTACCGAATTCGAAATTTCCGTCGCCGTTTTGGTTCCTCTCATCGGACACCCCAATTTCATTCGAATCGTTGCCGTTGACGAGGTTGGTTATCGACCGAGCCTTGACAGCTTTACTAGAGTCTTTGGGGAGCCTCCAAGGGTACCTAGCACGTCGCATGTGTGAGTCGATTGAGACTGTGGCGGCAGGCTGGTCGCCGATCTCGCCTAATCGGACGCTGGGCCGGCGCTGCCGTTTCTGGCCCAATTGGAATTGGGGGCCTGGGTTTTCACCCGATTGTAGAGCCGTTGTTGTTGCTCCTGCTGTTGTGGTTGCTATTGAGGTCGTCGCCGCTGTGGTTATAAGAGCTGACGGTGTTGACGTAGCTGTGGTTGTTGGGCCGGCGGTGATTGTAGCTTCCAGTGGCTGCAACTCGAGAGCCATGAGAGTGAAGGGGACAAACTGACAAAGGCACACAGAGTGCGCGTAGGATAAGGGATCTGGTAAATTCTAATTCTAGATAAGCATCGATGTTGCCATATGCACCGTTGGATGACTACTTACTTCTTTAGTCTTTCAATTTTCTGGGTTATCGACGGCGGAGGTCACAGATGGTAGAATTTTTTTGAAATTTTTTTGTCGAGACTGTTTTAATAATGGGTCATTTGGGCTCCTATTGCCTGGGCTCAATTGGGCTCTATTTTTATTTTCTGCATTTTCTGTCTTATAAGGGAAGGAAGACCATTGATTCACTACCATTTGGTCCAAATTCAGATGCTGAAAAGCCATGTATAAAATTTCAATAAAATAAAAAAAAAACCTATAAAATTTTAATGAGGGTACGTAAATAACTAAATAGTAACATACAATTATGCATTAGGGTGTAGTTCAGTTAGATTAAGACAATCACTTACTTTAACGGAAAAGTTAACCGGGGTACCATTTTGGCAAACGGAGTGATAGTTTGGGTACCAATAGAGTCCTTATGCATTTGTGGGTATCAAAAATTGCATTCCGTGATAGTTTGGGTACCATTTTGGGATTTTACCTATTTTTTATCTCTCTCTCTCTCCGATTTTGCCTTCATCTCTAGAACTGTACCCAAAATCCAGTTTCTAATCATCGAATGAACCACAAAAAACTGGCAACATATTGGATTGATAAATTACTGTGGGCAAATCATTGCGACCGATTATCCTCCAAAGGTGCAAAATCATTTTGGTGTATGAGTATGACAAAGCACCATTGGATTGACTAATTACTATGGGCAGAAGCTGGATTTTCTGGAATCTGATTGTTTTCGCAAGGTGGGTCGTGGATGGTGTTGGCTAGCAGCCACTAATCTCTCCAAAAATCAAAAAACTTGGGGAGATGATGATTGAAATGTTGCCTAAAGATTTCACTTTCAGTTACGTCCTAGAATGCTTTGAGCTCGATTGAGGCTAAACCCAGATAATAGTTTGGTGGGGGAGAACAGTAGAAGAAAAAAGAAAAGGAAAGAGACTTAAAGTAGATTTTTCGTTGAAAAGAGATAAGAAGTCTCATGGGAAAACCCAGATTGGATTTCAACTCCCAAATCTTAATTAATCAAAGCCGAAACCAAATTTGGTGGCCAATTCCACCTTGTCTCTTGCTCATCCACTCAAAGCCTGCTCGATCAGATTCAATTACACCCAATTCAAATTAACAATCCACACAAACCCAAAAAGCTCGATCAGAAAACAAACTCAGGGAGAAAGCATCCGAAGATGGGTCTCTTTCAAAATCCCAGAACATTGATTCCGAGACACCAAATCAAGATCTCTCCATGTCGAGAGGGAAGAATGAAGAGTTTGAGTTTAATTAGGAAGAAAGAACTCATCGAAAGAAATAATTATTTAAATAAAATAATAATATTTAAAAATAAAATAAATGTAAAAGTTAACCGTGAGTTAACATTAATTGAAATTTTAATAGGTGTCAATCACCTAAAAGGTTGTGATACTCACACCTTAATTAGAGGGAGTGAGCAAAAATGAACTCCAAACGAGTATCACTTTTACGATACTTTCCGCATTCGAATGATCCTTCAAAAGCCAATTAATAGTATTTTGAAAAAAAAAATATCTTTTATCTAGAAAAAAGTCGATCGGTGATAGGAAAAAGGAAAATTAGAAGAAGCTCGATCAACGTGGTTCATCACATTTTAACTTTTTCTCCCTGAAAATCAGGTTATAATTAATGAAGGGAATCTCTGCAATTGGGAAGAAAGCACAAAGCTTCTGTGCTTTACTGCTTTTCTCTTCCTCCATTAATGATATCGTGTTCCCGTTATGAAGACTAAACAACACCTGTATATATAGGCTGCATTGCGCATTACTAATTGTGAACTCCATCTTTAATTTTTTTCGTTAAACTCCTTCTTCCACATGTCTCGCTCTTCCTTAATTCCCTCAAACAAACTCTATCCCTTCTATTGCATGGCTTCTCTAAACCCTTCTTGTATTGTCTCCACTTCCTTTTTCCCCTCTTCTAGCTCCAGAGTCCAGATCAGACGAGTCCAAGCCCTATGAGATCAACACAACAAAAGCAAATTGAAAGCAGGTTTGCCTTGTGGGGGCGAAAATGTGCTTTATGAAAATCATCAATACCAGATTCAGTGAACCCACGTATGTATTTTTATGTTTTGATGATTAAGCAAAGAGAACTAGAGGGTGAAAGGACGCATATAGTGTGATAGATTTTTGAGTCTTTGACACATTGGTGCATTTGGTGATTGCCGAGCGTCAGTCATTGACAGCCTTCACGTACACAAAGCCTCGCATTGCCCAGAAGCTTGCTCACAACTAAGCCATCTAGGACCTTCTTCTTCCTCTATAAAACGAGGCTTCGGCTTCACCTGACCCCCCATGGCCCTATCTCTAACTCATCTCTGCGCACGCGCACAACTAAATAAGCTTGAGTACCAACTCAGGCGAAATGCAGCTAATTAATTCGGTTCAAAATGGCCGGTGTTTCCTACAATATTAATGTTGAGGGTGATTGCCAAATGATGATTACTGGGAAAAATATACCGGAAAGCAGTAGCATTTGTCCCAGGACAACGTCGTCCAGGATGAGCCAGGAGGGCGGCAGTAGTTCTAGGAAGCGTAAGCCAAACAAGAGGAGACCAGGACAAGATAACCCCCTGCTAGTTCGCTTACTGCGTGTGCCAAAAATTCTAAAACAACCCCCACCATCTCCAGTAGCTCCTTTCCGTGTAAGTTTAGATGCTTAAGATTTTTCATATATTAGTGTTTATATATATATAATGGGTTTTCAGCCTTGTACACACGCATGCACATGTATATTTGTTTTAGTAAAGTTTTAAATGGAGGTCAATAACCCATCTCCAATTCATTTCCGATCCCCAGATCCATATTTTGTGATGCTATCAATTACCTCATCCAAAAATGTTTTATAGGGAAGATCTTAATTAAATCATCTTTGATTTCTCATTATGTGAAGTACCTAGCTAGCTAGCTAGAGCCTCAAGTGTATTTCCATCAAAGGGTTTGTCATAGGATTAATATATACTGCATCTTAATATTCAATATATGATGTGTTTTTCATATTTAAAACCAAAGATCGGAGCAGATGCTACTTCTATTAATTGCACAAAATAAAGGCAACTCTTACTTGATGTATGAACTCCAATGTACGTACGTATTCAGATCAGGCAAATTTCTTACTATATGTACAATATTTTCACTTAAAGGCGTACGTAATGTAATTTTAAGTGATATACGATGTATTTTCTATCGTTTTGGCGCGTAATTTATTTCAAATATCTGCAAATTATTTTGTGTCTCGTGTCCATTGAAGTATAATTAATGTTTGTTTCGATCAGTTATTTTTTTCCTCGTGTTGATTATACTAAAAGATTGATCTACAATCATCTATGCTTTTTGTTAATTTATGCCTCGTGTTGATTAAATATATAAGATATCTTATTAATTATAATGTCGGCTTCAATTATTTTTTGCGCGCCCCGTGTCAATTATATTGTAAATTGTAAATCAAAATATAGCGTATAATGGGGGTGCACCTTCAGTGTCCCGAGCATAGAGTGCCCGGGCATAAGGAACCAATCGCAGGGGGGGTTGGGGGTTGGGTGGGGCAAGTGGAGAGAATGAGCCAATGGGAAGCTGCCACATGTCCGGACACTACATGTCCGGGACACGGCAGAATTTCCCGTATAATGGAGTCCACTTCCATTATTTCATTTTGCTTGTCCCTCTGATTATCGTCTTCTTCTTTTTTGCCGCATTCTTAATTATCATTTTCTAGTTAATTAATTTCAGATTATCGATCCAACGATGACGAAGTTTCTCTTCGAGAAAAAGTTACATCAAAGTGATGTAGGGAGAGCGGGTCGTATCGTGTTGCCAAAGGTTTGAATTAATTTGTAGGGAAATTATCATAAATGACACCTGAACTTTACCTTCATTATATAGATAGTACCCGAACATTTCGTTTTCATCTTAAATGGTACATGTCGTTATAATTCGTTAACTTTTCTGTCAAATAATTATTATTTTTTTTTACATTTTTCTTTCAAATTTTTGTTTTGTCTTTTTTTTTTTACATTTTTCTTTCAATTTTTTTTTTGTAACATTTCTCCGTCATTTTTTTTCCCCCCCCCCCAACCCTCGCGTAACCTCTCCTCTCCGCCGAGCCGTGCCGGGGGCCTTGCCTAGCAGTAACTCGAGCCATGAGCCCGTGTCTCTTCCTTCGCCTGCGTTCTCTCTCATCCACGGTGTCACTCCACCGCTTCTCCGACCCGTCCCTCTCTCACGCCGCCGTAGATCCTAGTCCATGTTCCCCGCCGTCGCATCTCTCTACTCCGATCGTTGTGCGCACCCACATGCCCAAACCGTTGCCATCATCGAAGTGCCCAGCTTTGCCATGCCACCGTCCAGCCCTCGATGCCCGGGCCGGGCACGGGCTCGGCGGTGTTCCGCAGGAGAAGCCCCCGGCACGGCTTGGCGAAGAGGAGAGGTTATGAGGGGGTTGGGGGGGAGGGGAGGAAAAAAAAATGACGGAAAAATGTTACAAAAAATTTTTTTGAAAGAAAAATGTAAAAAAAAAAATGACGGAAAAGTTAACGAATTATAACGGCAGGTACCATTTAAGATGAAAACGAAAAGTTCGGGTACTAGTTGTGATCAAAAGTAAAGTTCGGGTATCATCCATATAATAAAGGTAAAGTTCGAGTACCATTTGTGATAATTTCCCTAATTTATATATGTTAGCTAACAAATAATTAGATGATATGTTTTGTGTTAAAGAAAAAAAAAAAAAGGTAAAGCTACATGGCAATTCCAATGCTCATGAAGCTTGAAAGATGTAGCTAGGCACACATAAATCAAAGATTTAATCTCACAGTATGATTTTCTTTCTTCAGAAACTGGTAGAAGATCATCTACCATACCTTCTCTGCACAAAAGAGGGTGTTTGGATGCATGTGGACGACATGGACTACTATAAAGTTTGGACTCTCAAGTTCAGGTTCGAATTACATTTTTTCTGACAACTTTTATTTTTCAACATCTCTTCAGAAAAATGATAATTATTATACCTTGACTAATTTTAACATCTCTCATTTCTTTGCAGGTTTTGGCAGAACAACACCAGCAGGATATACATTTTCGATAACGCAAGTGAGCCCCAGCTCTAATTTAATCGCACCATTAATTCACGTCTAGAGATTTGAGAATACAAATTGATTATTATTATTATTATTATTTCAGAGGAATTCGTTACGAGTTACGACTTAAACGTTGGAGATTCAATTAAGGTGTTTAAAGATATTAAGACAGAATCTTATGTAAGTGATCAGTTATAAAATTTATTAATTTATACATATATAAACCACCTTGTTCACTTGATGATCGAGCTACTAATTAATTAAACTGGTTTTTCACATAATTATTAAACTTGTAATTTGCAGCTAATTAGAGCCGTTAAATCCTCCTGCGTTCCCAGCTTTATTGATGAACAATGTCTAATAAGGTCGAAAGAGAACGACAGCTTATTTTTGAATCATCCAGAGCATGATAGTATTAATAACAACGAACAAGTACAGTCTGCACCAGAGCCATTGGAGAACAATGACGTTGTTCTGAATCAAGAGCCGGAGAAGATTATAAATAATGAAGAAGAGCTACAACTTTCAAAGCTAGCATCCACAATATCATTAGGAGGCTCGTCACACGAATCGAACCCACAACCGACAGGGAACAGCTCTCCTAAAGTCTATAATGAAAGTTTTCCACCTCTTGACGATTCTCTTGGCTGTCCACCACCTTATTATGGTGATTTCAGCGGCCAGCTGAATGACTTTGACTTGTATGACACTACTGGAATGGTGGATCCGATGGGGGAGCCCTTATATAGACAACATCATCGGCGATCGCCAAGTATAGAGTCCATAACATTTTCGATATGGGATTGAAAATTTCATGTGGCTGGTTGGTGAAGACTGTATTTGTATATGTAATTCTCTCGATCTCTCTGCTACATTTCTACATCATCTTTGTAAATATAAGCAAACAGTTACGATCTTTGATATATATTTTATTTTTACTTTAGGTCAACAAGCCCGTCTAGCTCAGTTGGTAGAGCGCAAGGCTCTTAACCTTGTGGTCGTGGGTTCGAGCCCCACGGTGGGCGCTTCTTTTTTCATTTTTGGTTTTTTACCGAATTGAATTGTGCCCCAAAGCCATTAGCGCACTTGTTGAAAAATAGCATAACCTCTCGGACAAGAAAACTAGCCCAACTTTACCAAAAACCAGAAATTTGTAGGCCTAAGTTCTTAACCAGTCACCATCTAATTACCATATTTGTTGGCAACAAATTGAATCTGGTCACTCAGTTAATGTCTCAAGAAAATGTCTTACACGTTACAATTTTGGAGTTTTCATGATACTTGACTAGCTAGCTACAAAGAAAATATATTTGATATGTATATAATATATATGTGACAACTCATCTATCATCATGGTACCGGAAAGTGGTCAATTCATTTCAAGAAAAGATGCCTGAAATTGCAAGAGGAATCTCCCATTTCAATTTCAAAGAAAAAGGACGATGGTTTCTTTCTTTCATTTCTTCTTGGGCAGACAAGTATGATGGTGGATAAGGTGGTACATTACCTCTTCCATTTTTGAAGAGATTGTAGGTACAATAATGAGTCATTATAGGAAAATTTGTATTATATCAGACATTTCTTTTCTATCACTGGTTTTATATAACAATGTGTTTTTATCTTATCACGTGACTTAACATGTAATGAGAAAGATAGACACATGGTTGTATACAACAAATAATTAATCATTAATGAAATTGGCACATTCGAACGCGGCAGTAACTTATTCAAAGTCAATATATATTAATCCTAAGGAAATATGATAGATGGAATCGACGTGAACATAAAAAGTTAAAGAGAACTCGGAGGAGATGCAGCAATCTCATGGAGGGTATGTAATGACACTATTACAGGAGTTACAGAACAGTGATCCTCATTAATACTTAGCAGAATGAATAGGCAGAGGATTGCCAGTAATAGAGTTGCATTTTTACACTATTTATAATAGTCTGCTTTTAACCACAAATATTAGTCATCAACTAACCAGTAGGGACCCATTGAAATTACTGAACTTGATGGTTTCTGGTTTGCCTGCAACTAAAAAACAGATGTTCAGAAAATGACTTGACAAGATACAGTTAGTGAATTATTTTTTTGTAATAACGGAACCGAGCAGTGTTTAAGAGCTTAATCATAGAATGGACCTTTGTCTAATTGGGTGAAGCTAGAATGTGAACAAGTTGTCTAATCCAGCTTCAGGCTGGTCTACAATGTCCCCACGGTACTGGTCGTCCATGTCCAATAAGAAATTTTCACCATCCTGTAAATGCATATCAAGTTAAGAACATCATCTGAGAGATATACCATCTATTATTACTAGTGTCACTACCTGAAGGACTAAGCTGGCTCTCTGATCCTCTGTGAGTAAAAGGGAAGCAGAATCGCTTGGTGCAGCGTCTGCGAAGGACATGAATGGGATAGAGCTAGACTCTGGCAATGACGGTAATGGTTCATAGTGATATAGCCCCTGGGACAAAATTAAGAAATTTGGTGTGTGCGTGCGTAACTAAGTGGTTAGCTCGCAGTTGAGATAAAAATGATCACATCTATCAAAGTCTAAGAGGTTGGATATACGTTAAGCTTCAATTGGTACCTCCAAATCATATGGATTTGCACTTAGGTTCGGCTCACAGTCGAATAGCATGAGATCCACAAAAGCAAGTTTTGCCGCAAGAGACTGATCGAGCTAGGAAATGGTTAGGGACTAATAATTAAGCTAATCTAAGGTACGTACAGGACCTAATTAATCAAGCTCCCTTTGGGATCATCCGCATCTAAATCACAGTAGTATACTAGTCAATTAAGCAAGACTACTGAGTACCTCTACTTGATTCTGTAGTAACTGGACATATTTGATGATCGCATCCAGTATATGAGCCTTGCCAGTTATCTATAATCATCATCAAGAGAAAAGGGTTTTACTTAATTTCAGCTAGTAATTTCCTCTGAAAAAAATTACAATAAATTAAGGATGAGGGAATATACATACATATATATATATATATATATCAATGAAGTAATAATTAAGCTGATCAGTATCAGAACCTTATCACAACCAGGAACAAGAGACTGCAAGAGTTTCATTCTCATACGGATTTTCGCTCTTCTTGCCTGAAGGAAATTCAATTGATAATTGCATGAGTTGGTGTAATTTTAGCTACCGATCGACTTAGAAACAAATTCATATATATATATATATATATATATACCCTTTCTGCTAGGCTGTGACTGTCAGTTGCTTGACCCCTTCTTGCTTTGACACGAACATAATCTGTTTCGACTCCTTCAGCTGCAACTTTGCTCTTCTGCTTCCTTTGTTTCTTACCATTCACTTGCTCCTCCTAACCAATAAAGATCAACCCACAAATCAAACACAAGCAAATTAAAGAGTAGTCAAAGATTAAGTTGGAAAGAACCCGGTTCATCAATGCAACATAAATCTAGCTGGTACCATTTTCTCTTCTACTGTGGAATGGGGATTGATCACCAAAACACTGGCATGGCCAAGGAAAATGAAATGATGAGTCTGGTATATATTGTGCTTCACAAACAGGTCAATGCATGTGTACGTGAAGAGGGTGAAAGTGACAATTCCAGAGGGGGCTGGTTTTCGAGAAGCGGGTAGCTAGTATTAATGAGTTTCATGAATTTGGAGATGCAGGGGAATCTCCTGGAGTTTTTTCTCCCATCTGAGATATATATCTATAATTGGCTTGAAACGGGCGGTGATTGATTGTTGCGTTGCTTTCTTTCTGAAATAAGCTAGACACTTTCATCCATGTCTGGGCACGAAATACGAGCTAATATCACCAGGGAGGAACAAATATAAAATAATTATCTATACTATATTTAGAAGAAAATGTTTTGTCAACCATAACAGAATTTTTTTACATAAATATATCTCATATATTAAATTAATTTGTATACCAAATTAATCAGAAGGGATAAAAAAATCAAATTACAAATAACATAAAATAAATAAATAAATTGGCTTAACCACTCACATTCTCCAAGTAACCACCTCCACTTTTACACCCGATATTTTTTTCACACTCATCGAGTGTGCGGATAATTCTAATATATATATATATATATATATATATATATATACTATTATTGAGAAAACTCATGTTGTCAACCATAACTAAAATTATTTACCTTTATATCCTTTAAAGATTAAATAACTTATATTTAATTTTAATTATCAAGGATAATAAAGTAAAAACACAAATACAAAAAATTAATAAAAAATAAATTTAAATTACCTATAACTTCTCACTTCCACTCCAAATAACTCCGTCGTCCAGACAACTACCTACTTGGCTACTTCACACCCATAAGATGTGGTGGTATTTTCTAATATATATATATATATAACAATCAAGCCCATGCCCATTTTTTTATAACATCTATGGGCTCCAACATCTTGGCCTCATTTATTTCGTACTTAGACTTAAGAATGAAAAACAAAAATATCAACCTGTTAGATAAGTGCAAGATTGAGAAAATAATTTTTGCTATAAAGGAAAACCAAAGAAAAATGGCATAATTGTCAAAATAACTCATGAACTTGACCATAATTGTCAATTTACATCCTGAACTTGCAATTGTGTCAATTTATCTCCTAAACTTTGTAAAAAATTTCAATTTGCACCCCAAACATCAATTTCAACTTTTTTCATTCAATTGTATGACATGTGACCTTCATGTAAGGAGTATATTGATTATTTTATGATATATATCTTTAGAAAAATACAAATATACATAAAAATTACATTAAAACACAAATATACATAAAATTACATTAAAAAGGAGAATTTTTAATTCTTTTTAATGTAATTTTTATGTATATTTGTGTTTTTCTACAATAAAAAAATATATCTTAAAGTGACCAAAATACCCCTCACAAGAAAGTCATATCACAAAATTGGATGGAAAAAGTTGAAATTAACGTATGTGGTGCAAATTGACAGTTTTTACCAAGTTCATAGGAAAAATTGACGCAATTACAAATTCATGGTATAAATTGACAATTATGACCAAATTTAAGAGGCATTTTGGCAATTATGCCAAGACAAATTGACTTCTTTAGCCCCTTTTGGTGACTTAAATGCTCTAGTCATACATTACTAATACCAATTTTGTTTTCAAAGTTATTAAGTTCCTGACTACTTTCTTAATGTTACATACAAAGCGAACACAAATAAGAATATGAGTTTCTCATCCCCCTAAAATATATTTTCTCAATAATTCTATTCTCATGAACCAAATGAGTCCTCCATATGTTCATCAATACACTCATAATAATGTGGTAATAAGCATGTGTGTACCCCTATCAACTAATGTTTATAAGATTCTAGACCTTGAACTAATTATTTATTCGTGATGAGCAGTGCGGTGCTGAGGTTTAGGATTTGGAGACCTTCTCTAATTCAGATCCACATATTTCATGTTCATATATAGAATCCCGTAAGTTTTTAGCAAAAGTGGTCAAGGTTTATAGCAATATGTGCACAATTTTGGTAAATTAACAAATGCGTTGGGTACTAATGGGAAAATGTTGGTGCTGAAATAGCAAAGCACCAATTCATGTAGCAGTCACTTGTAGACTTGTGCAAAACAAGTTTGATTCGTGTAGAGAAAGAAAAACCAATTAGTGACGACTCATGTAGCAGTCACTTGTAGACTTGGACATTGCGAGTCAAAATGGCATTTCGTACTTGCGACGTTGTAGTTGCAGTTTTCTATTGGCCCTTTGCATGTATTAATTGGCTCAAATATAAATTCTATAATATGAATAATTTCTCTAACTATCAATCTAAACATAAAATAGATAGTGATCTTTGTAGAAAACAATTGTAAGACCCAAGACAGAAAATTATATTAGAAAGAAACAGAGGTCTGACCATTATTTTGCCATTTGACCACTTATTGACCATATTTTTAATTTACCGTTTTACCTTCGGTAATTATCCAATTTATCAACTTTGAAGCTAGCTATTCCCACCAATCACACTCATTGACTACAAATTTATTTATTCTTATTTCTACATTTTATTAGAATAAAATTACTTCATGCATAGAAAAAAAAGATCAAACTACAACACCAAGTTTTATTACCTATAACTCGGAAAGCTAGAAGATCAAAATTGATAATTGAAGGCTACCATTAGCTAAAAAAAAAAGGGTTAGAGAATCAAACTTGTGCAAATTATTTATCAATAAGCATCAACAATAAAGTTAATTTTGTTTTTAATGAAAAAAAAAAACTAATGAAATTCGAATCTTTTAAAGGATGCAGCAATGCAATAAAAAAATCTTGATAATAGTCGAATCATCGTCAAAGAATTGCTTGCTGATCTATGATCCAATCCAAAAGAACCTCGTGATCATATTTTATAAAAATTATGAATAGCTCTTCAAAATTAGTTTCATGGTTTTTGAGTGAAAAATTTAAGAAAAAGTCTAATGTTACATATTTGAATAGTTAAATCTTTCTTAAGCCTACGTCTCTTCAACCATACCCTTACACTTTGCTATTCAAGTTGCTAATATATACAAGCTAGTTTTAGATTTGCCAATGCCCGAGTAGCTGAAGTTTATACTCTGCAAGACGATCTTTGGGAGTGAAATTCAAAACTGTTATCAAGTATAAGTAAAAGGAGATTCAAGATTACTGATTGAAAGTATTAATGTTCAATCGTGTATTCTTTGACGTATCGAATTTCTGTTAGAGATATTCAATTCTTAAAAACTAATGTTCATATATACCTCAACATATCTTTTAGGGAAGTGAATTTTGTGGTTGACGCTCTACTTTCTCTTGCCATGCTGTGCGGTTCTCTTCTTCTTGGCACCACTAGTTCTCTTTATGTTAATGTTGCTATTCAATTTGATCTTTGGTTGTGCTTTTGTTTGTAGAATAGTTTCCATAATTACATAGCTTCATTACTTTCTAGCTTTATTTTTCTTTAATTACCAGCTTTATTCAAAGGTCACCATCAAAGAGACAAAGACAGTCTAAACAGAGTATTGATCAGGAGCTTGGTTTATGGAAGCTGATGTCTGCTCCTAATTTTGTTGTTTCTTCAATTTTAGATGATATTGAGGGTCTTGCTAGGCCTCGGTTGGTTAGTGCAGCTTCTGCTGCAAGTTAGAGTGTTTTTTCTGCTCTTTGTTTGGGCTTTTAGCCCCCTTCTCACCAAAAAAAAAAAGAGACAAAGACAGCTTCATTACCTTCCTTTTGTAAGAAAATTAGACATGGAGTTTTGTCTTAAGTAAAAAAAAATAAAAAAATACAAGCTTAATTTGATATTAATAAAAAAAAAAAATTATAGGGGTGGCTGGGGGAGGCCATGTCAGGAGCCACAAGGAGTCGATGACTCAACATCCACCGCACCCACTGCTAGTACTAAATTTTGTAATGGAGGGTGGTGCTTTTGTCATTAAAAGCTCACCAGAGGCTAGACCCTTTTCCGGATCCATGACGTGTACGGTCCGGATTCAAAGTCTTCCGCTTACTAGATTCGCTCGTCCGTATAAAACTTTCTCTCACCCCGCAATCTCTACTCTATCATCGAAGTCTTTTCTTCATCTTCTCGATCCGAAGCAGCGAAATAATCCTGAGATCGCGATCTCAATCTATGCCAAACAGATCCGAATCAGAAAACTTCTGCACGAAATTCAATAAATTTTCTCTCTCTCTTTTAGTTTTTTTTCTTTTTAAATCCGTCCCAATTCATCGCGCTAAGATCTTTGGCAAAATTAAAGGAGAGAAAATAACCTAAAAGATTAAATTTTGTTCCAAGATATTCACAATTTTTGTTGTTGTTGTTGTGCAAATGTTTTTGGTTTGCTAAAAGCGGAAAGATTTGTGTATATATGGTCGTTGGTGGATCTAATTTTACTGGGTGGAACAATTTCAAAGAAATCGGAGAAACCCTAGGGGCTGTGATGGGCAAAGATGAAAGTAGCAAAGAGGTTGAAGATGTTGAAGAAGGTGAAATTTCCGATTCGACTTCAGTGGAGGAGATCAGTGAAGATGATTTTGTTAAGCAGGAAGCTAAGGTTCTCAATTCCAATGGAGGAGGAGATGCTGCTAGGGTTTGGACGATGCGCGACCTCTACAACTACCCTGGGTTTCGCGGCTACAGGTCCGGTTTGGTTAACCTCGCTTGGGCCCAGGCCGTACAGAATAAACCTCTCAACGAGCTTTTTGTGATGGATGTTGATTCCGACGAGAAATCGAAGCAGCAGCAGCAGCAGCGATCGTCGTCTTCGCTGCCTGTGAATTCCGGCAATGCCAAGGCAGTGGACAAAGTGGTGATTCTTGATAGTGGTGATGAAATGGATGTTGAGAAGGAAGAAGGGGAATTGGAGGAGGGCGAGATTGATTTGGATTCGGAGTCGGCTGCTGGCCCAGGCAAAGACGGTGACTTGAGTTCCGATGATATTTCAGAGGCTGGTTTGAAGAATGAGGTGTGGCCGAAGCGAGTGAACTTGCTTCGGGAAGCATTGCAGACTGTGACTGTTATTGAGGCAGAGAAGTAAGTGAACTGATTGGTTTTGAATTTAGGTCGATTGTGGGAGTGGAATGATATGATGATCGCCCAATTTGAATTTGCTCTCTAGCTGTGAGAAAAATGTATTGCCTGAGGTTGATTGTTCTTGGTTGATATTTTGCAGATCATTTCGGGATGTATGTCTCCGGTTTCTCAACAGTTTGGAAAGCTTGCGTGGAGTGCTTTTGGAAATAAGTGTGTCCACGAAAGAAGCTCTTGTTCAGCAGTTGTTCACTGCGGTACAAGCTATTAGCTCTGTAAGCCTTCCAAGATTTTCTCACCTTGTCTAAAATATTTCCAAAATCTGGTTGTTGAAGTTGTGGAGGTTCGGTTGCTGTTTATTGTAGGTGTTCTGCTCCATGAGCCCCGACCGAAAGAAGCAGAATAGAGATGTTCTATCAAGGTTTCTATTAGTTTTTATGTACATTATTTGGTTATCAAAAACTTTATAAAGCCCTATTTTGTGTGGTTAATTCCTTTGTCTTTGTCTTGTTTTTGGTAACAGGTTACTTTCTTCTGTAAAGAATGATCCTTCTCCTTTTCCCGCTGAGCAGATAAAAGAGGTGTGCTTTTATGTTATTGTAGTTCAGGAACATTTCACTGTCTTTGCTGGCAATCAGTTTAGGATGATTGCTGGTATGCCAGAAAGTACTGACGTCGAACATTTTTGTTTTTCCAGATAGAGGTGATGATCTCCTCTATGGAATCCCCTACTGTTTCCCCTCAAACTAAAGCAGGTATAAATGAGAACGGGATACAGATTATCAATGGGGTTAACAATAAGGATTCTGATACTTCAGTTGCAAATGCCAGTCATGTGTTCACGTATTCACCTTATAATGCTTCAGATTTTGTACCTGTATCTGTGGTTCATAACAATCCAATTATATCATCTGAAGTTCCAAGACCAGGAGCATCCAGTTTTAAGGGTAGAGGGCTCATGCTTCCCCTCTTGGACCTTCACATGGACCATGATGAAGATAGCCTTCCATCTCCTACACGAGAACCACCAGCATGTTTTCCTGTACAGAAACCATTGGCTGTTTCTGATGGGATGGTAAAAAAATCAGGGTTGGAGACAGCTCGGGTGGCCCTAGATGCAGAAGGTTCAAAAATGCATGTTTACGAAACTGAGGCTCTCAAGGCTGTTTCTACTTATCAACAAAAGTTTAGTCGTAGTTCTTTTTTGACGAGTGAACTTCCTAGCCCAACCCCTTCAGAAGAGGGTGATAATGGGGATGATGATACTATTGGAGAGGTTTCTAGTTCTTCCGCTTCTAATAATTTGAGGACTCCTCATCCCCCCATTTTGGGTCGTCCAATGGTTTCTCCTCCTCCTACTATCCTGGCGGGTAGCTCCGGCATGCAAGGACCAATTACTGCAAAAAGTGCTGCCTCTGTGAGTTCGGGGTCTAATATTCCAATTAAATCTTCAGCTAAGAGTAGAGACCCTAGGCTTCGATTTGCCAATTCTGATGTTGGTGCTTCGACTCTTAACCAACAATCCTCAATTGCGGTGCATAACGCACCTAAAGTTGATTCTGTTATCACAGTAAGCTCAAGAAAGCATAAACCCCCCGAGGAGTCTAATTTTGATGGTCCTGAATCAAAAAGACAAAGGAGTGCAAACTCGGTGGTTGTTAGGGATGCAAAAACTTCTTTTGGAAGTGGTGGCTGGTTGGAGGACGTCAGTAGTGTTGGACCCCATTTAATTAATAGGAACCAGACTCTGGAGAATAAAGAAGCTGATCCCAGAAAAGTGGTTAATGTTTCAAGTTCTCTTGGTAATGTCGAAGGCAACTCCAATGCCCAAAATAGTGCAAATGAGCAGGTGCCATTAAGGGCTGCAAGCTCGGCTTCCTTGCCTGCATTATTGAAAGATATTGCTGTGAATCCGACCATGCTGATAAACATACTTAAGTTGGGACAACAACAAAGAGCAGCAGAAGCCCAGCAGAAGGCTGCTGTTCCTGCAGAAAGTATGACATATCCTCCAAGCTCAAGTTCAATACCTGGAGCAGCTGCATTGGTGAATGATCCTTCAAAGACATCTGGGGCTTTGCAGACGCCAACTGTTAGTTCACAAAAAGCTCCAACGGTGGGTGCTTAATGTATTCCTTTGATATAAGCATACTCTTCTTTGCTATTTTCCTACTTGGTTTGTAATCTCTAGGATACATTTTCAGTTGCTTTTTACTTGTTAGATGTGAAAAAGTAGGGCACTTCAGTCAGCAGTTAGGTTGCATTTTTATTAATTTACAAATCCTGCAGGATGAGGCAGGAAAAGTCCGCATGAAACCCCGGGATCCTCGCCGACTTCTCCATGGAAATGCACTTCAAAAGAGTGGAAGCTTGGGAAATGAACAGTTCAGAAATATTGTACCCCCATTGTCAAGCAGTCAAGTGAATAAGGATGATCTGAATGGTCAAAAGCAAGATGGTCAGGCAGATAACAAGCTAGTGCCTTCACAGTCAGTAGCTGTAGCAGCCCCTGACATTGCTCGCCAATTCACCAAGAATCTTAAAAATATTGCTGATATTATTTCTGTTTCCCAAGTATCAACAAGTCAAGTATCAACAAGTCTAGCAATAGCTTCTCAGAATCTGTCAACGGAACCAATTCCAAACAAGCCAGACAAAGTAGATCAGAAAGCTGAGGAACAGAACACTGGAAGTATTTCTGCACCCGAACCAGCTGTAGCAGGTCCAGCTCGTTCACCGGCCATGTGGGGAGATGTTGAGCATCTATTTGAAGGATATGATGACAAGCAAAAAGCAGCTATCCAAAGAGAGAGAGCAAGAAGGATAGAAGAACAGAAGAAAATGTTTGCAGCACGCAAGCTGTGCCTTGTCTTGGATCTAGATCACACACTTCTTAATTCAGCTAAGGTAATATCTTCGTGATGTATGGAAATGGCCTTTTGTGAGCAATTATTCTAAAGGGTTGTTTCTTATATAATTTTTGTTATTACTCAGTTCGTGGAAGTAGATCCAGTGCATGATGAGATTTTGAGAAAGAAAGAGGAACAGGATCGTAAAGAGTCACAAAGACATCTCTTCCGGTTTCAACATATGGGAATGTGGACCAAATTGCGGCCTGGGGTGTGGAATTTTTTAGAGAAGGTAATTTTAAATGTATATTGATCTTGACATAAATCCTCAACTTGTCTTTTCTTTGAAAGTTGAGCAATTATTGCCTCCTTGGACATCAGGCTAGTCATCTTTTTGAGTTGCATCTTTACACGATGGGGAACAAGCTATATGCTACAGAAATGGCAAAAGTGCTAGATCCAACAGGTGCTCTTTTTGCTGGACGAGTTATTTCTAGAGGTGATGATGGGGATCCTTATGATGGTGATGAGAGGGTTCCCAAGAGTAAGGATCTGGAAGGAGTTTTGGGTATGGAATCAGCTGTTGTAATTATAGACGATTCTGTGAGGGTCTGGCCGCATAACAAACTTAACTTGATAGTTGTGGAAAGGTAACCATCGAAGATTTAATTTCAGATTCAATGGTATGTTGGTTGGCATCCTTGCCTGCATCCCAATGCTTATGCATTTGTGCATCAATGTTGTACAGGTATACCTACTTTCCTTGTAGCAGACGTCAATTTGGGCTTCTAGGTCCTTCTCTTCTCGAGATTGATCACGATGAGAGACATGAAGATGGAACTCTGGCATCCTCATTGGCGGTGAGGATTGTGTTCAACCTTATGAGATTGCAAAAACTTGTGATTTCTTTGCTGATTACATGTTTTTGCACTTCTATAGGTTATTGAGAAGATACATCAGATCTTTTTCTCCCATCCCTCCCTGGATGAAGCAGATGTTAGAAATATTCTTGCCTCTGAGCAGCAAAAGATTTTGGCTGGTTGTCGTATAGTATTTAGCAGGGTGTTTCCAGTTGGCGAGGTCAATCCTCACCTACATCCTCTTTGGCAGACAGCTGAACAGTTCGGTGCTGTGTGCACCAACCAGATGGATGATCAGGTTACCCATGTAGTTGCCAATTCCCTTGGGACTGACAAGGTAGTGTTTCTAATACCCTGATATCAGAACCCATTCTGCTAATGCTTATTATCACTTCATACTTTGGTGTTGCCCTGTCTGCCGCTTTCTTTCGAGTTTAGATATGACATTATTTGTTTTGAGCAGGTGAATTGGGCTCTTTCTTCCGGAAAATTTGTTGTGCATCCTGGCTGGTGAGATTGATATGGTTTTTTTTTTTTTTTAAGACTACTTTGTTTATTATTATTATTATTATTATTTCTTTGTATATTGGTTCTGACATTGTTTTGGCTTTCTAATTAACCAGGGTGGAAGCATCAGCTTTGCTTTATCGGAGGGCAAATGAGCAAGATTTTGCCATTAAACAATAAAGAACCACACCCTAACCCTTTCGGTAAACTAAAACTGATCATAGAATCACGAATCACCTTGAAGTCGGGATGGAACCCGTTAGGTCAGGTCATGCTGGGAGCAGTCGGGCTAGACCTGACACTGCTTGCCCTTGTTTTGATTCGTATGTCCACCCATTGATTGGCAATTGCACACTGCAATTGGCTTGCCAATTTGCCCAAGCATATGAATCACCCCCGAGCTTCAAAATTCTACATTCATGGTGGGCTATCTCTCTTGAAGAAGAGTGAAGTTGTAATTGTGGTGTGAGCATTGCGATTACGTGTGGGCATGGAGCATTGTTTCGCTAACAGTTTTCGTGTTGAAAGATAGAAATCGTGAGAATCCGATTCCCTTAACAACTTCCGGCTACTAGATGTATATAGCCACTGGGGTAACAGGGATAAAACGTAAATAAGAGAGTGAAATCCAGTGACGACACTGCTTGGAGGTAAAAGGATGACAATATGAAGGGAAGGATTGGAAAGTGAAACTGTACCTGATCCAAGGAAGTGCCTACTTGCAATGCACTGGGGTTTGGATTTGAATTTGGTGGGTGTTATCGATCATAGTTGACTGGGCTGGTTGTCACCTATAGTTGGCTAACTTTTTATTTAACTCTTGCATCCCAACCTAATTAAATTGGTTTCGCAAAAAGATAACTTGGGAATAAGTTGGTAAAAGAATTTTACTACATATAGAAGAGTTTTCTGCGTGTCTTGACCGTCGTTTTTTTTTGTTTTTACCATGTTAGTCGATAATGACTTGTTTTTTTACTGAAAATAAAAGAAAGGTGTTCTTCTTTGGTTATTTGCTGCAAGATGTTGCGAGTCGTCGAGCCAGTCGATTGGTTTAATTAGCTAATTATGCCAGTCCATTGGTTCTCTTGCTACAACTTTGCTTTTTTAGAACCTCGTGCTCGAGTTCTCTTCTGCCACACTGAAATGACGACAAGGCAAGAATATCCTAGAAGCTTTTCTAATCTATCAATTTCTGTCATAAAAAAGATTATGAAGGTACCGGAGGTAGTTGTCAAGAACATAAAATCTTCATTTTTGGTAGTTTACTATAATTTTCACATACGTTTAACAGTAAATTTTTGATTTCATCCATGAAAACAATAGATAATCCAAAATTAGCTATGAAGGTACCGGAGACGCATTTTAAACTATTCTAGAATAGTTTTGTTGGGTACTTCTAAAAATTTGACTCATTAAAGAGGGAACAATTCGTGGAATTTGCATTTAATGCATTAAATATTTGACTTGCAATATAATATGAATGGTTTTAATATTTCTAAAACAAAACAACACTTCTTGGTTCCATACTTGCATCAAAATAACCTCATATTTCGGCTTCCCAACTTATGGAAAATGCATGAATGATGAATGGAATATGTAATTCCCCTAGCTATCACGTTTTGTAGAATAAGAACTATTGATTTGGTAAAAGTAACTTAATTTTTTTTTGGGTAAGAATTTCAACTAAAACAGAAAATGAATATGAATTTCAATCTCCGTAAAATTGTGTTTGAAATGTTGTTCAAGTTCACAACTATTCGATGACATGTGAAATATACGATATTATTTGATTTTATATACTATATGAGAATATTTATCACCTTTTTTTTTGTTACAATATTTATCATCTTTTTGTTAGATTGGATGTGATTGATAAACACAGCCAATTTCTAATTTTATCCCCACATTTTTTTTTTTAAGAATATTTATCATCTAACCGAACTATCAAAGTAATAAGTATTTATTTCTTATCAAAGAAAATAATGAGTATTTATTTGTATTAAAGGATGCATGATATATATTTTCCCTTTGAAATCCTATTTAAAGGCAACAAAATTTCACAAGATGTTGGCCAACATTTAAGCTATTTTTGAAGTCAACAGTCCACGTACAGGAAGTATAGTTTCAAAAGGAATCACAATACACAAAGCTGTCAAGTTTTGGTAAGTACTTTGTTTTGCTCCTTAAAATTTGGCCGTGATTGACAATTTAAAGGCGTATATATCAGTCAATATAAATGCCAAAACAGCGTTTCTTATTCAGTTGGAGAGATCACTGAGAAGACTAGAAGACAATGGAGGATTCAAAAGAGACGTCGATGGTTAACAAAAAAGACCAGGCTGCAGCTTTTTCATGGTGGTGGGACAGTCATAATCGACCCCATCATTCTCAGTGGCTTGAAGCTACCCTCTCAGGTTCGTACCTCTTTCAGTATTCGGATTTAGGGTTTAGGGCTTTAGGCCACTCAATGCTCATATTAGCTTTTGTCTGGTTGATTTTATCACACTGCACCTATACGTTTATGTTTTTTTTTTTTGGTTAAAAATCGAATTACGATCTTAAATAGTTCATTTTGTTTGTTTTCACTTTTCTGTTTCTTCCATGCCTGGATTTGCCCTAGAGTTTCCCACACGCTAAGAATTTGATTATTTTTGAATAATTTGCAATACTGGGAGAGAAAGATTCAAACTTGGGATCGGACTTGGAGTGTTATGATAAATGCTCTTAATAAGCCCGGAACTACAATCCCTGACTCCGATTACTTAATCTTCATGATTTAGTAGCACCCTCCCATATTTTTATTTTTAGATGGAAGACACATTAATTGATATGGAACTATTACATCCATATATATTATTTCAAAATTTAGGGAGCAAGGTGTATATATATGATCGATTCATTATGTGTCTTTGATTGAATTGTACCCATATGAAGAAGTGAATTCTAACATAAAAATGGATGTGGTGATATACATCATTGCTGCCCTGCATTGCAGATTTGGATGAGAAGACTAAACTGATGCTGAATATTATTGAAGAAGATGGAGATTCATTTGCAAGGAGGGCCGAGATGTTTTTTAAAAGGAAACCAGAGCTCATAACCAGGTTGGAAGACTTCTACAAATCGTACCGTTCACTAGCTGAAAACTACGATCAACTAAGATCCGAATTGATTCAAGCTGCTCAGCTGCGATCATTTTCTTCATTAGACTCCATTAAAGTCCAAACCATCCAAAAATGTGAGAAAGAAATCTCAGGATACTTGAAGCTCAAGGCACTGCCAAGCCCCATTGAAACCGAAACCACCTCTAGCTCTGATGATGCCAATTTTTATGAGTACCTGCACAAAAGGCTGGATGATAAGGCTTTGAAGGCAGGACTTGATGGCAACATGGACGAGAAATTAACGGTACGCAGTTTAGAGAGGGCGAAAATATGGGAGGAGAAGGTGTCAGAACTCATAGATGAAAACACTCATCAGCAGGAGAAATTGATATCGACTATTAAGGATAAAAGTGAAACAATCCAGAAGCTAAAGGAAGAGAACAGAATTTTGAGAGCTCATCAGCTGGCAAGAGCTCATGATACCAAGAAAAACGAATATCAAAGGTCCAAGTCCAAAGGACCCTCTTTTATTGGAAGGCTCACTGGATGCACTCGTTCTCCTTAACTTGTTTTAAGTTTGAATATGTATTATCTATCGAGCTATCTACTAGCTATCACCATGCATGTGAGCATTGTTAGTATGTATTTGGATCGCTCAAAACATTGAACTGCTTGTTCTGGGTTTTATATATAAGTTGTAGAGGTTGGCTTTTCCTTCTGCTATATATATATATATATATGCTTTGGCTATTGTTTAGCATTTACATGACAGGATGAAAGCTTAGCCTTGCAAGGGCACGTAAATGTTGCTTTGGAAATTTTGAAGATGTGGTGTATCTTGTATTCTTGTCTTTATGCGGTCTAGATTATGAAACTTGGTATTAGCCAAAAAAAAAAAGATTATGAAATTTGGTAGCTCATCATGTGGCTCAATTAGAATTAGCCGCGTTTAGGTAGCTAGATTGACCTAAATATTGGCTTAAACTTACTAATTGAAAATAAAAAAATTAATGACATACCATCTTCTTCTTTTTTTATTGGTGGGAGTACAATATAATATAAAAATATCCCACTTAAGCTGGGCAAGTGAATGTCATCTATCATTCAATTGTACCTTACATATCTACTGGCATGATTTGTTTAGCAAACATCAAGTTCAATCTTCTTAAATTTTGGTTACTTTTAAATAAAACCACAGAAAGGAAGCAGTCATAAAACCCAAAAGGAAGAAAAGAATATTTATTATTTACCAAAAACATAAGAATGAAAAAGAAAAATATTAGAATTATGATGTTTCCGTGTCAATTAGAAAAGTTCAAAGAATCTCCTGCAATTTTCTGAAAGTCACCCTCTTTCTAATTGTGGTAACCGAAAATTATCGTCACTCTACAAATTAACTATCACAGATTACACGTAAGTAATCATCTTGAACAGTCACTCACATACATCCGAAATATCTCTCTTCTCACTCTCTCTATGTGTAAAGGTTCCGAGCATCGAGCATTCGTGTATGCGACGATCTAGCTCCACCAACTACTATAACGATTACCAAATTCTAAGAATGGGTGGGAGTGTATGTGGTTTGTAAGGAGGGGAGTGCCAATCTCACTCCCCAAAAAGAAAAATATTGGAATTATGATGCTTCTGTGTCAATTAGGAAAGTTAGGGGAGCTCCCTGCAATTTTCCAAAAATCACCGTCTTTCTAATTATAGTAACCAAAAATTACCGTCACTCTACAAATTAACCATTACAAATTACACGAAAGTCACTCGCAGACGCCTTTTCTCCCCAACGCCCCCCCGAGATATCTCTCTTCTCACTCTCTTACTCTCCCCCTGTAAAGGCTCGGAGCATCGAGCATTTGTGTCTGCGACGATCTAGCTCCACCAGCTGCTATAACGACTACTAAATTCTAACACTACATGGACCGGAGACGGACCGATAGCCCGGTCTACACTCGCCAATGGACCAGCGAGGCGGCTACCACCGGAGGCGCCTCATCTCCAGCAATGTCTCCGGTGCGTGGTCACCACGCTCGGTCCTCCTCTGCCAGCGGAATCTCAAACATCAAACGCACTCAAAACTTCGCCGCAAAGGCCGCGGCTCAGCGGCTCGCTCAGGTAATGGCCTCACAGACCACCGGCGACGACGACGACGACGATGAGGACGATCTCGGATTCCGATACAGTGCTCCGCCGCCATTTTCTCTGGCGAGGAATTCCAACAGTCCCGGTGCTAAACCTGCGGTTCCGTCCGGGAGGACCACTACTACTAGATCGGCTTCTCCCGCGGTAAGCTTTTGAGTTTTCGATTTTGCGCTTGTATTCAGATTTTTATTTTTTTGCCTGTAGTAGTAGTTAGTGATTTCTGAATTGGTCGAAATGAAATTTGATCGGATCTGAGTAACAAGAATGTTGTTTTTAGTTGCTCGTTGTATTTAAATTCTGGTAGTACATTGCTCTGTGTGATCTGATTTACACTGAATTATGCCAGATTCTGCTGTGTTGAGCTTGAATATGCTAATCTTTTTCTCCCAAAAAAAAAAATGCTAATCTTCTGTCTGATACTTTACTACTCTGTTTTGTTATTTAAAGAAAATTATAAATATTTTTTGTGGATGTTGAAGATTTGATTAACTGTGCGCTTAACCAGAACCTAAGCCGTTTAGATATCTAATTGGATTTCTCTGTTATTTGATTAGTTAGCTCAGAACTTAGAGGAAACTCCATCAGTTCGCTCAACATCAGCTGGAAGGGGTCTTCATGCAGCACCTCCATTGGTACCACCCAATAGAACAACCTTGAGGACTGCAACTTCTATGCCACCGCTGGACCCTCCTACCATTAATAGGAAAAAAGAGAACCGGTAAACAATATTCTTCTGATGTCATTTAAATAATTGAAGAATTGAAGGTCTGTCACTATTATCTGTAGTTGTAGGTTTAGGAATAGGATGATGAGATAATGTCTTTGGATTCTGATACTGGTTTTTTCATCTCATAGTTTAACTTGGTTTGAATTATCATTTTTCGAGTTTTTGAATGCATGCCTGCAATGTAAGGAGTAAGGAGTAAGAAGTCCAATGTCTTGCTAATAAGCTCTTTTTAGGCTTTGATATAATAACCCTCATCAGAGATGGAAAAATAAATTTCCATTGTCTTTTGGAAAAACTTGGTCGTGTTTATTTTTCTTACCCATGTTTTTTTCGCCAGAGCCAATCTTTTCAATCAGCAGTAATTCTGTTAAATCAATATTTAGGAGACAAGTATATGATTAGGTGATACAACAATTTGAACATAATTGATGGGCATGAATTGCAGATTCTTATCCGAAACAGGAAATTATAAATCAAAAGATTCAGGAGATCAACGTGAGGCTTCTACACTGCGTGATGAAGTATGAAAATCAATCACATTAACTTGAGTTCTTTTGCATCTAAAATAGGAATGTGTCTCATTGTACCTATTTTAAAGAATTAACTCTTTTTTTCTTTCTTTCTTTCCTTCAAGTTGTATTTAGAGTAACTATTTTTGTTGCAGCTCGAAATGCTACAAGAAGAGAATGAAAGTAATCTTGATAAGGTGCACAGTTTCCTTCTCGACTGAGTAATGAGTGTAGTTTAACTTATTTGTAACTTATTGCATTATGGAATTTGTCCTATAGCTCCGGCGTGAAGAAGAGAGATGTGAGGAAGTAGAAGCCAGAGTTAGGGAACTTGAAAAGCAGGTAATTGCTTTGTATTATGCTGCAGCATAATGTCTTAGTGCGGCTTATTAATGGTTAACTGTGCTGTATGCAAATCTTCAGGTTGCTGCTCTTGGAGAAGGTGTGTCGTTGGAAGCTAAACTCTTAAGCAGGTGCTTAGTTCAAAACAACCTTCATGCATGCTTTTTTCTTCTCAATCATTTTTTTTTTATTATCTGTCCTTGCTTTGTAGGAAAGAAGCTGCCTTGCGACAAAAAGAGGTAATTAAGGAAACTTGAGATTTTCTTTGTTTTCACACTCCCTTTGTGTTACATTATGTATGGCTACGGGTTAGATCACTTATAATTGCTCATAGGACACTCGGAGAGCACATTCCTTTTCCAATGACAGAACACGCTAAGGAGACTTCTTCGTTTTTATAGGCTGCTCTTAAAGATGTAAAACAACCAAAGGGTGGGGTAGCTACACAAGCTGCATCTCTTCGCTCTGAAATTGAGGCAAGTATGCTATGATGCATTACTTGTCAGCCTAGTTAAAGAATTGCTAAATCTGAAGCCTAACAGAATGTTGTTTGAATCAGAAAGCAAAAGAAGCAAGTGCAGCTATTATGCAACAACTTTATGGAGCTGAATCTGAAGTTAAAGCCCTTCGATCGATGACCCAAAGAATGGTGTTGACTCAGAAAGAGATGGTAATGCATATGAACACCTGCATGGAGCCGATTAGTAGTCATCCAGGGTTTAATTGTTATATCACTTTTCAGGAAGAAGTAGTTCTGAAGAGATGTTGGTTAGCACGCAACTGGGGCTTAGCTGCAAAATACGGTATTCGAATATGCCATATCTTGATTTCTAGCAGTGAAAGAAATATTGTGATTATCATCTATGGATGAGTTCTTTAAAAATTATCTGACAAATCATTGCTTAACAAGAAGCATAAGTTTAAGATATAACCATCCTTACAAGTCAAAAGCAACGTTAAGTAATAAAAGCTTTTTCTTGTATAATTGGATTTTTATGATGCTCATCTGTCATCTTCGACTCTCTATCTTACACAAATTCTATTATTCCTTCAGGTATTTGTGCAGATATTGCAGTATCCAAGTACGAACATTGGTCATCCTTGGCTCCTCTTCCATTTGAGGTTGTCGTTTCTGCTGGACAAAAGGCTAAGGAGGAATCCTGGGAAAAAGGCTAGTGAATTATCGTTTGTGTTTTCAATTGGTATATGTTTCTCTATTTTTCTGTAGTGATAGGAGTAGTTATGTCAGGGTTTAATACTTCGTGCACTGAACAGGTGATGATGATCCTGACAAGAGAAACAAACTTGTTCAGGACTTGAATGATTTAACTGGAGAAGGAAACATTGAGAGTATGCTTGCAGTTGAAATGGGATTGAAGGAGCTTGCTTTCCTGAAGGTTCATTTCTAATAATTTGCTCAGTTTCTTTCATCCTTATATTGTTTTTTCTTAGCTTGCTTGATTCTCTCTTTATAGTCTTTAACTTAGCTTGCTTTAGTGTTTCATTGTTGGTAGTTTAGTGGTTATTTCTTAATATGTGTGATGGTTACTATAATGAAGGTTGAGGACAATATTGTGCTTGCATTAGCCCAACAACGACGACCCAACTCTGCTCGACTATCCATCTCGGGTGTGCATTGTACTTGTATTACCTGTTTGGCATGTGTGGTTCGATTTTGTTATGATGTTTACTACACCCATCCAACTGTTGTAATACATAATTTATGTTTTCAGATATGAAATCACCGGCAGATCCAAAGTTTATGGAGGCATTTGGTATGTTTTTTTTTTGTTTTTTCTAGATATCTAACTGACTATTTTGATAACAAAGAAATGAACTTTGGAATCTGTTAGTACATTCTAGAATAAGGAAAAATCACCATGCATCATCATCTGATAGAATTAGCTTGTCAAAACGTGCTTTTATGGGAAAGATCATGTGCTGACAGTTGTTAATTCTTTTTTGATTTAGGCATTGTGTAATTCTATCAGTATTTTTTCCAGTTTTATATGTCATTTTTTCTTGGTTGAAATTGTGTATGATAATGAGCATGAATATGATCAATTGTTTTCTTGCAGAGTTGAGTCCAGAGGAGTCTGAGGATGTTCTTTTTAAGGAGGTATGAAATTTCATTTGATCTGTATTTGTAACTCATTCAATTAACAACATACCTGTGTATATATGTATACGATTAATGTACACTTTAACTGCAGTAAGGATGACTTTCATGGTTGAAAGAATGTTTTTCTCTTTCATCTTGAGTCCTTTGTCCCAATTGGTGTCAGATCAGCTTACAAGTCGCTCAATACTTACGTAATTCATGTCCTAGACTCTAGCAACTTGGGGAGTTGGGGTCGTATTAGGTTGATATCATCAGCCTTTGCTGTAATGCTGTATACTGTTGGCACACTACTTTGACCCAAATCTTGGTCTAAACATTTCAACTTTATAACTTGGCTGCAACCTAATAACATGGTTTCTATTTAATGACATCAAATAGTCTTTTATCATAATCTTTAAACTTATTAGTCATATATGTACTCTCTTTTTTTCTGAACATACCTGTCTTCACATTACTTCTTATGATCCATTTTTCAGCTTGAAATTTGTGCAATGGAATTATTTTACAACATTCAATTCTTACAGGCTTGGCTTACTTACTTTTGGAGAAGAGCCAAAGTTCATGGAATAGAGGAGGACATTGCCAAAGAAAGAGTTCAGTTTTGGATTAACCGCAGTGGGCATGCACCAACTTCACATGATGCTGTTGATGGTAACGTTTATTTCATTATTTGTTCCAATTGTTTTATGCTTAACTCCTCCATTTAGGATGCTAAACTCCCTCTTTGGGGACTTCATTGTCTGTGAATGCTCAGTTGTTAATCTTGTCCTTGAAATGTCCTTGATTCAATCTTTAAGATAGTCTGAGCAGAATAGATTCAGTGTTTTTTTTTCTTCTTATCATTACACATGGACACATGGTGCTCGCAGAAAATACGTGCACTCTATTTTGAGATTTAACAGTGGAGTTGCTTACATGTGTGTTTACTATCAGTTGAGGAAGGGCTGATGGAACTCAGGAAATTGGGCATTGAGCACCGGCTTTGGGAGGAATCTCGCAAGACAATGGACCAAGACCCTTCCACGGTAAAACCAGCTCTGCACTGAAGAGCTATGCTTGATAGTCAAGATCCCTTTTTTTTGTTTTTTTTTTTTGGCATCTTTTTTATCATTAATTTGTGCCCTGAAAGGCATGTGTAAGCTATGTAGCACTGATACGTCACTATAGGGGAGTATCCCGTACTGATACGTGGTACGGGTACGATACGCTTTGGATACGCTCCGATACGCGTATCTTGCTAAACAAACATGGATACGGCTTTGATACGCTATGAATCCATGTTTGATACGTTGTTTAGTAATTAAATTCGATACGCGAGGGAGGGAGCGGTGAAAGCCGCAGCTTGGTTAGGCTTGGAACTGGGCAATTAGAGAGAGAAAGACGTCGGAGCTGGCTGATGGCAAGCATAACTGATTGTGCTTGAACCCGAAGAGAGATGGAGAAAATCTGATGAGAAATCTGGTCTCGAGGTGGCCGGATTGAAGCTGGAATTGATGTTGGCAGTGGTAGAGAGTGAGAGGCGGAGGTCTGGGCTGCTGCGGCTATGGAACATAACTAGCAGTAGCAAAGAGAGCTAGAGATCGAGAACGAACATGTGAAACTGTGAAAGCCTGAGAGGAAGAGAAGAGAGAGAGAGTAGGTTTGTTATAAAATTAATTAAAAAGGATGGGAGAAGGATGAGAAAACGTGGGGACAACATACCATTGACAACATACCAAGAGAGAAGTCAGTCCACTACTTATTTCATCAACCAACAAAATAAAAATTAAATATATTTATAATTTTTATTAACTTATTTATTAAAATTATATATATTTATATAATAAATATTATTTTAATTGCCGTATCTTTGACGTATCGTATCTTGATTTTTTGAATTTTGCCGTATCCACGTATCGTATCGTATCCCGCACTCCGTACCCGTGTCAGTGCATCATAGTGTGTAAGTCGTCAATACAAATGTACATATTGAATTCAAAAAAACCATTTTCCTTTGACTTTCCACTCTGATTTATGAAATGATTAGAGCTTAAGCTCTAAGGTTGTATCTAGTTATCTGATAGGGTCATTGTCATCAATCGCATATTTTGAAGCATTAAAGAGAATGGTCCTTTTAAGGTCCATTATCTTCAACAGATCTTTATTTGAGACAAGAAGAGAAGGCTGGACCAAAAAATAATGGTTGAGACTTGACAGGGAAGAGCGGGGACTGGGTCCGGCCATGTCAACCATTGTTTCTTCTAAACCAGCCATTATTCACTCCACTCTAAACCCATTGGGGTGCCAATGAAGGCTATAACCCTCGCTCAAATATAATCCAAGCTTTTCAAATATTATAGCATTATATATTTGCCATGACAAAAGGTTTAGGCCAACGGTCGGAGTATTCATTCTTATTTGTGGTCAGTAACATTGATGAATTAGGTGAACTTGAACTGGAGGTTGTGTTCAGTCCAAAAAAAAAAATAGAACTGGAGGTAGTGTTGCAAAGCGCATGATGCAGGTTTGCTTCTTGACCCAAAAATAGAGTATTCAAATCCCAACCGCTTCGAAAAATAGTTGAAACAAAATTTTTTTTGGATAAAAACTTGATTTGGTATCTAAACTATTGCGAAATGTATTTTTTGGTACCTACAATTTTTTTCACCCAAAGTGGTACTTGAACTATTGCACCATTAGCCAAAATGGTACATCCGTTAACTTGGTCGTTAAGTTAGCCTATGTGGTGCATTTTTGAATGATAAATGCTATCTAATTGGACTAAGGTAAAAACCTAATTTGGTACTTGAACTGTTATAAAAGGTACTTTTTGGTACCTACAATTTTTTTTTTACCAAAAATAGTACATGAACTATTGCATCGTTACCCAAAATGATACCTAATTAGATCATACGGAACGACCAAGTTAACGGAGGTACCATTTTGGGTAACGATGTAATAGTTCAGGTACTATTTTGGGTAAAAAAAAAATTGTAGGTACCAAAAAATATCTTTCGCAATAGGTCAGATACCAAATTGAGTTTTTACCTTTTTTTTTCAGGGATGGTTATAGCGTTAACTGACTTGACTCTTTTATTTGCAAATTACTTTTTAATATTTATTAAAAATCTATGACGCACTAGAATGCCATTATTGATGATCTTTTACTCTAACAACATTTAAGATTGCTCGAACAATGTAATATCTCACACTGGAGAAAATGTGTGTTTTTTTTTTACTAATGTGGAGAAAATGTGTTAAAAGAGTGTGAAGTATAGTGGAAGTGTGCAACTATGTAAAAACTAAAAAGAGACTAAGTTAAAAATTTCTACAAATTGTTTGAAAAGAATAAATACAACAATTTAACAAAAAGTTTATACAACCAGTATGTTCTAAACTTTGGTGTACCGGACAGAAAGGTACCTAACTTTTAAAGGTGATCAATAAGGTACCTGAACTTTCAAAAACACATCATCGGGATACCTCCATCTATTTTGCGTTACTTGACTGTTAATTATGAGGGCACATTAGTCATTTGATATATCTCAACTTTGAAACATGATGAATAACGTACTTGAACTCCAAAAAATACATCACATGGATACCTCCGTTAATTTTTCGTCATAACTCAGTTATATGAGATTATTTATGGTCCATGTGAGATAATTTGCTAGGATCGGAAATGATCTTCTGAATCTTCATATGATTTTGTGAAGCTTATATTACTTCAGAAGTTCAGAAAATTATAAGAAATAGCCCATTATTTTGGATGACCTAGTTCAGATCATGTGGTGATAGCAATCAACGGTGACATATACTTTAATTTCGAGTCCTCAAATTGTTCAATATTAACCATATGTCCATATGGTCACAATGGTCTAGAAAAATTATTTGTTCAAAAATAATTTTGTTGTATAAAAAATATTAATTTAACCATAAAAGATAATGAAATACATTATCAAACAATGAACCAAACAATTAAAGTAAAAATATTAGTCATTTTACAAATTCACAACACTTTGAGTTTCAAGTTTACCAAACACTCTCCCACTGATTTTAGTACTCATAGCACTCTCAAAAAGTCAGTTTACCAAACACTTAACTACTTTGCTTTACAACCACTTATTCTCACAGCATAGCTAAAGCCAGCTTCACTTAAAATCCCAATCTTACCAAACTAAGCCTATAACACACGATTTTTGGGCTAAAATCGCATATTTTTATTTTCGAACCAAACTAAGTCTATTGGAACATCTTTAAAAAACCATGTTTTACCAATGAAAAAGTTTTGAGATTTTTTTTTTTGCCGAAATTGTGGGTTTCACTCAAAACCGTGGGTTATAATACACGATTTTTGGGCTAAAATTGTATGTTCTTATTTTTCGTACCAAATTATTCTCACTCTCAAATCATGATTTTTAAGGATTTCTCGAGTTGACAGAACGCAAAAATATCAAATCATTTATTTTTCACGATTTTCCAAAATCAGAAACTAGAAAATTTATTTAAAAAATAAAAGATTCGAGATTTTCGAGCAAAGTTATTTCCAAAACCTTTTAAAAATCATGTCCTACAAATGGTGAAGTTTTGACACATGTAAAGTTAAATGGAAAAGGAGGTTGGCAACATTTGCCATGCTAGGGCTTGCAGTGGCACCTCCAATACTGTCTAACCATGCTAATCATCTTTTTCCTTCAACTTTGTCGGTGAAAAACCTTCACAAATGTTAAAAATTGATTTTTAAAGTTTTTCCAATAAAATTTGTATACTCAAGTTGTTTGTGACTCATGATTTTTCAAAATCGAAAAACTTAAAAAATTCATAACTTCAAAATGAGTCGAGTTTTCCGAGCAAAGTTAGTTGGCACGATTTTTAAAAATCATGTTTTACCAATGATAATATTTTGACATGGTAAAGTTGAAGAAAAAAGTGTAGTTCACAAAGAAGCATCCCGAGGATGCCCCTGACACTTCAAACAATGTCAATGCTAGCAAGGCTAACAAAGGATGCTCATGCTAGCGAGGCTCACAAACGATGTATGCCCATGCTAGCGAGGTTAACGATGCATATCCCTATGTCTATGTATGTTCTTATTTTTCCACCAAAATTTTTGGACACTTAAATCATGGTTTTTAAGGACTGCTATAGTTGATAGAATGCAAAAATATCGACTCGTTTTTTTGACGATTTTTCAAAGTCGGAAAATTATAAAATTTATAAAAATAAACGATTCGAGGTGTGTAAATTGGAACACCTTTTTAAAAAAATATGTTTTACCAATGGTGAAGTTTTAAGAAATTATAATTTTTTTTTTGCCAAAACCGTAGGTTATAACACATAATTTTTAGGCTAAAATCTTATGTTTTTATTTTTGTACCAAAATATTCTCGCACTCAAATCAAGATTTTGAAGGATTTCTCAAGTTAACGTAATGCAAAAATATCGTTTATTTTTTTTTTTATGATATTTCAAAGTCAGAAAACAAGAAAACTCATAAAAACTAAACGATTCAAGATTTTTGAGTTCTGTTAATTGAAACACTTTTTAAAAAAACAAGTTTTAATAATGGTAAAGTTTTAAGAATTTTTTTTTTGCCGAAACCATGGTTTTCACAAAAAATTATGGGTTATAACACACGATTTTTGAGCCAAAATTACATGTTTTTACAAGATACAAAAATATCGAATTGTTTATTTTTTACGATTTTCCAAAGTTGGATAATTATAAAATTCATAAAAGTAAATCATTCGAGATTTTCGAGTTCTGTCAGTTGGAACACATTGTAATACCAATGGAGAAATTTTGAGAAATTATAATTTTTTTTTTGCCGAAACCATAGTTCTCAGTCAAAATTGTGGTTTATAATAACACTTATAAATTTGAAAGAAAAAATATAATTCAGAAGGAGACATTTTTATTCTATAGTTATGTACATCAAAGTTTAAACCATGTCGGTCATAAAAGCCCTTTAGCAAACAACAGCACTGTGGCCTGTGGGCCTGGTCTCAGCCTATCATGCTAGAGAGAGAGATAGAGAGGGAACAAGATTGGAAGCTGGTTTTGTCATTTCATAAGATGGCCGTTGGAAAGCTTGTAGACTATTTGCCAAAAAAGAAGAAGAAAAAAGAAAGCTTGTAGACTAGTCACATACACTAGTCGATGATCCCTTCTCAAATGTCTGTCTCTGTGTAGTCTCTATCACGCGGTCCATGGGCATCTTAGCATGCGCTGCAGGTTCTGTAGCAGCCACTAGCCAGTAACTAAAATATAGTTGTACGTAGGGCCAAACCCAAAAGGCCAAACTTACCACAAGATAGCGAGACACTACGTATGGGCAACTGGGTAAGATTTCAAGAAGCAAGGAACCAAACAAACAATGGAGAAGGATCGATGAGCTACCTAGGTGCATGTGCACTTGAATATAATAGTGTCATGCCTCTTGTTTGGTGGTCGGTCACTCCACCCCAGTAATTGTAAAAGAAGAAACTAATTCTTAATTAAGGGAAAAGGTACGCATGGGGAAGGGTCGAAAGACTAGAAAAAGACATGCACTGGAATTCTAAATTCTAAAGGCGATTTTGACCCATTATATATCCACCAGTTTTTCCCTTTCTGGTTCTAGAGGATATATGTGAATTGAAACCACCTACCTGCTTACATTATATTCAATCTTCATCCACTATAGTAATGGTGTCGCTAAAAGTTATGTTTAATGTTTTGCTATTCTTTTCAAAGGTGTGAATGCAAGGTATTTATTGAACTGCCTCCAAGAGGCATAGTCACTGGCATTCCCGCAACTAATTAGAAAAGGTAGTTGAGAACTTGAATGCATACTTACAAAACAAGTCAAGACTCGTTTCTTCATCTTGCATTTATTAGGAAAAATTTCTGAATTCGTCACTGTTTATTGTCGAAATCATGCTAAAATTAGTCAAAGAAGATTACCCTAGTTGGGGCCTTTTCATCATGTTTTTCCTCATAATTATCACAGTTGGAATCATTATGTGGGTTGGATTATGGCATTATGCTTTGGGTTAGGCTTGTTGTGGAGTCTTCTAAATATACTTTTCTCTTAGGCTGTGAAAGTTTGTATTGAAGTTAGTTGAGATGGGACCCCAGCAAAAGAAAAGGCCAAGTGGTGGAGGAGGTTTCCAAGATGAAAATGCAGCACAGAAGTACTGTGTTAGCTAGGCATTTAGGCCATTAAGTACCTTTTGATGATAGGCTTTGCCTTTTGTCTCTGCAAAATGGGCGGTCTCTACTCTCTCTAAGCTTTGGGTAAAAGAAAATAAATGTCACATTATAGAGCATTGTCATGCCACGCATGCATGGACTGAAATGTCTTCTCCAACATGCTCAAGTGAAAATCATTCCCCTCTTGACCCCATCATCACCACACAACACCCACACACACACACACACACAGAAAGAGTCTCAATCTTTTGTTCTGGTTTTCACTTGCTAATAATGTCAATAATTCATCCACTTTGTCAAGTTAAAGTTGGTCTGACTTCTGTGAGATTACCCAATTTTCCTTATGATTCCAATAAATTCTTGCTACACTTCTGACTTCTATATATATATACACAGGCTATATATAAAGTAAGGGCTCAATTTCTAAAACCTTAATCACATTCACATGAATTTACAGCCATTTTCCACACAGCCACCAAATTAAGCAAGAAACTAACCAACGTTATATAGTATTTTAGTGAGTATATCTGTATACATATACCTACTCAATCACTATTGTGGCTGTGTGTCAAGGCCAAATACCTTAAAGAAAATAGGCATTATTAACTTCAAAAGCCACCTAGCTTTTCCCCTGTTAACAATTGACCGTAATCAAAAGAACCCATCAAGTGAAAAAAATTGAAAAATAAAAAAGCTGGAGAAGGAAAAAGGTGAAACCTTTGCTTCCATTCCAAGACATCGAGAAAACGATTGAACAATATGGCTAGCTTATACTCATTGCTCTCCTCTGCTGTTCAATCTAGTCACACATTTCCCAACCCTCCTCTTGCTTCAAATTAAAGTAGTGCAGAAAATGCTGCAATATTCCAGGCAGGTATATTTTGTTTGGCGAAGGATGGAAACAAAAATATTGCATGCGGATTTAGGCTGTAAAAGTGTGAATATATGAATAAAACGACACATGCCTTGGGGTAGTCCAAGTAAATTGTGCTGAACAATGAAGATGCTTTTGGGACACTTTCCAAATTTCCATGAGCAAGATGGAGACCTTACCTAGCTCACAAGAAACAAGATATGGAATAACATTTGCCAATAGAAAAAATGGAACAACGGAATATGTCTTGTCGTATTTTGGACTAAGATAAACAACATCATAGAAAACAGGTAGTATGCTGATTAGTGCTAATTGCCAAGGTTAATTTAATGAAATGGTAACAACAACAAAAACGAGGATTATAAATCAGTTTCGAAGAACATAAATAAGGTCAAAACCTATCTTCGCCGAATTTAGGCATATAATAACGTTGAGGATATGCTATTGGCCGAAAAAGAAATCCTGAGCAAAAGGTCACAAAAAGGCTTCACCTATTTCCTGATCAAAATTAAAAGCCCTTTTTTCCAGTTCCAGTTGTAGATTTTGGCGTACTGAAAACGAATACAGTAGCCCTGTAACGAATACCAAACAGTAACTTTGAACAGCGCATTCTCTCTTTTCATTTTCAGCAACAGTAACACCCATGTTGCTTCTGACTCATCAATTCCACCCCCGAAATTCAACACTCCCATTTTTCCTCAGTCAGTCCCTCACATGATCATCACGCACATCTCTTTCAGGGTCCATAGTCTGTGTAATAAGGGAAGAGACAAACAACAGCTTCAAAATAATAATACTAATAATTTAATTTTAATTACAAAAAACAAGGGTGAGTTCCCTCTCTTTATATAGAGCCCCCACCAAGACCCAACTGGGCAGTTAATTCAATCCTTCTCTCAAGGCTCTTTGCTCTGTAGTACTGAACTGAACCCATGATTTCTCTCTCTCTTTCTCTTTCTCTACCATGGAAAGCCATTGCAATGGCTTTGGTTTTGCTCCACATCGCCCAAGCTTCCCCTCTTTCTGGGCTTGATAGGATTGTCCGGTTGCCGGGTCAACCCCAAGTCGGGTTCCAGCACTATTCCGGTTATGTGATCGTTGATGAGAAAAAACAAAGATCTCTGTTTTACTACTTTGCTGAGGCGGAAATCCAACCAGCTTCCAAGCCTCTTGTTCTTTGGCTCAATGGAGGTCCTTAATTCCCACTCACTCACTAATTTTCTTTGTTTGAAATTTCTGGGTCTTGATGGGTTTCGATTTTGGTCAACAGGGCCCGGTTGTTCTTCTTTGGGAGTTGGAGCATTTTCTGAAAATGGACCATTTAGGCCTAGTGGAGAGGTACTGGTCAGAAATGAATACAGTTGGAATAGAGGTATATACTATTCCCACAAACAAAAACAATGCTCTTTTGGATTTTTCTGAATTCATTTCTGGGTATTGGCTATTTAACATCCTCATTGATTTGATTTGCAGAAGCAAACATGCTGTACTTGGAGACACCAATTGGAGTTGGGTTCTCTTATTCAACTGATACCTCTTCTTATGAGTCTGTAAATGATCACATCACAGGCATGTCTCCTCATTCTTCTATTTGTGATAATTAAATTTTTGGGTTATTTTATTGACATTTTCTGCATTTGAGTTTTCTTCCCAATTTTCCCAGAGTAGAAGTCTTGCAAGATAAGAAAGAAAAAAAAAAAGAGAGAAAAAAAACCTATTTTTTCTTTCTGTACCGAACATTCAAGTCAACTTATGTTCCCATCATTTTTCTTCTTTTTCCAAAAAAATAGAAAGTATAATTTTTTTTTACCCCAAAGTTCTATATGAATTCTTTTCAGTTCTTTTTTCCACAAAAGATTCAGAAGAATATTTCATGATGGGTTTGCAGTGAGTTATTTTTTTGGTTCACTTTACAGACTTGCCATGTTTGATCCTCACTATTGTTGTTTTGTTTTTTTCCTTGTGAGTTGACAAAAGTTCACCTTTACAGGCTACCTCTGATTACTGAAATTTGTCCTTGTTATCTATCTATAGCCAGGGACAATCTGATGTTCTTGAAAAAGTGGTTGGACAAATTCCCTCAATATAGAAACAGAAGCTTGTTTATTACAGGAGAAAGCTACGCTGGTATAATCATCTTATTCCCTGTGAAAATTACTAATTTACTATATTCTCAATCATAGATATAATAACAGATGGAGGAACTGATACATTTAAATTATTACTAGGTCATTATGTTCCCCAGCTAGCAGAACTCATGCTCCAATTCAACAAGGAGTATCACTTCAATTTGAAAGGAATTGCTGTGAGTTGTAAAATCGAAATCCCAAAATTTCAAACTTTTTGCAGTTTGCTCATCTCCACATTATGGTCTAAATTTTTCGTTTTCATTGCAGTTGGGTAATCCAGTCCTAGAATATGCTACTGACTTCAATTCAAGGGCCGAGTTCTTTTGGTCTCATGGATTGATATCAGATTCTACATACAAAATGTTCACTTCAGTTTGTAACTATTCAAGATATGTGAGTGAATATTATAGAGGCTCGGTTTCGCCTATTTGTTCAAAGGTGATGAGTCAAGTGAGCAGAGAAACCAGTAAATTTGTTGACAAATATGATGTCACGCTTGATGTATGTATATCATCTGTGTTCTCCCAATCCAAAGTCCTCAATCCCCAGGTGAGTACCATCTATCACAACCTGAAAATTGGCATTTAATTTCACATTAATGGTATCAGTCTTCTAATTGATCTAGCTTGTTTGTTCTTGCAGCAAGTTACTGAGTCAATAGATGTATGTGTAGAAGATGAAACAGTTAATTATTTGAACAGGCTGGATGTGCAGAAGGCACTTCATGCTCGCCTTGTTGGTGTACGGCAATGGGCAGTTTGCAGCAAGTAATTCTCCTCAATGATATTGATTTGAATGAATCTCAAACTAATAGCTCGATTTGCATATTACTCATCTTCTGTGTTCATGACAGCGTATTGGATTATGAGCTGCTGGACTTGGAGATACCAACACTCACAATTGTAGGCAAACTCATTAAGGCAGGAATATCAGTCTTGGTTTACAGGTATATGCATGCTTCTCAAGTCTTACCTCATACTTTTATGCATTTAGACAACATCGCTATACTTTGAATTCTTCTAAAGGTCATGGAAGGTCACTAAATTTTGAGCTTTTTTAACTTGCAGTGGCGACCAAGATTCTGTTATCCCATTGACCGGAAGTCGAACGTTAGTTCATGGACTTGCAGAGGAATTAAAACTAAACACCACTGTGCCTTACAGAGTCTGGTTTGAGGGGCAGCAGGCAAGTATTATGTTTAATAAAATTTGAGAACTTTCAGGTGCTTCGGTTAGGAACTTGTATCCTGAATTTCCATTGTTTTCAGGTTGGTGGGTGGACTCAAGTTTATGGTAATATGCTTTCCTTTGCCACGATTAGAGGAGCATCACATGAGGCACCATTCTCGCAGCCTGAGAGGTCACTTGTGCTGTTCAAATCATTTTTAGAGGGCCGGCCGCTACCAGAAACATTCTGATCTACTGATCAGATAGATAGGGTCCAGATTAAGATTGTAAGAAGTTTGATCGCAAAGGGTTCATCATCTGAGCATGGAAATTGGATTTGTTTGTTATTTGTTTCTTGTTACATTGGCTTGCCCATGCTGTGGAAAGTAGAAGAGATTTGTAAACATCAGAAGGAAAAAGAAATGAAAAGAAAGAAAGTGCTTTTGTCATTTTTCAAGCTTCCATTTTGTATAATAGGTTCAAATAATTGATGAGCTTGGATAATTCAGCAAGAAGCTGAAAGTAAATTCCTTCCACTGAAATCCATTGATATTATTGTGCAGAAATACAGCATGCCAAAATGAAAGAATTGCGGTGTTATTTACTTCATCAAAATAACATAACATGATTAAGAGGTTGCTAACGAGTTGTTCTTAAAGTAGTTGGAAACTACAACTGGAGCTTCAACCTGCATTTTCATAGAACTGAACTCTAATGCCAATATGGGCTTTGATAGCATCACAGCTATGCTTAGGTTCTGCTCATTATCCATGAATTCTTTAGCTGCTTGATTCTTCATGGGAGATTGATCGTTGTCATTCATTGGCATAGGAGATGGTCCTGATACTTTTGCTGGATGCACTGCTCGTACCCTACACGATAATGACGAACATACTCATTAGTCGGCAGTCCATGGAAGAACTATGAAGGATACCACTATTTGACCAAAAGAAATGTTCCAACTTGTTAAAAGCTCATGCAACATTTATGAATCTTGACGAGCATAACCTGCAGTCAATCTGGCAAGAGTACTTGATAAGGTCTGGATGATACTCTGTACGACCACTACAATTTCACAACACAATGAAAATGAAATAAATAAGGTAAACACTAGTTCTAATAGCATAGATATAGGGACTCAAACACAAAGCCAAGGGAGCAACTTACCTAAAACTTGGAAGTGACATTTTGATCGCCGGCCCCATCCACTTGTCAACGTCCAATGCAGGCACTTCCATCACCATAAACCACGATAAACATTGATGATCAAATTACCAGTAGGATGAAAAGCAGATAGAAGTATGTCCAAGCATGTTGTTGGTGAGAACTTACGTTTTCTCTCTAACTAGTTCTAAAGGATGTCTACATAAGCTATATGGTATAAGAAAAGCAGAAGAATTCAGATTAAACTCACCGAAAGTGGTAAGGTTGACATTACAGGTATCTTTTGCAGCTTGACCCATGATTTCTGTCACTTGAACATTCATCTGATCTCCTCGATCAGAGAAAGCAGCATTCATACCAATTACGTTTAGAATTGGACTATGTTTGGTCTTTGGTTGACTTGAAACTGCTGTAATTCTCTGTTTTATGCAGAAACCAATTGATTTTAGGAAACATTGATGGATTTCTTGTAAGTACTTAATCGACTGAAAATGCATCCCCTTGTATGAAGAGTTTACAATGCGGAAACATATAAGCAGGGCAGTCAGTTTTTGTTTCAAGATTCTATGCAAGTGGTGGACAAATGCTTGCAAATCAAAAAGTGACTACCTTAGAAAACTTCGCGACCTGACTCGGAAGCCCTACTTCCTGCAAGAGGGGACTGCAAGCAATTAACATCAGAATTATAGATGAAAAAGAAGAAATGCTGAAAGCTGAAATAAGATTTCGAATTTGTGTTGAGAATAATTGCAGCCTCCCACCTTTCGCCCATGATCACAAGCTACATTGCTATTCACAAGCACCTTTGCTGCCCATCTGTTGACAAAACATGCCAAAACTGCTTTTAAATAAAGTAAATCATATTATCATAACCAATCTTTCTGAAACAGTCTATTCCATTAGAGAAGACTAAAATAATTAACAAGCTGTGACTACCCCCAAGTTGAAACATGTTTTCTACTTAAGGGGCATGCTTGGGATTTTATGTTCATCAATTTTATAATGAAGAAGAATGAGACAAAGTTGAGCCAAACATACGCGCAAGACGTTGGAGGGCTCCATACAAGTCCAGCAATCACAACAAGCTGGGTGGGAGAAAATAAAAGCAGATATTTCCTGTTAGTAACCAGTTGAGTAGTGTTGCTTTAGTATAGTTTGCTAAAGAAAACATAAAATAGCTACTTAAATAAGCAACCTCATCAAAGACTCCAGCTGGGCTGTCATCATAGCTAGCAAGGAAAAATCCGCCAAGAGTATAACTGCAAAGTGTAATTGAAAACCTTTTGGTGATCAAATTCTCAAAACCAAAGGTAGAGAAGTGAATGTGAGCCACAAATAAGAACAATGTTAGTACTTAATTACCCAAATGCTTGGACCAATCTGAACTCTTTAGGGATGCAAGCTCGAACAGTGGCGGCCTTGACGAGATGGAGTTGATACAACGCTCTGATTAGACAAACCAAGGCAATCAGCAGAGTCCACTTGCATGATTGAGAAGAAGGCAATAAACCCAAGCGGTTGTTTGACACTTACCTGCCTTTGAAAATCCAAGGAGGCTTGCCATAGCTGAAGGAACATTTTGTTTCTCCCACATCCATACCCAGAAGCAAGTTTGAAAGTGCCAAAATCAAGTGCTTTCTTTCTAGTCTACTGCATCCAGAGAGTTCCTAATTAAAACAAAGTTGCCTGCAAGAAAAATTGTACCCAACATAAGGGAGATGCAAAGGGGCAATTCCCACCTTAAAGAAATGACAACAACCCAGAAGACAAGCAGCAAAATTACAAATTAAGCCAGAAGGGATTGAAGCAAAGCGTGTCTTTTTGCTTGAATTATGAGAAGGGAGATGAAAGTGAAACTCAGAACTGGGAATTGAGTGAAAGCAATTAATGAATGGCTGTGAGTGAGTGAAAGGTGAGCTCTTTATTTAGGGGAAGAGAAAGCAACTGGGAGTGACAGGGATTGGTTAGCCGAAACATCAGTAGCCGTAGGAGAGTGGATAGGACTTTATCCAAACCATGAGCTATTATTATTTGGCGCCAACCGGTAATACCAACACCAATACTGGCAATAACCACACCAATACCAATAATACCATCAGTCCGGTAATACCAACACCAATACTGGCAATAACAACACCAATACCAATACCAATACCAATAATATCATCAGTATATTGCAACTCACTTTCTGTTAAGAATTATCCATGGTGATGACGCAATCATAGGAGAGGTGATTTTTGTTTGTTTCTGATTCTTAATTCTTTTGAACTAAAGTACTAAACCAATATCCTGATCCCAACTACACTGGTTCTTGGGTAGCTTTTAATTTTTAATATATTAATCTTGTTTTCAACCCCTTTTAAAACTCATCTAAATTGGGAAGTTGCATTATTTTTTTTTTCCGATATATATCCTAATATTAATGCTTCTTCCCTTTTCTCTTCATAGAATATTTACCCCATGACGACTTAACTTTTACCAGAGCCATTGCCAATTTGCCACCCAGCCACACCACTGAACCACTTGCTATGTTTTAAGTGCCAATCACAATAACCTTTCACCATTACAATATCCAGTCCAGTAAAGCAAAACCATCAAAGTCTGAAAGCTTCAAAGTTCAAACACCCAAGTATCCCGGAAACTTTGAATTTACCATTAGGTGGTTTCATCCACGGCTGCAAGTATGGTTCTCATTTATGATGATGACCCTATTTTGGAGGCCACAAAACAAAAGAATAAATAATATCTCTAGCACACAAAATCTTGAGATTCTCATACACAGACTGACAGACGTGTCAACAGACTCGTCACCAATACCTTCACCCACTAAATTATTGCAAAAGGCAGAAAAAGAAGTTACTGTTATTCTCACCGCAGACTTCACTGACCTTCTGTACTACAGGTACTCTGTCACCCTCTGGTTCGTCCCTCGCGCACTTGCAGCTGACTCAGCCTTCATCTTAATGCAGCGATCACAAAGAGACACGTGTTACCAATAATCTCTGCAAGAACACTCGCCCAACTTAAAGTGATGGAATCTGTTAGAATCTCTCACAACAATTACACGCCTTGTTACCATGGACACATGTTTTGCAAAATCATGGCAGTCTTTGCAGGCCCTGATGTTCTTAAAGACCACAATAGGGGCATTGCTTGGTGTGGAAATGATCCCAAATGCTATAGCAAGTCTCTCACTATGGTCAAGAAGCTGTTCTTTCCTTTCAGGAAAACCAGACAATACATCCTCCTCAGTTACAAGCGAATCTTCAGCCTCCTTGAAAGAAATGCTGAGCTCCTTCAGCTTTGAGTATATCTGATCTATTTGAGAATGGTGCTTATCGCCCACTATAAACCGGTGTGTTTCGCCCTTGACAGTGATCCAGCTGCAACCTGTTTCTTTCCTCAAGTTATTTTCTGCCATCATTTTTCGAAAACGTGCAGCTTCTTCCCATTTTCCCAATGATGCATACAAATTGAACATGATTATGTAACTAGCAGTGTCCTCTGGGTCCATCCGGAGGAGGTTTTCGGCTGCAAACTTTCCAAGCTCAACATTCCGATGTATCCAACATCCACCCAATAAGCTTTTCCAGCTCATTGCATCGGGTTCAAACGGCATACTCTTTATCAATTCAAGTGCCTCCTGCAGTAGTCCAGCACGAGAGTACACATCGATCATACAATCGTAATGATCAATGGTTGGTTCGACATTATATACACAACTCATTGAATCCAAATACTGCTTTGCCTCTGTGACCAAACCTGAATGGCTACAAGCAGTTAAAACTGCTATAAATGTAACTGAATTTGGCTTCGCACCAGAGCTCTGCATTCTACTGAAATGCCGAAGAGCTTCAGAGGCATTGCCATGATAAGCATAACCACAAATTATAGCAGTCCAGGCAACAGTGTCAGGTTTATCTATCGATTCAAATGCTTGATAGGCATAGTCCAGTCTGCCACATTTTGAGTACATCGTGATCATTGCACTTGCTCCATACAAGAATGCAACAAGCCCTCTTTTTATTGCGTCGGCATGAACTTGAGCTCCCAAATTTATATCTGCAATTGCAGAGCATGCTTGAAAAATGCTTGTGTATACGAATGGGTTTAAAGTAACACCTTTACCAATTAAAGATTGAAAAATCTCGAGACACTCCTCAAATTCACCGTTCTGGCAATAGCCAGAGATTATAGCACTCCATGAAACATCATTTGGTTCGTTGATCCTCTTAAATGCTCGGCAAGCAGATTCAAAATTAGCACATTTGACATAGAAGTCCACTAGAGGAGTTCCTACAGAGACCTCAGAATCCAATCCAAGTTTAATACTGTAACCATGGATTTGCCTTCCTGTATTCAAGTCCTCCAAACCAGCACATGCCTTGAGAACTATCGAAAAAACAAAATCATCAACCTCTACACTTTCCTTAACCATCTCAGCAAACAATTCTAGAACCTCCTCCAGTTTCTCATCTTCAGTGTAGCCCACCATCAAACCGGTCCAAACTACAGCATTCGTGTTAGTCATCTTATCAAACACAAGTTTAGCACCGTCTAACCATCCACATTTCACATACATGTTTGCAATTGCTGTCTCAACTGAACTACTGGTATTCCCAGTTCTTATCACATAAGAATGCATCTGTTCGCCAAGCTCTAAATGCGAATACTCAGTCAAGGACTTTAACAAGCTCGTAAAAATAGATGAGTTTGGTTTAAACCCAGACTCTAGCATATGCGAAAACAGGCCAATAGCTTTGTTCAGAAAACCCTTTTCCACATAAGCGGATATAATTATAACCCAAGAAATCAAATTCTTGTGAAGCATTTCATCGAACAGCTTCTGTGCATCTGATAAACTCCCACAATCACAATACATCTGAAGAATATCATTCTCAAGAAAATCAGCTGGACTCTTCACTGTTCTTCCCAACCATTCGTGTACAAATTTTCCATCTGACAAAGAACCCATTAATCCACACTTTTCAAATACACACCTATAGGACTGAGCGCTAACGGAAACACCTGCCTCGTTCATGTGTTGTAGAAATTCGCGTACTTCTTTGAGCTTCCCTTGTTTGGATAGAGAAACCAGATGCACATTTTCGACTTGGCCAGTCTCTAGTTGGTGGGTATTCAAGGAAGGAGAAGAGGATTTCAGAGAGACCCAGGAAGGAATTCGAGCAAAGTTTACAGCTTTTATGGATGGAGTCTGGTCATGATGATTTGAGGAGCAAGAAGGTAGCAGAGAACATTGTACTGTGATAGAAGAAGAAGAAGACATTCAAATTAAGATTGTGATTCCAAAACTGTTAACCACACCAATCCAAAAGTTGGATTTCCAGCTCTCTTTGAACTCGTTGCAGCCCAGTAGAAAAGTTTTGACTTTTGACTTGGAGACTAAACGCACCGTATAAAACAAAACAAATACCAAAAAGGTTTGCTTTTTCCCACATTCATTCAGACATTTCCATTGAAAACAATCCAGTAATTAAAACCCTAAATTTGATTATTATCGAAGCAACTGAAAATGGAGGCTTCATTGCATTTCCGCGGGGTTAGAATTCCGAGCTATCATTCTGGAACTGCAAGGCTCTCACACTCGCCGCGCATGCGATGGCTCTCCTCCGTGGCCTCACCGTCGCGGTCGTTCTATGCGGCGGTGGAGAATGCATGTAAAGGCGGTGGCTTTCGAGCTAAGAGCGACGGTAAAGGAATCGAAGCTGTGCTTGGAGAAGAAGAGGAAGGGAAACAAAGCCATGGCTGTGATGATGAAGCAGCAGCAGCATTCACGTGCGTGATGAAATTCGGAGGGTCTTCGCTGGCGTCGGCGGAGAGGATAAGAGAGATTGCTCAGCTCGTCGTCAGTTTTCCTGAGGAAACGCCTCTTGTTGTGCTCTCTGCAATGGGGAAGACCACTAACAACCTCTTACTTGTAATGCACTCTTCATTATCATCTAATTAATTTTGTTTAACTTTCTAATTGTAATTGCTTCTTCATTACGAAACCGGATGGTTGTGATTTTGTGAATATATAGGCTGGGGAGAAGGCAGTCAGTTGCGGGGTCTCAAATGCTTCAGAAATCGAAGAATTGAGCTTTATAAAACAACTTCATCTCAAGTGAGCTCAATCTTTTTTCTTTTTTTTTTCCCTGGTTTCTTATTTAATTTTTCAATTGTGTCTTGGAGCTGAGCTGTGTGACTAATTGCATATGATTAGGACTGTTTATGAACTTGGAGTTGATCCCTCCGTTATTTCGGGTAAGCACTTTCTTAGTGGAGGGAAACAAAAATGTGTTCACTTTTCTCTTTCAATGTACTGATTTTTTTTGTTTAAGATGATGAGGTCAAGGATTGGTGGTTAATTAGAAATCTTGGATATTTGCTTTTGTCTGAGACATTTTGCAGGACACTTGGAAGAACTCGAGCTACTGCTGAAGGGAATAGCTATGATGAAAGAGCTAACTCTCCGCACAAGAGACTATTTAGTTTCATTTGGAGAGTGCATGTCGACACGAATTGTTGCAGCTTATCTGAATGAAATTGGTGTTAAGGCGCGCCAAGTATGTATACCCATGTTTAGCAAATATGTTTTGACATTTTGTTTTTCAAAACCTCAATTGCATTTCTTTATGCTTCTGTTCTTTTAGTGGATATTTATTACAGCTCTCTACTCTCCTTGTTTGTTGCCTCTTAAGATCTTTTTTTTATGATGGTTGCTACTCAATGTATTGCAGTATGATGCATTTGACATGGGTTTCATAACAACAGATGACTTCACCAATGCTGACATCTTAGAAGGAACTTACCCATCTGTTGCTAAAAGATTAAATGATGATTGGATTAGTGATCCTGCGGTTCCTATTGTTACCGGTTTTCTCGGAAAGGTCTTTCTCCTGGCTAGCTGCTGGACAGAATTCCTGCTGAAATGCTTTCTTTATGATCTCAGTTTCTAAGATTACATTTATGAGCTGGGCTTTCAAACATTACATATGCTGTATTGATTGTAGGGCTCAAAATCTTGTGCAGTTACTACCCTGGGTAGGGGTGGTAGTGATTTGACAGCCACAGCCATTGGTAAAGCCCTAGGCTTGCGAGAAGTTCAGGTGAGATATACTCTGAATGCATGTACCACAAGAACTTATCTATCATGCATACATTTGTCACTCATGTTTATGATGAAATGTTTTCTGTTATTTTATGGATGTAGCTAAATGACAAGCATTTTAGTGGAGATTGTGCATGTATTTTGTTAGTAGGAACTGTATGCTAGTACAATCATTTTGAATTAATTAGACAAACATATATAGAAGTTAATTTGACAGTTTTAGCAGGTGTGGAAGGATGTTGATGGTGTTTTGACCTGCGATCCTAGTATATGTCCTAATGCAGAACCTGTTCCTTACTTGACTTTTGATGAGGCAGCTGAGCTTGCATATTTTGGTGCTCAGGTTAGATGTCTGTTTCTCCTTGAAGTATTAATGTTACTTTCTATTCAAAGGACTCGATGGCTTGGTTGATTTATTGTAGTCAATATAATATCTGCAGCATGTTTTTAGGATAGAAACTATTGCTGGAAATATTATTTCTGGACTAACTTTGTCGATTAAGACTGTTTCTAAGGCTTTTTCTTTTTCAGATTATGAGCGCGGCATCCGTCATGGGCTCATGGCCAATTCCTGTTTTCTTGTATATCATTTTTGATTAGAGACAAAGCGTTCATTTAGAAATTAGTATGAGAACTAGACATGTTGCTTTTTATTGGTATTGAAAACAACGCACTGAGATAGAAAGAGAAATATAATAACAATGAACACGGTGACAGGTTCTACATCCACAAGCTATGAGACCAGCTAGAGATGGCGAAATTCCTGTTAGGGTCAAGAACTCTTATAACCCTAAAGCTCCTGGTACCCTCATCACTAAAGCAAGAGATATGACCAAGGTTTGTAGCAGCTTAATCTTCTGTCTTGAGAATTGAAGTGTGGAAAAATTTGAACATTGTTGATCGTAATTATTCCCCCACCTACTCTAACACATATTAAACTTAATTAGGCTGTTCTAACCAGCATAGTTCTGAAGCAAAACATCACTCTGTTGGATATTGTAAGTACACGCATGCTTGGTCAAGTTGGTTTCCTTGCAAAGGTGAGAGATTCGTTGCTGGCATCATTGTGTTTTTGCACTTCTGGTCCTTTTTTTTTTTTTTTTTGTAAATTCTGATTGTAATTGACGTGATTTTCCCCTACACTCGGCGGGGCATATCATCTAAATAGGTGTTTTCAACGTTTGAAGATTTGGGCATATCTGTGGATGTTGTTGCAACAAGTGAAGTTAGTTTGTCTTTGACATTAGATCCATCAAAATTCTGGAGTAGAGAACTAATTCAGCAGGCAAGCTCACAATCTTATGTTCTTTGTTTATCATTTACTTGTTTTCTTACTTGTGATTTGTGTACAAGGATGCACAACAGGTGCGCAATACCAGACATTAAATATGCAGTGCCCCTTTAACTTTTGTGATTATTAAGAGCCAACTCTGATATATCTGAAGTTGAAACAGTTCTTGTTGTGTTTGTCTTCCCTGTTCCTAGCCCTAGCCCCTAGGTGATCTTTCTACTTTCAAATGTATATGAGAAGGTGCCATTTGTAACAGGAACTTGACAAAATGGAGGAAGAACTTGAAAAAATTGCATTCGTAAATCTTCTGCAGCACAGATCAATCATCTCGCTCATAGGGAATGTTCAGTATTCTTCATTGATACTAGAGAAGGTGTTATATTTCGCTCTGCCCTCTATAATGTGATCCTAAGAGATTCTTTCATTGTCTTACTATTTTTCTCTTCTTATCTCATAGGCATTTCAAGTTCTTCGAACGAATCAAGTGAATGTGCAAATGATCTCACAAGGGGCATCTAAGGTTTCTTCATCATAACTTGTTCATTATTATTAGTTTTCTTTGAACCTGTATTCTTGTTTTTTACAATACTTCATTTGTTACAAACCAGGTAAACATCTCATTAATAGTAAATGATAGTGAAGCTGAAATCTGCGTGAAGGCCCTTCACCATGCCTTTTTTGAAAGCGGTGACCTGTCTGAACTAGTCCTAGAAGGTGGATCAGGGAATGGCGCAGCTTCGCTATTGCCAGTAGAAACAAGATAATGTAAATCCTGACAGTTCTTAAAAGAACCGTGCCCATTTGAATTCCTTGAGAACTTGTGAATTCCTTGTGTATCTTGTTTTCTCTTAAATGAACCGAAAGCTGAGCTTGATCCTGACAGTGCCTACGTATGAGCCATCGCCATTTGAATTCCTTGAAAGCTTGTGTAAGCTTTAAGAAAATCATTGTGCAACGTAAATTGGTTTTTACCTCCACAGCAAAAGAAGAAAAGGTAAAATAAAAGGTTGGTAGGAATAGTGAATTGACCCAAAAAGAAATGAGATCTACACCCAACATGGACTCATTGCTCTCTAGGCCCGTAAAAAGTAAAAACCAAGTGGGCTCTTCCGGGGTAGGGACAAACTATAAAATGATTAAAATCCCATCAAGGTTTCAGTGTAGCTGAGCTTTTAGCTTCTTCAGCAATGGTGCAGAGATTCTTCTCAGTGAGGCAAATGGACCTCCAACAAAACCCCCAAACCCACCCTATTATGCTTCTCTCTGGTCCTCCTTCCTGGTATTCACACTTCCACTCCTCTCTCTCTCTCTCTCTCTCTTCTTATTGCTCTCTATATTTTTTTCTGCAGTGGAAAAACCTCTTTACTATTCCAGTTCGCGTTCAACTCTGCAATGGAGGAGGCCCATAATAGCAATTGTACGGTGATATTTATTTGCAGCCGGCGCCGGTTAGAGGCAAAACCCCCTTATCTTTCCCAGGTACCTTTCCTCTTTTCATTTTCTTCTTTGTATTCTGTAAAATGCAGTATGTCCTTCCGAGTTTTTTTTATGGTAAAACTTGTCAGGGCGTTGATTCATCCTCTGAGACCTTTCACCGCATACAAATGAAGTAAGTGACCGACCCATTGAAACCTTCTTGATCATAATGATGTGTTGGGATTTCTGAGAAGTGCTTGTGTGTAGGTATTTGGATGATGACGAAGGAATTAAGAAGTTCTTTGCTGCATTTCACCTGTATGACAAATTTCCTGTGTCGGTTGTTATTGATGATTTTGGAGATTTCTTCGAGGAAAGGTATTTCCTTTTCTTCATGGACAGACTCTGTTTTTATGTTCGATTTATTTCTTTTCGTAATTTCGATTCAAGGAGCTGCCAACAAAGATATGGTAACCCACGAGGAAGAGACTTGGCAATGGTTCGGACACTAGCTTTATGCCACAATGCCATGATTCATGCAAAGTGAGTAGCCTCTTTTGCTTGCAATTGATGACTTATTTTTTCTGTTTTAGTGGTAACAAGTGCTGTTATATGCTTCAATTTCAATGGCAGTGAAACAAGGCCTTGCAAGCTTCTATTATCCGATACACACCATGGAGACTCCCCGCGGTTGCTCTTCATCTTCAAACGATGGGTTTCGACCATTTTCACAATTCAAGGTTGGTTCACAATGTGATGGTTATGCATTTTGGAAATTTCCGGCTGTATTGGTATTTTTAAAGCCTTAAGCACAGAGCTTTCTGAAAATGGAGCATATTTTGGTGTGTGTGTCTGTGAAGGTGATGGCTCGGGATCGTTTATCCTGAAAGACTACAATTCAGGGAGTGGCATATCAAGGAAAAGAAAGACTGCTAGGTACTCCATAGCTCTCCAGTATCTTGTTTTGGAGGAGATCAATGAAGAAGGTGAATAGTAGGCATATCAGATTTAGGCACAAAATTACTGAAAGCTCCATGACAGTACAATCACACTCAGTGTTGATATTTTGTTTCATTTATTGTTCTTTCTCAGAGTGTTAGTTCTGTACAAATTCTTGACCTATGTGATCTGATCAGTATTTCAAGTTGGTAAAACCATGTTATGAATTTCTAATCATTCATGATCAATATCTGGTTCTATATCACTGATTTTTCCACTGCTGTTTCTGAGTTTTTCCGAATATTTACTACTTGCAGCTACTGAGATAAGAATTAGTAACTAGGATTTTTCCAAGTACGCTATTACAAGTACAGGTACCTTATTATTCAAGAAAGTTGACGGGTACACTTCCAAAGTTCCAAGTAGTAATTAACTAAATATTCACAAAATAATTGAAGTCAGCAATGAAAGTGAGAAGAGAAGAGAACAACAAAGGATCATGAGCCTCTCTGGTTCATCTATCTAGTATACCCCTTTCTGATACTCTGGCTCGCAAAATTCTCCTCCGAGATCATCACAAGCCTCTGCAGGGAAGACCCTGCAGCAATAATCAGAATAAAACGTTTATTTACAATCATAGAAGAAGTTAAAGCTGAGTTAGTTGAACATTGTTACTGTGATCTTACGTCTTGGGGTTGTCATACTCTACATACTCTCTATCCTGCAGCTCTGAACCTGTCTTGGCTGTGGTGCTCTTGCCTTCTGCTTTGAGCTTCACTTCAGGATACATTTCGGCATCACAAGCTTCTCCTCCGATAGTCTCGCAAGCCTCGGCTGGAAAAACACTGTAAACTTCATGATTAACCGTGCTTCATGCTCGAGTAAACAATCAGAAAATTAAGACCAAGAAGAAAAGATCGACTTACGAAGTAACATTGGAGCTGTAATCAACTGTTGAAGGATCAGAGGTCACATTATTGGTTGCCTTGAGCTGGGAGCATCTTGAAGATTGTGCCCTTCGATTGCTGGACCTAAAAGGCAAGACCAGGGACTTGGTGGTGGTGGTGGTGGTGGTCGGCGCTACCAGGGCAAGCGGTGAAGGTGGAGAGAGATGTAGAGTGGCCTGCATTGTGATAAAGTGGATGGCTTCTGTAAGAAGTTGGTTTTTGCTGCGTTTAGATGATCAAGGTTCCAAAGTTGTAATATATGATCGGCTATTCGGCTTGGCCAATGACTTATGGATAAGGTGGCAGGATATTTTGAGTGAGGATAAGAGATAGTTATCTACTTGATTGAGAAACTGGTTGTGGTGTGCGAGTCTTGAGAGATGCCCATCAACTTGGAATTTTCTCGTACTCCATTCCTAATTGTGCCCATCAAATTGTGAAGTAGTCTGACTGGGTTCTTAACAATTATCAAGAGCATTGGTTTTAAAATCTAATGCAAAATTAGAATGGGTGCTTCTAATGCACTCAAGAGTCAAGAATCTGCTCAATAAACTTGACATCCAAATTATTTTTCACCATTTCTTGCCCAAAAAAAAAAAAAACTTTTTCACCATTTGCTATTAAACTTATTGGTGAGACTCCATTCAAACCGAAAAAAAAAAACCGAGCTCAGACTATTCTGAACAAGAAGAGAAATTGACTTCAAGAAGAAGCATTAAGTCATTCAATGGTCACTCAACTATAACAATTTTGACACTTTGATCACTATACTTTAAAAAATTAAAAAATATCACTTTGGTCACTCAACTTTGATACCGTCTTTCACTTTGCTTAATCAATTTTAATACGTCATTCATTTTGGTACTTCAATATATATTTCACTTTGAGTGACCAAGATGTCAAAATTGTCTTAGTTTAGCGATCATTTGTAAATTTTTTGCCTTAAATGTGAAATTGGCACTCTCGGGTATTCATTCTACATTTTACTTACAGATTTCGCTATAATAATAACACAAAGGATAGGGGGTCGGGTTTATTACACTTGACCCTCAAAGTACAAAGGTTTTGGTGTGACTTTTCATTGCACAAGTGCCCAACCTTACTTAGAAAGTCTCGATTTCATTCCTATAGTCTCATTGTCATCCTTAAAGTGACGTGTCATTCCAATGGGAGTAATTTGGCAAAATTAACCAAATGTGAGTATAAAACCCCTACAGTTTCATACTTGATATAGAGGGACATGAACCCATAATTCACATGTCTGAAATTTTAAGGTGGGATCAATGGCAGCAGTCACACCACCAATACATGGCATTATGGCAATGGGGTCATAAGCGTGGCTGCATTCATAGCTGGAAGTGGTTACCTCTTGTGTTTTTAACTTCCCTCATGCTTTTTTTCCCCACGCATGCCAGTTTTGGCCCCAGATGGATGAGCTGCCTAGTTTCTCACTGAGCATCCCCACCAGGGCCACCACAAACTTTTCTCTCCAGACTTTTCATGGTACAATCACATGTGGTGGATACATTTTTTGACAATACTTTAGGCAAAGACAAACCAAGTTAATACTGGCTTACAGAACAGAATCTTGAGGATCACAGCAAGAAAGTGAAAAAGAGACTTGCAAAGATAATCCATACACATAAGCAGGGTTATCAAAAGACTCAGATACTCATGTTGAAGCCAGGACTAGGTGATGAACAATGAAGCAATTACAAAATAGGAAGCTCCATTCTATGCTTTAGACCTTGCAAATTTAGTAATTTACAGAGAGTAATGCTACCTGCAGGACAAGTATGGTGAATTGTCTAATCTCGGGTTAAAAGGGCCCGATTTGAAAAGTTTTGTCCGAAAAAAGCCACTGGCTAAACCCTACCATCATTAGGAGGTGAAAACACAATAATGAAGAAGTGTCCCACATGGTGTATCTGGACATTGTTACTCTAAAGTTGAAAGTGTCCTCGACTTGCAGCTACTTCACTCACAGCCAATATACACATATTACACCAGGAAGCATACAATTTTTAAAAGAAATGTGCAGATTGCTAACCAAAACCTGAAGCAAATATTTCTGGAGTCTAGTTCCCCAAAATCTACAGAAACAGAAGCTTCAATAAAAGTACTCACATTTGCTTTAAAAACTGTGCAGTTGGGTTAGCATGTGAACAAGTTCATCACTTGAGGGCCTTTCTGATGGCACATCTGATAAGCATACAACAGCAATTCTCACCGCCATTAACATTTCGTCTTCCTCTCCTTCTTCCCCTATAATGCTCTTATCTAATGCTTCCCGTGCCTCCCCTGCATGCTGCAAGTGCCGCAGCCACCGTCCTAAACTCCCTCCGCTAGATGCTTCCCCGAAGAAGGGATCAGTTGGGTCTCTACCAGTTAATAAAACTCCCAATATCATCCCAAAGCTGAAAATGTCGCTCTTATCGGTATACCTGTCGAAATTGAATATAGGTGACTTTAGTAAAAGAGCATATCCGCCTTCAACAGAGAACTTCTCATTTTAATTGCTTATTTCATCCAATTATCAATAGTTACAGCTTCCTTAGCACCAAGTTTGAGAAGGCCTTACATCTTAACAAATTATAAGAATTTCATTGTAGAACCCTAAGGTATGAAAATGATATTGACTTATCGAGTAAAAGAGTATTGGAAGAGAGCAATTTGTCCTCCAACACAAAGTAGAACAAAGCACACAAAAAAGGAACTGGGGATTCAATCCTAAGCTATCCAAATCCTTCCCCAAACTACAACCATCTATCAACATTTTGGGAAGTTGAATATCAAACTCTTGTTAAATATTCTAAAAGCAAATATATATGAGAGAACTAAGCACAAGTATCACAAGAAAGCTATCTCTTGAGTCCTGAAACTCAATTACAAGTCCCCTAGACATATCAACATAGCTACCTCAACGATTGCACAAGTAATTGTAGAAGATGAAATATTATCAATTTTGGACATATCAAAGTTTGATTGATGAGGGTACCTGCAATTCTGGAAACACTCTGGAGCGGTGTAACCAGATAATGCCCCATCCAAATGAGGAGTGAGCTTAGCCAACCCATAATCTCCCAACCTCGGTTCAAATTCAGCATCCAACATAACATTCCTAGGCTTCAAATTGTAATGCAAAATCTGAGGCACATAGGCATGAAGATACTGAAGCCCCTTAATCACCCCAACTGCAATCCGAAGCCGAACTTCCCAACTGAGCTGCAACTGATTCTCCCTAACTCTATTCATAGCATCCTCAAGGCTCCCATTGGGCACAAAATCATAAACCAAAGAGAACCTATCGTGCTCGCGAACATAAGCCCTCAAGCTCATCAAATGCCTATGTCTCAGGCCAGCAAGCACTTCCAGCTCCTGCTGAATCCGTCTCTTGGCAGACTTGCTCTGAGCCTCCGGTGAGCCGCACTCCGAAAAGGGCTCCAGCTGCTTGACTGCAATAATGAGCCCATTGTCAAGAACAGTCCTGTAGTACTTGCCATTGGGGCTTGAACCAAGCAACTGGTTCTCATTAGCCAGTGCCAATTGGAGTGTTTTGGGAGCGATTTTCGGGGAAAAAATCACAGGGCCTTTGAGAATTGGGGTTCTGCTAATGTAGCGGACGAAGCAGCGGACTACGAAAGCAGAGACAAGAGCACAAATGAGACCTGTAAGCACTCCCAACACAATGCTTAGAACGATTCTTTGAAGCTCGTTGTTCTTGGTGTGGGGATGCTTTGACGGTGATGGAGGCTCAGTTTCTTGGCACTGCACAGTTTCCAGGCCAAAGCAGAATAGAAATAGTAAAAGCAGAAGCAGCCTTGTGATTTTACACTTCAATTTTGAGGTACATCTTCTTCTACCCATTGGAGTGAAAAAGCCACAAATCTCTCAAAAGCAAGATAGTGAAAGCAAAGGGCTCTCAGAAAAGCTAAACTGAAACCCACATGTTATATTACCACCACAACCCAAGCGGTTGAAGCTACAATATATAACCCAGATGAAAATGAACAAGACCAGTACTAAAGCTCTCAACTTTTCTCAGAGTAGCCGCTCAAAAGCTGAAATTTTTGGCTTGTTTTTTTAAGGCTTCAACCTCCATGGAGATTGGAGACGAAGAAAATGCATCCCAATCCATAAATGCTTAAAAGTGCAGAGAAAGCCCATGAGAGAGAAGCTTCCAGGGGGCTTGAAAATAGGGGAATATCAGATAAAAATGGAATTGTTTTTTACGGAAAATCTTCAGTGAAAAAAAAGACGCAAAGAATCAAGTTTCGTCACCTATTCGCTTCCCATCATCATCTACACTCCTTGTTTCGCACTCTTTCGAGTACCAAAAACCCACTAAAACAGCACCCAAAAACGCTTGCCGAAAATAACAAAGAAAAAAGAGAGTAAGCTCCAAAACTTGAAGCGAGTCCTTAAACCATATACCCTTCCTACCACCCACTATTATTGTCCCTTGAAATTTCGAAATGCAAACAAAAATCCCCACAAACACACACACACTCTCTCTCTCTCTGTCTGGGTCTCAGAGGCTCCTATCTGCTTTTTTTTTCTCTCTCTCTCTCTCTCATACCGAACTGGGCTTCCCGCCTTTCGGACTGCTGAGCCCGTACTATGCGGGACCCACGCGCCACGTTGGCTCTGTGTCGCTATCACGAGGCCGAAAGCGAAACATCGAACTGCGTGAGACAAGGAAGGGGGAGGAAGGAGAAGGCCAAAACGATCTCCACCGTCGGTTTTGGCTTCTGTTAAGAGATCGTGACCGCTCAGAAAGAACCAAGTATGGGAATTTATTCTGATTATTAACAATGGGTATGGGAATTACAGGGTACCCAATTAGTAAAGCTTAGGGGTGTTATTAAATTAGTAAAATTGGTATTTTGGAATATTTTTGTACGCTGGAGATGGAATAATCTTTTACACGTTTGCTGGGGTCGTCCATGGTTGGTTTTTTTTTTTCCACTTTCCAGTTTTCTAATTCTACCCCATTATACTTCTCGATACGAGTGAAAGACCAACACGCGTGCACGTGTGGCCAGGGTTTTTCACCTCCTTGCTATCTTATTTCTAAGAGAAAAACCCTAATTTTTTTCTCAAAACCTACCTCGCTATGTAGCGGAACTGGAAGTACGATCAATATGTTTATTTCAGTCTACCGTTATAAACAAAACAAAAAAATTGATCGAGATAAGAGGTTAGGAAAACCTTTCAAATCATCATGTATTGGTTTTCGGCATGAGTCAAGAGAAGCTAATTTTGTTACTGATACTCATCGATTTGGTTCAAATTGTGGCCGGGAGTTTCTCTTGTCACTTTCTTTTTCTCAACCCAAAAAAAAAAAGAACAAAGCATCATTCCAAGCAGTTGAGGAAAAAAGCATCACTGGCGTCAACTTTTGGAAAAAAATTCCTGAAGCTAGTACATAAAATATGCACTATGATTTGACATTTTGACTTGCAGGGAAACAAAGCATACCAACTACACGATAATGTGCTTGCTGCATTTGAATGATAAGCCAAGAACGTAACATCAGGGGCTTCTTGACTGTCAGAGGTCAGTGCAGGCATTTCATTAATTCATTTTGTGGTTTAGTCCGAAGTGGGTCGGCTTTGATAATTGAAATTCATAGCCTTTGACCCTTTGTATCAAAAAATTGAAATTCGTAGCCTTGTAACTGACATTGATAACTAAATTTGTTGACTGACGTTGATACTTCACAACTTGGTTATTTTCTGCACGTAGTGATAGATAAGAAAACGAAACAAAAAAAGAAAATTGGTAGCAGAAGTTTTACTTTTTCTATTACTTTCATCTTCCCCTTGGGAACCCCTAAATCTATAAATAACATAGAGTTGATAATTTGTGCATTCAAACAGTTACAGCCACAAAAAAGCTTCACTAAAACAAATAATGTACAAATACACAATGGCCTAAACTAAATCGGCAAATCCTCGCAACTTCACTAAGGAAGCAGAAAACTGAATAAACAAAAGACAAACACATTACAGACCTCCTTGGCTGAAAGCTACCAGAGGCTTTCGGCTCAGACCACCAGAGCCATCTAATTCCAACCCGGGACAACATTTTTCGACGATGACCTCATGGCCCATAGGGCAGGCATGCCATCCTACCACTCTCGAAACCCATAAAACACTTACATTTCATACAAAGGAGAACCAGCTCTCAAATTTATGAACTTCAATTATACAAATGCAATACCTTTGTTTCTTATAATAAGACCATCCATTCCGGCATCAATGTAGTTTCCCTCGGGTGATTCCTAATTTGAGATCTTATCCATGGGCGTCTGATAATATATTAAGAACCTCACTATCATCAAAGTTCGACTCAACTGCCAGCTCTAGAGGGGTTTTACCTTCCCCATTTAGTGCTCGTGGATCCGCTCCCCTGTAATTGCAGTGAAATCCCTCAGTAGCAAATCATAAATAAGAGGTAATATGCACAAATGGTATAAATGAATAATAAAATTTGCTTTATGTAACCATGAAATATAGCCACCTTGTAAGGAGCAATTTTGCAAATGTGTTTCTGCCCTTGAGAATACATCGGTCGAGTGGTGTTTGACCTCTTGAATCAGTTGCATTTACATTTGCTCCATACTGTAAGAGCAGTTCAAGCATACCAATGTCTGCAGTTTCACAAGCAAGGTGAAGAAGGGTGCACCCGTCTAGATCCTCCATAGCCTGGACTTCACTTGTACCACTCAAGTTTGAAGAGCTAGCAGAAGACCTCTCCAATGAATCCCCAGCTAAGCAGCTAGAGCTTTGGTCAAGGCTAGTCTGCTCTTGCATCAGCATTACTTTGGCAAGGGTTAAGGAAGAGCTGCACGAGGCTTGCTCATACACCGCATTCACATCTGGTTCAGAATTAACAATGTGACGATATACAGCTTTCTTGTCATTAGCACGAACACCCTCCCAAATCTGTTGTGCCACTAAATGAGTATATTGTCCATCTTTTGGCCTCCTAACAAAAAGCTTGTCTGCATACTATGATCAAAATAAAGCACCCATTTAAGTCGGCAATTCTAAAGTAATCTGAAAACTTCAACTATAGCGGGTAACATGGGGAGATCGGTTAGTTATGCAGATATTTTTAAACACGTTCTTTTTGCAATATGTTGACAAAAGCTATCTTATATGACAAGTCTTTTTAAAGCCGATTATAATGAATTCAAGTGAGCCTTATCCAGATAAAAGATGAACAATACACAGCTAATTTTATGCCATTATTCTACAGCCCTTCTTGCAAGATGCCAAAAACACGATCGCCTAAAAGTAAAAAGGGTTCGTAGTCTCTAACTACTCTTCAGTATTCACACCTTAGATTTGATCGAGCATCTTAGATTATTTTGTTCTTTGACATTGGAAAATCAATGTTCTTTCGATTGGGCTGATGTTCTCAAACCTAGCATTGAATACATTCATTGTTGGCCTAATCACCATAAGAATTGAAATGTCTCTATATATCACGTTATCCATACCTATACATCCACACATATCTACCGTAATGCAAAATTGTCAGTAATCACTTCTGTTTTGAAGTCATCCACTGTCGAGAAAGAAGCATGATTAAGTCAGAGGAAATACCTTTGCATGAATGAATTTCTCCTTTACTGGTATTGAATCAGTCTGACTGGGTTTGCTGATAAAAACTAGCTGTGTTTTATCAGACTTGTATGACCTTCACAGGAAGAATACAAGAGAATGTTTACACCAGTCAAGTAAAGGAGAATTATATAAGATTACTCGCGAGAACTGTAACGGAGAATCCCTACCCTGTGGCTATAAGATCAAGCTGAAAAGCACTTCTCGATTGCAAAAGTTCCTCCCATACAGAGTTTGCAAAGGTATTACCCAATGACTGAAACAAATTAATGACAGAAGGCTCCCATGCTTTGACATCCAGTGTTAGAGACCTTACCTGCAGTAAAAGTCACCAAGAACAAGTTCCCAGAAATAAGCAACCAGTACATATCTCTGTTTTTCATAGGACCAGTAACATATGTCATTACCATGCACGCTTTACCCAGTTGTAAACAAAAACCATCAAATCAGGACACAGTCTACTAAGTAAATATACAAGTACGTCTCACAAAATCTAGTTATTTCCAACATATCGTAGTTTTCACTTTACCAAGTATATTTGTATAGATATTGAATTATCCTACATTCGTACTAACAAATCATATTTAAAACATTGCAAATTGCGGGAATAGATTTTAACATACCACTTGACAGTTTGCACACTCCATGTTAACTTGAAAGCCATTTCTAGATGAAATTCTAACTATGTTGATAATCAAACCATATTACTGGGAGCGTTGATGAAGGGTTCTTTAGACTCCCTACTCTAAATATTTCAAAGTATGCATCAACAAATCGAGCAACCAAGCAGAAACACAACATTACAGTTATTTCACAGGAAAATAAACTAAACAATTTGTTTAAAGAGAACATGCCCAAGACCATGTAGAAAAATCATACTATTAACCTTTGAGATATGAACACCAAGATTACGATGAACGCCAGAACATTCGATGCAAACAAGAATGCCAAGATTTAATGATGCCCAATCTGGCTCTGGAGCACCACAATCAGCACACTTATCATTCCCACATACTCGTCGTAGAGTATCAATTGTCTTCTCACTTTTTAAAGAAGACCGTTGCTGTTGCGAACTTCTTAATTGGCGGTCAGCATTAGTAAGGCTCCTCTCAGATGCAAGTTCTTCGACTGCAGTGTGATCAAAATCGGAACTCTCAAACGAACTACTCTCACTGGCAGAACGACGATGACTTCCCATGGGACTAGCAGGCAGAAACTGAAATACAATTGAACCACAATCATCAAAATGCCCATGAAAATCAATGGCCACATATTTGAATATGTGAAAACTTCTGAATAATTACCCTCTCCGGAGCCTGAGAGCTAAGTAATGAAGCAATAACCCCTGTTATCTTTTCAATCCAATCCATTTGATCAAGTGCACTCTCTGCCTGCACTGACAAGCATAAATAAATATCATTGCAGGAACTACAATACAACAATAACATCAATCATTCACCTTACTGGCAGAATCACAATCAAAAAATTGGTTAATTTCTATACAAGTATATAGAATTAAGTCTACGTCCACAAGGCCAGCTAAAGTGAATCGAACCTGCAAAGTATAGTTCTTTGTTGGCGAAATAATCCTGAAACAAAATCTCAGGTCTGACTGGTCAGCGTCAACTTTGATTGTTGATGTAAGCAGATTCACTGTGTGATGAGCAACAGATTTCTCATCATGCACTCCACCATGATAATGAGAAGAAAGCCACCGACTCAGCAGTCCAGAACCAAGCTCAGAACTATTCCGCTGACCAGAAAGTTGACTACCAGACCCCTAAAGATAGAGACAAAATGAACAAAAACTTGATATTAGCATCAATCCCAGGGCAAACTTCAGCCCTTATACAGTTCTGCCTCCTAACTTATTTCTTGAGCAAATTACTTACAGATGATTTGCTGATTTGTTTCCGATAGTAATAGAGCATTCCTCGGCTATCAAGAACAAAAAATCTTCTTTTCCAGTCACCCCTCAAGTTCGAGGACCTTTTTGAGAGATAACCTTGCCTAATGGTTTGAACCTGATCGATGTTTATTGTTAAATTTTTCTTATATGATTTAATGTACAGACGAAAAAAGAAAAAAGAAAAAAAAAACTTTAATATCAAATTACATCAAGAAGGGCAGTATATAAACCTTTCCCTTTGCAGCAGATTGCATAACAGCCTCTATCATTTTATGTGAACTTCTACCAATAGCTTGTATCCCATCTCCATTAGGAGACCCATTAGAACCATTGGACGACCACCTACTCTCTCTATCAACCTGTCTTTTGTAATCTTGCATCCTTTCATTAAGAGCTGCCTGTTCATAGTTGGATCTTTCTCTTGACTGTTGCGCATAAGTCAAGACCTGAGAGATAAAATGAGGCCCAATTTTCAATGATTCACATTACAAAAAGAAGAGAACTTAGATTTGACATAATATACACACACTTATGTATAACAAACCTGATTAATATAGGGCTCCATTTGATGCAACAACTCGTAACCCTACACATGAAAAAGGCTTGAGGTCGGTATACTAGTGAGAAAGCATGTGAAAAGGACAGAAAACCTGCCTTTCAATCCACACCTGTTTGAAGTAACGAAGATGTGCATCCATTGTCCCACTGACCGCTTCCAGAAATTCAAACCTCTTTTTTGCTTCAACATTAGAAAGAGCAGTCACCTGTAAATGAAAGAATTCTCGTAAAGCAAAGGTTTCGATCCATAGAATCATTGATTGCCAAGACGACAGGAAGAACAAGTACTTACAAGACTAAAACGAGCTTGCTCAAATGTAGACCTTGCATTATGAAGCTCCTGGAATATCTCTTATTTGTGTTAGAAACTGAATAATGGTGAATTTCTAATACTGTAGAGGAATACGGAGTAAAACTAGCAGTTTACAGTACCTCCTCTACCATGGTGGCTACATCATTCCTTGTTCCTTTTCTCAGTGAGAGAAATTTCTCGCGAGCCTGCAGTACTATAAGTATCAAACTACATACGCAGTACTCTACATTAATTTCATATTGTTACACTAATCTCAATATAGCAGCAAGATCTATCATATGTCAAGTTAAATTCTTAAAACCAAGGCCATTGTTGCAGACTTGTATTCCTGAATTGAGGTACATGGAATTCCCAGACTACCAATCAATATACAACCCCCAAAAAAACCAAAACTAAATAAAAAATATAAATGACAAGCTATAAGGGATCATAGATACGGGGAGAAAAGCACACCAATAAAGCACAATGACAAACAGGTTACATATTTATGGAACAACCATTTTATGTTGCAACTATGTGGACAGAGTTCAGTCTTCTGTGTCGCACACAAGTTGCCCAACAAAACACAAATGATTCTGGTGGGTTTCTGCTGAATGTTAACTAACCTCATGAACCATCTTACAGGCCTAAATGTATGAGTAAACTTATAGGCATACCTCAGACTTGGTCAGAACATAAAGAAACTAAAAAGAATGTATTCCTACAATTGTCGGAGATCCCACACTCATATATAAATGTTGGAAATTTTTTGTCTACAACTGCTCGTTCCAAATTAGAAATTTGAAAGAAGAAAAAAAAAACTCCTTATATGCATGGAAATCACATCAAGAAAGGATGCAAATTAATTCACAATCAGAACCACACACCTGGTCATAAAGAAGGCTAGCCTTGTCAAAACGTTTCCGTGCTTCCTGCACAAAGACAATAATCCATTCAACACTAAGGCACGGATGATATTGACAAAAACTAGGAGATAACTTAGATTGGTTATGAAGAAAGTTTGCACAATACCTTGACCTCATGCAAATCAAGATTCACGAATTGTAACAATCTGTCATTTAGCATATGCTCAACCTGGAAGAGGGGAAAGACAAACAAGTCATACAAGATAACCCAGGACATGAATTAAATTTTTCATCCAACAGGGCAACAAACACAGGGACTGGAAAAAGAGAAGCAACATTTTTTTTATTGAAAATAAACAAAGATAAGCATGAAAAACATTTAAAATATGAAAGGAATACAGAAGTTAATGCACTTAATATATGAAAGACATTTGACAACAGAAGCCACCACATAATTGCCACAACATATATAAAGTTGAGTTCCGTCTACTAAGTAACCAATCAAAGGCAAAAGGTTTAAAAGATGGAAATGATGCTGATGCTTTAAAAGGGAATTCATTGCAAGTCCAACTTATGTTACAAGCTTTTCAAATTGATTCAATTCATATTCTGGAACTGCACCCAAATTTTGTGATTGGAATAACATAAAAAAAAAACCAAACCAATTAGCTTGCAAGAAAAATTTGACATGTAGATCACAAATACAACAAAAGGTTATTACCTGGGACCGAAGAACTTCCTTGTATGTCCCAATTTCTCTCAATGCGATAGTAAATTTGGTCATAACAGGGCCTAAAGGATAGAACAGAATTTCAATCGATAAAATTCAAAAGAAACGTATTTCAATTGCACATTCCACACAAATAATAAGATTGGAGATTCATTTTGGGTTAGGATGGACAAATAAAAATTGGGTAACCCCAGAAAATAGAAGAACTTAAACACCAAGTATCGCCCAATGAAGCGACTAGAAAAGAAACTCATCAATGTTTGATACTCTTTAATGAAATGAAGGGCACATATATCAATTAGCATCTGTTAAAATAATCAGTCAAGTGACTAAAGAAGCTAACAAGTCGGCTTACCTCCAAAAGCCACACTAATTGGATCATTATGCCCCCCGCCAAATGTTTCTAGGGCACTAGCAAAAGCAATGTCCCCATCATAAGCTTCCCCAAGACCTTCACTGCAAGCAAGGAAATGTAAGTAATTCCCTCTTAAACTCCATGTTCAAGTCTGGCAAAGGCTCCCATACCACAAAAGACGAGTAGAAATGAAAAAGACGAAAAGATATCAAAAATGTGACCATATAAGTAGACATACGTGTATTTTCGACATCCTTTGTAAAACCTTAAACTTCTCTCCCTCAATGACTCGGCACTGTCCTCCATGCCCTGTATCTGCTATGACAACCAAAAAGCAATCAAGGACTGCATATTCCCCGGACAGCTCATAACTAGAAAGTATGTCATGAACAGAGTCACTCGTAAGGGCACATCAAGAATATCTGTTAACAACCTTTCTCTGTACATTATGATAGATATATGGGAATTATCAATGAAGATAGCAACATTCTCCTTTCGTTGAATAACTATTACAGCGTAACTGTATCACATATGTCACGAAGTAAAGTGATAAGGATGGGAGGGGGAACTATTTAACAATTTCTAAATTGACATCTTGAGAGTGAGTAGTATTAACGCCGAGCAGAACAGAAGCATATATAAGAAGTTGGGGAATTCATTAAACACCATCATCATCATCATCCAATCCTATTAACACACACATGTTTTCGAATGTTATTATGTTCGTTCTGCACTCTGCAGGGAATGCAAAAGCAAAACTTTACCTTTCTCATGACGGCAACTGAAATAATATAATAGCAATCAGCAATCGGTTTGAAATTCGATTCATTACTAAACGGTTTCGCTCTGTCTTCCAAATCAGAAACTCAGAAGCAACCAATACTCTATGCATCAGTTCATTCTAATCCAACTAACAAAAATTACATAACTGGCAAACCCAAGCAATTCAAGGAATGAGGCAATGAAATGAATGAGCTTACAAAATAAGAGAGAGAGAGAGAGAGAGAGAGAGAGAGACAGAACCTGCTTGCGGAACATAGGAGAGTCGTCGAGCTTTGCGAAATGCATTTTTGAGAGCGCTATTTATCCCTAACTTGAGCAACTTGAAAACAAATGCTAATTAGCATTACAGCAATGCTCCATCTTCGCTGAGTGAAACTGGTTTACGAGAGATCGTGAGCATCTGTATCAGCTCCAGCTGCATGAATTTCATCCCATTCAAAGCTACAGAGCACCAAACTCTCGTTCAAAAAGAACAGAAGATTTTTCTTTCACTATTTTATTCCGGCTTCAAAACCCTAGAAGTAGCAGTACAAACCGCCCAAACTAAGAAGGACGGGTAGAGAAGACGAAGAAGGAACCCTAAGAAAGGAATCAAGAAAACATTTACACAAGGCTTTGAGCTTTTTGATTCAGCTTAGCACTGAGCCCTTGGGAACCGAGTGATGGATCGATTTAGGCAAGTTTTGATTAACCTGAAAATGTTGAGACCATGAGAGACAGTAAGACAGACACAGTCTCTTTGATAAATGCGAAGAATAACACAACACACTACCTTCCCTTCCCTTCCCCAAAACCCCTCTCTCTTTTCTTTCACTTTCCTTTTTTTTTTCTCTCTCTTTTAATTTCTGCGGTATTAACTCACAGTTAACCGCAGCCAAACTACGTCGTTTTGGGGGGATTAAATAGTGAAATCCTCGAATACATCGGATTAGTCCGTCGATCAGGCACTGTGAGTCTCTGTGACAGTGCTCAACTTTACAGGGTACGAGAAACGAGGACGACCATTCGTATCAACGCACCGCTCGGCGCGTAACGCAAACATCAGAAACGCTGCTGACTCGTCAGCATTCATTGTGGAAGTGCGCTTGCTCCACTCCGTCGTGGGAATCCAACGGCTGAGAGACGCCGGTTACATTTCACGCGCCTAGGCTGCAGCTTGAGGAGCGTGGGAGTGGTACTCAATTAGAGAGATGCTTCTGTCACGCACACATTAAGCACTTCATGGAGTGGGACCCCGGGATATAAATTTCCCTCCATATCCATGCCCGACACAGGACACTGGAGTTTCGAATAGTAGAGGAAACAAAAAATTTAAATAATAGTGGAAAATACTATTATAAAATTAAATTTTACCCAATAATAAAATATCTGACAGCGAAATTGCTTTTTTTTTCTCAGATCTAAAAAATAAGGGAAAATTTTAGGGAAATTGATCTTTCCCTTTTCTCAAGTGCCTAAATCAGGTGGACCATGGACCAATGGGGTGGTCCTAACAGGTACTCCGATTGATGCTCCGGCTGACCACACTTTCAGCTACAGCATTAGCCTTCAAGCAACAGTAGGAAGATTCTGATGGAGATTAAGGCTAATTGCTCAAACACATTCCGATTATCTTTTATCGTGTCTCGGTATTTCACGGATATTTGAGTTTGATCTTGCATTTTTGCTTCATAAGTTTTAATTGAACGCGTACAAAATTTTCATGCTAATCTAAAAATTTAATGTCAACTTGTCACTTGACGTTAAAATTAATGACGATAGTTACGCTTTTTAGGGTATATCATTTTATCGTGTTTCTTACTATTTCATGCTTAAGTGAAGGGTAAATGAATTGAGCAAAGTTTGGTGTAAGTTATTTATGCTTCATTCTTGCGAGATCTGTTTATTATTTGTGATATAGTTGGTTGTGTGACTTGTGTCATTGTATGAATTTGTCATGATAGAAAATCATCATCTTAAGTATTACAAACTCCGGAATATTGTCCCTTGGCACTTGGCAGCATTATAAGTAATCAAACAAAATTGGTCTAAGCTATCCCCTGGCACAAAATAATATATATACATCGAAGAGTCTTATTTGGAAAAATGACTACATCGATATGATCAGTGGCCTAAAGCGTTTACCTTTTTAATAAGACATTATATGCATGATTGGCATAACTGCAATAGGAGAGTGAGACAACAAGATTAGCTTGTCAATGCCTTACTCTTGTTTTGGCTAACAAGATTAGCAGCGTCCTGATTGAGTTGGTAACACTTTCTTTATGTCAAAGCTAGTCACATCAATTTCCATTTCCAATCAACCTCGGATCTCATATTTTGAGACTCCGACACGAATAATAAAAATAGTATACATATAAATTTCGGCCTAAAATTTTACATGATTAATATATCTTTTTTATAAATAGCAAAGATCTCGAAAAAATTACGGGTCTAAGGTAATCAACTCCGAATCTTATCCCAAGTCCCGCCTTGTTTTAACTTCACAACATCTACGACTAGACCGTCTATATATATATCATTGAGAATTGATTAATGATGGCGCCTAGGATGAAAAGAGCACTAAAGCTTCGGAACACTGAATCGCTTTCCTATAAGTGGCCATGAAAACTCAATTGTATGAACATGGACGAGCAAACATTGTGTGAAGTGAATGCTTTACAGAATGAGCGGCATTTTTCTTCGTGAAAAGAAGAAAAGCAAAAGAATGTGCGACTATGTATCTCAGTGTGGAGATTGAAGAAGTAACTACTTTTCTCTTTATGACCTCGACCATGTCCTAGCTATATATGTTCACTTTTTGACCATTTCCAACTCTCTTCTGCCTTCGCACTTCACAGTCGAAGCCTTTACTTTATCAGCAGCACGATGATTAACCAATTAGTTATGTAAATGACTGGCCGTAAAATAAAATTTACCCATTTTGTTAGGGTACGTCGGCGGACAAAAACTACCAAAGCATGTGCAATATGACACGAGCTATGGAATCTTTGTACCAGAAATTCAGGGTTTTGTGTATAGAGCTATAGTCATGTAGTGCAGTGATGATTGATCGATGAAAATCATAAGGTCTTGTTTGGCTAGACTCTATTATTTTACCCGGACTTGACTATCTTTGAACTCTAGAGTACTCTTTTGCACTTATGTGTTTGGTGCAGCATTAAACTGCAATAGTCTTTTGAGTACAGAATCCAATGCGTTTTCAGTTTTCTTCAAGGGAAAGGAAAATGAAAACAGTTGCATGGCTTTGGCCTCTCAAAGGCATTTCATCGAACATGTGGTGTTCATTTTGATGAAAATTATAAATGCATGAATTAGCTTCGTGTATGATATATGTACGTGCAGATCCGGAGAAATATGTGAAAGCACACGCGTTAGCACCCCTAAATCCGTCAATGTTGTAAAATTGAAACTTGAACTTGTTTCCTTTAGATCAACTTATGGCTTTGCTATTGCTTGGCCCAAAGAGAAGATGCTGCAATGATCAATCAAATTAAACACGTGTGGTGCATTCAGTGACAACCAAGACCTAAGAACAATACACACTCAAAAGGCCATAGATCATCGATGCATAAATTGCAATAAGAAAGATTTTACACATAAAAAAAGAGAAAGGAGGAAGAAAAATAAGCCAAAGAGAAGGAAAGGGAAGCTAAAGGACCGACAGATAAGGACATCCCATATGAAGATGGAACTAAAGTGAAACATTGTGTTGCTTTTGTGCTCTTATATATGATCAACTAGTTAGCTTTTGGTCTTAAACTACTAATCCCCGCTTAATCAGGCTGTAATATTTCAATGTATATATTGCTATTGAACCTGCATTATCTAGCTGCAAATCTTCATTGAGACGATGATAATCATTAATTAAATAAAGTAAATCCAATTATTACCACATCAAAACAAGTGAAACTTACCTAAATAGCTAGCATCTGGAATGCATTGATCTGGTTTATTGAAGGACGAGTCTGGTATTGAAACCGATTATGGATTTTGGTCAAACTTAGTAATTCAAACTTAGCAAGTTCACCAATAGTGTCTGAACTATTGCTCACCGGTCAATATGCTACCCGAACTTTGAAAACGATCAATGTACTACCTGAACTCAAAAATTCGTATCAACGTGATACTTCTGTTAGTTTTCCGTCAAAAGTCCGTTAAATATGAGGATAAATAAGTCATTTCACTTATTTTTAATTGGGTTAAGTTCACCAACAGTGTCTAAACTATTGCTCACGGGTCAATATGCTACCCGAACTTTGAAAACGATGAATGTATTACCTGAACTTAATTTTTACTACCAACAACATATCTACATCCAATTTTCGTTACTGATCCATTAAATGTGGTCACGTGCTGTGCATGTTACTTGACTTTTAAGGGTAAAGTTGTATTTCTATATAAACTTATTTTAAAAAAATGTAAAATAATTAATTAATCTCTAACCCTTCTCTCTCCTCTTGCATCCCTTCCTCTTCGTCATCAGTTCTTTACCTTGGAATTGTTTCTCTTTTCTTTTTTCTGGTTTCTTCCTCAGTTCTCTCTCTTCAAATTTTTTTTCTCCTCCTCTTTCTGGCTTCTTCCCCAAATCGTGCACTCATTCATCACTGCCGCTCACGGAAATGCCTACAACCTAGTGCCCGTGCTATGTTCCAGGTGCAACTTGAACTCCTCTGCTCACCCCAAGCTCACCGTAACTCACACTAGCATCACTACTAGACCATATCGACGCCGTCGTCCCCGGGGAAGAAGCCGAAAGAGGAGGACAAAAAAAAATTCGAAGAGAAAGAACTGGGAAGAAACAAGAAAAAAGAAAAGAAAAAAAAATTCCAAGGTAAAGAACTGATGACGATGAGGAAGAAATGAAAGAGGAGAGAGAAGGGTTAGAGATTAATTAATTATTTTACTTTTTTTTTTTTTAATAAGTTTATGTAGAAAGACAACTTTACCCTTAAAAGTCAAGTCACATGCACAGCACGTGACCACATTTAATGGATCAGTAACGAAAATTGGATGTAGATATGTTGTTGGTAGTCAAAATTAAGTTCATGTAGCACATTCATCGTTTTCAAAGTTCGGGTAGCATATTGACCCGTGAGCAATAGTTCAGACACTGTTGGTGAACTTAACCCAATTAAAAATAAGTGAAATGACTTATTTATCCTCATATTTAACGGACTTTTGACGGAAAACTAACAGAAGTATCACGTTGATACGAAATTTTGAGTTCAGGTAGCACATTGATCGTTTTCAAAGTTCGGGTAGCATATTGACCGGTGAGCAATAGTTCAGACACTGTTGGTGAACTTAACCCTTTTTATTAAGTCGCTTACATTTCAAATAGTTGAATGAATTTATGAAAGTTCGAGTTCGAGTTTTTAGAGTAGTTTAAGTGGTGAGTGAAGATGAAAAAAATGAAATGTCGATTAAGATTTATTAAGAGTTTGATCATTTTCAAAGTGGACAAACAAAAGGATGAGCAAAAATGCGAAAATTAATGACTTATTAAAAATCCAGATTGTATCAAGTGTCCTACTCCCACCCTTTGCTTTCCATTGAGTGACTTGCAACATGATATATAATGCCTTGTTATAGTAAATGTACAAGTATTTTTAGTGAGGTAAGTGCGACTGTCAACTTCGATTGATTCGATTTTTACTATGAGATTTATTTGTTTTACTTTCTCATAATAATTGGTACTACAGGATTTATTTGTTTTACCTTCTCATAATGAAGTAAGTTTATGGATATACATTCACTAGTCTTCACAAATGTTACTAAGCAGAAAGTTACACTGTTTAAGGGGCACAGTAACCGTTTAGGCAATCTTCTTAAACAAAATTCTCAAGTATCGAGCTTGATGTTATTTTTGAAAGCTTATAAGTAAAGGGTTCTGTTTAAAATGGCTAAGATCAGATGGGGTCCTAAAGAATGCCACTTGTCTTTGGATTCTATCTAGAGCAAAGACTCAAAGAGAGCTAAGGCCCATTTAAGGTCTATTCCAAATCTAAGTTGGGTATACAGCCTTGTATATTGCGTCAATTATAGGGTGACCAAATAACCTAATTGTCCTTACTGAATAATGCAGAAGAGTTTCGTTGCATAGCTCCAAAACCCACCATTATCCCTTACCTGGAGGTCGCATTCTCTATTGTCATATCTGGGTTCTCAAATCATGCACACGGTTATAGATTTTATTTGGATAGCCCACTACAGATTGAGAATACATTTCCCATATTCCCACATCGGTAAGTATACATTAGGGAAAACAAATACTGGTATATGATGGAAAAAGAACTCTTTAACCACTCTTTTTTTTAGGGTTTAGGACAAATTTGTCTGATTGAATTAAAGATAATAATGAAAATTTCCCATCCTTCTAAAAACATATAAAATTGATTCCTACGTCTTTAGGTTTAGTTCGCATGGAGTGTGAGAGAGTTGAGGAACGGTTTATAATTAGTCTAAGTCAAATGTTCAAATGTAAAAAAAAAATAAAAGAAGAATCAAACAACATATCCAATTTCGAAATAAAACACCTTAGCAATGCCACCCCTAAATTTCATTATAAAAAAAAATTCCACCCCTAAAATATAATATAATTATTCCAATTTTTATCTCAAAATGCTTTGCATCTTTGTTTGGCTCCACTTATATTCCATTGTAGTACTAGTAAAGTATGTGTCACAATTCCAAAAAAAAAAATATGTATGTGTCACAATAAATGAAATAATATTTTTTTAAAAAGACAAACAATACTTTAGCATGCTAGAAATTGAAACAATGATACTAAACAATACATTTGGGATACAATAAATATCTTCTTCTAAAAAAAAAAACATTTGGGCCAAAACTTATACTACGTGAACTAGCCCAAACACTTATACTAGCCCAAACACATGTACTTTTTGGTTCGAACTGGCCCAAACACTTTCCCTCCGAAAACCATATGATTCTGCATTATGTTACTGTTTAGCCAAGAACAAACTTTATATATAGCTGCATTAAAGCCTCACATTAGTGTTTTACACAAAATCAAACCCCTTCTCCGAACAGTGTTCGGCGTCATTCCATCGGCTAGTGCCAAATTTAGGGCTTCCGTTAGTCCTTTATAAGCACACTGATCCAAGTTGAGAGAGCGACACACTAAGGTTTTTTCAGAACCAAAATTTCCTCTGATCATTCGCCATAGAAAGCAAGCTCGAGCTCGAGATTCCACAAGTCCCAAAAGGTATATATGAAGCTCATCATCGACTTTTCTTTTGCTTATTCTAGGCCTATTTTGGACACTATAGTTCCGATCATTGTTTTAATTTAGGATTTCTTTCAAATCTGCACGAATTAGAGGAATTAATCCATGACTTTGCTTTAAATTTTATGCCTATCGTGCATTTATACATGCAGATACTTTATGTGATTTAGGAAACTATGACTTTGCTTTTCGTTTATAGTTTTTTTTGAATGATTTGTTAAACCACCCTAATATATAACTCTAAACTCTGACTTTGCTATCTAGTTCCGGTCATTGTTTGAATCCTGGAAAATTTGTAATCTGCACCTCCTATATATGCATAAAATTGATGATAGTTTTTGTTCATTCCATTGCTGGATAAACCTTGGAAAATATAATTTATGATATTGGGTTTGTCACTGTTTGTGGAGGGTTGCACAACCACCCAAAGTATTGCTGCCATATTGGAAATATTTAGTGTTATCAACTTTTTTCATTAATCAGAGAGGAAATTTTTGTTGGCTTTTGGTTTTGGTGAAGCGCATGGGACTATACTAGTTTTGGCATGCATGGAGCTTGAAATTAGAGCTAGCTTCAGTTGTAATGTAATAATGCATGCTTGGTTTTATTTTGCGATTTGTTGTTTTATTTTGCGTGGGTACTTTTGTTACTTGATATGCAAAATCTATCATGTTATACACACTTCTAGGTATAAGTTGTTATTGTATAATGATCGCTATGACATTTTTCCATTCCAGAAGCAGGTGAATCATGTCTGGCCGAGACATATCGTTTTCAGATGAGGACTTGAGGGGACTTGAAGTCCCGCACAATGATGCACTTGTTGTGGGTATGATGGTGGCAAACACTAAGCTGGACAAGATTTACTGTACCACAGTATTCTTTACCTTTCCACTCTGAAGCGATTGGGGTTCAGCAAGAGTGATGTTCGCCCAATGGAACAGACTATTCGTGGCAACTGGTGATGGACTACCCTTCAGCTTACGACATCATCTTAGGAACAAAAGGGTTGGGTGCAATGAGGGCGGTAGTGTCTATATATATACCATCTACTCATTCGTTTCTGGACCGAAGCTGGAATTGGAGAGGTCAGAGGAAGTCAGCAGATAGCTAGAGATTGCGAGAAGGCTATCGTGGAAAAAGCAAGGAGCAAGGACTCTTCAATCAACAAGGTCGCGGTGGTTATGTAGTTGCAGGGCAGAAACAGTACTCCTTGGCTTGTGCTTAGCTAGTTATGGGAGAATCGTAGTAATTTCAGAACTTTTTAGTTTCGGCTTTCATCCTAACATTTAGTGGCCTATGTGCCAGTCCAAATTGCAACATTATTTTGGTTTGGGAACCCTGTTTGTGTATATTTGTGCTACTTAACTATGCTCCAGATCCTTAATTTTGAATTGAGTATGACTCATCTCGTGGAAGCTTTTATTTTCAAATATAGATGCGGAGATGCCTATGTTTAGTACTAGGGCCTCAGGTTTTGGGATTTGGGATTTGGACAGGGAACGTGTTTGAGACTTTGAGTAATTGGTTAAAATTCAGGCCTTTGTTGGTACCTGTTTTGCCAACCATGCAAATGCTTAATTAACCTGTCATTTTTTCAGTCAAGTTGCACTACTTTCCGAGTCATTTTCCCATCCTTTAAAAAAAGAACCATATGATTCTGCATGCTATTTGTTTTTCGGCTAACAACAGACCTTAGTTAATATAGCTGTACTAATTAAAGCCTCAATCAGTTAAAAGCCTGCGACTAGGATCAGGAAAAAAGTGACATTCTCCCCCTTGAAAATTGAAACTTGGGGGACAAGCTAGAGTCAATGGGGACAATAAGAGCAAGTGCACCGCAAGAGGCAAAAGGCAGAGGCAAAAGACATGGTTTTGCCCCCATTTGTGCAAAATTCACCGATCTTGTCATTGCCTCTCATTTTTTCATGCACCCCAAAAAGGCAACACCTTGAGTTTTCATTTTAATTCAATGGCCATATCTGGTCTATCATCAAAAATGTTTAATTATATGGTTCATCATGTGTCAATCCTCTTTGCATGTGCAGCTTTCATATGTGGTCACAGGGAATAGATCGACATGGTCAACATGCAAAAGTTGCCAGTGGCACTGGTCGACAATGCTTGGAGTCGGGCAATTAAGCATGCGGTGCATGAATTTTTTTTCATTTTGGGCTGGTCTTGCCCCTTGCGGTGCACTAGCTCTAAGTCTCCCTGTCACAAAGAAAATAGGCTGAACAAGATATTTCTTAATTAAAAGCTTTAGTCTTAAACTCCCCAAAAGTGGGATTGAGAAACAAATATCAACACTAAAGAATTACAAAGAGCAGACCACAATGCTGAGAAAAAAAAAATATATATCACAAGTAATGATGGTTAGTAAAAAATTTGTTATTTGACCCAGCTCTCAAATTTTATTTCAAGAAAAGAAAAAATGATGGTTAGTAAAAATAAATGAAAAGGATTGCAATTGTGGTCAAGACAATGTATATATATACTTATTTTTTATTAGCAATTTGAAACTATTGTCTATGGTTTAAGCAGCAACCACCTCCTAAAGGATGAGATTGGAGCTTTCCATTTCACTGCCTTTAATTAAGCGGTTGTAAGCAATTGCAACCATGGCACTGTTCGTACATTCTTCTCTCCTACAAGTCCAACAAAATAAAAATTACCTGCAAGAGAGGAACATGCAGTAGAATGATTGCATGCAATTACTTTAGACGTGAATTACTTCTCAGCAGTAAAAAGACCAAATCAAAATTATATGGAAGATCGAGCCCCATGGCCAGCTAAGAAGAAGAATCAATGTATTAGTACATGGCTCAACTCAGAGTTAAGATCGATCGAGACTGTTAATACTACACAATTGTTTTAGTTTATATTTTTAACGAGGAAACGTCAATCATTCATAGGAAACAAATTAATAAGAGTTCACATGAATACGTACGCAACAAGAAAACGAAAACACGATTGACGATTGGCAAGTGAAATTGATGGAGGCCTGTTTCTGCTTAATTTTCATTATGTACCATTCACATCAAGTGCATGCAATAAGCTAGCTTGTTATTAATGCATGGCTACAGTCTTTATTAATTGTAAGATTCATAAACTACGTACCCAAACCAGAAATGAACACATGCATCTCACTATTCACTAACAAAGTGAGTGGAATCATTATTGTTGAGCGCATTGGACCCTCTCGGCACCACCAGGCATATCCTCCTCATCTTCCTCATGTGCCTCTTGAGACTGCTTTGCTTTCTTTCTTCGCATTTCATCCTCGTCCACATCATGTAGCGTAGTCTCCTCGCATTCATCTAGTTCCTTATCAGTCAGCTGCGATGTCGAACCAGACCCGTGAGGCAGCACAGACTCGAGTCCGGTGCTCACTTCTGGGTTTATCGAATCCGGGAACTCCAGAGTGAAATGGACATATAACATGCCCTTCATAAATCCCATCTGGTAGATTGGCATGCCTTCACCATTTATGGCCTTGTACTGATCAGGCTTGACAACTTGCCCTGGTTGAGATTTAATCAGAAGCCTCCTGCCGTCCAAATGCGTCAGTACAAATTGGAACCCACAGAGTGCCTCCCTTAGCGACAAGGTGTGTTCAAAGATTAGGTCATCCCCGTTTCGCTTAAACTTGGGGTGGTCCTTCTGCTGTAGGAGAAAAACAATATCCCCTGTGATGGTGTCAGGCTCTTGGTCAGCTTCGCCGGCGAATGTGATCCTCTGCCCGTTTTGCATTCCCTTCTCCACATGGACTTCCAATGCTTTCTTCTCCTGGACAACCTTGGCACCCTTGCACTGCTGGCAGCGGTCCTTGGCATTAATGGTCTCGCCACTTCCCTTGCACTCATTGCATTGGTGGCGCATTTGCTGCATCATGTAGCCGACTTGTCGAGTAGTGACTTTCATTCCAGACCCTTTGCATCCACGGCACTCCGTTGAAGCACCTGACTTAGACCCTTTGCCCTTGCACTCGGTGCAGATTTTGTTGCGAGAGAGAGAAAGCTTCCTGGTTGTGCCGGTGTATAGATCTTCAAGAGAAACCTTGAGGGGATGGATCGCATCCTCTCCCTTATTTGTCCGCCTTGGGACTCCACCAAACTGGCTGCTGCCACCAAAAAAGGAAGAGAAAATATCAAAGGGGTCGGGGTGGCTAGGTCCTCCTTCATCCTTGAGGCCGTCCTCTCCATACTGGTCATAGATTTCACGTTTCTCTGGATCACTCAGAACCTCGTATGCTTGGGACAACTCTTTGAACTTTTCTGGATCGCCACCCTTATCAGGGTGGGTCTTGATGGCGGCTTTTCTGTAAGCCTTTTTCACATCGTCTTGGGAAGCGTTCTTAGGCACTCCGAGGATCTCATAGTACTTGGTGTTGTCACTTTTCTTTGGAAATCTCCCGTTCATCTTCTCGATCTGTCGATTTTGCGGTGAGCAGCTGGTTTTCTTCGGCACTTGCTGATGATTTTGTTGTCCTAAACCTCAATTGTGGCGGTATTTATTATAGACAATACAATGAGGCTAGGGCTAAAAAATCTAATCCAACTAGGAATACCAAACATCATCCCATTAGGAATAGGATACATGAACAAACTAGGAAACAATGGTCTCTCGCTGGTTCTTGAACCCTTCTTATCGATGTGCTGCTTTTCACTTTAATCCTTTCTTAAAATATTACATGCTCTCATTATATTCAACATCCAAATTAAAGTACTGTACATATCATCGATCGATCACCAGAACAAAACTACAAACGTACACTAATGATCGTTGACGTGAATTTGTCTCTACTCTCCAGCTTGATAAGTTGACGTTCTGCAATATGCACGTTAATTACATGAATTTCTATCACGAGAATGACTAGTTTAATTTCTTAAATTTGTACAAAATCTAAAAAGTCGTATAAAAAAAATATTTCTTCATATATCCATCCATACCGTTCTCGTCTAGTGAATATATATATTTGAAGTTGTTATATAAGTAGGGTAACTGAGTTGTGAAGCTGTTTTTATAGTTTTGATTTTAAGTTTCTTCAATTCTTCTTCTAATTCTTTTATTCTGATATTTTTGATTTCTCTATCTAGATCAAAATCTCTTCTTGGCCAATTTTTGGCAGAAGCATAGTCTGCAAAAGAATGTCTCGAAGATTGAGCCAACTCTTTGATTCGTATGTTTGATCTTGGGGCATGATTACTAAAATTGATTTTTACAGTATGTTTGGACCTGGACTTCTTATTTGGGTTGGGATAGCTTAGACAAAAGGTAAATAAAAATTTGTAAAAAATACGAACATAATCAAAGTGTTAGAATAGGTTTAAGTAACTTTTCACTATTGTGTTAAAACATGTGCATAAAACGTGTGCATAAATAGTGAAAAGTTATTGCTTTACTTTCAGCCCGTGGGTGAAATTTAATTATTAGTATAGAAAATATGGATTTTGACTGTCTTTGAAGTATTCTCATGGTGACTCTTCAAGATAGTATGTCCATCTCTGCTTTCCGGAAGGAGGTGGGGTGTGACCAAATGATGCACATTATCATATATATATATATGATATATATACATATGAAACTGACCCAAAAGGGTTTAATTTGGTCGATCCTCCTCAAGTATGCAGTTCCAAAAATTGGATGCATGGTTAGCAATCAAGTTCATTGCAAATAATTATGGTATGTCTTCCTTTACTATATATATTGCAAACAATTCTCTTTCCTGATATGATGGTCATGTGGGTGACTAAGATTTTGAGCTCACCCACTTTTTTTTTTATTCAAATAATAATTCACAAACAATACAAGAACCACATAAACAACCTACTTATAACTAATCAGACCAAAGGGCCTGAACCAAACTTTCAATTGGAGCTACGAAATCTCCAATACACCTCGAGGCAGGAAAAATAGCCATAACGGCCACGAACACTCCAAAACCGACAAAGTTCCAACCAATAGTAGAAGGAGCGTCGGCAAGCCAAACGGGTAGTGCATGGCTTAGAACCCACTTTTAAGTTCAAGAAAATGATTATTGGTCTTATTATATCCATATGGTCACATGGGTGACTAAGAATTTAAGACTTACAATTTTGAGACTTCAATTTGATATGTTAATTCACATCAAGTACATATCATTCATTAATCATTATATATGTGTTACATCATGGCAGTATCTCAATGGACAGTTAGCTAGGAATTAAATATGAGGAAATAGGTACAAGAAGGGAAATATTAGGGATTGAGATCCTCTCCTCACCAATCTCTCCTCATTTTTCCTCACCAACAAATCTTGGCCCTCCATTTCGAAATGGAGGGCCCAGATTTCTTTTACTTTTTCCAAATCTTATACCCCACCCCAAAAGTGTAAACAATCTTGGCCCTCCATTTCGAAATGGAGGGCTGAGATTGCTTGGTGAGGCAATCTCTCTCCTCACCAATCCTCTTGGTGAGGAGAAGATCCGAGTCCAAATATTAGGAGTTTAGGAGATATAGGATCCGATTATATATATAAACTCGCTTGTTTGACCATGCATATATATATATATACAAGTGTTATTGTTGATCTAGCTAGGAAGGAATTAAATATGAGGAAGATTCGATTAATTCGAGTAGATGATGTAAATCTAAACTCGCGCGTTTCACCATGCATATTATATATACACCAAGCTTTTCAAATTTTCAATAGAAAGGAGTAAAAGGCTTTTCAAATTTTCAATAGAAAGGAGTAAAAGGACGACCCGCATTACACGTTTTGATCTATATTTATATTTAAGTTCACCTCAAACTTTGTACTATGCAAGTCCCAAGAATCACATTAATTTATTTTGCTGATCGACAAGTGAACAAACTTTCAAATGACTTGTTGGTTATTAAATTCATTTCGATCGATGATATGGCCTGAAGCAAGGACAAAAATATCGAAAATATTCCCGATATTTTTTTATGCTCGATAAAGATACATATTCCCGAATTTTCGCATATAAACAATGTACAGGCTTAATAAAAATGAGTTAAATGACTACCAGAGGACACAGGAGCATGGACGATTGAGAATTGACAAGCAAGTACATATCTACCTAGCAATGACTATGTACGACTGTCCGTTCGAAATCAACTTAACAAGAACGTGTCTCTAGTCTCTATATATAGACAAAACATACATTGATGATTTTAGAGATCAGAGAGAGAGAATTCTCGTACCAGACAAGCACATTTACGTCTTCCTTGCCTTAATTTGCGGAGGTTTGGAGACGTGATCGACAAAATGATATCCCAGAAGAATTCTCCATTAACAAAGCCTCTGGGATTTCTCTTTCTTACTGTGTTGTCTTTCTTGGTGGTCCATGGAGACGTGCATCACTATGATTTTGTTGTAAGTACTTTCCCTCCATGCCAATTCGAGAACATGCATCCATCTCCCACTGATTTTCTATTACATTCTTGATATGGTGTTTTAACATTCCATCAGGTCAAGGAGAAGAACTTCACTAGGCTGTGTGAAACAAAGAGCATGTTAGTCGTCAACGACAGCTTTCCAGGTCCGGAGATACGAGCTCACAAAGGCGATACAATTTATGTCAATGTTCATAACCAAGGTTACTATGGTTTCACTATCCACTGGTATTTTTACATCTCTCTCTCTCTCTCTCTCTCCCTCAAAAACTGTCCACATTTGCAATTGCAGAGAACCCCCAATATTTTAAGAGTCCCCAAATGATGAAGTACTGAACAACTGATTCTTTTATACTATAACCAAAAAAAAAAAGAACTGATTCTTTTACCAAAGAAAAAAAATGCAATTTCTATACAAATTATAAATGATATTGTTCCTTTCGATTAAGAATCGATCACACTTGGCGCTAATATATGCTCTATATATATAGTCTATACCAGGGGCGGATCCAGACTTCAAATGTTAGGGGGCTAATTTCTTTGAGGATAAATATTTTTTGCCGTGAGGCAAAAAAAAAATTTTACCGATCCAACAAACCTCACAAAAATCTGCACACAATCATTAATTAAGTACATTAGTCTAGTGGTTTTCAACTCAACATCTCTAACTTAACCCATTGGCTTTCTTCTTCCCGTTTCCTCTTTCTTAATTTCTTTGATGTTGGTGTCTTCACCAAAGTGACCAAACCAGATCTCATATCATCGCCACCCTCTTCCTCTTCTTCTCCTTCAATCTGTCATACCCCATCTCGTCCCTGCCCTCAGTTTGTCTTCTTTGATTTTGGGATGATGTCGATCTTGAGTTCTTCTGGGTGGTTTGGAGAGGAGGGTGGCGAGGTGTTTTGGGGGTAGGGGTGAGGAGGGTCGTGCGTGGTGGTGCAGAGCAGGAGTTCTGGGTGGTTTTTTTTTATTTTTTATATAAACTATATATAGGTTTTTTTTTCTTCCCCAAAATCTTGGTAGGGCTTGAGCCCAGTCAAGCCCCTGAATAGATCCGCCCCTGGTCTATACCATGCATGTGTTACGTATATATGCATGATCTGTTTCTCACCTATGAATTAATCGAGAACAATATATATGATATTAATTCTGATGAAAAGCAATGGAAATGTTATGGTATTTTAGTGCATGTATAACATACACTACATTAGGAAAAACTTTTATATGATACCTGAATTATCACCAAATGTAATTTTTGGTACCTGAACTTTCAGAAAAAATTTGGTGATACCTAAACGATTCATCCGTTAGCTATTATAGTACATACCGTTAAATATTCCGTTAAGTGTTTATGTGACATGGGTAAAAAAGTCATTTCATTTATTTTCAAATTTTCAAAATAAATTATACAAAAAAAAGATTTAGATAATTTATCCACAATTTAAGACTAAAAATGAGAAAAAATATTTTTATTTTTATAATATAATTTATTGCCAATTCCTATGTTTTTAATATTTTTTTTAATATTTAATCTTTTTTGTATTGAACATAAAAAAACCGAGACCAATTCAATAGAAAAGAAAAGAAAAAAGAAAAAAGAAATTTTAATATAATTTATTACTATGTAGGTAGTTTTATTATTAATTAAAAATTAAAATAAACTATATTAAAAAAAGTAATTTAAACTTTTTTTTTATTAAAAAATAATGATAATTTATTTTGATTTTAAAATTTGATAATAAAACCACCTCCATGGCATCTTTAATTTTGAATATTGAGAATAAAACTAATTTTTGCATCTTTAATCTTGAATGTTTGGGGATAAAAACTCTAATTTGATTATGTTAATATAATTTTATTATTTTTTTTTATTTTTTTTTATTTTTATTTTTATTTTTAAATTTAATAGTAAAAAATTAGTAATGACTGTTTTGCCCATACTCTAGTCACAAAATTACAAATTTTACCCATGTTACATAAACACTTAACAGAATATTTAACAGTAAGTACTATAATGGCTAACGAATGAATAGTTTAGGTACCACCAAATTCTTTATGAAAGTTCAGATATCAAAAATTGTATTTGGTAATAGTTCATGTACCATATGAGGATTTTGCTTGGACTTTAGAAGTGATTAGTTTTATTTGCTTGAACAACAATTGTAATTCAAAAATGCGATTGCATTTAAAAAAAAAACACTACATGCTATGTAGTTATGTATATCGATCAAACACATCCTAAAAGATGATCTTAATGGTAGAAAATTGTGATATATGCCATGCACTAGTGTATATATAATATTGAAAAGTCTAGATAACACTATATAATATGATATTATGCTACAGGCATGGGATAAAGCAACCAAGAAATCCATGGTCAGATGGTCCTGAATTTATCACACAATGTCCAATCCCTCCTGGGACAAATTTCACCTATGAAGTCATATTGTCTGTAGAAGAAGGAACTCTATGGTGGCATGCTCATAGTGATTGGACAAGAGCTTCTGTTCATGGTTCCATTATCATCTTGCCAGTCGTAGGAACAACATTTCCATTTCCTCAACCCGATGAAGAAGAGATCATTGTATTGGGTATGCAAGAATAAAAGTTATTTATGTACATCATATGAACTTACTTTAATTATTTTGCTCAATTAGTATAAAAATAAGAAAAAGGTCAGCAAATACTTTAATAATCATAACTGTTTGTTATTGAAATCTTTATTCAAGTATTAACTTTACAAAAAAAAAAATTCAAAATCGTGGTAGTAATGTCTGGTCATCTAAATTATGCAAACTAGCATTCTTGCACGCCGGTACGTTCATGCGAAATGAGAAACTTTCTCACATATTTTATTGGGTAAAAGTTATAAATGGTCCCTGTGGTTCGGGGTCTTACTTATTTTTGCCCTTGTGATTTCAAAATATCTAATTCTAGTCATGTGGTTTGAAATATTAACCAATTTTGGTCCAGATACTAACTCTGTTAAACTTCCGTTAAAGAAAGATGGTTTAAATTGTCTTTTTCTTTCTCTGAAACATCTTGACTCGTTCTTCTTCTTTGTTGAGAAAGTCAATTGCCTATGATAAAGTGAGGATGATGATTCTGCCATGCTTTGTTGGCGTCTCTCTCTCCATGTGCAATTTCAATTTGAAATGCCCAGATCACTTTCTTTTGGATTAGAATTCCCATTCAATTTTAGTTGGCTATTTATGATACCAATTATTGATTTTGTAACTTTGCCACTAGCCCGAGTCCCTTTTCTATGATCCCATTAAGCTATTCATCAAACAGTAATCCAAACTTTAATATTGAGTTCCTGCTGGAAACACCATGGATGAACAATAACTACAATGTCCAGATCGAACAAGTTTTCATGGATGTGGTAGTCTAATGTTTCATGTTTGAAAAGACATATTTAACCCTTTTTTTTTACAGAGTTAGTATTGGGTTCAAAATTGGTTAACATTTCAAACCACATAATTAAGATTAGACATTTTGAAACCACAAGGGCAAAAATGAGTAAGACCCCAAACCACATGGACTATTTATAAGTTTTACCCTATTTTATTTGTTGTTCTGCATCATTTGTCCTTCTATTTTATTATATTATTTTTAAAATTAACTAATAAATTTGTTCGAATATAAAATATGAGAAGAAATAAAAAAGAATAATTTTTTTTTTTTAAAGGCAAGTGAGCAAGTTTGCACGGGTCTTTATAAATATGGTTTTATTTTTTATTATTCTGTTTATTATTTTGACCTTAATATATTTGAGTTTATATATTAACTAATATAGTTGAGAAGAGGCGATTTTTAGGTTTTTTAATATTTAACCAAACTCTGAATTAAATGATGTACACTAAACTACTTTATATTTCACTGAAATTTTGTAAGAAATACTTTCAAGAAGTAAAACATGAACAAATCTGATTATTGTCTGAACATATATATCTAGTGAACTTAACCGCACATTTATGAATTATGCATGGTTAGCCTTAATTACTAGAGAATGGCTAGCTCAATTCATAAATATTTCAAGCACAACTCAGCATTGGTGGTATATGGTTGACATCTGTGTTATTGTATTTGTTGATTATTGCAGCATCCTGGTACACAGATGAATTGCATTCAGTAGTTGATGCGGATCTGGAATCTGGTAGAGACTTACCTTCTTCAGATGCTTACACTATAAATGGCCAACTAGGGGATCTTTGCCCATGTTCCAGTGGTATGTTATAGACACAATAAAAGTGAAAAATTGCAAAATGAAATGAACAACCACAATTACTCTTTAGCTGAAAATAACCATAATTTTCATATTGCAGAAACAACCTATCGCCGGAAGGTAGACTACGGCAAGACCTATCTGCTTCGTATAGTCAATGCAAATTTGAATGCAGAAATCTTCTTTGCAATTGCTCAACACAATCTCACTGTGGTTGGACTCGATGGAGCCTATATAAAACCCATAACCACACCTTTCATAGTGATACTTCCGGGACAAACAATGGATGTCCTACTCGAAGCAAATCAGCCTCTGGGCCAGTATTACATGGCTGCTCGACTATTTTGGACCGAGGATGCCCAAATTGATAATTTTGACCATGTAAATGCTACTGCCATCCTTGATTACAACGGCAACTATACTTCAACATCTCCTTCCTTTCCTAGAACCCTTCCCTCTTACTTCGATATGCTTTCAGCGTTAAGTTTTACAGGCCAAATTAGAAGCTTAGCGACCCCGGAATACCCTATCAATGTCCCACTCAATGTTACTACCAAAATGTATATAGTAGTTTCTATGAATGCGCTTTACTGTGAACATTCAGGCTGTGATTCAGACTATGAAATTGCTGCAAGCCTAAATAACATAAGCTGGGCAAACCCTAGCATTGATGTTTTGCAAGCTTACTACAGGTATTTCCTAACGTACTCTTCCATCTTGTTATATATTATGGATAAAATGATGAATAGTTTGTGCCAGCTAATTGTTCATGCATTCACATGCCTACATATTGTATGTCTAGAAACTTTTCAGATATGAGATTAAGTGATTAACTTCACTCACATTCGTAACTTGTATCGAGTTACACCGGCCTCAAGGCTACATTTGATGTGAAACAAAAATTTACATTCTCGCACTTTAATATATGTTTAATTAGGTAATAGAAAAAATCTAGTAATTAATGTATGAGACTGCTAATCTGAACATTTTGATGCAGGAACATAAGCGGAGTTTATACCACAGATTTCCTAAACCAACCTCTTTCTCACTATAACTACACAGAGGCGATCTTTGATCCTGATATTGTCTACACAGATCAAGGGAGAAGGGTGAAGGTGTTGAATTACAACGAATCAGTCGAGATTGTGTTCCAAGGAACTGATGTTCTAGATCATTCCATGAGTCATCCAATACATTTTCATGGCTATAGCTTCTACGTGGTCGGATTTGGTTTGGGGATTTTTGACAATGAAACTGACCCAAAAGGGTTTAATTTGGTTGATCCTCCTCAAGTAACTACCTATGCAGTTCCCAAAACTGGATGGTTAGCAATCAGATTTATTGCAGATAATCCCGGTATGTCTACCTAGCTTAACTATATTGCAAATTTATATAACAAGTGACATAAATGTTTTTCCTGTCATTTGGTGACTAACAATTTGTGTTAACATTACCCACTTTTAAATTTAATATCAAAAGTGAGAGATAAATCAGGTATTATATATATATATATTAATCTCGATTTTAATATATATAATTCAAGAGTAAGTGAAACTTTATTCAAATTAATAAGTGAAATGCAGTACAATTTTGACATTAAAATAAATCTTATTAAATTAATATCTCCAAGCTAGCATGAATGACTGTATAAAATCATAAAATCATTTACAAGTATGATTGTATTGGCAGGAAAAAAGAAAAAAAGAGACCATTATATATATTGTGTATTAATTACTTGTCTACTTCACCCATCATGTTCTAAGAGAGAGAAATGAACATACGATGGTAGCTAGCATATGTAGAGAAGGGAAATCAGCTAGCAGAGATATATATGGTCATCGATCATATGTTAAATACTTGTATACAATTAATCAATATTAATTTTTTGTACGTAGGTGTATGGTTTTGGCATTGTCATTTTGAGAAACACTTGAGTTGGGGTATGGAAGCTGTATTTATAGTGAAGAACGGAGGCACTGCTGAGACTAGCATTCGCGATCCCCCATCTTACATGCCTCCATGTGCAGTATCCTTGAACTCTCGTGTCCAAGATTTTGATGCATCTATTGGCAAACAAATACTGGAGTAGCTAGATCGACTACAGCTGTGGATTCGATCATCCTTTTCATCTCGTTCTTGCTTTATATATAGATCGATCTCTATAAATAATCTCTAATTAAGCAGGCTAGGGTTTTTGCTGTCTGCATGTCGTCAATCATATATCTTGGTTTGATGTACGTTGTTTCTTTTATGTAAGCTAGCTTATTTATTTGGGTTGATCTATCTATTGATCACTAAGTATATATATATATATATATATATATATATATATATATGTATGGTCATGAACATAAAGTTTACATGAAGCTAGCTATTCGATTTGAGGTGATGATGAAGCATTTGTACTAGTACGTGCCCATTCTCATCGGAGTGTTTTTATATTTATGACGTCAAAACACACATTGATATTCTAAGAGAATCGAACCTCAAGATCTCTCATGGTTCAACCTTCACTATACTAATCACCTTCGGCTAATTAAGCAATGTATTTTTCTTTAATTAATTGCTTGCCTCAAACAATGACCGAAACGTACTCGCATCTACATACGCAATTACTCGGTGAAAAAACCAAAAATGATATTCTAAGATCTTAGGGAGCCCCTTACCTGCCATTCAAGCCCGCGTTAGTATCTTTTGGCCCATTAATTCTATTATCTGGCCCAAACCCGATCGGACCAGGAAATGAATGGATACTAAATTAAAATTTTCACCAAGGCGGTGCTCTGCCTCCGATTCCAATATAGCCTCAAATCTGTAAAAATTATTGAGAATCGAAACCTGAAAGAAAATCCATGGACGACAGCTTCAGACTCCGGGCAGATAAGATTTTCGGATCGCTCTCTGCGTCGCTCTCTTCCTCTCTGCAACCACAATCCTCTCCCTGGTCCGTCGCCGACGATGAGGTCGAGCGCCGAGAATGGAGGCGCTGCACGGACGCCCCTGACAGAGACAAAACGCCGTGTTCTTCGTCGTTTGAGGGTGATTTTGGAATCGGATCGTCCATAGGCATGGATCCTACTCTGGATTTCGAGGTTAGCGTCGAGTATTTCTTTTCCGATCGTTGCTATTAAGCTGAATAGGAAGTAATTTACACATTCACTTACATTGTCCATAGAAATTGAAAACCTAATTGTATTTACGAGAATAGTAATGCTTTATGCAGTAATGGCTTTTCCTAATTTGATCAAAAAGACTAGAGCTTGGTCCCAAATAATAATGTGTTGGAATATTAACGACTTGGTTGTTGTTTTTTTCAATTTACAGTTTACTTGTGCTGTTTATGGAAACTGAGATTTGCTTTCCCTCTAATTTGTGCAGGAAGAGGAAGATGAATATGACAAAGTGGCTTCAGGTGCTGAAGGTGTTGATGATGATCGTTTGTTTATGGACGATGTTACCCACCATGGCTCTTATTTAAATTCTCACAATGTATTGCATCGCAGCAACAAAGATTCGCGTGCGAATCACCTGGCTGCAAGGCACAGGCTGAAAGAAGATGATGCTGAAGCTCAGAACCCTAATCGTACACCAGTGGCTTCTACTTCACCAGTTAAGGAGCCGCCTGCAAAATCACCTGAAGATGGTGGTCAGCCAAAGCCTATACTGAAAAGGAAAGAGAATTCCTCGGTTATCAAGTCCCGAAAACGTGTCAGGTTTGACCCTGCTTTCGTAAATCAGAATGATTGTGAAGAGTCATCAGGAAAAGTTCAAGACTTGGTTTCAGATAATGGTTCTGGATTAACTGCTTCTCGGGTTTCTTTGAAGAATAAAACTGCTGCTCAGGTTCCTGATTACTTGGTGAATCCTTCTAAGTATACTTGTTATAGTTTCGATTCAACAAGTGAAGTTCATCAAGGTGGCAACACCAAGGATTTTATGGACTACTTTACTCCGGTTGAAAGCTCAAGGTCAGAGATGGAGGATGCATCGGCTCAACTGCCCGAGTCTGTGACTTTCGTTCCAAAGAAAAAGGCTGGAGATGGTAAATCAGTCGATGGTAGCACTAGAATGAAGCAGGACGAGGAAGATGACAATAAGCAGTCCTTAAATCAAAAAGGCTTCGCTGTTGTCATTGCAGCTATGGAAGAAAGTGAAATCAGTGCAATGGAGGAGGAAGACAAGTTGGAGCCAAATGCAGCCCTTTTAAGTGATTGTTTACCAAAACGTGGTCGGAAGTTTCGAACAAAGTCGATGTCAGATGATGAGTCTGATTCTTGAGGTTCTATGAGATTCAGACAGGCTGTGCTGTGCTGGTTGCAAATCTGTTTTATGATTTCTCCATGATAGTGTGTGTATTAACACTTCATCCTGAGAAGTTCTCCTTTCAAACATAAGTCTCATTGTATTGTAGGAGTTTTTATAGTTCATGTTAATCACTATAAAACCTTTCTCAATACACACATATTTGCGTCCACATGTAGAACCTTAAGTAGGATATATATATATATATAATTTGCAAACTTACAATGCTCTCGCAAAATGATTTAGTGACAGCAGTAGACGTAACTACTGACAATGTAAGATTCTAATCGATATCAAAAGCCTGTACAGTCACTAAGACATTTGACAGGGAATATATGAAACAAAAGCAGCGGCACAAATGTGCTAAACCTTCGATTTTTCTAAACATTAAGAAAAAGCAGCAGAAATGTGCTAATCCTTTGAAATTTCTAAACATTATCTGTGTATGGATCCTATGCATTTAATAAAATTTTAGAAATAGAAGTAGAAGAACACATGTCAATGCCCTTCCACAAGATAAATGATCAAATTTGATCCACCAATTCTCGGCCCCCGCTAACATCTATGAGTCTTGAAGATTCTTCTCTTATGTACACTGATTTTTGATTGCCTTCCCTACAACTTATCAGCAATTCTCATGAAAGCATCTGCAAGCTTGTTAAGAACAGCAATTAAGCTATCAGAATGTTCTTTCCTCTGCTCCCTATCCAGTTGCAAATGCGAATTCTGAGCCTCAAAATAGTCAGCCAGCATTTTACCATTCTTTTCCATGACATCAATCAACTGATTCTGCAAACTGAATGGTTCCTCATCTCCATCTATTGCAAAACGCTTCCTTTTTCGGTTGTGAGAAGTAGATCCCATCTCAGGAATTGAAGGTGGCTGTTTTTGGCCTGCTGCACCTGCAGACAACAATCAGATTCATTCACCCACATGGACTTGCCATCTAATAAACGCAAAACTCAAACAATTGGTCAAGGTATTTACCTATGAAGGAATTAGACAACACAGAAATAGATTTGTTTAAACTTTGATCCATTTCAACTTGTAAAAATATATTAACAATTTAACATCAAGTTCTGGAGACAAATACCAATGCTGCTCAAACTAAGTCCAAAAAGTGACTGATAAAAACTATATCCCGGGCATGATGACCTAACAGATTCTTGGTAGCACTAGAAATGAAAGACTATATTAGGAAGCAAACCTAGACGATTTCTCTTTTTCTATTAGGATAGAACCTTAAATTTGTTCAAAATCTATCCCTTTTGACAATAAAACAGTACAAAACATGCTCATGATATATGTAAAATTATCAAATGACAATCATGCATTTTAACCGTTTGTTTTAAGGCTCTCATAAATTAAGTTAACACACCACCAAAAACATAGGCCAATTTTAACATATATGATGCATTAGATTGTGATGAGCAAAGTTAATGGCTAATTGCAATAGAGGTACTTGTTACACATAAAAATCGGAGATTCTTGCAGTCATTCAAAACCGGATATATTGAGAAGCTGGAAAAACTCGAGAGTAGGTACTATCATAATCCTCAGGCAAACAGCGAAAAGTAATGAAATTTAAAGCGGTAGTGCTAGTCTGATTAGATGATTCTTTTCTTTCGCAAGTTCCTTAATCCTTTCCAAACATATTCAAAATCTTCATTCACAAATCACATGACGGTAACTAGTTTTGATAAACAGTAATATCAAGGGTTGAGGCAGACAACATTACCTTGTCCTTGGCACGCTTGCGGTATTGGTTTGTACAGCTTCTCTGTTAAATCACAAGACAGTCGAGACATTTCAAAGTATCAGCAACCTTATCCAATAGACAACTAAAGCGACTTGCTTTCAATATTATTGTGACAACAATGTGCCCATAAAAACCCAAGTCCCACAAGCAAAATACTTACCAAGTTACCAATCTAAATGCCTAAAAACACAGCCTCATTGATTTTCACCCCACCCCACCCCACCATGGCCCTGCTTCACCAAATCCCTAAAAGAAGTTCCATCACCAACTCTATAACATCACTGATCACTCCCTCCCTAAAGATCCCACTTTTTTCAATAAACAAATAAAAGAAATTGAAATCAATACCAAACAACATTTGAAATTCACCCAAAAAAGATTACTTTTTTTAATATAAAAAAAGAAAGTAAGAAGTGTGAATTACCTGATATTGGCAAAGGAGCTGGAATCCCGGTGGTGCTTCCCGGACTTTTCATCCGGACTTCCTTATCGGGGCTCCGACCCGACTCGTCTTGCTCGTAGTCGGAAAACAAACCGTCGTCCGTGGGCCCCTGTCTGCTATCAAAAAGCTTCTCAACCTCATCGGGCAGACCCTCCTTGGGGTTGTCGGACTCCATCATCGACATCAGAGGCGGAGGCAACGCCAGCGTAATCGGAGCACCCGAAACAGCCTCCATTATATCATAAACCTCCTTGTCAAAAAACCCCGGCAGCTTTCTCTCCCTCCTCAAATCGTTCCGCATGACCCAAAACGACTCCGTTTCGTCCTTCCTCTGCGCCTCCCACTCTCTGATCTTCTTGTAGTCCCCCGCCAAATTGCTCCACCTCTTCCGGCACTGGACCGGCCCGCGGTTCACCCCGTGCTTCTTGCAGTACGTCGACACCGCCGCCCATTTGGGCTCTGCCTGACCCGACCCGAAGTCCGACCGCGGGGTCCGGCCCCCACTGCCCCGGCTCTCCGCCGCCCTCTTCCCCTTTATCAGGACCAGAATCTCCTGCCGCGTCCAGCGTGGCAGCCTCGGGGCCTTGCTGGCGTCATCCCCGGTCTCCGCTGACGCACGCGCGGCGTCAGCGCCGTTAGTGTCGCCGTCAACGGGGTTGGTGCTGCTCCTCAAACTCAACTGCTGCTGCTGCTGCTGCTGCTGCTGCTCCAACTCCAAGGCCATGACCATAAATAAAAGACGGAGCAATAGAAAGAATTTATTTTGAAACGCACGTGACTTAAATCCGTAGTTAAACGGCGTTTTGGGGGACGGTCCCTTTTACGCCGTTTAGAAGGGAATGAAAACCAAGGGTTTTGTTGTTTATCTAAGAAATTAGGGAGGAGATAAAGAAGAGGAGGAAAAGAGAGAGAGGTTTTGAGGGCTTTGGCTGGTTTATTATGAGACTGAGTTAAGGGTGGTGTGGGGTAGGGGGGAGTTTTTTCTCTGTTTTTTACCGCTATAATAAAACAGCTATTGACCCTTAACCCCTTATTAAGGTTGTTTTACCTATAATTAATATTGGGGGAGTCATATCTTTTACAATCTCAATCAATGGATCTTCTAAAAAAAAAAAAATTAATCTCAATCAATGGGGATTCTGTTTTTTTTTAATTTAATTTCTTACCATACAAAGGTTAATTAACTTTGTCTAAGAACATGGAATCTCTAAGGGCACTCTTTAGGTCATTTTCTTTTTATGTAAAATATCATATCAAACGCGTTTATTTAGGGCCACATTTATTTTTTAATTTTGATTAATAACCTTTGCTTGTGTTTAATTTGTCCATGGATTGAATTTTTGGGGAGGGTATGTTACTTATGACTTTGGGTCAAATCTTTAATATTTGAATTTATAAATTTCCAAGAGATTTTGATCTTGAAGAATCGAGACGTGGAATATATGTGTTTTAATATTTGTGTGACAATATTCATAAAGAAGTTGGCTTAATGACAATTTGATGGTGTGGAAGATACAAACACTTATATAAGGTGATAAGGGCATCCTACCCTACCACTTAAGTAAAATTTTCTCCACCTCTCCTTTCGTTCTCAACCTCTCTTAGAGTCTTATCCCATTGAATCATTTGCCCTAATGTTTACTTAATCGCTAATGCTTAATTATGATAATGGGGATGGACCCTCTCCATTAAAAAGCCACTTTTTTTCTCTCTTGTATGTTTGTTTGGAAAATAATTTGATGGGGGTGGTACCACTAATGACCCCCCTCCCTCTCCTTCCTTCATCTAAAACATGCCTCTTTCGTAATCCCCACTTCCCATTATTTCTCTTTCAAATTTAATCAATTATTATCTCTAATGCTAAGGATTAGGAGCTTAATTATCATATTGTAAATGGCCAAATGGGCTTGGAAGAACATGTCTCATGAGGCCTAGGGTTGCCGATATTAGGGAGGGTTAGGATACTTATCGAACCGGGTCGTCTTCAATCCAGTGGCCTAGTGAGTGATGTTAAAATCTGATTCCAACAATCCCTATACGGCAAGGCCTAGCCAATTTTGCTATGTTTCTTGCACGAGAAGGCTACCTAGTTGCCTTATCAAAAAAAAAAACTACCTAGTTGCGATAATTATTTCACATGTATTTTCCATCCCAATCCATAGTATTCTCTTTTTTGGTCTCTCTAATTGTCTAGGGTGACAGCTTTAGGTCAGCGAGCAGCCATGTCTTTAAGCAGAGAATTAGTTGTGCAAGTCTCCAAATACATAATTATCGTTGCTCGTGAGAGCCCTAAGAAAACTACCAACTTAGGGAAGAGCTCTAGGGCAATTGTAGCTGGTCAAACAGGTGAAGAAGACAAAGTACGAATGAGAGGTGTTTTTAATCTTTGTCATATCAAGCATGTAGTTGTTGGCCTAAAGTGACTACTTTGATAAACAACTATGATACTCGAACTCAAAATCTCTCACTTATAAATAAGAGACTTATACCACTAAATCTCACTTACGAATGAAAAACTTATCTTACTAAACCAAATGATCGTGATTTATATACTTATATAGAGTTGCATTTATATGATGCATTTGGTTTATGTGTATGTGTATATAGAGTTGCATTTATAATGCGGAGTTTTGATGTCAGCCGTCAAATCTGTTTTAAATGATATGTTTTATATAAACTTCTAATTTTTTTCAGTCACTTTGGGATCTGCCAACCCTTAATCTATCCTAACCCACCCATTTTTATGTTCTCTTTAATCCACTCCTAAAATCAAGGGCTTACCTAACTAGGTTGTCCACTTGTCCATCACTATCAAACAGAAAGTTGATAAATTAGTTTTAATGTACCCTAGAACAGTATAAATTACCAGCCTATTATCACGTACCGTTAGCTCCCACTGGTTTGAAGTTTGAACTCCAAGTTCCCCATACCATATTCATGCCAGAGGATCAGAACGCGTGGCTTGATTTGGGACATACTAGAAATTAATCAACTCATTCCTATTTGTTGATAAGTGACTCATTTACAAAATCAAAAGTAACATATCACATCTCAGCTATTTCACTTTGTGGTCTCCAAACAGTTGGAAAATGGCTTCCACATCAATCTATTAAGTATTAATCTGGTCTTTCAAGCAATTTCAAAAGAAAAGGGCAAGGCTATGGTCACCTTTAACAATTTAAATGCCCCTTTTTTTTTCAACAAAAAGAAAAAGAAAAAGAAAACAAATATTCACTTGGTGCCTTTTGAGGAACAGTATATGAGAAATTATGTGGAGTGAGACTCTTGGGTCATTTACATCATCTAAATGCGGAAATGCCCCATCTAAATATCTAAAATATTACCTGACAGATACAAGGAAGGAATGAGACTCACTGGAGAATATGAAAATGTGACAATGAAAATTGCACTTAAGTCTAATTAACTTCAATGATAAACAGACCTCTCTCTGAACTCTTAATTCAACAATTAATAATCAAATTAATTCCTCATTGGAAGGCACTGGTGCAATTGTCTTGCCTCTGTATTTCTACCATGCATCCAATAGAAAATTGACATGGATTTGATTTCTTACTAAATTATTAGTAAATCAATGCTACTACTCTTATGACTTTTAAGACTTTGAATCCAGACAATCCTTCATGAACTTGATGTCCAACCACTATACTATCTTCCCAGCTATCAACAGTAGTGTTCTACAGTCAACCATTTATCTTTACCATTTAAGTTTTTCAAGAATGATGTCCGTCGAACAACCTAAAAATTGAAATTTTCAAATTATGCGATAACATTGTGTAAAGTCACAAAATGATGATTAGTTTTGTATTATGAATTGTGATATTTAAAGGGTTATTGTTTTTAGGAATTTGATTCTATTTAATTCGTACATGACAATTAAACTCTTTTTTTTTAAATAGTTCGATGTATTATGTTGTGATAAAAATAATTTAAATTGATGAGCACATGGGTGTAGTCCAGTGGACTAGGCAGTGACCATCCCGCTTACAACCCAGGTTCGAATCCCCCCCTCTCCACAAATTTCAAACTTATGACCCATATTCCCCCTCCCCATAAAAAAGAAAAAAAAATGTTAGGCTATATAGTAAGAAAAATATCAGGGTTAGGGTTTAGGGTTTCATCTGTACTATGAGTCTTGTACTATTATGCATCACAGTGATGGCCAACTCTTTATTTTATTTGCTGAAAGCCCAATTACAGAAGGCCTAATGACACACAAAAGGTGGCATAAAGTTTTGAAAACAATCTGAAAGAATATCAGCATTTGGTAGCATGTCAAACTTCATTAGGATTCTCCTTCGTCACTTTCAACAATTTAGGATACAATATAGGTGGGCAATGAGACTTATTAAGACACTTGTCAACTTCCTAGTGCTTACTTTGCACAATTTTTCTTTAACTATGAACCTCTATTTGTTCATTTTAGTTGTAATCAACAAATTCTCACATTACACTTTTATATAATCTGGACCTAACATGAAAAAAGATCGAGATGAAACTCAGTTAAATTGAGAAGCTAAACTTTTGAAGCTTATTATATTTGATGAGCAAGAAACAAACATAGAATGAAAAGATGATTAGCCAATTCTCGGAGATCATAGTGCATAGAAAATGTATTTATCACACTGTCCATAAGTCTATCTGGTCATTAATTCCCTAACCACCTGAAACGTCCTCTAGGATGAACCCCATAATTCTATGAACAGCAATGCTCCTCCCGGCTGTGAGCCACCGACCTCCCGGTTGCTGTGCTCCGGTCTGGGAGGGCATGGCGACAACGACGGGCGGTTGGTTGGGTTCCAGGGGGCGGTCTCGTTCATCGACCATGGGGCCGAGTGAGGTGGTGCTGGAGGGAGGCTCGCGGTTCGGATCCACTTTGGCTTTGCCGGCGTCCCAAGGTCTTGACGGAGCTGCCGAGGTTGGGGTGGCGGTCGTTCAATGGGGTGACGTTAGTGTGGATCGACGTGGAGTTGATCGGGTGCGGCTAGCTCGTGGCTCGGCGATGGTGGTAAGGGGGTGGCCGTTCGGATCGGGGTCGGGCCGTTTCGGCCTCGAGTCCGTGGGGGCTTACCGGCGGCGGGTGTGGATCTGGCGACTTGTTTTGGAGCTTCTGTGAGTTGGTGATGGCAGCGCCTAGTGGCGTCACCAAGGATTTGTTGCGGGTGCTTTGTTTCCTGCCGGTGCTGGTCAGATTCCGGAATGCAATTTCTGGTGGTTCGGATCCCATGATGGCCGTTAGGCCGGATGTGTTCCTCTCTTTTTCCCCTTTGCGGTTTCAGCTTTGTGTTTTTGATTACGGTTATTGCTTGCTGTTATTTAGCCATGGTTGGATCATTTGTTCTTTTCATGTCGTGGCCATAGACCGGTTGGTGTGGGTCTGGGCTGACGGTGGTGGTTCAGCGGTGGTGTTGTTGCTGGTGAGTGGTAGTGGGAATGCGGGGAGGCGTGGCTTTGGTTCCCCGAGGCATTCTCTGATTTTGTCTGCCAGTTGCATTTTTTATTATTACTTTGTTATAGTGTTAATCTGTAGTTGTTTTTTATTCCCCATGCCTACTAGCTCCTGCCCGCATGGGTTTAGGATTAATGGGTTTAGCCTAGATTATCACAGCTTGTGTGTTTTGTCTGTCATTGAAAGGTGGCGTGCCATTATTAAGTGGTTGCTACCTCCGAGCGTCCGAATGAAATGTAGGGTTTTCAAACTCTTTAATGGTTTCGGGTGGTTGCACGAAGAAGTTGAGCTTTTAACCGATTTATTATGCCTATGCGTGGGTGAGTTTTCTTCGATGGACAGCTGTTATTTCAAAACAAATAGAGTAGCCATTGGTGCACTCTTTGTTTTTCGTTCAAGTTTGAACACATGTATGGTGACTATCGGTTTGAGGAGACTCTTTCTATTATTGAGGGTGATCTCCTGTTTGTTTGTTGTAATCGTACACGAGGTTAGGTTTTATGCCCCCCTCGTTGTACATCTTTGCTAGTTCAATCTAAATAGTCGTTTATCTCAAAAAAAAAATGAATCATCTTGCTTAAAAAATAAAAGAATTAATTAGTTAAGCTTTAATAATCAAGCTTATATATTGTGTGCAGAGCTGTATAGCATGTTCTAAAAGGGTCCCATTAGAAAAATATTAAATGTGATTAATCAAATGATGAGGGATTATATTACACTAATTGACCAGCGTGTTTTTCTTCTTGAGGGTGAGGGGTTAGGTAAAAATAGTTTCACGTCATGGTCTGACCATCTGGTTTAAAAGGCCATAAGTAGAAAACACATATAAAAGTATAAAACGATGGACTTAATAACATTAGTCATTAATTTTGACTCAAGGGGCTTAATGTGTTGATGTGACCAATTTATGAGATTTAGTATTCTTTTCGTTTCATAGAAGATTCTGATTGTTTAATACACAAAAGGCTAAATAGTCCGATGAGATAAATGAGTATTCTGTTCTTAATTTTCTCCACATATTTAAGTCAAATTAAAGAACGTACTCAGTCTTAGACTCTTAGTCCATGCCCCTTCACGGCCCAAACAGAAGAGATTACCAGAAATGAGAAACACAAAGAAAATTCATTTTCTACTCTCAACTCTCAAGCCTTTGATTTGGAAACTAAATAGGCCAAAATGCAGTGTATGAATGGAAAGCTTGTGTAAATAAAGCAAAGGTCTTTAGCTATCTTTGTCAAAGGGGATGCCAATAATTAACCAAAGCCTAATTGGGTTTACTTCTCTCTTACGCATAACCACGCTTTACTCTCTACTTTAATCACCCACTTGGCGTCTGAGTCTAAACTACAGAGATTTGAAGTGGCGGACAGACTAATAAGCTCACTGATAGGCTAGAATATTGACCTTGACCATAAAAGAGAGAATGAGTTCATAACTTCATACCATAGACGTCTTTTTTTGGGCAAGTTCATACCAAAGATGAGTAGTGAATCTCTCAATCCAGTACTATATATAATGACTTGGTTTATGCATCTAATCAAATGGGTTTTCAAAACTTAAATTGGAGCGTACTTAGTTTGATTTCATAGTTAGGAAACCGAAATGAGATCAACTAATCATCATAGAATCAATTGCTTTAATGTCATGGAGAACATAATACTTCGCATTGACAATATGAGAACATAATATAGTAAGTTTTCTAATAGTAGAGAATTGCTGATACAACAATCCTTTGAGTTATAGGATAAAACCCATCACAAAATACTCTGTGTATCCAAAACCCTGTGTACCCTAAACCATTTCTTTCAGCACTCCCCAAACACCCCACCCAGCCTTTTGGCCAGTATAAATACAAAAATAATCAAATTGGATACAATATGCAAACTGCAACTGACATCCATCTGAGTATCTGACCATACAAAATGAACACAGGGTTTAGTAATTTCACTCCCTGATTTAAGCTTGTAGGGTTGTTCCTAGTACAAACGCTTTCTACAGCCAGCTGCACCACAACGGCAAAATAATTTCTTTAATTTTCCATCAGGACCAACCACGCTATCAAGTTCATATCCGTAGTCGTATGAAAGTTCCTGCATAAGACACAGAATAACCATTTATCAATATGAGTCTGATATTATTAAAAGGAGAGAGAGGCACGAAAGGATGGTTACCTGCAATGGAGGTATGTTATCTGCAGCAAATAACACAATTCTAGCAAGTCTAACATCATGATGCTCCCTCAAAACACACTGTACAAAGAGGTTCGGCTCACAACTGTGATTAATATATCTAGCTACATTGCCACGCGAACCCGCATCATAGCAATACTCAGGATCACTTTCTGATATGGCATCACTATTTGGAATAGCCACATTCCCCATTCGTTTCTGCGATGTTATGTAGGTACTTCAAAAGAATGCATAGGCATGACATAACATATTCAAATATAAATTATCCAAATAACAGAAAATTTTGAAGGATATGCCAACAAGAGGTGAAGAGAAGAATAGTATTGGAAGTTCAATAATGCCATATCAAATGGTTAAAACAGTACCTCTCTTCTCCCAATTCCATTCATTGTCTGCCAGCAATCAATTTCAAATACATACTCATTCTCTTTCTCTGAGAAATTGTCTATTTCATCATTCCTTCTAAGAACTGAGATGTATTCACATACTGGTGCACCAGAAGGAATAAAGTCCCAAGACCTAACAGCCCAGCCTTTGTCATGTGTTCGAAATACCTGGCCAATGAAATAGTAAATTAATCAAAACCACCATAGTTTTGAAAAATAAAATCAAAAATAAAAATTCCCTTGACACTTTGGTTGTAATTATAAGACCTCAAGTCGATACTTCAATCCCCGCTGAGAAGTGCGATTCACACAACTTGGTCCACAGCCACATTGTGGACCACACTCAAACACAACAGCCTTTGCTTCAACCAATCTGAAAAGGATGCGAGATAGTATTTGTTTCATCAAAACGTTCACTTTATACAAAATCAAGGACTAGCAAAATTCAAACAAGTATAACAGCAGTAAAGTTGAAGCAGGCAAACAAGATGCCATATCAAGAATCTTATGCTATAATTCAAACAATACCTTCCACCATCTTTCTGAACATAAGGAAAGTCACCACCATTGAGTTGAGCGCAAGAACAAATCTTTGGATTAGTACAGTTTCCTTGGCAATTGCACCCACGAGCACTGGGTGGAATGCTCACACCTTTTGCAATTTCAGTAGTTGTGATATATGTAAGGCCTGAATTGTTTAGTTTACCATGCCATTAGCAGTGACACGGTTAATAAAAGTGAAGAAGTAAAAATAGCCTTTCAAATTTTGAGAAGGGTGTAGTTACCTTCAGGCGCAACAGGAGGAATATCAATTATATTGGTAACTGGAACTTGAATATTTTCTAGACCGTTGCATATGTCCTTGCACACCAACCTTAAAGTAAACATTTCCTTTAGGTTTGTATTTGTTTATGCAACATATGGGTGAAAAAAAAACAAAAGAAAAAAAAAACAGAAAAAGCATATAATTTGCAGTTTACTGATTTCATACCCAGGTAATTCAGACTGCGCTTTAGACCCTTTCCCATTAGTAAAATAAACCTGAAAATGAAGCCATTTAATAAACTTTAATGGTGTGTTTGGATGGAGGAAAAAATGAGGGAATTTAATTAAAAATAAGGATTTTACATTTCCTCCGGTCGAATTTTAGCGTTTGGCTTCCTTATTTCGTGAAATTAGCAATTCTCATGGAAAATAGTTGTGGAATTTGGGGAGGCAAATTTCTGACTTTAATTCCTCCCAAAATAGGTGTCTTTTCTGAATTCCTTCCAAGCGGGAAATTCTATTTTTAATTCTTATCATTTTAAAAGTTCTACGTGATGAAATATAAACAATAGAATTATCAATTAACGGAATTTAAATTGATGGAATCATAATTCTCATCATTTGAGAATATCTGTGAAAATTGAAAATACTTCATCCAAACACATCGTAAGAGATCTCAGTAAGAAGCATCGCTATTCCCTGTGTGGTATTAGGTTTAATGTGTTTAGAGCTGAAACATATATAGTCAAAAAGACTTGAACAAGAATCAAACATCTTGCAAAAAAAAAGCATAAGCCTGTCACATGCCCCCTCCAGATCCAACTACCTCTTGGTTGCAAGTAATGTAATTTTTCTCTTATAGCCTTGACATTAAAGTTATATGAACATATATACACTAAATCTTGTATATTGGAATTATCTGAAAATGCAAGACTGATTACCTGATTACTGATCAATTTAGGTTGCCCTGGAAGTCGCTTCAAACGGTACTTAAACACGGTGAACCCAGCAGCACCCTTCTCTGCCCAATAATGGTGAACCTGCCAGAGAAAGAAAATCAGATTAAGACATTTTAGCCACTGAGTCAATTTTTTTGCACTTTTCACCCGTTAATTACAACTATACCAATTTGAATATGAGAGAGCCAAGAATATAACACAGCCAAAAAATAATGACCTGGCAATAGCTACAACTAAATTGGAGCAGCACTCATGATGGTGGTAGCCAAGGTTGCAGTTTGACTCAAGGACACTAATAAAATTTATTTATTTCCTATCCTTCAAGTACTGAATCCCTTTTATCCATTTTCTGTATTTCTTAAAAGAATCCTCACACACAAAATCACTTGATTATAAGTGTGCTTTTAATCACATATAAATACATATATAAAAAAACCATGCATGAGAATCTCCAACCTGGTACAGTCCATCATACGTATATACTTTCTTAGTATAACTAGTGTCACATCTATGACCACGGATGACTCTAACTGGAACGAATTGCTCCATATTATTCTGCAAGAAAATAAATGAAAACCCTTAAGTAAGCAACATGTAGGGGAGATCCAAAACACATCACCTGAGCAAAGTTGGCAACATAGTGAAATAAATCAATGCTTATTTTTCAAATTCTATAAATCACCTGAGATATTACAATAGAACAATTTTGTTCATCACTGATACTCATAGCTTTTTTCTATCCATATACAAAGGCACATGGCAAAAACATTATTTCTATTACAAGAATAAATCTCAACCTTCCTGCATTCACGGCTGCAGGAAATAACTCCCAACATTTCGTATAAAAGGAAAACTTCAAGCAAATTTTTTGGGAAAAAAAATCATATCGCCAATTATCCTAGCACAATCAAAAGAGTAAGAACCATAATCTAGATGACGAACCTTAAGAGCCAAATTACCCAGATGCATTACTTGATCTTTGATTTGACGTTTGTTACCAAGTAAGTCATTTCCACCTTGACCAGTGTACACAATTTCGTCTGAGTTATCGACATCATCTTCGTATTGACCGGACAACACAATCGCTACTGCAATCGGTAAGGTATAGCCTTTGTATTTGTCCTGTACAATCCCAGAGGTTAAAAATGTTACTACTACCTCCACCAATACTGGTCAATCAACAAGGCCATTTCATTAAACCACCAGTGTTAAACGGATAGCCACAAGCGTTACTACTGTTAGTTTAGTTACAGCATCAATTGCAAATAAAACTGAAGCCTTATTCACCATCACACTCAACCCTCTATAAATAAGCAACCCCCCATCCCCAAAAAAAAATAGCAGTGATGACAGCTTGCAAATTCATCATTCATGTGTGATCATTATCTTGCAAGCCCTTAATGTCATACTCAACCAATAACTCAAATTTTCAGCCAGCTGTCATTTCATGAAGCGAAGAGTATATCACATTCCATATATATACATATATGTATTGTTGCACACTTTTAGTAACCTTTAACACTAGACTACAAGTAAAGATACTTTCAGCTTCATCCATGTATAAATAATTTGTCAACATAGTACTTATCCATAAAATTCCAATGGTAAACATAAATGTTTTCAATCTTTCCAGTGATATTGACCTTTCCTCTAGATTTTCCGATGGAATCAATTCCATTCAACCAGTGGCTATGAAACCCTACAGCCACCATTTCAGCCCGAGAGAAAAACTGTTGCCCGACCTCAATACCTGCATTATTTATTTGTACAGACAGCAAAATGACTTTAAAAAAAAATGATGCTCCTAAAATGTTAACATGTGACCCAACAGAAAAACTACAATTACCAACCCGGTAGATGACCGATTGTTTTTTCAGGGTATAGAATTTCATTGTTGCTCAACATCTGCTAAGAATTCAAGAATAATAAAAACTGTTGTCACAATTACTGATTTAGGAATAAAGTTAGAATTATTAATAGTGCCTAGCTTACTACCTGATATAAAGCTAGCTAACTTTTATACGAGGTACTCCCTCCGTTGGAGATGGGGTGGAAACCAAAATATGAAAGTATATTACCTTTAAACCAAAATATGTTAAGCACAAACAGTAAGATGCAATGGGGTGCTCATAAGTATGTTAACATGCAAAGGATCTCTCAGTTTTACTCTGCAATAGTTGGACACACACATATATACTTATACACACACACACACACACAAGTATGAGAAACGACATCACCATTGTTTGAAACACCAAAATTGCATTATAAAGTAGCAATAAAAATCACCAAAGCAAACATTTCTAATGGTTAAACTAGAGAGTTACGTCTATGATGTAGTGTGATCAATGGTATCTAACACAGAGCTGCAATTCCTACAAAATAATACATGTAGAACTCAACTTGCCTGTGAAATTGCCTTCAGATCAGGTCTCTTGGACTGCTTCTTAAGAACACCATGACTTCCACTCCCATTCTGTAGCAGAAGTTTGTATATAATGTAATGTGATCAATTGTGACCATCTCAGTTCTCACAGTTTCTAGAAATTAATACGTTTAATCAAATCTATGAATAGCACACCACTTGCCTCAAAAATTGCCTTCTGATCAGCTCCCTTTGAATGTTTCTTTATATCATCATGGCATTCACTCTCATTCTGCATATATTAGTAGAACTAAAATTAATATAAGTACAACATGGCGAAGAAACAAAACTCGAAAAGATGAATGGTGAAACAAAACAAAACTGTCGACCTTTAGGCTACAACTACAAAAGGAAGATAAATTTGAGAACTTCTTAAGTGAATTAATCACAACGGTGGGTCAAATATACTTCTGCTTTATGAAAGATGGTTTGAAAGAGAATATATATGCAAGTACTAACCTCCAGCTTCCTGCACCTCTTCTCCTCTTCCTGCATAAAATTAAGCAACAGATCTAAGTTCAGACACAAGGCAACAAGGCCCTGACTTCAAAACAGAGCGCCGAAAAGTTCTGTCAAATGGTAAAAACAGTCTATATAAAAATTGACAATATGTTTAAGGGTGCTAATAATTGAAACCTAAGCAATCATGAATAGTGTCTTCTTCAGTTTAAATGCACATGATTCACAGAGTTCATTTAATGATAACATATCAAACATAACTTTAATAATCCATTATACCGATTTGCTTCAATGTAATTGCAACACCTAAACCAAACAAGAGAGGGGGGGGGGGGGGGAATGATTCACCTGAACAGAGTGAAGGTAACGCAAATTGAAAAGTCTGAGCGTCTTCTTCAACCTTGCAACAAAGCTTTTGCCCTTATCATCAATTCGAGCTCCGGCAGGAGCATACAAACTCATATCACGTTCCTTTACATCCAAAGTCTTGGCCTCAGCCTCACAATCTTGAGCTTCGGCATCATCGACATTTTGCTTACCCATTTTTTCGGTCTCCCTCTCACAATTTTGAGCTCCGGCATTTACTTTCTGCGTACCCGATTTTTTGGTCTCACTCTCACTTTTTTTGGCCGGTGATGGGGGCTTAACCTTGGCTTTCTTACTGTCAACGACGCCGTTTTTAGTGGCCTCCGATTTCGTCCTTTTCCGATTAGTACCATAGGAAGGCTTTTGCTGAGCGTATTGAAGCCTAGGGCTGACCCTGCGCTCAAGGACTGAACCCTTTGATGCAGCCATGGATTCTATTAGCAACAGAAAACAAAACACACAATCTATTAGAACACAGCAGATGATAAAACACTCTTAAAGATTCAAACTTGCAATGCTGAAACATAAGCTTGATTCTCGATAGGGTATGAAATCAAAAGAACGATTTTTCTGAGAGAAAAAAAATGATCAATTTCTATTTGGGGGTTTAGGTTTCAGACCGGTAGGTCACTAAGTTCAGGGAAACAGCTTCTTCAATCGGACCCAGGACTAAAGCGACAGAGTGGGGCGAGTGAGTGTATCTGTGTATATAATATGGAGAGAATTTGAATCGTTGTGAAGTTCGAGGCGTCTAGGTTATGAGAATAGAGACGTTGGAATTAATGAAGTTTAAACATCGAGATCGGCGGGAAACAGAAGGTTAATTAGCCTGATTAAGTTTACCACGCACTCACGCACGCGTGAACCCACGACGAGTCGTTAATTAATACTATGCCGGTGAAGAACACTTTACCCACCCAAAATGGGAGAGAGTCTTCGGTCACACCGCCCACTACACATACTTGTTCGACCGACCAATCTCACAGTTTCATGTCGATAATTTTAAAGAGCGTGAATGTATATCGGTATCTTTGCATGACACACATAGGGTAGTTTTGATATTGGGTTTTATGTATCTAATGTGATGGGTGATTACAATCAGAGAAAGCATATTTAATTAGAGCATCTCCCACGAATATACAAAAGCATCTTCAAACGATCAAGTTTTTTCACGTAAGTTTTTTTCAACTGTCATAACAAGTTGTTTGAAACGTTTTACCAAAAATATAATATAACAACTGAAATACAGTTCACGTGATTCACATAAATAAAATTGGCGTTATTTAATAACTATCTTGAGCGGTTGTTTATTCAAAACATTTGTTTGTGCTTGACAACCCATATTGCAATAACTATACATTAAAAAAAATATCAAATAAGAAAAGATTGAAAGATAAAATTATATTTCATTTCATATTTTAAGGGGATGCGTAAATATGCAAATTTACCACATAAGTCACACGGTGAAACATATGCTCTATCTTAGATTCTTAGAGGCTTTTCCATGTGGACGACTTCAAGGCTTCGTTTAGTTTGCGAAAAGGAAATTAATCAATTCCTTTTCCTTTTTCATTGATATAAGAAATTTTCATGAGTTTCCAATTTTCCATTATAGTGTTTAGTAACTTTGGAAAACAATCAGGAAATCGGTAATTAATGCAATGAAACAAAAGAGGGAAAATGAATTCCTTGGGATTTGAAAGGCTTCATTTTCCTCTATTTTTTCTCATCATGAGGAAAATTTGTTTCTATTCTTGTGGTTACCAAATATAGGAACTGATTGATTTTTTTTTTTCAAAAGCCTAAATTTTTAGAACCAAACGAGGCCCAATGACTAGTATAAACTTTGATAAAGTCTTAAAACTAACGGTAACCTATAAAAGATAATTTATGTATTTCACTCAAATTAATTAACTTTGTATAAGTAGATATCATATTCAACTGTCATTTATTTCAAAACCACTTTCCAATGTTCGTACGTTGCATTGGAATTGTTGGGTGATTCACATCGGTTACGGTTACGATTACGTCTACAAATTTCACTACTTAATTGACCATTGTAGTGTATCGGTCATGCCTTTATGGCAATTGGTTACTTTCAAGTTCATATGCGTCTATGCATCTTTTTTACTTTTTGATGCTTCCTGCTTCGAGTTAATGTATTATTTAGTATTATTTAATATATGATCTATCGCCTTATATAAAAAAAAACTGTCATTTATACCAAAACCACTATTTATGCTTCACATATTTGTCATATTATATTTCAAATTTTTATCTATTAAAAAATACTAGCAATCTCTCACATATTATACATGTGATGAAACGGTTATTGCAGAAGAAAAAAAAGGAGAGAAAAGATTGTGTTGTGGGTAAATTTTTATTTATTAATTTTAATAAAAATTATTTTGTAATTTGTCACAATTGTCCTCAATAATTAAAGTGGAATTCAAATTTTTTTAAATATTTCATGGCCATTTACGTAAAAAAATCTAATTTTGATTGACAAGTCCTATTTTTTAAAATATAATATTGATAATCAAAAAAGGAATAACTGAAAGATTTTTGATTTATTCATTTGACATTTGGGTGTAATTGAAGATTTGTAAAATCCATAAAGGTGGGTGTAATACTTGGGTCTCCACTGGGTTGTATTTTCCCTTCCCTTGGGCTTTATTGAAGTTCTACTATAACTTACTCACTGTTTGCATAGTTGAAGGGGAAAATATACAATATGGCAATCTTCCATATGAACATTCTGATAGTATGAAGTCTTTTGAAATTTTAAAATATGACCAAACCCCAATCAATCAATCGAACTCTTAACTTGTACTAAAGTTGTTAGTAAGGTGTGACTTGTTGGTTATTAAAAATAAAAAGTCAATATTGTAAAAGTTACAAGTTCAATTCTTACTGGCATCTAAAAATAAGTGGAGTGGGATAAAAAAAAATCAAGTTTGGACCAATTTGGATTTGTGCGTCTAAACTTAATTGTGTATAGTGTAATTTTATGATATGAATTATTTATCTTTTAAATAAACTTCTAAACATTATCTAAGTAATAAAATCAATGTAACCAATTCTCAAATTCTTGCGGAAGAGTATTATTAAGAACTATTATGAGTATTCTCTCACAATGTTAACATGAGGAACTCTCAAACCACGATTAATTCTTAACCTTGTTATAGGTACTTAGGTAGATATTACTAATTTATTTAATCTTTGAAACATATTTATGACACAATATTGTTATCATCCAGTTATGTGAAGTAATTATTGGCATTTAGAATTTTTCTTTCATAAGACCAAATTAAAATTAAGAGATACATTATCGCATAACCGCAACGCCACCATATCATACATTTTCCTTTGGTCCAATCCATATCAAGTTAGCAAATTCTGCAAACAAAAAAAAAAAACCATTTTACTAGTGCATGGGGATAGGATTTGAGTGAGCAGATAACGCACGTGAAAAATTTGGAGTGGAGAATCTCCAAAGGGTGCTAGCCAAAAAAAAAAAGGTATCTCCATAGGGTGGCTAAACCAAGTAGGAACAATGAGAACTCTCTGAGCAATCTATCATTGCATCCACATGCCTTCATTTAATAATTCTCTCTATTTTATTATTCATGAAAAAAAGGAAAATCCATTCGTTCTTTTCTAATTTATTATTTGCTCCCTTCTGCTCTGAAATTTTTGTTTAATCCCTTTCTTCCGGCGGACAGTAATGTACTAATGTTCCTTCTGCTTCTAGTTTATACCGGAGGAGACAAAGCATCTAGCAGTCTTGCTGTCCGGGTTTTAGGGACTGCTGGTGGTATATATACTTATCATAACCCTTAAATCTTATCATAATGATCATAATTTATGTTGAGAAGAGTTCAAATTTGATCGGTTCAATAATTTATCTTTTATAATGATAGACAAATTTTAATTTTAAATTCTTCACCTCGAAAATCCAAACAAAAAAAATCAAAACTTAAACTAACTATCAGAGTATTAGTTTGGTATGCAAATTAGAGATTTAAAGTCTCGTTTGGTTCACGTAAATGAAATGAAAGAAATTCAATTCATTTTATCTTTCCATATGAAGGAGAAATTAAAATTCTTACTAGTTTTATTTTCAAGTGTTTGGCAACACTAAGAAAAATAATATAAAATAATAATATGTAAAATAAAATTAATATTTATAATTTCATAAATCGTTAGTTTAGTTATAAACGTAATATAATTAATGTTGAATTAGTGCAATAAATGCAGAAAAATAGGTAGGGAAAATAATTCCCTTGGAGTAAGGAAGGAACCAATTTTCCCCATATTTTTCCTTCATTCGGGAAAGTATTTCCTTTCCTTTTGTATTTCAAACACAATAAATAATTGACTTTCTTTTTCCACGGTCTCAATTCCACGAATCAAACGAGGCCTAAAGGTATGAAAATTCTAAAATAAATCATCATTTTCTTGTTTGGTAAATAATGAAGCAAGTAAGCCGATCACCACAGAAATGAAGATACCGTATAATCATATATGCATATATCCTACGCGTAGTACTGCATTCAATACTATTTTATTTTATGCACTATTTAATGAATTGTATATATAAAAAAGGGAAAAAATCACCTTTAGTCCCTGAACTATGATCCATTCGACACTTTCATCCCTGAAGTTTGAAATATATCACTTTAGTCCCTGAACTTTAACATTATATATCACTTTCGTCTCTGCCGAGAGTTTTCATCGAATACACCTCCGATTCCGTCCAAATCGGAGGACAACACCTATTGGTCTTTGAAGCCCTCCTTGAGGCAAGTTCAACGCCACCAACCTCGCCTCAAACCGTCGCCAGACGGCGGATAATTTTACGATTAAAGTTCCGGCCATCATAAGCTTTCGGGCTAAATTTGACCAATTCTAGGCCGAATCAAGCTTAGCCCCAGTTATAAAAGTTACTCCTCTCATCCTTGCGAACATTTTGGCATAGGTTTTGCACCATTTTGTTCCGGTCAGGGACGAAAGTGATAGTTGGCGTTGAAGTTCAGGGACGAAAGTGATATATTTTAAACTTCATGGACGAAAGTGTCGAACGAGTTATAGTTCAGGGACTAAAGTTATAAAACTAGCTAGCTGGCTTTTGTTATGGTGAAATTATTTCTTTTGTCAACAAAATTATCAAGACGATTGACCTGAATTGTATAAATATGCTTTTGGCGAGGGGCAAGACAACTCTTAATTTTCATATGGAAAGTGAATTAAGGTCTTGAAGGTGTTTATGGAAAATGTGTTTTAGAAAATTAACATAGTATAATTGTACAAGCCTATCATTCTTCGTGATTGTACTAAAAAAAAATATAGAGGATGTAAGAAAATGCTTGCATTGCAATTTTTTCTCACTCTAGTTAATCCATTAATAAATGTGTATTGTGAACAATAATACGAAGAACATGCGATTAAGATCACAAACTTTGTAGATTGTGGAGGATTTAGTAAAAAGTTTATAAATCCGTATTTGCTTGGACATATGGCTTTTGATTTAGGATGATCTCATTACAGTGAAGTAGTCAACTATCAAAACGTTATAACTTATCCATTGTGTTATAATTGAACATACCTTCATTTTTTTTTATGTCCTAATAAGTTGTGTGATAATTTGATAGTATTAATCAACTACTCTACATCAAACTTCAAACATAATAAATTGCAGCTAGCGGCGCCACAGATGAGAGCATTTTTGCTCACCCCCCCTAGTCAAGGGTGAGCATCACCTCCTCCTTCTCTGATTGACACGTGTCTCCTAGGCTAACTAAGGTTAAGTTTTTTTTTTTTTTCCCCTTCTTCTCTTGGCCGCGACACCAGCAGCGCAACTCTTCTTCCTCCTCCTCTCGGGTACAACTCATTTCCACTCTCATCTCTCTCACATCCCATGAAAATCAATCCATGGAAGTTTCGGGATTCTTCAAGTTCATGGAGGAGAGAGAGTGGCACGGAGGAGAGAGAGAGCTTGAAGAGAGAGAAAATGGATCTCCCAATCTCTCTCCTCGATTCGCCGACTTCTGAGCATCATCGTGGCTCACCGCCACCATCACTGTGTTCACCGCGTCTCGTTTTGCTGAACCACCGCCGCGAACATCCAAGCTTTCCTGAGTTTTGCGGCTGCCATGGGTGTTGCCATGGAGTTGCAGGAGAGAAAAAGAAAGGGAAGAAGAAGAAGAAGGAAAGAGAGTCGGGTAAGAGAGAAGAGAAAAAAAAAACTTAACCTTGGTTAGCCAAGTAGACACGTGTCAATCGGGGAAGGGGGAGGTGATGCTCACCCCTTGACTAAGGGGGGTGAGCAAAAATGAACCAGTTAAATATCATTTTAAACCATAATTAATTAATCAAAGGCAGTCAGTGTTACTTGATTAACGTATAAAGACCAACTTTAAAGAGTGAATTAAGATTAATGTGTCTTTTTATTAAGCTAAGCATGTGAAGCACACAAGATGCGTTCTGAATTAATTAACCATTAAGAGACCAATGTGCTTCCTGCATCTGGAAATTAATTAATTCCAGAAAATGTATATAATACAAGCATCAATGCCAGGTGTGAATATGTTTTTTCGATGTACTTGTATCTAATGTAAACTTTTTCAGTTGCTTAATTAACATAATTTATCTCTTAAAAAAATATCTTTATTCTCGATATAATTCATTGTAAAATTATTTAATTGGCTTATAAGCAGCCATTAAAGACATTTGCTATTATCATTCAAAATTTTAAATTGATTGTAGTTGAGATTTGAGAAAGACGATTTGGTATTCCAATACATTGTATTCAGATGATCAGATCAAGTGATCAACATTATATGTATTTTTTTAATAAAAAATTATAAATGCTAAAACCATAACCTTAATTTCAAAGTACAAACATGTACACGAACGCTTAACAACATTTTAATGCTTACAAAATAACAATTATTTTTCTCTTACATTAGAAGTCAATTGGATTAAGTTGATCTCATAAATCGTTATTGTTGAGGAAGGTTAAAAATTTAGAGAATTCAAACTGATAGATCCATATAAATTATCTATACTATATTTAAAAGAAGATGTTTTGTCAATCATAATAAATTTTTTTTACGTAAATACCTCTTATATATTAAATCACTTTGCATATCAAATTAACCAAAATGGATAAAAAAGTCAAATAACAAATAACAGAAAATAAATAAAAAAATTAACTTAACCATCTACATTTTCCAAGTAACCATCTCCACTCTCACACCCATCGAGTGTGTGGATAAGTCTAGTATTTATAAAGATTATTATCCATTTCTTGTTCATGGATGGTATATAATTGGATGCTATTTGTAAATTCCACTTTATTGTCGGTGTATTAAATAGTTATTAAGAAAATATTAATGCAGTCGCCAATTTTTATTATAGGCAAGTACGAACTTTTTTTTTTGGTTTTGCAACGTAGATGGGCAATTTAGTAATTTAAACTCGTGAATAATAGGCGAACGGGTTATAGGACACGCGTCCTTTATAAGGGACAGTTCACGTTTTACATTACGTCACTAAGTCGTAGGGATATCATTTTCGGTTTGTCTATAATGTCCACTTAATTTAACTGCCCTTTATGATTGTTGCCACTCAATCTGGTAAAGCGAACCCCTGATTGCATCCCCTACAAGACAACGGTTACAGCCTATTGTAGTGAGACGCGTGGCTAATAATATCCAAAAGGTACAGTTATCGTCCACAAAAACAAAAATTAACAGCGAGTTTCGGCAGCAGCAGATTACTTCCCCCCCCGGCGATGAAAGTACCAATTTGAACAGCGCACGTATCCCAACGCGAAACAACACAGAGTTTCTGTTTTCCGAAAAAGTACCGACCCCACCACCTGGCCCTTTAGCCATTTGGTCTATCTCAGGTTTTAACCGCTACACCTAAACCACTTTCACGGAAGGGCATTATCGTCATTTAATTGACCGGCTCCGTTCCCAACCCAGCAAGGACCTCTTTGCCTTCGCTGAGACCACAAAAACGGATTTGGGATTTAACGGTGTTAGACAGATTTTAACGGCCACATCCCCATTTTTGTAGGAGCTCGGTGGAGTCTGTCTGGTACTCTGGTTTCTTATTTCTCTCCGTTTGTCCAAAACCAAAAAGAGAGCACCAATCTCTCTCCAACCTCTCTCTGTTTCTCCCTCTTTCTCTTTCTCTGGCGAGGGCTCGGCATCTCGCCGGAGGATTCCATAGATTCCGACGAGGGAAAACCGAAGGAGAAAGAGGGACGCAGAGAGAAAAAAACGTGTAGATTGTGAGAGGAGGAATTATTATTTTTTATTTTTTTAGAAAAAAAAAAGAAGAGGAAGGAAGCAAATGAAGGCATAAAGAAGAAGGGGAAAAAATGGTTAACGTGCAATGCAGGGAAAAAGGGCATCAAAGAAGGCTTAAGAGGATCTTGCACGGCACAGATGCCTAGATGATCCCTTCTCCAATCCCCTTGCCTTATGCCGTAATTTATTCGATTTTTTACATATCTTCTGCTTCCTCCTCCTCTTCGTTTTAAATTCCTCTCTCTCTCTCTCCTTCCCATCTCCTCCCCCATTTCTCTCTCTGTGTCTGTTTGTCTGCCTCGGACATAATTGCTCCAATTGCTGCGACTCTTTGATCGGTAATTGCTGGAGCTCAGACGACGTTGATTTCGCACCTGCAAGTTCGTAAGGTAAGCTCCGCCGTTCTGTGTACTGCTGAATTACCACAACTTTCAACTTCAATTTCCGCATGTGCAATTCTGGTTTTGGTTTATTAATTTTCCCCTGATCTTGCTGATCTTCTTCAAAATTGCTCTGAAGCAATGCTGTGATTGTTTGTGATCTGGTAGTTATGGAAAATGCAGTCCTAGCATTTTTATAATAAAGGTTTCTTAAATTTTTCCAAATCCTTCATAATTGAGTTGCTTATATTCGAGATCTTATCTACTTAGATTTTTCCCCTTTCTTAGTCTAGCTAATATAATTTTCTCGTGACTTTTTCCAAAGCATTTAATTGGCTAATTTTGGCGTGCATTTTTCTGTTTAGTGCTGGAAGTACGAATTTAAATAGTCTATATAGAGGTTTAGAAGTTGCCACTGGAGATTGAGTTTTTTTTTTTTTTAATACTTTGTTTTGGGATTATTCTGCAGTCTACGTTTCGTCATGCCATCTGAAGTAATGGACCTCAAGGGTTTGTCGTCATCATCGTTCTTCTCCGAAGATGTATGCTTCCCGAGCGAGGTATCAATATGTTTGCATCCTTCAGCTCCCAACTCCAGTTCCAAATATATGTTGTTATTAAGAACCCAGATGTTGTTTTAGTGCATACTTTGTTGAGAATCTTAGTTCCTTCATTCATTTTGTATGTGTAGTTCTAGTTGTATTGACTTCATGTTTTGAAAACTTTGGCAGAGGCAGGTTGGGTTTTGGAAGTCAGATAACATGCCTGATAAAAATGGTCAGTACCATCAATCTATAACTGTTACTGTTTGATTCTTTTATCGACTTGTTAAACCATTTCTTTACAGCGCATGTCTGTTTTTGTTTTTTTTGGTATCCAGCCAATTGGAAATTTTCTATTACAGTTATCTTTTTGTCACCATAAACTTAAATGGGTAAATATTTTATATAGCCTTATGTCGACTTTGTTCTGTAGCATAGAATTGATATCAGCAGGCTCAGTATCACTTAATATATCAAAGTTGTACCAGTTCAGTTTAAAACGGACAACAAACACTTGCAAACACAAAACAGAGTGGTTTCTCATTTGTGTACACTGGCAAGAGGCTTGAGACGTGCTAATATGTTCTCAAATCTTGTCGAACTCATACAGAAAGGAATTTGTATAATTATCCTACAAAAAGGGTGTCTTGGTTAAGAAATAAGAACTCCAGGCTATAGCAGAAAATAATCTGTTCATTCTGAACATTAATTTTGTGCTACCAGCTAAGTAAACCAGATCTATCTTGAGTTGTTAGAATATAGACTAGCCTTCCCTGAAAAGAGACTAACCTTCCCTAAATTAACTTCTTGATGTTTATCCATATGATGATGATATGCATGGTTACAGTGATCAAGATAAGGAGTGGCGGAATTAATGAAAGTATTATTTGTAATAATAATTTTCTAATTGGTTCTATTAGTTGTTGTTCTGTGATGTTGGGGAAATTACAACCGAGTTTCCTGGTGTGGATAATATTAATTTCATGATACCTTTTGCCTTCTCTGTAGACGTCTGTCTCCACGAGTACAATATGTAAATAAATTGTAGAAGTTAAAATAGGCTGTGAAGCATGGGCATGGCGGCTCAATGCTAAGTTCCACTTAAAATAATGTAGATGTTGTAATAGTGGATATGTAGTACATAGTTGTCAAATTCTGTTGGTATAACTTCCGTCAGGTAAAAAAAAACTGAATAAGTTTTGCCATTTTATTGTGATAATTAAATTATTCTTTTTTTTTCTTTCTATTAAGGAGTGAGTGTTGATTCTAATCTTGTGAAACAGCTGGCAAGAAGTCACTTGCATCATCATCTCTGGAGAAGAGTCAGATGGTGAAATCTCTGGATCACCCTGAATTTTTCTTAAGGCAAGAACAGAAAGTGCACCGCAGCTTTAATAGACAAGCAGTTGGGGCAGAGAGAGCCTCAAGTCATTCCTTGAATTTGTCTAGAACCATGGGCCATGACTTGGGAGCAAGATCTAATGGAAATGTTGAGACAGCATCTTATTATGCAGAAGGTGGCAAAGTCAATATGATGGGAGCGCAGTATGAGAGTAGCCTTTTCTCGAGTTCATTATCTGAGTTGTTTAGTAGGAAGTGTAAGTCTTCTGAATTCACTCTATCCTTATTTGTAAACTTCTGTTTCCGTGCCTATGCGAATATGCTTGAACTTTGAAAGAAGTGACACTCAGTTCTTAATGTATACTATGGTCTAGGCTGCAGGTTCTTTGATAGGTTCAGTTTCATTGCTTATTTGTCTCGTTATCTTCATTTGAAAATGATTTTTTTTTTCTGCAGTGAGACTATCGTCAAACAATACACTATATGGCCATTCTGTTGATGGTGTTGCCTCGAACTTCAAGGAAGAGGAAGTTTTTGAATCCCTTGAAGAAATGGAGGCCCAAACCATCGGAAACCTTCTCCCTAATGACGATGAGTTGCTTTCTGGAGTTACTGATGGGCTTGACTTTAATGTCCCACTCAGTGCTGGGGATGATATTGAGGAGTTAGATTTTTTTAGCAGTGGTGGAGGGATGGATTTGGGAGATGACAGTTTGTCAGCTGGACTAAACAATTCTGATTATTCTGGAGGGGTTTCTAATGGTTCAGTTGGAGAACACCCTTATGGTGAACACCCTTCTAGGACGTTGTTCGTGAGAAATATAAATAGTAACATCGAAGACTCTGAGTTGAGAACCCTGTTTGAGGTGTGTGTTTTCTCTTATATTTTGAGGTGTTTCAATTTTGGGGTTTATATCATTTACATTTATATGCTTATACCATTGATTATTGAAATTCTGTAACTGAATATGCAGCAATACGGAGATATTCGAACTCTTTATACAGCCTGCAAGCATCGTGGGTTTGTTATGATATCATATTATGATATTAGAGCAGCCCGGAATGCGATGAAAACACTCCAGAACAAACCATTGAGACGCCGGAAGCTTGACATTCATTACTCGATTCCAAAAGTGAGTTTCCATGATATTTTCCCTCCAGATAGTAGTATTGCTTTGTTATTTTAGTCATGATGGCTGTTCTCAGAATGTTAGTATTTTGTCATGATTATCATTATGTCATGTTTGATTATGCATGGATCATCTCTTTTCAGGACAATCCTTCTGAGAAAGATGTAAATCAGGGCACTCTTGTGGTATTTAACCTTGATTCTTCTGTTTCAAATGATGAACTTCGTGAGCTTTTTGGTGTCTATGGAGAAATTAAAGAGGTGAACTTGTTTGCCAATTCTTATAATTGTGGATGGCAAAATCATAGGCTCTAATGTATTTTCATTCTTGATCCTGGATTGCAGATCCGTGAAACTCCAAATAGAAGTCATCACAAATTTATCGAATTTTATGATGTTAGAGCTTCAGAGTCTGCTCTTCATGCCCTGAACAGAAGTGATATAGCCGGCAAGAGGATTAAGCTTGAGCCAAGCCGCCCGGGAGGTGCAAAAAGGAGGTATTAGCCTAGCAAAATGAGTTTGCAATTGTTGCTTTTGCATTTATTTTCCAACTTTCTTTTAGGGTTTGTTGGATTGGCAATCAAACTATGCGAGGCACAAAACCTATTACACTTTACACACTTTTGTGGTGAAAAATTCACTAGTCTAGATAGCACTGCTGAATTTCATGCCGTTAACTGAGTTTTAGGTTTATTGCCGATTGTTTTCATTCTTGTATTTGTTTTCTACTGCAGTTTGGGGCTACAGTTACCTCAAGAGTTAGAGCAGGAGGATTGTGGCCTTTATTTGCTGCAGAGTAGCCCTCCTAGTAACTCTGTTACTGGTTTCTCTGGTAAATTATTTGCCTTAAAAACTCATGCTCATCAAATCTAGTTGAAAAGCACACATTTGTTTTATTTTATCTCATAAAGAATCGTTAACAGGCGCAATTCCAAATGGATCGATTACATCCGCTGGCGGCACAGATAATGGAGCTATTATGGCTGTACACTGTGCAGCTCCATCTTTTGAAAACATGTTCCATCATGAGCTCTCTTCTAGTGTTCCCAATAGCTTATCTTCTGTGATGAGAGTTGAATCAGTTGGCAGTCAGTCTGGCCTTACCGAGTCCGTTCATTCAGCAGGCTCACTCAAATTTGACATCCATGGCACACCAGCTTTTCATCCTCATTCACTTCCAGAGTATTATGATGGTTTAACTAATGGTACCAACTGCAATTCAACGGGCAGTGTATCTGCAAGTATCAATGTTAGACCACCAGAAAGAATTGATAACAGGCACTTTACCAGAGTCTCAAGTGGGCACTCAATTGAACTTAATGAAGGTGGTAAGTGCAATGAATCACAAAAGTGTACAGTTTTTGTTTTGCTTCAGGTTGATATTTGTTTTCTTATTTTGACATTTGTTTTTGCTATCTTTCTCAGTTTTTGGATCTACCGGTAACGTGAACTGCCCTATTCCTGGACATAATTATGCATGGAACAACTCCTTTCGCCCTCAGCCTCCAGGAATGATGTGGCCAAACTCACCATCGTATGTTAATGGAATTTCTGCAGCCCATACCCCACAGCGGATGCATGGACTTCCGAGAGCACCATCTCATATGTTAAACTCAGCAATGCCCATAAATAACCATCATGTGGGGTCAGCACCAGGGGCTAACCCAATCTGGGACCGGAGACAAGCATATGCAGGGGAATCCCCGGAGGCATCTGGATTTCATCCAGGCTCTCTTGGGAATATGAGAATTCCAAATAACTCACCACATTCGTTGGAATTTGCTCATAACATGTTTCCTCATGTTGGTGGAAACAGCATGGACCTGTCAATTCCCCACAAAAACGTAGGACTCCAGGCCCATCATCAGAGGTGCATGATGTTTCCTGGAAGAGGCCAGATGGTTCCTGTTATGAATTCATTTGATCAACCTACTGAACGTCCTAGAAGTCGTAGAAATGAAAGCAGCTCTAATCAGGTTGACAACAAGAAACAGTACGAACTTGATATTGACCGCATTATGCGAGGGGATGACAACAGAACAACACTTATGATAAAGAATATTCCTAACAAGTAAGTGACTCTGCACTTCCATTCTGGGAGATTGAAGAAGTTACATGTTATATCTTGTCACTAAATTTTGCATAGTTAAAGTTAATTAATATTAGCTTGGTACGAGTACACATGCAAAACCTTTAGAACTGCGAATTCTAGACATGCCTGATATTTTCCAGAAATGTGTATAATAGGTGAAATATAGTTTAGTGTCCTACACAATGGGTACCAGCAGATGCTTGGTATTGGTTTAAGCATTCCAAGTGGTATCAGTTGAAATTTAGTTTAGTGTCCTACATAATACCTACATTTGACAACCAAATTAGTAGAAAATAGAATAATTGGTCCTATCTGTTAATGGGTCCTTTTATTTCTCTCCACAGGTATACCTCAAAGATGCTATTGGCTGCAATCGATGAGCGCCATCGTGGGACATATGATTTCATTTATCTGCCAATTGATTTTAAGGCAAGTGCCTTCCTGTTCGGCTTATTTCCTTTGACATTGTTGAGAATTGAACCTGCAATTTAATTTAAATCTATAGCTGTATGATGGAACATGGTCTTCATATGTATTGCAGAACAAATGCAATGTGGGGTATGCATTCATCAATATGACTGATCCCAGAATGATCGTTCCATTTTATCAGGTTTGTTTTGTGTAAGCTTCAAAGATTCTAAATGAAATGTGGAAGTCAAAGCTAAAAGAAATGTCCAATTTTTGCAGTCATTCAATGGGAAGAAATGGGAGAAGTTCAATAGTGAGAAGGTGGCATCACTTGCTTATGCTCGAATTCAAGGCAAAGCTGCTCTGATTGCACATTTCCAGAACTCAAGCTTGATGAATGAGGATAAGCGATGCCGTCCCATTCTCTTCAATACTGATGGCCCCAATGCAGGCGATCAGGTATGAGAACAGTAACCTAACATGCACTTTAGATTCAAATTGCAGCAAATGGTGCAACTTCTAGTTTGCAAATATTTCGAAATAATAATAACAATAGAGTAACAGTTATTGCTGTGAGATAGAGAGATTTCATGCTGAGCTTTCTTGGTCTGCAGGTGCCCTTCCCGATGGGTGTTAATGTTCGCACGAGACCTGGAAAGTCTCGAACAATCACCCACGAGGAGAACCATGGAGGAGGGAGCCCACCAAATTTGGGAGATGGGGAACATTCTTGGAATGGAGGATCATCTGCAGGTTCTAAGGACTCGGACTAAGAAACCCGCTCATTTTTTTGTGGCACTAACCTTATAGGACTGAAAATCTAATTTGCTTCCACCCTGAATCATAGTGACATATACTTGGGTGGCTAAAGACGGGGCCGGCAAAAGTATATCTCGGAGTTTCTTATCAGCCTGCTTAAGCTTTAGAGGACTGCTTAGCCAATGCTACGCAATTTTCCAGTTTTCTTCACTATTTTCGTGTTTAATTGTGAAGCAGTTTAGGACAAAAACAAAAAAGAGGAAAAAGAAAAAAAAGTAGGAGCATCAAGTGGAGCTTCAAAATTTTGGATGGACTTTAAGAGTAATACTTGTAAGAGGAAGAAATCTATGTATAGGAGTTACTGAGCAGCCAAGAGATTGCTTGTTGTGGATTGATGAGGAGGCTTGCAGCTGCTCTATTTTTTCCCGATTCTGCAAAGTTTTCTTTCCGGGTTATCTGTAATTTAGTTCTTGGGGCTTGGAACCCATCTGTAACTATTAAAATGTAAGAGTGCTAAAAATTTTGAAATATCATTGTAACTTGTAAGAGACGTATTGATTATTTTAATAAATCTTTTTTTCTTCTATTTATTCTTATGAGAGGTCCTTAATAATTTTATTTCTATTTCTTGTGAATGCTCACTTGTTTGCTCAGGACAACTAGAGAATATAGAAAGCTAATGCAGAAAATTAAAGAGAATTTGATGAGTTACTGGTCATCAACCACCGAGAACTAAGCCTCATCGAACTTTTGCATAGAACATTACAATGCTTGTGACCAGATACAGAAAGACAGAGACCTCAAAAGCTAGGACAGAATATCCTACTAAGATTAGCATAACAAAATATTCTAATTGTAATTCATAACCTAAATAGCATAAGTTCATCACCAGCAGCTACTAAGATTAACTCTTCTAGAACCTAGGCTTGTCCTCACTAGTTGTCGATCCAGGTCTTCGCAATTTTGAAGAACTGAACAAGATTATAATGAGTGGAGAGGAGAAAGAGCGTAGAAGAAAGGAATGTGGCAAGGTTAGTTTGTTATATCATTATATTCAGCGATGGTACACACGTTAGGGTTAAGGTAGGAAAGCCGACTTTTTAGAAGATCAAAAACCAAAATTTAAAAGATTTATTCTGTAATGAATACTTGCTGCATATGTTGCAGGGTAGAATGGTAGATGAAGCAAATGGACCAACAACGCAAACAACCCCAAGCCTCATTACCTCAAGTCCAATACAAGGCAATTTCTTGGTCTGACAAATCTTTAATCTTTTGTTCTCTTAATACTGGTAAAGTATCTGCCTACAGATATTAGTAAAATTTGTTGCCCTCCTCTGTAATCTCTGCAAATAGTCTCCAATTCCAATAGCATGGATGTTGCTTCTTGTTTCCTGCTTAATAGTTTTTTCTTTTTGCTGCATTTTGGATAATGTATAAGAGCATATTCTGACAGGCAATGTATCACCGGATGAAACAAAACAAAAAAAAACTTGTTTGCATAAATACCATCAGAATTTACCAAATCTAAGGCCTTGAATTCTCTATTGAAAAGATGAGGACATAAAGTCAACTTTCAAGCACATCCATTACAGAAGAAATAGTTCATTTCAAATTGCAATTTCTTATGGACGATGACCTGCTCATTTACAGTTGAAGCATTCCTGAATTGATAGTTCTAACCGCTCTGTCTTTTCAGGCAATGTTGTGTTCTGGCCCCACACAACAGCTTACAAATACTTTTAACAGTTCAGAACAGAGTTACATCCTCCAATTAAAATAGAGCTTTGGCCTTTGCCTTGTAGAATCAGAAGTCTCACTGTCAACACAATTCATCGTCTCGACCACAATTGCCTGTAAGGAATATATAAACAAAACCTCAAATGAACACCACCTAATGGAAAATTATATCCAGAAGAACATATATTGACATATAACAACACTTGAGAAAACGATTGCAAGCTTATCACCAATCACAATACTTCACTTCAGGAACCAGGGTGCTGCCATCACCTACTGTTCACAGAACCTGATTTCTATATCGAGCATTCTGAGAAATTAATTTTCATATTTGAGGACATCGTGATAGAGGGGCCCCTTCACAAAGTGATGGCGTGTTGCAATGTGATTGGCAAGAAACAGTCAACAGCAAAGGCAAACAAAAAATTCTAATGAACACCATAAAGCAGTTGGCATCCTGGTATAAGCTTTTGCGTAGGTCTAAGTTATAATTTTTCCTGCTTTGGGAAGCTATAATATAAAATTTAATGGCACTTAAGAGCATATGTAAGATCAGCTTACAGGAACAGGTGAGAGCATCACTTCGGGTAGAGAATATCGTAGTGACCTGGGCGATATAGCAAGGTAATAAAGGGACTAATTTTCTCAGTGCTACCACTAGCATTTGGAACATCATTGCCAACAGGAACGAAATCGTGATGATTCACGCTAACACCACCAGTATCACATGAGCTACGGTCAAGGTACACAACACGGATTGGCACACCCAGTGCATCTGACAGGGCAGTGATGTGCACGTGGTCACTTTCTTCACCCATTGGTTCCACTGATGACTTGCAAAACTATATTAAGACAATCATGTGAGTGTCAGAGAAAGATAATTGCTTCTCAGAATCACAGCACTGTAAGGACTTGCAACCACAAGCGATTTATTTCAGAAAACAAAATTAGCAAAACGCCCTGGAAGTTAGATCCATCATTTTCTTGAAAAGATATGGTGAAAAACATCGTGTTTATCTTATGCTAATGTGATTTAATCATCTTCACATGTAAAAAAGTTGCACAATATTTGAAATGGAATAATTGGGTTAACCACTTGCAACAAAGATCACGCAATAAAGATTCCTCAATAGGTTTTACTGAACATACCTGCTCTACGGTTGCATTGGTTAATCCCAATATGAAAGGTTCGAAAAACTCTGAGCGTTTCCTTATTTCACCAGAGGTAACAAATCTGAAGAACATCACAACTAAGAAACAGATTGTGTAAGGTAATAGAGGGAGAAAAACACACTAAGAACTTTGTGTCATTTAAAGTCACTCACCATAGTCGGATACTGACTGATCACGACTCCTAAGTATGAGCTCATCATGACTGTAAAAAATAATAAAATCACGTTTACAGTAGTTAGGCATACAACCCGAAACTAGGATATGTATCAAATTACACTTTCAATTTCTCAGTGTCAATAAAAAGACCTTAAAGGAACCATCAGTACCTTATGGATTCTTCATTTCCTTGAAGAACACTGTCCAACTGCTCAAGGAATAACTGAAACATTTTCCACATAGAATAAAGATTGATAAGATCTTTCTTTTCTTTTGTTATTGAAAAAAAAAGGAGTATATATTCAAAACTTTTATTTAAGCATGGCGAAACATTATGGGGAACAAACCGAAGTTGAACAAACTAACAATACAATGATCAAATACTTCTGCATGTGAAGCACAGCTTAAAATGTGCATATATAGCTTTCTCTAAACCCATGGTGGTATCATCTTTCTTGCCTGACCAATTAATAGAATGACCCAACACACTCTAGGTAGGGTAGTTACCATTTACTTCAGTGCATATATTGCTTTAGCAGGTTTTAGTCTATGTAGGTGAACATCAAATGACAGTACAGCTACCCTATGAATTAACTATGATTTTTTTTCCCACTTAATTATATTAATCAGCAACAAAATACTCATGTAATGTCATATTTCAATGGCATTTATCAGTATTTGGTCTGAAACTGCCAAGGAAAATGGATGAAGAAAAAAAAAAGATGTGCTTCGCAGTTCATATGCAAGAAATACATGATGAAGATCAATCAGTATGATGTTTAATCATCATTGACTTCCAATAGTAGATCATACAGAAACATATTTCATCTGTAAACTGTCAAACTGTGCTCATAACAAAACCGACTTACACGGACAGTCAGTGGCTTTACTCAAATACCAGAATTGCATCTAAAAGATTAAGAGTTGAAATAAAAGTACCAATTATACAGAGTGTTCAAGTGAAGATAATTACCGAAAAAAAGTCCTCAAAAGTAAAGTCTGCGTAGCCCAAGCTCTGAAGTGTTTTTCTACATTGTTCAACATTGGCCTTGATACGATCAACTTCACTTCCATCTTGCGATTCCAAAATATGCTCCTATTTAGACATACCAAACTTTTTTTAGCAGCTAGACAAGAATAGTTACTTGCATCCAACAAGAAGCTTAAAGGCAGACTCCCAGTATGCAAAAACCAAAAAAGTTACAAGGGCATACAAGGTATGAAAACATAAAGCTTCGGAAGAAGCAGTTCCCATCTCCCCGGGTTCTCCGAATGGCAGCATATTGTTCACCAAGAACCTGCGTAACGGTTGGTTACAATTTGTTCGCTAAGAATCTTGTATTTAAATTATCGAAAGAACACCACAAAACACACAGCATAAAGATAACCTTTATTTTCTCCAACAAGATGGCGCTGCCTGATTGATATTCAGCTGCCAGTGACGAGAGTGGTTCCTGCTTATTTATCACAACAAAAGATCAAAACTTCATTGCATGCTATTGACCTATTGTGACATGCAAACAAGTGCAAGAAACTTGAAATAGTCATGAAGGTTGATCTTGAGTTGAGTCTTGCCTTGTCCCCCAGGAAGGGAATTTTCTCGGCCTCCTCGGCTCGGATTTCAGACTCCTGCTGCATGATATCTTGGTCCCCAAAACTTGCCCACTCATCAAACTCAGGTGTTGCAACCGATGGGGCCGGCCCAGACTCAACTTCCCCATCCACTTGGACTTGAAGCCCTTCCTGATTCTGCATTGTCTATTCAACCAAACAACAACACTCCAATTCAAACAACGTCGTGCCCTAATTCCTCCATCAATTCTTTTCTTTTCTTTTATTTCCTTTGCGTATAACTGTATATAAATTCCAATTATAACTGAAACAGCCAAGACTAAACTAGCAACCACCAAAAATCAGCATGAATTTCCTATTGAATTATGAAAAGGGTCCAGTCTAAACCCCTTGATTCATATAAAGAAAGAAACTAAACCCCTTGATTCTCATGATTGCGGCTAATGGAGCACGACAATCTACTGGTAGACTCCCTCCATTGAAACTAAACAGTAAAGAAGCAAAATTTAGGTTATAGGAATGAGTGAAACTAGCGTCCGCATACCTGGGAATAGAACGGCGTCGTCTTCTCAAGGTCTGGGGATCGAATTGAAAATGGTGTGGCGCTCTGGTTTTTTACGATCAAGACTTGGAAGGTCCCGCAGTGGAGTCCAGCGAGCCCGAGTGACGTTTTTCTGTTTGGATGTTAGTTTTGTACTAGTCGACTCATTTCAATTTTACCTTTTTCACGCGTGCATAAATATATATATAGTTACTGCATGCTATTACCGTGCAATTTATTTTGTGAATTAGATTTTTTATTTTTTTTAGAATTTTTGTGAATTAGATTTTGAGAAAATGTGTGTAATTTTATGACAATAAATATCATCTTATATAATATATTAGGATTGTCCATTCTTGATTTTGTGGTTTGTTACCCACCTTTATCTCATGGGGGCCTTTCTAATTCAAAATGGTTTAAGGGGCGTGCTTAGTGCGACTTCACCGAACTGAATAAACTAAAGGATAATTCTTAGGTCCACCCTCTGTCCGTTCACTCACCCATTTACTTAACATAATTGTACTCCGTAATTTCATAATTCAACCGTTCATGTCATAAATTATCATTCGTAGATCACCTATGCAAAAAATCAATCGAATTGGAGATCTTTTGGTGACTCATTCATATGAAATAAATAGACAGTTCATCATAATAGTAGTAATTGTTATTAGAATCGTTCATTTGTTTCATTAATTTGAGTGACCAAAAGATCTCTGATTCGATTGATTTTTTGCATATATGATTTATGAAATATAATTTATGATATGAACGGTTGAATTATAAAATTATAAAGTGAAACTATGTTAAGTAAGGGGTGGGTGAATGGACAAGTTCACCCAGAGGGTACTTAAGAATTATTCTAAACTAAAACAACCTCACCCGATCAAGCTAACCTTTACTCACCTACCAATCACTTTAATGCTATGCTTAATTACAAGTTCCTGCTGCAAAACTCGGCAGGATTGTCAATTCTCACCTCAAGCCCAACCTTTTTTTTTCTTCCACTTTTATCAGTTTTATGTACTTGTTGTGTAGTTCCTATCGAGTAAAAGCGTTTCATGGATAAACCTCTCAATTCTTCTTTGTTTTCTTTTTCCTTTTCGGAGCAACAAAAGGGCCCAAGCCCAACAAAACAGAAAATTTTTCTTTTCCAATTTTTTTCACCGGAACTCCGAACCGTTAGTTTGTTATATTTACTGTCGCCGCCTCCCAAATACAGTCGTCTTCAATCTTCAGCACTATTCAATCTCGATTTCCAGGTATTCTTCGATCAAATCACTGCTACCATGTAATTCATATCTTCACCAATGACCAGTATTAGGATTTATTTGCCTTCATTAATTTTTAGATCATGTTGTTATGGATTAATTCAGATGCTCTGGTTATGATAGAGCTGTTCGGAGTGGTTGAAGAACAATAGAATTATGATTACGATTTACAGAAGGGAATTGAAACAGCTTTTCTTTAGTAAAAATGGCTAGTTTTTGTTTCCCGAGGAGAGATGATGAAAATTATGACATTTTAGATTGTAGAAGATTAGAATCGTTTTGCTCAGTAAAGGTTGGTTACTCTCAAAGAGTTATGGGGGAATTTGGCTGTGAGAAAGTGAATAATTAATTCTTGAGGAATCGCCTTCTCGGATTGAATATAAAACACACAATAACCTATCAGCAACAATAAGCATTTTATTTGTTGTTGAATTTTGAAATATTATAAAACTCACTTCCCACCCACAAAGGCCACATTCATCTCAATGCAAGTCTTACTTGCTCCTTTCCACCTCTCTAAAGTCAGTTCAATGCTCACCCTTAGTAGTCACACTCATTCTCTCTCAGCCTCTCACAGGCTATATTGTGTTACTTGCTGCTGCTGCTGGTGATGGTATTGGGTGTTCCTCTTCCATATGTTTTTACTGATCTTGGTTTTAAGATTGTATATCTTGGTTTCCTTTCCATCTCATGTGTTACAATGCCTTAGATTTCCCCTCGTTTCACCTTTAAATATTTGCTAGGAGTCGAGGGGTTTTAAATGGCATCATAGATATATAAATTTGATGATCGGGGTTCAAGATATTTGTAGTTTAAAATGACTGTGATGATCAAAATTTAGTAGTTCCATTGGCCTGTTGGAGGCAACAAATGTAGTCAACAATAACCTCTTGTCATTTTAAAGAGGTGTAGATGTAGAATAGCAATATATATTACAGGAATAATGCTTTTTTTTTTTGCTATAACAGCGTATCCATGGGAAAAAGACGAGGCAAAGGTTTAAAGAAAAGAGGCCTAACTATACATCATGACGATAGGAGTAAGAAGATAGAGAAGCTTCTTACAAAGAAAAAGCAGAAATCTAAGAAGATAAGTGAATCTTCCATGCCTGAGACTGCACCTGTGCTTAATAGCGGCCATTCTGCTTCCAATATCACTAATGCAACTTCTTCTAGTCATGCCAATCAAACCACGGTAACTACCAGAGAAAGGGTTCAACCAAAAAAGAAAGAGAAGGATAGTGAGCAATCACATTCTGGTTTTATCTTTATGTGTAATGGAAAGACTAAACCTGAATGTTATCGGTATCGTGTTTTTGGGCTAACATTGGCAATGGTAGAAGTTGTAAAGAAAATCAAACCGGGTACACATCTATTTTTATATGACTTTGACTTGAAGCTCCTTTATGGCACATACAAGGCAACTTCGGATGGAGCATTAGATTTGGAGCCAATTGCTTTTAAGGGGAAATTTCCTGCACAGGTAACAATGTTCTATATGAATTCGAAGTGTAAATTCCTTGAAAATAAGACCAAGAACTGCATACACAAACAAACTACTTGTTCACAATATACTTCATGCAGATCTTGTTCACTTTTTTCCTTTTTCTTATTATAGTACGATTCATTCAATAATTATAGTTATTGTTCACTTTCAACGTTATCTGGCATGTTGGATTGTTGTTTCAATCTAGACTACACATTCAGATTGTCAGTCTAGCAGAACATTCCCCCTAAATTAAGGATTAATAAATACTTGGTTAAGGATTTTTTTTTTTGGCTGAAAGTTAAGGATTAGTATCTCAGTTCAATTCAGGTATGGATAATAGGTTATACATCTCAGGTGTTCATAGTTGATCTGATGACTGACATTCTGGTTCCTAACTTGGTCCTTTATACATCAGGACTGTGTGACACACACACACACACACACACACACCCATATATTACATATATATTCATATGTATACACACACGTTTGTATGTATGGATGCATTTGTAGTCTTAGTCTTTAAGTAATAGCGTATTATGTCTTGGATTATATGTGGACAGCATGGACCTGTCCTTTGAAAGAGAAGTCTAACCCAATTGTGTATCTGTGTTGTCCATACCATAAATGATTGAAGAGCTTAGATGCTATTATTTAAAGGGTAAAAACCCAATATAGTACCCAAACTATTGCGAAAAACCCTTTTCGGTACCTACAAATTTTTTTTACCCAAAATGGTACCTGAACTATTGTACATTTACCTAAAATGGTACCTCCGTAACCCAAAATGATACTTGAACTATTGATAATTAACCAAAATGGTACCTGAACTATTGAATCATTACCCAAAATGGTACCTGAACTATTGGCCATTACCCAAAATGGTACCTGACTTAACTACGGATGTACCATTTTGGGTAATTGTACAATAGTTCAGGTACCATTTTGGGTAAAAAAAATTTGTAGGTACCAAAAAATACATTTCTCCATAGTTTGGGTACTATTTTGGGTTTTTACCCTTATTTAAATTAACCTCTTACTACTTACTTGTGCACGATTGTGTGCGTGTGTGTGTGCAAGATAGAGTGCATCATATTACTGATGGGGGACATGGGACACAGGATGCTTGAGTGCTTGACAGGTGATAGTTATATGTTAGTGTAGTTTAAAGCAAGGGCTAGCGGCAGGTATTGTGAAAAAAATAGGCATTTTGGTGCAAAGGCTAGTGTCAGGTATGGCAAGACAATAGGTGTTTTGGTGTAAAAGATGATAGTTTAGTAGAAGGTATTTTGATGTAACAAGCACACTGAAAGAGTTTAATAGGCAGATCCAGCTTGAGAGGTGATAGTTATATGTTAGTGTAGTTTAGAGCAAGGGCTAGTGACGGTTGGCAAGACAATAAGAGTTTTGGTATAGTATAGTTTAGCAGAAGGTGCTTTGATGCTGAAAAAGGCACATTCTTGGTGACTTGCTACTGAAAGGCTTTGATGGGTAGATCCAGCACAATAGGACAAAGTTTGGAACACAATGCCATCAAATTATCACTTCAATGTGGAAAATGAAGATATTGCCCATTCCTTGTCTTTCTATCTGAATCCCCCACTTTTATTTTCAGGGCTCCAAATGTTACATTCAAGATTTGTGAGACGTAATTGAAAAATTTTCTGAATATCTGTCTATTAATACGAAATCATGTTACTTTGTGTCTGGTTTGCTTCATTTCTGATCATCGTTTTTTCTCTCTGTCAATTATTTTCTTTTATTTAGGTCAGGTTTATGATTTCCAAGGATTGTTTACCTCTTCATGAAAGTTCTTTTAAAACAGCCATAAGACACAACTACCAAGGCGGTGGTAAGTTTAAACAAGAGCTGAATAACAAACAGGTAAAAACATCATTTATTGATTTATATTCTTTTTGCTCGTTACTGTAACAGTTTTTCAATTCGTTTCTTATCACTAAATAATAGTTTTACCTTTTTTCTTTAAAAAGAAGGAATCATTTCTTACGGATTTTGCTTTACAAATTTTGATGAAGGTGCGTGCTTTAATCTCATTGTTCCGCCCAATCACTGCGTCAATGCCTACTTCTGCTGCTCATCACCGAGATGTGGCAAGAACAGGCTCATATCCATCTCCTATTAGGGAAGAAGGATTTTATCCAATAGCAAGGTCGTGTCTTCAAGAGGGCTCATATTTATCTAGTGTGCAACGTACCCGTGCATTGGCACTTCTTGATATGCAACCCAAACAGGTTGTCCCATATCCCCTTTATGATAAATATGAAGCGGAAGCACATGTGGCACTTGTTCAGCCTCCCATAGAGCCTCGACATATTGTTCAGCATCATGCAGATTCATATTATTCAGCAGCGGCACATGAGCCATACATGCCTGAAAAACGTTTCTTGTCCTCTCATGATTCATATAGCAGGTATTTTTCCTTTGTCACATCTTTGCACAATTTATTAACCTTTGAACCTCTATTATGTGCTCTTATGTACTTTGGCAGTTTCTGTTATCTTCTATTCATATGCAAGTCTATATTAAAATGGAGAAAGGTGCAACCATCAATTACCTTCTGTCTCTGTCCTCTCTTGTTTCAGCTTCACTCGGTCATGAGATGTGATAGCCATTACTTGTGCGTTAGAGTCAAGTCTACTATTACTTGTGTGCTAAATTTGTCTTCATGCATCTCTTGGTTTTGACTTCTAAAATCTAAAGTTAACTTTAGATAGTGGTCTAAACCTGTCAAGTGTTGATACTAGGGTGTAAAATTAAAAGTAAGAGAGAATGAGTGTGCATGAAAGAGATGAGGCGAATTTTTTTTCTTTCCCTAATGGATGGATCAAGTGAGATCAAGGTTGTCTACTGTTTCTAGGTTGGGCTGGTGAATTGAGTTCGAAGTTTTGTTTATTAGATCTCATCCTTGCAAGGTTAGACCCCTCTTTGATTTATAAACGTTTGCACTGGGCATTTTCACAGGCAGGGGGTCACGCTTTCACAGGAGATGGTTCCTAGGGAGCAAGTTGTTGGGTACGGAAGTGTGTATCACTTGTCACAGTTGCTCAAGGAGAGAGAAAGAGATATTGTTTCCCATTCCAATTATGTTGCTGAAACTTATAGTCGAGACTTGCCAACTGCTGCAGCCTCACATTTTCGGTTGCAGTCACATTCTTCGGCATCATCTTATGAGTTACCATCAACTTACGAACCATATTATCAATTAACGACCCATCAGAATCAGAGCCGGGTGGATCCTGATCCTCTTCCGAGACCATTGCATGAAAGCTCTAATGCATCAAATATGCCAATCTATTCTCACTTGTCTTACACTGGAACTGCCGGCTACTACTGAATGAGACTTGGATGTGCAGGTTCATAATTCATTCAGGTCATGCTGGTGTCGTTGGCATTGCTCTATTGCCAAATTCCATTTTGAACTCGGTGTAAGATATACACCGTCTTTAGTTTCCTGCCAGCAAACAGAAGTCCTCATTTTATTCTTGTATATTAGGGGAGCTGGTGCCCCATTTTCATCGTGTACAGGCATCGATCTTTTAATAAATCTTTTGAGGCACAATCTCGTGCTTGAAGCAACCAAATTAGTTGGATGAATCTGCCTTGGTTAGTATTTGCTAGAAGAACTGAAGACCGGTGCACCTAGGCAACTTTGTATAGACATAAACACAAGAAGAGCAGAGTAATGCATGAGGTGTGGGCTCATAGTACGCAAAGCGGGTTGGGCCTAGAAGATGGGTTTAGCATTGGAGATTCAATGCTCAGTGTCAGTACATAGGACCCATGCCATTTGAGCTAATCATTGCCTCTAATGTCATGATGATGCATCTAAACGACTAAACCATCCATCTATTGGCTATTGCTATCCGGTCCCTTCATATGGTTGGCTAGGTTGGTCCCTTGGGACCTTGACATTAATGTCTTGGCATTTTGCAGCCACCCGTGACCGACCTAGCTCAACTGGGAATACCAAATTTCTCTTGAATTTTGTGGTCGTCTCCTTAAGTTTACAAAATGGATTTGATTAGAGATTTCAGATTTGATAGGGATTTGAATATTTGACGCCTTCTTTCTTTCTTTCTTCTTTGGGCAAGTCATGACTCATGACTCATGACCAAGTACCAAGTATATTATTATTATATAAGTAATATGGTCGTCTCGTCCCTATAAACGGTGACGTTTGCAGTGGCCTACTAAGTCAGCGACAGCTCCCAGCGAGGCCGGTTTCTGGGTCAGACGTTTACCAACTGACCTGCACTGTTTGTTTATCATATCGATTAATTTATTGAAGAAGCTAAGCTCTAAAATTCAACTCTACTAGTTTGTTTGACTGCATTATTAATATTGATCCGAGTGCAAGAGCACATCACGTTTTAACCTTTGTGTACATGGGAGTGATGGGACAATTTCCATCTAGAATTGAAGGGAAAGAAAGAAGAGGTCAAGAAGAAGAATGGAATGGGTACATTACTTGACCACCCAAGTAATGCGAAAATTCTATTGTAGCAAGTAATGTTCAATAATTATATGAATAAGACATGATCATACTACTATACTAGAATGAATCCTCGCAACTTTCCTATGTGATACTACGGTATTTCGAGTGTACTCTGGGACAAACTAAAATCTATGATGTTATCGACTTTCGATGCATATTTATATGTTCTTCTTTCTTGCGCCTAACATGGAAAGATAACATACACAAATAAATAAAACTTGTAAATTTTAGAGGCCCTTGACGATTAAAATGAAGGGTAAATGTTACAAATGGTCCCTGTGGTTTGGGGTGAAGTTCAACATTAACCTTGTGGTTTCAAAATGTTTAATGTAATCCTTGTGGTTTGCAAAATTAATCAATATTGGTCTATATGCTAATTTCGGCAAAAAATCCAACAATTAAAATTCATGTGTAAGTGATTCATAATGATAAATTTATCATTTTAATTAGAAAACAAACTTTTTTCAAGTGTTTCTTATTTAATTTAATTTTTGATATTATTTTAATTGATGAAAATTTTGCTATAAATAACATTTTAGACCAATATTGATCATTATTGCAAACCACAAGGGTGATATTAAACATTTTGAAACCCCAAGGTTAATGTTGAATATCACCTCAAACCACAAGGACCATTTGTAACATTTACCGAAAGCGTTTGACGATTTTATCCGAAAAGAGTAAAAGAACCATAATTGTACAAACATAAAAGAAAAATATTCGCCTCTTTTTAAAGTCTATATACTAATCCCATGCTCGTGGTTTTCCATACTTGATATAATATTTGGATTTAGGGGGTTTGCTTGGACTTTAGAGGAAGAATATATACGAGTTTAGTACTGTAGAAAGAGTAGAAGCTATATATTTGTAGCATGTGTACGCGTGAAGAGATGACAAGGATCACATGAGGATCGATCAAAAGGACATGTTAATATTAAAGTGCGGGATCAAACATGCATGCATGTCTGTCCTCTGCAGACATGAGACATGGCTATGGCCTCTTCTTCTCTCTCATGTTTGATGGTTTAGGATGATCTCCCTCAGATTCTCAGGAAAATGATATATCAGTATCATTGTGATTTGGACGGTTGAATTCGCATGCATATGCATGTACATGAAATTATTATCCAAGCACTTTAAGCTGAATAAAAGCATGGAACAAGGGCTTTTCTGAATTTAAAAGATGAGAATACATGTGGAATAATTGTCCGTATTTGCAACTGCATGTGCAACAAATCTCTTCCCCTATATAACTAATAATTGTCTGCATCTTCCTGTGAAGGAGGCTTTATTTTTCTTCTTTCTACAATAGTCGATTGTATACGGAGCCGGTCTACTTTACCTATACATGCATTAATGTATCGTATACGAACTTTTTATTTATATATTATCTAATTAATATAAATCAAATATTTTTATAATTATAGTTCTAATTATACGTGTTTATGTAAATATATACTCGCACTGGGTTAGTTTGATGGGTCAAAACATTCACCTGAAAGCTCCCTCAATATGACTTAAAAAGCACTTGTTCTTGATCTTGACCCAGACAATAAACCAAAATACCAAATCATATAATAATAGTGTTTCCATTTCGACGGTGAAAAAGGTCCAAGTCCAAACATATATAATGAATATAAGTAGTAGTGGACAGTAGCCATGTGAGGTTATATAGCTAGGGAGATCCTCTTCCTTACACAAACGTGAAACCCTAAAACACTGACACGTACGGCGTGATGATCAATTAAGTTGAAAATCCCTATTAATTATTTAATTGTATTGAAATTAGCTTCCTAACTGTTTCAGGGGGCAATATTATATTAGTCGTGGCATCTATTACGTATCTTGATCAGCTTGATATATATGTATACAGAAATGGAATCCTACCCAAAATGATTCTCTATGTTGATTAAAAGAGAAATGTGCAACTCCAATATTGGTATGAATCCATTATCCTATAAGATATCAGATTTGTGAATTGAACCAAAAGTTACAATTCATCCTGTCAATTTGCAAACTTACAGCTTCCAGCAAACAAGCTAGTCAATTTGCAAACATCTTCGTTTTGAAAATCCTCTTAAATAAATTATAATTTAAGGAGGAAAAAAATGAGTGATATTGTATAAAGATTGGATGTTGTAATCTCTACAAAGAAAGTAAGAGAGTAAGGAAGAATATAAACAAATTTAGATAGAACACTTTATTTGAAAATGGTATGGTCTTCAATTAGTATCATTCTAGCTATACAGTATTTTAAAAAATATATATAAATATTATCAAACAAATCGGTAGCTATCGTTTTCAAAAAACGGTAGCACCATAGTTATATACAACATACAATAAACATAATACTATCAAAGAATCGAGCCAAATGTTAATCTAAACAAACAGTAACGTCAGAATTATATATTTCAAAGGATAAACTTAAATGTTATCGATGAATCAAATGAAGTGTTGTTTTTGAAAAAGAGTAACACCAAAACTATATACACCAAAGGATAAGGAAGGGGTCAAAAACTTTCGATTTCAGGAATTAATACAACTTTCATTTCCCATCCCACATATACATTTACCGAACCGAAAGAAGATAAACCCAAAATCAGACCAATGAAAGCCTTCCTTTCTTAACCTTATTTTCATCTCTCTCTTCTACTACTTCTGCCTTTCTTTTCATTACCACCTCCTCACAACACTTATATACTCTCGGATCTGATAGATCCTTGGTCTCGAAATACCTTGATGTCCTAATCTTCACACCAAGGAAATTACAAATCTACACCATCCATATATACCATCTTTGCCAAGTAGTACTTCGAGCTCGAAAAGGTGGATCATCACCGGAGGCATGGAAAGCGGCCACTTCCTTCGGAAACGTCGGAGGAGAATAGAGAGGGAAGGGATCAACACCATGATGAGTTCTCTCCCTCTAGTTATGAATCTTCATGGACAGAAGCCGACATGTCAGCCATGGTTTCTGCTCTCACTCAAGTTATCGGAACCCCCGAAGAAGATAACAAGGTGCAATCAAACCCTTCAGTGAAAGACGAACCGGACCGGTCTCAACCGGTTCAAGATCAAGGTACATAGATCATAGATATACCTACCTAGCTAGCTTCTAGTATCTTTGATTTACTTCTTTTTTCTTTTTATTTTTTTTCTTTTTTTACCCCCAACCCTTTTCTTTTTTCCTTATTTTAGTTCATATATATATGATACTGACATGTGCTATTGGGTTTTGTTGTGTATGGTAGTGCTTCACAATTTGGTTTCTGATTTTGATCCCTTTGATTGTTTTCACACTGCATTTGCATTGTCAAACTTGTCATGATCTTAGGCTTGTCCCTCTTCAAATTCCTTTTTGGACAAAGATAATATAAACTTAATCATCGTCACTAGCGAGCTAGATTGTTCTTTCTTCCTTAGCCCTATCATACATATCAAAGTCTGTTCCAGCTGTGTGTATATGTGTGACTTAAATACCCAGATGCAGATTTGACTTCAACTCTTAAGAGAAATCATATAGGGTCCATTATAAATGTAGACAATGAAGTTCAATGTATCCTAGCTAAGACTTTCCGTAAAGAACCTTCTTTCTCCATACCTCACCCAACTAGCTAAAATTGGTTCTTGTTTCTTTCTGGGACATTAATTCTTTCATGTTTTTCTCATTTCGATCTTTTAACAGACAAGATCTTGTGTGTTTGTCCTCATTAATTAATTTAATTACAATCCAACCGTGGGGTCTTTTACCCTTTTGGTTTTTCCTAGCTAATTCGAGTCTATCTTGCCTTAGCATTATCTAATCTTGATAATGACATGCATCTAACCTTTAGGTACGTTTGTATATATAGTTTGTGTTGCCACTTAAGTAGCTCAAGTTTTTGGTAATCAAGCTCAAATTGTTTACCTAAAAGAGGAGGGTCACCTACATTTGAAAATAGGAATGACATTGCTAATTGCTACTTTACACTACGAACTTCAAGGGTCAGGATCAAGGTCTTCGATATTTCCTGTTAATGCAACATATATCCAATATTTTGTTGCAGTACATTTTTATTAAGTTTACGAGTTTTATCCAAAAAATTTATAGTTTTCATTGATGTTCGATACTTCTTTGATACTGGATATTTTGGTCACGATGGTTAATTTAGAAAAATATGTATTAAGATTATTTATACTATTATAATGAGAAGAGACATTGTTGATCATAACTAATTTTTTTTACGAATACATCCCTCAAATATTAAAAAACTATGGAATAGAATTAATTAATAGAGATAATAATGAACATTCATAAACTAGAAAATAAAACTAAAAATAAAATGATAAATATCCATATGTAGAAATAACTATCTAAATCTCAATTAACTACTCGCTAATTTTTAAGAAAAAAACTATTTGCACATATAAAGCATGTGTAGAAGAGGCTAGTATATAATTAAAGCTAGTTCTTTAGAAGACTTTGACATAAAATAATATTAGTACGTGCATAGGGCACGCTTGCTGCTGACAGTCTGACACCCTTCTTCTATCTAGCTTCCTTATGACTATTTTTTTTCAACTTTGACATATATAATACTAATCTATCCATGTACATGTGTGTTTGTGAAGAGAGTACTGTAAGGAGAAGACACTATAGAGGAGTGAGGCAAAGGCCTTGGGGAAAATGGGCAGCCGAAATCCGGGACCCTAAGAAAGCAGCTCGAGTTTGGCTTGGAACTTTCGAGACAGCTGAGGATGCAGCCATTGCATACGATAATGCAGCTCTCAAGTTCAAAGGCACAAAAGCCAAGCTCAACTTTCCTGAACGAGTTCAAGGCAACTCAAGCTTCGTTATGCAGGGTTCATCTGGCAGAACATCTGGCACAACAGGTAGCAGTAGTACTGTCTCCACTGAACGAAATCTGGGCCGACCAGCTGCAACGGTTCCTCATCATCATCCCGCTCCTCCATTGATCGCACCGTCGCAGCAACAGCAGGAAAGTAGTAGTTTTCCTGATCTGTATCAGTATGCGCAGCTTCTTCAAAGCAATGATGTTGATTTCAGCTCGAATTACCAGTACCCTTCGAATCCATTTAATCAAGATTATCATCCGGCATTTCCTACTGCTCCCCAATTTTCACCATCCACATATTATCCGTCACATCATCAACAACAAGGACAGCAAGACGAGCATGGTCAGGAAGACCAGTATGATAATAAGGACTGGAATAGGCGCAATCCAAGCGAGAAGTAGTGGTAGAAGTACTGCATATATAAGTACTATTTAATTTTGAGGGTCTATTCGATCTATATATATATATATATATTTATTATTGAGAGCATTATTTGTCTTGTTATGTTATCCTTATTTTCAAGTATACTAGCTAGCTAGTAGTTATTTGATCTTTAAGCTGTTTCTGTGCCATTACTATATATATAGTAGTAGTAGATCGACTTGGTTGGTTAAATTTGCCAGAACTTTTACGTATGTGTTGTTGGAGCCATGCATTTATAAAAGCACTCGGCTACATGTTTATATATGCTCGAGTTCTCCCAATTAATTGTCATTATCAGTTGTGAGTGTTTATGCTCTAGTTCTCCTAAATTATCATTATATCTAGGGAAAGGAGTTTGCCTTAACAAATATATATAGTGGGGTTTGTAAATAGATTGTAATCCAAAAATGAGGAAAAAGAGAATAAAATAGTTCTATATTTTCACCTACATTTTTTTGGCAACTGAGCATCAGTCTATCTATCTGACAAGACAAACAAATAGCTAGGAAGGGTTTTCTTCAACCTCTAAACCCGCAAAAGGTGGAGGAGTTCCAATAGAATAGCCCCAGCTGGTTCTGATATCAAAGGTGGTGGAGCTGTGTTCCGACTACTGTATAGTGATGGAGCTCTATTATGAGAAAAGTAGATCGATCACCATCGAATCATCACGTCTTCAATCAATCTTCTATTCTTCTATATGCGATCGACTCCAATCAAATTAAAAAGATATTATTATCGATCCTTGTTATATAAGAAACGAATCCAATTAAGTATATATATATATATATTGACGGAGGAAATCGATCTCGATCATTTTGGTCATTACTCAAAAAGTGTTTGATCGAAAAATTCCATACTCTATTCCTCGCACACACCTCTCAAATAGCAGACGCCCCATCGATCTCTACCTACACAATATATATCAACATCACCCATGTACTTATTCACCTCTATTTCTCACCAAAAAACTTTAAAGTGAAATAATAATACTACAGCTTTTTCAAAAACACTTTTATTGCATGCCAACTTTTTTAAATGCACGAACCATTGGTTTCTCATCATGAGCCATCATCATTACTATTCAACCAATATTTGCAAAATCTTAAAGTTTGAGCAAACCCAAAAACCTCAATTACTACTAGTGGCACACAAAGTGATGCAATTTCTCACACTCAAAATTTGTAATTAACATGTTCATAGATCACGCTTTTGAACTTTGGCTCCCACCGCCTTTTAACGTGTCATATGGTATAATTCAACCCTTTTATTCTCTATTTATATAATTACACCGAATTAAGAGTCTTAATAGTTTTATATCGTTCAAAAGATGCAATAATTTTTCACACGGTTTGTTCCTTAGCCATCATCTGTATCTATTATACCATTCATGTGTTATATATATATATACAGTCCCCTTCACATGCGCACGTCCGCATCAAAAATAAAATGCGAACATCCTCGTTGTGAGTGTAAACTAAAAATCAAACCCGTCTATATTTTAGATCATCATTCGAGGACCATTTTGATAAAAAAAAAATTAAAATCGGAAATTATTTAGCCATTTGATTATCACATCCATTGTTTCAACCTTATCTGACGGACTGTATTTGCTTGTAAACTATACAACGAACAGATGACCAAACAATCTCCAATTCGGCTGATTTTTTACAAGGATAATTCTTGAAAATAAATCTAAACGATGAACGATTCTGATGATTGAGATATATTGTCAATTGGTAGGGATGAAAATGTTCGCATTTTACTTTCAGTGCGGACGTGCGCATGTGAAGGGGACTGTATATATATATATATATATATATTTTATTAAAAATATATGTCTTTATGTATCATATAACACCGTTAATCCGAACCTTAAGATATTCTTTTACCCTTTTTGTCGTAACGATTAGTACAAAAAAGGACAAATTGCTCGAAACTGCTAAACGATGCGCATGCTAAAGCTCCAGTGGGCCTTTACCCAACTTGCCCCAAAAAGGTTAGGCTCGAGTGGGCCCAGCCGCAAACCGTCCAAAGCCCAAAAATTGCAAAACGACAAGGAAGCAAGCAGGAGAAGCTTCCTTAATCCTCACGCTTATTATGAAACCTGTTCGAAGAGCATGAGTGCTGACGTGTGCGCGCGCGTTTATCGAGGAAGGCAAGCATGGGATTAGGGCAAGATCTGAAAAGGACGTTAGGCGGGATCGGTGGGGGACCCATCTTTGATTTTGACAGGGGGACACTGGTTTTTCGGTCAAGTTTTGCGGCTACTGCTCCTCTTTCTTACACCATTGCCATATTTTCGAAAAGAAAAACCCTAATCGTGGTGAGCACAAAAGCAAAAGATCGGGAAGCTCTTTAATCCGCAGTACATTCGAGCTTAGGAAGAAGATCTAAGTTAAGAATTAAAATATTATAAGATTCGATTTATCACATAATGACACTTTAATACTTCTTGTTGTAATATGAGAAAGTAACTTTGAGACTTTTGAGCTCAATGCAAACAATTAAATATGATATTCAATAAGATTTGAAGTTCAACAAAAAAACAAACTATTTATTCTTTTATTCTTTATTCATATATATATATATATTTTTTTTTATTGAAGATTTTCTCCTCATGAAGGATCCCCCTCAACCCCCCCCCGAGAGTAAGTAGAGAAGACTAATCTCCTTTCGCGGAATGAGCTGCCGCTTACCACTAGTGCTTGACAGATGCACGAACCCAAAGGCCCCTCAAACCTGCACAAGTTCTATCCTCTAAAAATTAAACGATGGATTCAAACCCATGCAATTCTACTTCAATATGGCTCCAAGACAAATAGATGGACCAGCTCCAACTTGCAAAAACCTTCGTTAGGTTCATCAATAGTATAGTTGGCCCAAGTTAGGCTGTCAGGGTATTATACAATTTTTGGGCCGTTGGCATACAGAAGAGAAAAGGAATGAACAAAAAAGTGAAATGTTGACAGTGGGATTTGAACCCACGCCCTTTCGGACCAGAACCTTAATCTGGCGCCTTAGACCAACTCGGCCATATCAACATTGTTGAATAATAAATCTTTCAAGTGAATTTATCCTTTAAACTATCACTAAATTATGTCACATTGTCACCCTCGAACTGAATTGTGAATACCCACCGCAGTGTAACGTCCACACATCCGAACAGAGCCAATACCATTTCCATTATCGACTAAAATACCAAATTAACGAGCCCTTTGGATTCTGCTGAATTTGCATTGATTAGCTAAACAAGTTTCTGCCTTCTGGGTCCGACCATGGCTTCACAAATGCTATGTGCAGCCACCATCGCCACTCCTCATTCTGCATCAAATCGCACCAATACAGTTATCAACTCCAAGCTTCCATGGTCTTCTTCATCACCCAGACTTCCAATTCGACTTGGGTCTTTCAAGTGCAAGGCTCAGAGCTCAAGCTCTCAGTCTCAGACAGTTTACCAGGGCATCTATGGCCCTTGGTCCGTTGACTCCAGTGACGTTAAAGAGGTACCACATAATAAAATCCTTCAAATTATTGCTAATACCATAAAACCCAGTTTGACACTTTGACACTTTGACTATGCTATATTAATTGTTAAAGTTATACCCTTTTTGTTTCTGGGCCGTTCTTATTGGTGTGGCAGGTGATTCTGTACAGGTCAGGCTTGGTGACTGCGGCTGCATCATTTGTAATTGCAGCTTCTACTGCCTTTTTGCCTGACACTTTCTTAGCTACTGAAATTGTTAAGCCTAATCTTGATTACTTCTATGCAATTGGAGCTGGTGGACTGGGTTTGGCCTTGATTCTGATTCACATCTATGTGACTGAAATTAAGCGCACTCTTCAAGCATTTTGGGGGCTTGGTGTTGTTGGGTCTTTGGCTGCATACATATGCTTGGCTCAACCAGCTGGAGAGGGCTTGGTTCAATATGTTGTGGATAACCCAATAGCTGTTTGGTTTGTTGGTCCTCTATTTGCAGCACTCACAGGACTGGTTTTCAAGGAAGGTAAATGTGAATGAAAGAAAATGACAGGTACATACAAGTTCTATATTGCATTGTTACCACAGTAATCTTTAAAATGAGTACTTTACTTTTCTCAGGTCTTTGCTATGGAAAGTTGGAAGCTGGAATTCTCACATTCATCATACCCACTGTTCTTCTAGGGCACTTGGTATATTGCTCTTGTATATGTCTTGTTCAAAAAATCAAATTGATCACTTTAAAAGTTGAATACTGTATGACTAGTGAATTATAGAATCAATCTTCCATATATATTCACGTAAAAAAATACAATAATTTAAGGATATAAAATTAAGGTCCCCGAGCAATCTGAGGCTAACTAAATGAGGCAATCGGGGAATTTGAGGGCCTGAGGCGATTGCCTCATTTGGTGAGCCTCAGATAAGACCATTTGTAGCTCGTATACCGTGTTTCATCTAGGCACTAATGAAGTTCTCATTTGAAATACAGAGTGGCCTGATGGATGATGGAGTGAAACTTTCTTTGCTGGGTTCATGGATGGCCCTGTTTGTATTATTTGCTGGAAGGAAGTTCACACAACCCATTAAGGTAGTTTTCCAATTGACTTGGTTGTAATGAAGATTCCTTTTTAGTTTCTGTTACCATTTGAGATTATTGTTCATTGCATTTGTTAATGGAGTAACTGTATTTGACTTTCAAGGATGACATTGGTGACAAGTCTGTCTTCATATTCAAGTCTCTGCCTGAAGATGAGAAGAAGGCCTTGGTTGAGAAGCTTGAGCAACAGAATTCTAGTTAGAAACCAAAATTATGAGCCACAATGGTACTTCAGTCTATAGTTCTACTGAAGAAAAATTTTGTGTTACATATACTGTACAAGCCTAGTGTAAAGCTACTTGCAAAATATAGAATTTTCTTCACATTTTTATGGTCTCTTGGTTCTTGGTTATATTCAAATCATAGGAACTAGAACTACTCATTTTACATTTGAGATCCTAAAACCTGCAATGAAAACGGTAATCCTGACATCAAATTGAGACCTAAAATTTTATTACTTTGATAAAAAGATACTATAAGCTTAGTAAAAAGTTGCAACCATTTACAAAGCTGAACTTAAATGCCTAACATAGGAGAACTTTATTCAGCTATAGACCAGCTTTCCTTATAAAGAATAAATTTATAAATATATTGATAGTCCATTTAGTGAAGGAAACTTGATAGTGAGAGATGACCAAGAGAAAAACTTGATGGTGGATCAATCAGACTGCTGCCACTTTAATCTTCTTGCTCTTCCTGGCCATCATCCCACTATCCACCACATTTTCGGCATTGTTCAACTTCTTTCGCTTACGAGCTGGTTTCTTTTGCTCACAAGCTATTTGTGGTGTAGTTTCAGTCTGGGGTACTGATGAGATGCTTTCTTTGGTTTCATCCAGAGTCTCTTCACCGGCATAGTCAATTTCTTCCTCTTCCTCGGCTTCTTCTTCTTCTTCTTCCTCTTCCTCTTCAAAATCTTCCTCTTTCTGCTGTAATTTTTCTATGGCTTTCTTGAGTTCAGTATTAACCTGTCAGCAAAGTAACATATCAATAAAGAAATTACAACTGATAAAATCATTTTGCGGAATTAAAACAGGAGAAGAAATCATAGAATAAGTCATCAATGCTTGTATCAACAGATTTGTACATTTTGTCACCATTTGATGCTCAAATTAGATGTATCACTATCAACTCAGTTAGAGTGACAACACATAAGACAGTGCAATTCATGACAAAGCATCCAGTTATACCTTCAGATTTTGGAGAAACTCAGCTATGTCATTAGAACATAGTGGGCATTTCATGACATTCTTCTGTGATCGCAATGTTCTTCTACCCTCGCATGTCCTCTCTTTAATAAAACTTATACCAGCAAAGGCACCTTCCAGGCAAGCTTTACAGAAGTTATGAGCACATGGTGTCGTAACTGGGGAATTCAAAACCTTCTGACATATGTGGCAGCTAAACTCTGCATGGGCCGCATTTTGTTCAGTAACAGATCTATAGGCATAAGAATGGTAAAACAAGTGGTTATAGTGATTACAACAGCGGAAGTAATAAAACTGCAGGAATTGCATACATTGTGCGATCACAAAGCTATACCTTTCAGAACCTTTTCTTTCACATTCTGTGTCCGCTGATTAACTCTCCGCATTTTCCTCCCATCCTCTAGATCCTCACTATCCTCCACCGGTTGCTTGCTAATTGGTGGAGGCCTTTTCCACATCCAGCAATCTTTTTCCTCCTGAGACGCAGAAATGACATGTTCAGTCACACTTCTAACCCAATATGAAATGTAGTAGCTAAATCACAATAAAACAGCAATCATAACAATCTTACGTCGTAGTCCCATGACGGAGATCCCTTTCTTTCTGTTATATCAATCGCAATTTTCAACTCCTTAATAACTGGCAGAGGCCGTGGACGGTCCCCATGATCATCACTACAGATTGATTTTCCAAAAGTTAAATGTGCACCCAGAAAGAGCGAGATTTGAGAGGGAGGTAGGGGGAGTTCATTACAGCATACCTTGTCCAAGGGGCAGGTTCATTGTCACATCTCACAAAAAGATATCTGCATACCTTAAAACCCTACAGGAACAAACTCTGTCACTAAACATATTAAGAGTCAAATCTAAGACTTAATTGTAAATCATTCTACTGCAATCATGAGTGGCTGTTAACCTGGGTTCCCTTCTTCCGCCAACATTTCTCAATTCTGTAAACCCCATCGTATCGCAGTACGCCTTCTGTAGGCGCATATGAAGAGCGCTTCTCCTTGTGGGATCTGCCCAAAAAGAATAACTAAGAAAGAAAAAAATGTATGCTAAAACATGCAACAGCAATCAAGCAACTATCAGTCTCAATCAAGCAGTAGAGTAAAACTTTTGCCACCGCTAATGCCATGAGTCCATGACTAGACTTAAGCAAGAAGGGAGTCTCTGGTATGATTTAAGCAGTGGAGTCCTAATAAAGAAATGAAAAAAATCATCATGGTGAAACTTAATTAGCTGTACGTTAATAGTTTCTTGACAAAGAACAAAGAAAATTGCAAGTATTTTTTAGCGATAATATTTTTTTATTTTAGGACAAACTACCTATTCAGCAGAAAAGATATATATATATATATATATATATAGCTAGGCATGCATACATACACAACTCACCTGACTACTCGAACAGGATAACCCTTTCGGCAACTTAACCTGAGTGCCTCGTTATGATTTGTGAACTCCTGATCTTTACTTTGTTGCTTATTCGTCCGCTTATTTCCACTCAAATCCCTTCCACCACTGTACAGTTCCCAAACAATATTAATAGAATAGATAAAATGACAGTGAATTCAAGAATACTAAAGACGTCGTAATACCTCCCGGTGTAAATGAACCACTCGCCGTGATCCTCATCGTCAACATACCCTCCTGAGAGAACCACCGACTGAGAACCAACTTTAGACTGCCCAAAAATGCCGGCAACCACAGAGCGATGAATGCCCCATTGCCTGCATTCCATCCTAAATCTCCAAGTCTCCCCCACCATCACACCTTGATTCCTCTCCGGATCATTCTCTGCCGTTATGGGTCCAAAATGGTCATGAGCTGTTGTGACGAAGATTCTGCCACTTGAGGCGTTAGCGTTTCCGGGCTTCTTCGCTCGCTCGGTCGTGAACGCCTTGTCCGGACGGTTCTGGTTTTGAATGTAATGAACGACGCGGGGTTGGTGCTCCCCTGCGGCACTACTGCGTTTTGATATCTTGGCCAAACGAATGGCAGCCACAAGAGCAGAGTTGATTCTCAGACTCACTGGGATGCGTTGGCGGCAATTTGCACAGTTTCGATTCCCTTGTGCAACACATTTCTCAAAGCATTTCAGGCAAAAATTGTGGCCACAAGGTGTCTGAAACAGGTAATCAGTTAATTGAATTCCATCGACACAATTACATAATTGCCACTAATTTGCACTGCATAATTCCTATTAAATCATAATAAAAGAAATTAAAAATAAAAAATCAATTTGAAAAGAAAAATGAAAACAAGAGTTGCTGTAACTCTGTAAGGCTGGTGTTCAATCAATTTCGTGACCAAAAACAAATGGACAATTCTTCGACTGCTCTTGAACACCATTTTCACTGTAGATTTTCATAATGGTAAGGTAATTTATAAAATGAACGGTTCAATTATGAAAATCTAGAGTGGAAACGTTAATTCTAAGCGTGGAGAACCTAGAACTAATTATCCAAAACAAATACAGCCCAAAACAAAATTTAGAGTTCTGTAAGGGTGGTGTACTAACCGTAACAGGTCTCTCCGGAAGTTGCATGCAAATCGTGCAGCTCAAAATCCCATCGAAAATATCGAGTACGTCATTTCCACCGTTGATATTCTTCTCAGGATTTGCGCCATCGCTATCGGACGGCGGCAATGCGGTTTTGGACATCAGCTCCTGTCGTTTCTTGGCCTTTTCTCTCTCGGTCAATGACTCGTCGGCCTCCACAGCTTTGATCGCCGCGACCAGACCGCCCGAACCTCTGTTTCGACCGGTGCCGATCGAATTTCCTGCTGCCTGACCAGGATCGGCCGCCGGAGCACAGTCCGGACACCCCCACTCCAGAGCATCGGCCACGGTGTCGGGCCGGACGGAGAGGCAGGTCACGTGCCAGGGGCTGGTGCATGTTGTGCAGGAAAGAATCTCCTCCGGCGATGGCGTCTGGTGGCATATCATGCAAATGCCATCGGGGTTGCAGGGAAGAACGTCGTCGTCAGCCATTTTGAGTGATGGAGAGCTTTCGTGAATTTCGTGACTTTGTGTGGGTCCAGCACGAAAATCGAGACTACCAGACTCTTCTGTGACAGTGGTGGGGATTGGGGAAGATGTCAAGGTATGAATGGGGCTTTTATAGGGAGACAGCCGGGATCTGAAAATGATCTTTTTTGGTATGATTCTTTTTGAAATTTTGGATCTTCCCTCTTTTCTTCGTTGGGCGAGATATATGGAAAAATATACAGGTACTCGTTCAAATGTCCCGCTCCTACAAAATTATTTCTTTACCAAAACGAAATAGATATGAAAACGTTGGGATATTTACCAAAATAAGGAGAGATAAGCATAATGTAGAAATTACCGCTATATTTTTCGGTACTAGAGTGGAAATTACAAATGATTATACAGTTTAACGGTGTTGTTCAACTATCAAATGCTATTGTTATATTGAATGAGCCGTACAATTAGATGCGCCGTAATTTTGTTTTTTTATTTCTTCCTTTGCCCAGTATAATTAGATGCGCCGATATTTTGTTTGTTTATTTGTTTTTTCCCTTGTATGGTGTAATTATCTACACAAAATTAGATGCGCCGTAATTTTGTTTGAGATCGAAGTAAGAGCCCAACCATTTATAATTTTATAATTTCCTCATACCATTTTTGTTATATTGGACGTGTCTTCCAATTATATGTTAATTATATGCGCCGTATTTTGTTTGTTTATTCGGTTCCTCCTTTGCATAATGCCATAATCTAATCTTAGATGTATAGGTTAGATGTGCCGTAATTTAGAGTTTAGGGGTGTAATGAGAAGATCTTAGGGTGATAGACTAATAGTAGTCTGACATTTTGAGATTGAGATTTTGCTAATTTTTCTGAATTTTTCTTAGTTGATTGAATAAAAAAAAATTGAGTATTTAATTTTGGTACACGTGTATCCTTTTATACCAACCAAGTGTATAGTTACGGTGTGTGTGGTTAAGCTCCCGGCGTGGCAATTATAGAATCCGAAAATTGTATTATATTTTTATGACTTTTTATTATAATTACTAGCTTCTTTAGCCGCATTTTTATGCGCAAATAATATTAAAGGATGATGGTGATTAATTTAGGCTTTTTTTTTTTTGAAACAAGCAAAAACTTTATTAATCAATAGAGGATTACAATCCTTAATATGAGCATCATAAAAATGAGCAGTACAGACCACACAAGTGGCCTAATCGATGAGTCTAAACTTAGAACTCTAATCGATGATTTGAAACCTATAACAATACATACACCGTGCATCGCTACTGTTAACAACCAGCAGAAAAATTCCGGCAAGTATTGCCATTGAGACCAATAAATCCAATCTAGCTCAAGGATAACCCATGAAAAAAGAAAGTAAAACCACAATCGAAATTTGCACAACTGATCATGCTTATTCTTAAACAAGAAATTCAAAAGACCCAAATCAAATATCAAAATCCGATTTAGGTTAAACTTTAGCAGCGCCTCACCAGTAATAAGGTCGTTGACTTAGAACAGCAAGGTTGTTGAGCCACCATAATCGAGCATCCAAAACTCACCTAGATCCCAGATCTTGAATCCTTGAATTTGATTGACACCCAACAGAACCGATAACAAAATCAGATCTAAGCGAGGTGTCAACCATCTCTGAGAAACCAAGTGAGGCACTGCAGGAGCATAACCACCAAAGCCTTGAAAAGAGCATGACGGACAAAGCCGTCCTTGTGAGTGAGAGAGGCCAAGACCGTCCTCACCATAGGAAGCCGCACAAGCAATAGCTGACGGCGCTAGAATTTGCGTAAGAAAACATATTGAAAGAAGCCAGAGGCTAGGAGGATAGCACACGAAGGTGCTACTGATGAATCTCATAAGGACTAGGGTTTTTTAGATTTCTTATTTGATTGATCCTTTACATAGAAATCAATATTAATTTAGGCCATTGGTCGTGGCATAGTGGTTTTTTTTTTATCAAAGTGAATAATTTGTTTGTGGTATAGTTGATTATCACAAAATGTAATTTATTTACGATCATTAATATTAATTTATAATTATAACCCTCCTTTATATATTTTTTTGTTTTATCTGCAAGGAAATTTTAATATTTATTTATATTTGATGAAGGCTTTGGCTTTGCTTTATAAGTTATGTTTGAAATTGTTTAATTATCTACAAGTGCTTTTGCTTTATAATAATAAATGGAAAGTCCTAATTATTTAAAGGTACACAATTGAGTTGATACTTTGGCATGAAAAAATATGTCGCATTACTTGTGGTAGGTAAGCCTATTACTACAATTTTTATTATGAATATTTACTACTACCAACTTTTTTCTAAGAAAATGTTTTTTTTATAACAATTCTAAGAAAATGAATACATGGAAAGTGATAACTGAAAAACAACATAATAAATGGAAACTAATAATAAAAAAAAATTGTTTGAGAAAAAGAGGAAACTAAATTACTATTTTCATACAAACAGAAAAAAAAAATCAAGCACTAACGAAACAACGAATCAAAGGAAATGACGTTAATAGCAAAGCTAACTTATAACATAATATGATTGAAATTCGTTCAATATAGTTTACATATAACCTAATTGTAATAAGTTTTATCCGTCGTTATAACATGAATAAAATTTTCATAATCGGTTTGTTCATATTATTTTTATCAGTTTTTCGATTATCTATTAGTTTGTTTTACAGTTAATTGGATTGAACAATAATTCAAGTTCATATGGCACTGCAAATGGATAATAAGATCGAAAACGAGATCATTCAACCTAATCCACCTTTAATAAGAATACAATCGGTTTTGTCATGTGTAAATAAGGGCATTGATTTTTATCATCGGGTTGTTCTGTTTACTTTTCTCGTGTTTGTTGTTTATCGTTTGTTTAGATTAAACATATTCGATAAATTTCATATGATACTGGAAATGGATAATAAAATAAAAAACAAAATCAAATTTATTCCAGTTGAATAAAACACAATACCAAAATGAAGCTGCAAGCCTCGAAATGCAACGCAGTCGAACTCGAATGAGTAAAATTGTGCAACAATACCTCAAATTGCAACCTAGAACTCCAACGCGAACTTGAATGCCGCAAGAGGGGACGGGGAACAATTTCAAATACAAAATCATAGGGCTGGCTTCGGGACGGGAACCGGAATTTTTTGGCTTTCCCGATCCCGAACCGAAAATTGTCGGGATGTCATTTCATAGTCCCGAAACCGTCCCGATTACCGACTTTACCGAAATTCCGGTATCCCGGACTTGTCGGTAGGTTCCGATCGGTATCGAGCCTCCCGAAAGTGAGATGAAGCCTGCAAATTTTTCATACTCCAAACAATAAAAACGATCCTCTCATCCCCAATTTTCGAAGAGCCAACAACATCTATGATCAAAAGAAGAAGAAAAAGAGCCAACAGCCACATCAGAAACAATATGCTTCATTAAACTACAACAACAATTCGAGCCCAGCTCAATTCCAGTTTCAATCTTCCTCCACCGATATCAACGGCCGAGCCTCCAGTTCTATTCGCCACCGGCAGTGTTGCTTTCCCTCACCATGGTCGGTCTCACTAAACCGATTCCATGGAATTCATACACATCCCTTGGTCCACACCCGACCAAGAAAGATGGAGGCAAACGAGAAAACCAAATAGATCGATTGATCTTCATGGATTTTTTCTCGGAAGAACATATGAAGAAAAGGAAGAGGAAAGATAAGCAAGTAGAGGTAGAAGTCCGGGTCTCTGCGAGAAGAAACCGAGAAGAAAAAAAAAGAAGGAAAAGTGATGGTGGAGAGAGAGAGAGAGAGAGAGAGAGAGAGAGAGAGAGAGAGAGAGAGAGAAGGAATAAAAAAAGAGCAAGTGGTCCGGGAGAGAAGCCGAGAAGAAGTAAAAAAAAAGTGATGGAAAGGGAATCAAATTTGCTACCCACCTCTACCAAGCTGACATATGTCCCTTTACCCACTTCCTTAGTTCCTTCTTACCCAAATCTCAAACCCTAAACCCTAATCCCTAAACCCCAAACCCCAAACCCTAAACACATACCTTAAACCCTAAACCCCAAATCTCTAAATTTTGAGGTTTAGGGCTTAGGGTATGAGATTAGGGTTTGGGGTTTGGGGTTTAGGGTTTCGGCTGCATTTTTTTAACAAACTAACCTATTATAATGAGTTGTCAAGTTTATTTTATTACCATTAGTAGATAAATCTCGACCACACAAGAAAGTAGACGCAAATAATGCATAAATCGACTGTTTCTGCCGTTTCCCAACTGCCCGGTAGTGTCTTGTGCAGGTACCTGAAAGCACAAGATTGGTCAGGGAAGTCGGCGTGTACCGACCGAAGACCCTCCGACGCTCAAGTTAGTACCGATGGGTATTTGAGAGCAGAGAGTTTGGGATTCGGAGAGAACGTACCTGAATGAGGAGTGAGGACTCCTTATATATGAGGTGAGGTCGGAGACAAGCTTCCCTGGCGTGGGGGACATCCCCTGACACGAGGAATATTCTCTGATCCACTACCTCGACATGCGCATCGAGGGACGGCGGCGCCTAGTGCAGCATGGGCGTGCGACTTAGTGCGATCTGCAAGGTAGTGGACAAGCACGTGTGCCAGGTGGCCGTGCCGGTACCGGTGGGGCTGGCCACTCCCGGTACCTGGTCGGGAGATGTCTATGCGGAGCCGGGGGGAGAGCTTGTGGTCGGTACACCCGCCCGGTCTTACCGGTACCGCCGGGGTATTGCCAGGGTTTCGACTGCGGCCTGGGGCGGTGGATACCGGTAGATGCCGCTGGGGCGTTGCAGAGATTATGTTCTCGGTAGGGGAGCCCTACCGAGTCAGTTATGGGACTACAAGGAGGCTGCTCCCGGTGATAGTGAGCTACTTCGGGCCTATCCCGGTAAAGATATGAAATGGTAGCAACAGAAGTCCCCCAAGTCCCGAGCAAGAGGAAGCTCGTGGTCGGGGACTTAATCCAGAAGTTCATATCGGGATGTAGCGAAGTGTCGGTGGGACAGCCCCGGCGGCGCTCGGTACCGGCCCATGTAGTCCCCCAAGTCCCCGGACAGGGGGTTCCTCCCGGTTGGGAATTGTAACCGCCCCGAGTTTGAAGGGGAGTTGAAGCGTCGTGGCCGTTGAGCTCCTCAGCGTAACTGCCGAGGTAGTGGGGTGACACGCGTCACATCCTGGCCGGTTTGGAAAATCGTGGGGAAGCTTAACCGTCGCGTTGCCACGTGTCGCCATCCTGGGCCGCGACGGTTCACGTCGTACGGTCAAGATGGGTTGACTCCCGCTATATATATGGGGGTGAAGAGAGTTCACTTCACTTCATTCTTGCAAATTTCATTTCCAGAGCTCTGCAAGCCGTCGGTAGGAGAGCGAGACCGTGCATCGGTATTGTAAGTGTGATCACTCGGTACTTCGATTTTCAGCCTTCAGCAACTGTAAGTACCGATGCCTTGACCCCTTGTATTTAGTTTTTTGCATTGCTTTTGTAACGTAGTTTGAGTACCGGTGTCCAGCCTTAGTACCGAGCTAGGTTGCATAGGCATAGGTGATCCTTCCCGTTAAGAACCTTAGTCCGTTTTTTGCAGATGTCTACCTCAGGGAGCGAGTGTGCCAGCAGTGGCAATGCCTTTTCTGGTGAAGAGCCAGAAAGGAGCTCATCGGTGGAGGAGGCTGGTTCAGACTCCAGCTCAAGCACCGGAACCAGTAGTTCTTGCTCGCCAAGAACCAGCCGGTTCTGCCTGGACGGGGTGATGCAGACGGTGGTGAGGGGGATTACCACCGGTGAGGACTTAGAGCCCCTCGCCTCGGAACCGTATGTTAAGTCCCGGCCAAGTAGTAGTAGGACTCCCGTACCGGCAGGGTTCGCGGTGGACCGGCTTAAGTTGAGTGCGTCCACCGAGGGGGATTTGGTGGCGTTGAGGAAGGCGTTCAACATCCCCAGCACGGTGAGCATGCGGTTACCGGAGAAAGGGGAGCTCAGGAGTGCGTCCGCGGTACCGGGCGAGACCTTAGTGCATCCGGCATTCTTTGGAGAGGGTCTGCGGATTCCGCTACCGGCGTTTCAGCAACGGTTCCTGGCCGAGGTAGGCCTGGCCATTGCTCAGCTGAACCCAAATACCTGGCGGTACCTCAACGCCTTGTATACGTTGTACTACCACTGCGGGTTCGGTGAGCCAGACCTGGCGGTGGTCTTCAACCAGTGGGCCCTGGAGGGTCACTCGAAGGCCGACAAAGGCTGGTACAAGCTGCGGTCGGTACTGAAGCCTTGCAGCGAGCTCCCGCCGGATACCGAGTGGGTAGACTACGTGTACAAGTACAAGCAATCCACTCGGTGCTGCTTGAAGAAAGATGCTCGCATCCGGGAAGGGATGAACGGTGAGCACGATGTGGAGAGTCACGAGTGTGAGAGTCCCGAGATTGTTAGGGATCCACTCGTGTTTGGCAATCCTACTTCCCAGCAGACCCGGAAGAGTAGGTACTTCTTCGTGGGGGGTCGGTGGGAGTTTCCTACCGATGCGGCCGTACCGGAGAAGAGGGTCCCGTCTACCTTTAGTGAAGCTCCCGTATCGAGACTGTTTGACATGAAGCCCTTATGTGTGTGTACTTCCCGTTTCTTATACTAACCGTTGCTTCACTTGTTTCTTTTTTGCAGTTGACCGGCCTTGGAGGAAGCTTACCGAGGAGCAGGAGAAGGAGATCGCGTGGATTCGCGGCAACATCTCTTTGGTGTTGAGGAGGTCTACCGTTCTGCTCAACCGGTACTCACTCCATTTGTCGGGCCTAGCTCCCGTTCCCGGCCCATGTAAGTGACTTTTGGGTCGGTGCCGTGGCTTCTCCATTGTCACCGTTACGTTGTTTTTTTTTTTTTTTTGACCGGCGGTTCGACCGCAGTCCTTCGCCAATTCCGTCGGTACCGAACTCTCGGGGACGACGAAAGCATGGTCCGAGAAAGGAGGGACTTCTACCAGTGTCAAGAAGGTCCCGGGTCGGACCCGGTGCCCGAGGCTCGCCGGTCGAGGCCGAGCAAGCCAAGGCCGCGGCAGATGACGCCGGTAAGAAGAGGAAGAGGAGGGCACACAAGGTCCGGCCAGCCCCGAGACGACTCCGGTGGATTTGGAGGCCAAGACCGATGCCGATGGTGCCGGTGGGCCGGAGCTCGAGATTGCCCCCGAGGTACGGGCGGGGCCTCCAAAAAACGTACTCGCTCGCGAGGAGGTAAGTCCGTTCCTGTCGTCGTTGTTCCGATTGTACCGGTATGTATCGGTACTAAAATTTGTAGTAGTTTGTTGAACAGGTGAGGAGCCACCGGAAGAGGCAGGAGGGACCAAGATGCTACTGCCGACGAGGTGGCCCAGGGTTGCGGCGGGTACCGGTACTACCCCGGCCAGCATAGCTCGGGGTCGGCCTCAATCTTCGGGAGGGAGATCCCGCCGAGAACAATGCGCTCTTCCGCGGCCGCGTGAAGAAAGCGCCGGAAGATCCGCTCCCGGCCTCCCGCCGGCCGCCTTCCCGTAGATGACCCTCAACGACCGGAGGATCTGCTCTTCCAAAGTGCAAGCGCAGGGTACCGTTGCTTTACCTCTACACCTCCTTCTTTTTTTTTTTTTTTTTTTTTTTTGACCCCTTGTTGTGTCGGTGTTACGAGTCGGCATTTGAAGAGTCGGCCCTGGACCGCCGGTGTGTGGAAGGAATGGCACACGCCGGGTGGGCAGTGGAGAACCCGCGGAATGGCTATGACACAATGTTTGGCCGAAGGAGCGGGCGCCGGCTGCGCTCGAGGAGACAAAGGCCGAGCTCGAGAGGACCAAAGCCGAAGCCGGTAGGCTCGTTCGGGAGGCCGAGGATAAGGCCAAGGCCGCGGTGTCGGCCGAGAGTGCCCGCCTCCAAGTCGAGTTCGATCGTCGCCCGGAGGCGGCTCTCGGTGAGGCCAAGAAGGAGGCCGTCCTCGCCTACCGTCGCGACCGAGGGCGAGCCGTGGAGCAGGCCACCGCCTACATCGACGGTGGTGCGTACATCCTTGGCAAGATCAAGGAGGCCTTCCCGAACAGACCGGAGCCAGCCCCGGTGCCGAGCTCACCGATGATCATGTTGATGATGAGCACCGGGGGATCCTCAAGGAGATCGAGGAGGAGTTGGCCGGTGGCCCCGCCCAAGCGGAGCAGCAGCAGTCGCGCAGCAGCCGGAGGAATGAAGTCCCCCATGTTGGGTGGTACCGGCCAAGGGCCGTGTAATTTTTGTTTTTCCCTTTTTTTTTTTTTTTCTTTGGGGGTTTAAACCCTTTTTTGAACATCACTCCCGGTAGGGGTGCCCGACCGGGAGGCAGCACTTGAATTGGCCATAAGGCCCTTATTTTTTGTTGAACAATGGCGTGTTTCGCCTTATTCTATGATTCCTGCTTCTCTTATGATACCAAGTGTTCACTTCGGGAGGGATAGTTTTTTAGTCTCGCTCCCGTATTGTTTTCTTTAGTATTCATATCATGTAGGTAATTCATACCGGTAGAATGCTGAATTTATCGTAACAAAACTTATGCATGGGGGTCGCCGGTACCGGCCACATGTCTTACGAAAGTTTGGCATGGGGGTAGCTGGTACCGGCCACATGCTTAATAACATAATCAAAACTTATGCATGGGGGTCGCCGGTACCGGCCACATGTCTTACGAGTTTGGCATGGGGGTACTGCACCGGCCACTACGCTTAATAACATAATCAAAACTTATGCATGGGGGTCGCCGGTACCGGCCACATGTCTTACGAAGTTTGGCATGGGGGTAGCTGGTACCGGCCACATGCTTAATAACATAATCAAAACTTATGCATGGGGGTCGCTGGTACCGGCCACATGTCTTACAGAAGTTTGGCATGGGGGTAGCTGGTACCGGCCACATGCGTAATAACATAATCAAAACTTATGCATGGGGGTCGCTGGTACCGGCCACATGTCTTACAGAAGTTTCATTTTTGTTCTTGGCATTTATGCATTATCGGTAGGAGAACAAGCATTCATGAAGACACAGATTTTATAGTGGTTCACCTGGCTCAATGCGAGTCCTAGGTTACGTCCACTGTAGGAGTTTCACTATGGTAAATGACAATTACAATTGCTTGAGAAGTGGTGAGGTCCACTTAGCCGGTATGTCCCGGGCTTTATATTTTTCTATGGGTAGTAGTAGCGAAGGTGCTCAATATTCCATGGGTGCGGGAGCATGCACCCGGTGGAGTCCATGAGCCGGTAGGTTCCCGGCTTCGAGGACTTCGACTACCCGGCATGGGCCTTCCCACCGTTGGTTGAAAGTCACGGCCGCCGAGTTCTTCGTACTTTGCCTTACCCTTCGTAGTGCCCGGTCCCCCGCTTTGAGGTACCGGCACTTTGCCTTCGTGTCAAACTTGCGCTTGAGCTGGTTTTTGTGTTCTCGCATTCCGGAGGTTGGCTTGTTCCCGACGTTCCTCGAGTAGGTCCCGGTTGAGGCACAACTGTTCTTCATTTTCATTTGGATCATATGTGTCGATCCGGTGTGTTGTGGAGTTGATTTCAACCGGTACCACGGCTTCTGCACCGAAGGCAAGGGAAAATGGCGTCTCGCCGTGGCGCCTTGTACGAGGTGCGGTACGCCCATAGAACCTCCGGTAGTAGTTCGGGCCATGCGCCTTTCTTATCACCGAGCTTGGTCCTCATAGTTCTCTTCGGGATTTTGTTAACTGCCTCCACCCGACCGTTGGTCCGCGGGTGGGCCACCGATGCGAAGAAAAGGGTGATGCCCTTCTCCCACGCAGAATTTCCCGAAGGATTCGAGTCAAATTGTTTACCGTTGTCGGTGATAATGACTTGAGGGATACCGAAGCGACGGATGATGTTTTCCCAAATGAAAGACTCGTACTTGCCGGGAAGTGATCGACTTAAGGGCCTTGGCCTCTCGTCCACTTGGTGGAGTAGTCGGTGGCGACTACGACGTGTTCGACACCACCGGTACCCTCGGGGTACGGGCCCGATTAAGTCGATTCCCCACCGGGCGAAGGGACATGGGTTCACCATCGTCTCCGGCGGGCCGGGATGGTTTTGGTACGTTCGGTGCGTTGAACCGACAGGCCTTGCATTGCCTTGTAAATGATATAGCGTCCCGGAGGAGTGTTGGCCGAAGTAACCGAGGCGGATGAGTTTGTGGGCCAACGCTCTTCCTCCCGGGTGGTTGCCACGGATGCCCTCGTGTACCTCCCGGATGGCGTCTCGGGATTCGGCCGGTCCGAGGCATCGTAGGTATGGCAAGGAGTGAGCTCTCCGGAGAGATGGCCGTCGATGATGAGGTACCGCGAGGACCGAATCTTACTTTCTTGGCCTCATCATTATCTCTCGGGAGGGAGCCATCACGCAAGTACTCGAGGATTGGTGTCATCCGCTTCGCCTCCTCCAGGCACGGGTGGTTGACCTCGGTGGGCATTGTCTCGGTGCTTCGGCTTTCTAGCATGTCGATGGGTACCGAGTTGCCGTGGTCGGGGTCAATAGCGGAGGCTATTCCGGCCAAGGCGTCGGCCCTTTGATTTTCTTCTCTCGGTACCTTCGTTAGCTTGAAGCACGAGAGACCGGCAGTGAGTTCTTTCGCCAAAGTTCTGTACCGAGACATGATGGGATCCTTGGCCCGGTAGTCCCCCGAGACTTGGTTGACAATGAGCCGTGAGTCGCCGAAGACTTGGAGCCGCCGGGCTCCCACGTGCCGGCCGGCCGAAGGCCGGCCGGAGTGCTTCGTACTCGGCCTCATTGTTGGAAGCTTTGAAGTTGAACCGGAGAGCACTCTCGAGCCGAGATGTGTCGGGACTACCGGTGTGAGGGGTGATAAGGATGAGTCCCGCCCCGCTACCGTGGGCGTTCGAGGCACCGTCCACATATAATTGCCGATCGGTAGTGCGGGATTAAATTGTGTTTCCTCGCCGGTGGCTCGGGCCGTCTCGGCCGGCCGGCTCCCTCTACCGATGTGGGTGTGGACTGCACGGAGGTGAGTTCGGAGACAAAGTCGGCCCGCACTGTGCCTTAATTGCCGGTCGAGGTCGGTAGATGATATCGAACTCGCCGAGCTCGATGCTCCACTTCACGAGTCCGCCGATGCCTCGGCTTTTGCAGGATCAACCCGAGTGGGTGATCGGTAAGCACCACAATGGGGTGTGCCCGGAAGTATGGGCGAAGCCTTCGGCCGAGATCATGAGTGCGAGGATGAGCCGCTCGATTTCGGGGTATCGAGTTTCGGTATCCACGAAAGATTTACTTGTGTAGTCTACCGTAGGTCCTCCTTGTCGTGGCTCCCGACTAGGATCGAGCTCACGCGCAGTTCTCGATACCGATAGGTATAGGAAGAGAGGTTCGCCTTGTACCGGTCGGCCGAGCGCGGTGCTCGCCGCGATATTCCTTCAATGCAAAGAAAGGCTTGCTCGCACTCGGTGGTCCAGCCCTCGAACTTCTTCCCGGTCTTCAAAATTTTGAAGAATGGGGCACACCGGTCGGTAGACCGTGATATGAACCGGGAGAGAGCCGCGATCCTACCGTTAAGGCTCGGACGTCCTTAAAGGTTTTAGGAGATTCCAAGTCCAGGATCGCTCCGATCTTCTCGGGATTAGCTTCGATACCCCGGTGGCCGACCATAAAGCCAAGGAATTTTCCTTCGCCTACACGTAAGACGCATTTCTCGGGATCGAGTTTCATCCCATAGTCTTGGAGGATGGAGAATGTTTCCCGTAGGTCGGTAAGGTGGTCGTTTTTCTTTAGGCTCTTGACGAGCATGTCATCCACGTACACCTCCACGGTCTTCCCGATCTGCTCGGAGAACATGCGGTCGACCAACCGTTGATAGGTGGCCCCGCATTTTTCAATCCGAAGGGCGGGACCTTGTAGCAGATAGACCTTGGTCGGTTATGAAGGAGGTGTGCTCCCGGTCCTCGGGATCCGGCTTGATCCGGTTGTAACCCGAATAGGCATCCATGAAGCTCGGGGCCTCGTGGCCGGCAGTGGAGTTGACAAGCCGCTCGATCCTCGGTAGAGGGAAGCCGTCCTTGGGACATGCCTTGTTGAGGTCGGTGAAGTCGATGCACATTCGCCACTTCCCGTCGGGGTTTCTTCACTAGTACCGGGTTGGCTAGCCATCGGGGGTATTGAACTTCCCGGATGAAACCGATACTCAACAGTTTGTCGACCTCGCTCTTCATTGCTTCGTACCGTTCTTGGTCCCCGACGCGCCTCTTCGCCGTACCGGCCGGTAGGCGGGATCGATCCCCGGCTTATGGGAGATGGTTGTGGTAGAGATACCGGCATATCGGCGTAGGACCAAGCGAACACCGAGGCGTTGTTCGAAGGAGCTTGATCAAGTCGGTACGCGGGCGACCGCAGGCGGCATCCGATCTTGACTACCCCGTCGGGCTGTTCGGGGAATAAAGCAATCCGTTCTACCTCCTCGTGGGGCTTCCCCTCAGTATGACTACCGCCCCTTCCCGGGGTCATCCGGCCGGTCCGCCGCCGCCGCGTTATTACCGGGTGCGACGCCGCACACGTCCCGTAGGGCGCCGTGGCTTCGTCTCGGGGCGTAGCAGACCGGCCACGGGCCGACTTCCCCGATAGAGGCAACCCCGGCGGGAGTAGGGAACTTTAGCACGAGCAAGTAGTAGCACACACAGGCTCGATTTGGCGGAGGATGGGCCTACCGAGAATGAAGTTGTAGGAGGATTCACAATCCACTACCAAGACGCGGGCCGATACCTTCCGGGACCGGGGGCACCGTCCGACCTCGACGTCGAGCCAAACGCTACCGAGGGGTTGGACAAGGTCTCCCGAGAAACCGATGAGTGGATTCACCGTCCTTGAGATGTTCTCGAGGGGTAGGTCCACTCGAGGTAGGCACTTTTGAAGATGACATTGCGCAGCCGCCACCGTCGATCGGCACTTTGTGCATCGGGTCGCTATGGACCTTTGATATTACGAGTGGGTCATCGTGGGGGGTCACGATACCGGTTTCCTCCTCGCCGGAGAATCCTATGTTCCAAGGGTCTCGTTTCGTTTCTTCGCACCGGCGCGATCGTACCGAGAAGCACCGCAGTGCCGCTTAGCCTCCTTCACATGCGATCCGTGTTCGGAGCGAGTGGTACCGAAAAGAGTAGGGCCTCCACCGATGGTGAAAATTTCTTTTCGGTACCCCCGAGGGTTTGGCCAACATACCGGGCGAGTTTCCCGTCTCGGTGCAACCGCTCGAGAACATCCCTCGGGGCTCGGCACTCCTCGGTATCATGAGTACCGGATTGGTGGTGGGTGCAGAATTTACGGTGTTGACCCGGTTGTCGGCATACGGTGGCCTCTTCCACGGTTGCGGGAAGAGCCGGGGGTTCTCCTTGTAGATGTCCTCCATAGGTTTGTTGAACACGGTGCACACCGTAGGCCATCATCGGCAATATCCTGCCGGTTGGACTTCTTGGACCGGTTCTGCTTCCAAGAATTCTTTTTCTTGGGGTACCGGTTGTACCCGTTTTCGGTCCGCTCGTGGCTTGGAGTGTTTATCCGGTTTACGCCGGTAGCCGGGGTGCACGGCCATCCACCCCGGTAAGCCGGGGGGGTGCGCTCGGGAGCCGAGTAGCCGGAGCTCGCCCCGGTTTCTTGACCGAAGTAGGGCGGTACTCCCGGCTCGCTATGGCCGGAGTCAACCCGATATACCGGTCGATATTGGTTGTTCGGGGGCTTGGTGTTGGTGATTCTGCTCCCGATGGGGAGGATCATACCGTTGATTGTTATTCCGGTTCCCCGCTATTGTTCCGGTTGTTTCCCCGTAGTTGTTGCCCGGTTGCGCTTGTTATCCCGCCAGGTTCTTCGACCTTGGGCGCGCCGACCCGCTCCGATTCGCGCGTATCCCCGGTAGGGTCCACGGTCACCGTGGAGGCCTTCTTGCCTTTGTGCATTTCATTGAGGTGGGACTTCCTCTCGTAGGTCGATAGTAGCGGGGGCGTCGGGCCGAGTTCGCTACGAGCTCGGTATAGGTGAATACCGTGCTCGTGGAGTTCGCTTCACGAGGAACTCTCCCGGTTCCAAGCCATCCCGAAGATCCGGGCTGCGCGGATGTCATCCTTGGTGTTACGGCGCCGGTAGGCGGCTTTAAACCGTTCCATGTAGTCGGCCCGGCCGTTCGCCCGTGGTTTGCTTGGAAGCCGGTGAGCTCTCCTACCGAGTAGAAGAAACCGGACTTGGCGGCATACTCGGTGGTGAAGGCTTTGACTAGCCGTTCGTAGCCGTCGATGGACTCCGGCTCTAGTTGATAGAACCATAACATGGCCTCCCGAGTCGAGTGTTGACAAAGGCATGGCACCGGTCCTCATCGGTGTAGCCCCCGCCGTTGTAAGCGCATTGGAAAGCGGTCACGTGCATTACCGGGTCTTCCTTGCCGGTGTAAGGATCCAATTTCGGATTCTTGAAGTCCGGTTGTGGGCATAAATCCTCCCGGTAAAGGGGCCAATGGGTTTCTTGGCCATGCCGAGGCTGGACATGGTTCTGGCGGTACCGGTCTCGACCTTCCTGAGGCGGTCGTTCAGCTCTCGGAAGAGGCTGGTCAGTGTGTCTTCCTCCACCCGTGGTCTGGGAACGGTGGTGACAGGTTCTTCATGGATGGTGTCGCGATCCTCGTCGGTACCCCCCTCGTCCGCGGAGTGGACCACGCCCTCGGCGTCAAGGAACGAGACCAGGGGAGTCGGTAGGGGCCCGGCTCGCCTTTCCGGTACTCGGTGCCTCGGTCGCAGAGGGGTGTCAACCCTCGGGAGTGGTGCCGACACCGATTGACTGGGGTCAGTTTCCCGGGAGAAGCGCTCCTTCAGCAGACTGATTTCCCGGGCACTAGCCTCTTGAGCAGCGAGCTGATCGCGGCGCAATCGCTCATTGCTCTCCTGGAGTTCTCGGATCATGGCCTCGAGCCTCGCCACCATAGGGGGCTCAGCCTGGTGGGACTCGGGGGTCTCCGACTCGGTAGAGTGGGCCGCTGCATGTGCCTCCTCCGGAAGGGGCCCAAGACCAGCTATAGTCAAGGTTTCCTTCGCGGATTTGGACTTCTTGGTTTGTTTTGCTGGCTGTGAGCCATCGCTAGCCGATTTTGTCATTGCTTGACTGGTAGAACACCTCACGGGGTGAGTATGCTTTGGTTATGAAGTGGTGGAATTGTTCCCACAGACGGCGCCAAATGTTTCTGCCGTTTCCCAACTGCCCGGTAGTGTCGTGTGCAGGTACCTGAAAGCACAAGATTGGTCAGGGAAGTCGGCGTGTACCGACCGAAGACCCTCCGACGCTCAAGTTAGTACCGATGGGTATTTGAGAGCAGAGAGTTTGGGATTCGGAGAGAACGTACCTGAATGAGGAGTGAGGACTCCTTATATATGAGGTGAGGTCGGAGACAAGCTTCCCCGGCGTGGGGGACATCCCCCGACACGAGGAATATTCTCTCGATCCACTACCTCGACATGCGCATCGAGGGACGGCGGCGCCTAGTGCGGCATGGGCGTGCGACTTAGTGCGATCCGCAAGGTAGTGGACAAGCACGTGTGCCGGGTGGCCGTGCCGGACCGGTGGGGCCGGCCACTCCCGGCACCTGGTCGGAGATGTCTATGCGGAGCCGGGGAGAGCTTGTGGTCGGTACACCCGCCCGGTCTTACCGGTACCGCCGGGGTATCGCCGGGGTTTCGACCGCGGCCGGGGCGGTGTACCGGTAGATGCCGCTGGGGCGTTGCAGAGATTATGTTCTCGGTAGGGGAGCCCTACCGAGTCAGTTATGGGACTACAAGGAGGCTGCTCCCGGTGATAGTGAGCTACTTCGGGCCTATCCCGGTAAAGATATGAAATGGTAGCAACATCGACAAATGTAACGAAAAAGTTATTGTTGTTTTAGAGTTAAAAGTATATTAGTTATTAGTACATAATATAATTGACTAACTGTAAAACCATTAGGAAAATGTATAGTTTTTTTAACATTTACATTTCACTTGGTGCTTATCACATCCAACCGTTTGATATGTTTTTTTTTTTTGCCTTTAGTTTTACATATTGTAGAACATTCTTATATGTCCACAATAATGTTTATTAGTAGTAACTAAATTGCATAAATTTGAAAAAACAATAAAATTAGACATGAAAAATTGACAATCCTATCGTTTGATGTAATTAGTGTGAATCAAAATGACTAACTCGAAAAAAGTAGATATTTTCGTGAAACTTTCACCGTTGGTCAACATGGTCAACACCATTTTGAACTCAATGATCAAAATATTTTTAATATTAAAACACTTATTCTTTCGTTATACTCATACAAAATCCTAAAGTTAACTTGGATCGAAATAGCTCGATGAAATGAGTGAGATATTCCATAATCGAAATATAAATTTAAGATGGTTTGGAAATAAATTGGATCAAAATATCTTGATGAATGCCAACTCAAATTTTATTTTTTGATTTGTTATTTTTTTGAAGACCAACTTCTTGACATAAGTTAAAAAGCATATCGTTACGAATTCGTAAACATGATGCACATGTAATTTTGAAATCGTATGAGATAGTTACGGGCAACAAAAATTCGATTATTTTTTGGAAAGTTTAGATAGTTAATATTAAGTAAGTTTAATAACTTATAAAAATGCAATATTAGCCATTGGATCTACACCATTAGATCTAGATCGTTCAAACTAACCCTAATAGGAGAGAATCGCATCCCTCTCTCACATCACCGCACCCTCACTCCCTGTCTCCCACTCAGCCACTCTCCCTCATAACTTTTTTATTTTTTAATTCTCTTGTAACTTTCTCTCTCTCTTCTTCCACGAGATTCATTGATTTCACTCTTTTCCATCCTTTCCTTCCTTTTTTTCTCTTTTGTCTCCCCCACCGCACCACTCTTTGTCTCTTTCAATCTATCCTCTTTGTTTTTTATTCTTCTCATCTACTTCTTCTTCATTTTTTTTGTTCTTCCCTTCTGTTCTTTATCACCAGAATCGGTTTTCTCTCTCTCTCTCTTCTACTTTCATATTTTTTTGCTCTTCATTTCTTTCATAGATTTCCATTAAAACATCATGTCCTCTAGGGGAAAGAGGAGAAGAGAAAGAAAGAAGTAGAGAAAACTCAGAAAAGCGAGAAGAGAGGAAGAAGAAGTGGAAGGAGAGCAGAGAGGAGGAAGAAGATTGACTGGTTGAGAACGAAAAAGCCAGAGGTAGAACTAAAGTCTAAAGAAGAAGAGAAAATATCGAAGAAAGAGAGAAGTGAAATCAAAGGCTGAAAGGAAAAGAAAATATTCGGTCGGGTCGGGATATCCCGAATTTGGTATTTGGCTATACCGGTCCCAAACCGAGTTTGGTATTTCGGGACGGGATCCCGTACCGGTATTTCGGGATCCCGATTTTTCAGGATTTTTCGGGATCGGGTCGGTCGGGATTCGGTCGGGTCGGGAGGTTTCGGTAAAAAAAGCCACCCCTACAAAATCAATAGTATAGAAACGCGATCATATATTACCCTAATCAAGGGTAAAATAGGAAACTATAAACTTGAAAAGATGCGAGCCTAATTGTACCGAAATATTATATCCTTAAGAGGCCCAAACCAATTTAACTCGATTTAATTTACCACCATTGACACAACATGCAAAGGTTTGTGGACTATTTACTTATGTTTGATATTGGAGACTTATATTTTTAAGGCTTAATTGCCAAAACACCCCCTAAACTTGGCTATAATTGTCAATTTGCACTTCGAACTTGGAATTGTGGAAATTGACCATTTGAACTTGGCAAAAAAATTTAATTTACATTCCGTCCGTCAATTCTAACATTTTTTCATCCAAATGTTGGTCATGTGTCACTCATGTGACAAGTAATATATTCATTTTAGGTCTAAAAAATAAATACTGTATATATTATTAATAAAAAATTCTTGCACAAAAAATTAATATAAATGATCTCTCATATAGTCATATGAAGAGAATAATTCATACAAAAAATAATTTTAAATATAATATCTCTATAGAAAGAAATAAAAGATTTGAAAGAAAATATATTTATTTTTTGAATATATAAATATTTGTATTTTTTGACATAGAATGTATATTTGTTTATATATATATATATTTTAAAATGACTGTATTTGTTTTTAACCATTAGAACTGCAACTTCGCATAATTTTTTATTTTTTATTTTGTTTTTAAAATCAAATGATTTCACTCATACTCCCATGGTGACTCAAACCCATGAACTAGATCTTAAATAGTGAGTACTCTAACTACTGAGCTAACACCATTTCGCACAATATCATAACATATACAATTTCCATTTAGTGCCATGTTGACATTATATGAAAGGTTGTTGAATTAGATCAATGCGCACTACTAAATGTAATGTATTTTAACTATTTTCTAGTTAAGATGATACTGAGTTTCATTTCAAATTGGAATGGGCCATTATCGGATTGTCCTGTTGGCCTAAATTGTACGCCACGCACAAGATCGTGGTTGCTGCAAGAAATGAACGGTCAAGATCCTCAACCACAACGACGTCGTGCGTGTCCGTTTCCATCTTGAACCCTAAAACGAACGACTAAAATGGTTTTGTCAGTGTCACTCTCGCATGCGCATATTCACTTTGTTAACCTCATCTATACCTTTTGGCCACCATTTCTTCAATCACAGAGCCCTAGCATCATCATCTCTAGCTTTCCGCTTCAGAACAATGGCCGATTCCTCCGAGGACTCGCTCCGCAAAGCCCTATCCAAGAAGCAGTCAGAGGTCGAGAACCAGGGCAACCAGGTCCGCGCTCTGAAAGAAGCCGGCGCTGCCAAGACGGAACTTGACGCCGCCGTTAAAGCCTTGAACGCGTTGAAGCTTGAGAAAACTTCAATCGAGAAAAACCTTCAGGCTTCCATCAGCGGCCCCGATGGCGGCTCCGTTAACAAGGAGGCGTTCCGTCAGGCTGTGGTTAATACACTGGAGCGCCGTTTGTTTTACATTCCGTCGTTCAAGATATACGGCGGCGTTGCCGGCCTATACGACTACGGCCCTCCTGGTTGCGCCGTCAAGTCCAATGTCCTAGGGTTTTGGCGTCAGGTATGAACTAGTTTTTCTTCAATCCATTGCAATTATATGTTGACTAGATTTTGCTTGAATTGGTATGAACTCATTTGGCTTTGCTGGTGCTTACCTTTGCAATTCAAGCTCTTCATACAGAATGATTGATTAAAAATTTTCTATTTGCTAGCTCTCAATTTGTATGCATCCAAATGAAGAATAAGTACATGTTTTTAATTGGAGTCAGAATAGTTGAAAACAAAAACTTCAAAGAGAAACAAAATGTATTCTTTAGCTATTAGTATTGCATTACTAAATGCTAGATATTCATACTTATTTGTTGAATTTAAATCATGTGCATTGTTGTACTGATTCTATCATGCTACTTTGATATGGATTCCTGTACTTGGTGCTAGTCTTTTTTTAATATTTTTTTTTGAAAAGATATGCATTTATTAACTTGCGGGACGTGTTGAAACAATTGAACAACAAATATAATGAGACAGAGATCACTTTCCTTGTTTCAGTTATTTCGAAACTACATAGATCATAGTTTCTTTATACCTTGATATTGGATATGTGCTCCTATTTTTGTTAGTTCTCTTGATGTCTTTGTAAAATTTACCCCTAATGTCAAGCGGAGACCTAAGAGTAGTATGGTGTTTGAAGTCTTGTTGTATTCGATTTGCAGCATTTTGTGCTTGAAGAAAACATGTTGGAAGTTGACTGTCCTTGTGTCACACCTGAGATTGTTTTGAAAGCATCTGGTCACGTGGAGAAATTCACTGATCTTATGGTTAAGGATGAGAAGTCTGGGACTTGCTACAGGGCCGATCACTTGCTCAAGGATTTCTGTAAAGAGAAGCTTGAAAAGGACCTCAGAATTACTTCGGAGATGGCAATGGAACTCAAAGAAGTACTTTCCAATTTAGACGTCCTCTCCGCTGAAGAGCTGGGTGAATGTATTAGGAAATATGGTATTACAGCCCCTGACACCAGGAATCCTCTCTCAGATCCTTATCCATTCAACTTGATGTTTCAAACATCTATTGGTCCTTCTGGTGTGAGCACCGGGTGAGTATTTAAACACAGGAAACATATTATTGTCCTTTTGTTTATGTATTAGTTCCCTACATGATGTATATCCAAATAATTGCAAAAGCTTCTTTTTCCCTTAATCCTTCCTATTGTATATAGTGTCTTATAACACATATGCTGCTTCAGGTTTATGCGTCCAGAAACTGCCCAAGGCATATTTGTGAATTTTAGGGACTTGTACTATTACAATGGGAACAAACTCCCTTTTGCTGCAGCCCAAATTGGCCAGGCTTTTAGAAATGAGGTCATAGCTTTTCTTCTTTTGATTCCATTATACTGCTCTCCTTGTGGGCAAATATTTGTTTATGTATTGAAATGGTTGTGGAACTGAGAATCTCGTGTGACTAAAGTATTCTGGTTCACTCATCGTTGTTTACCAACATAAGAATACTTTGTAATTTGTGGACTCTCCTACCACCCAATGGTTTTGTGCCCATTCTTCTCGTTGGAAGGTCCAGATTGTGTTTTTTGTTGGATTGATAGTATTCTTGATGCAGATATCTCCTCGCCAAGGCCTTTTGAGAGTCCGTGAGTTTACACTAGCAGAGATTGAGCACTTTGTTGACCCAGAAGACAAATCTCACCCGAAATTCTCCGATGTTGCACGTTTGGAGTTTCTGATGTTCCCAAGGGATGAACAGAAGCCTGGTCATTCTGCAAGGATAATCTCACTAGGTGAAGCGGTAGCTTCTAAGGTTAGTTTCTATCACGTTTTGTTGGACTTTCTTTTTGTTGTTTTGCATCTCTTTGTTTTTTTTGGTCATTTTTTGACATCATATTGGATCCTTAGATTGTGGACAATGAAACTCTTGGCTACTTCATTGGGAGAGTATACCTCTTCCTCACTCATCTGGGTATAGACAAGAACCGTTTAAGGTTCCGGCAGCACCTTGCAAACGAAATGGCTCACTATGCCCAGGACTGTTGGGATGCTGAGATTGAGACTTCCTATGGCTGGATTGAGTGTGTTGGTATTGCAGATAGATCTGCATATGACTTGAAGGCTCATTCGGTAAGGACTTGTTAAATGTTGCTAATGGACTTTAACAACTAATCAGATCTGCAGTCAAACTAAAGTATAGAGATGCAGTCTACTTTGTCAGTGGTGTTTTGAATATGAATTTAAAATCCATTTTTTAAAATGAATTCATGTACCTTCAACATAGAAGATTTACAACATAAACTGATGCTATGAGGCTTCATATGATAACTGCTCATCGATTGTTGTTTTTGTTTTACCGCAGGAGAAAAGTAGAGTTGATCTTGAGGCACAGGAAAAATATTCAGAACCAAGAGAAGTTGAGGTAATACTTTTTCATGACATACAATAACTCACTTTTAAAATCAGTTTACTGTTTATCATTACTGATTTGTTTTATAATTTCAGAAATTGGTTATATCTCCAGTAAAGAAAGTGATTGGTCTTGCTTTCAAGGTTGACCAAAAGAAAGTACTTGAAGCTTTGGAGGTGAACACACTCTACTGGTTTGTCATTTCATGTCTTCCATTGAAAATGGTCTTTTGTGTTTAGGCATGTATCACCTTGTGTATTTCAGGCCATGAAAGAAGAAGAAGCATTGAAAATGAAGACTGATTTAGAGTCAAAAGGGGAGGTGGAGTTTTACGTCTGCACTCTAGGGAAAAACGTATCTATTAATTCAAGTATGGTAACAATTTCAAAGGAGAAAAAGAAAGAACACCAGAGGGTATTCACTCCCTCGGTAATTGAGCCTTCTTTTGGTATCGGTCGGATAATATATTGCCTCTATGAGCACTCATACTACATGAGGCCAAGCAGAGATGGGAATGAACAGTTTAATGTGTTCCGTTTCCCCCCTCTTGTGGCACCCATCAAGTGTACAGTTTTCCCGTTGGTTCAGAAGCAAGAGTATGAGGATGTTTCTAAAGTCATTTCCAAGTCATTGACTGCATCTGGGATATCGCATAAAATTGACATAACTGGTATGGGAAATTAAGCCATTTTTGCATATAGTTGGAATTTCCTCACGCCCTAATCCCTAAACCAATCAGTTATGAGTTTGTTGTCAACTGTTTGTGTAATTTCCTCAGGTACCTCGATTGGGAAACGATACGCACGGACTGATGAACTTGGCGTACCATTTGCTATCACCGTTGATTCCACGTCGTCGGTGACGATCCGTGAAAGAGACAGCAAGGATCAAATCCGTGTTGATGTCAGTGAGGCAGCATCTGTTGTCAAGGATATAGCTGAGGGACTGAGGTCATGGGCAGATGTGTGGTCGGCTTTCCCCCACCATTCTTCTGGTTCAGTGGACGAGTAGGTTTTGAGTTATTTAAAACTATCATAATCGACATGCTGTAGTTGGAGTCTGGAATTTTATTACAATACAAAGCCTACTTGGTTGCTGAAGCACAACCATTGAATTTGAGAAATGCTTGTTGAATTTGTGCCAACAGTCTTCTGTTGTCATTTTATTTTACTCTTACCATTGCAGTACAATGTTGTGCAACAAAGCATTACGCCCTCGGGCAGCCCTTGGGGATGCCAGCAGCAAATTCTCGATCAATTGCGGATATGAATTGTTTTAGAGAATCTTGGTTCTTGAGACATTGTTTTGTTTGCCTTCTAAGTTCATGCAAGTCTGCAGTACATTGATTAGGTATACTATTACATTGAGTTATTTTGCCACAAAAGTTGCTGTATTGATACATTAATATACCTAGCTGAACCACCAAAGTTAAATTATAATTTAAAGAAGTTTTTTTCAGAGAAAACTACTCTATGGTTTCCATTGCTCCCAAGACCACGATAATATATTTCAATTTGCAAATACATTAAAAAAAAAGGATACGTAAAATACCTTTGCAACTTCTCAATTAGAGGGTTCTAGACTTGTTTAACAACTTGACTAGAATTTAGTGAGACATGTTCGACCATCATTTTTAAGTCTCTTGATTCTTGAAAATGAACTGGTGGGGAGTTCTTGGCTAGTTCTTCGAAGACTAGTCCTCCTTCACAAATTACGTAGATTGCATAATTCTTAATGACTCTTAATTTACAAAATAATGACCATTATTTGAAATAATTGTTTTCTAAATTTTCAAGTTAAACTAAAGCCGTGACATGCGCAACACATATTTGAGTTCTTGTCGCACCTTCTCCGCATTTCCCAAACTTTGAAGCCCCCTCCACTTTCCTAAAACGAAAAAAAACATTGCATTAATAAATTTTCGCATTCACCTCTAAAAAAAAGTTTAAACATCGAATTTCATTTGAGAAAAAAATTAAAAGTTTATATTTGAAATGCAATTTTTAGTAATTACCCAAAATTACAAAGTTTATATTGGAAATGTGTAGGGGGGATACGGCACCGTTTAGTTGGAACTCGAAATCTAAGGTAAAATCCCATCTTATATGTTGTAGTTGGACTTTGCTAACGAAAGCTTTGTTCGCTGTAAACAAAATAAAAGAGAAAAGCTTTTCGGTGTGCGAAGGGCGAGGTCGTAGCGATTATAGGAACAAGATGCTGAGAGTCGCCGGAAGAAGGCTTTCATCCTCTGTAGGCGGCGCGTGGAGGTCGTCGCAGACAGCCCCAGCCTTCCTCTCTCGATCCCATCCACTTTCCTTCAACAACGACGAGTCGTCCTCCGATGGCTCATCCAGATCCCCCAATCACTTTCTGCTCAATTCGCAATTTCCATTTCTGATCAGAGGTCAGCCCTCAGCCTCCAACATTGGTCTTCTGATGTATTTAGGGTTTGGGGTTCTCTAACAATGGATTGCTCAATTGTTTGCTTAGACGTATTCTATTTGATTCGCGATTCTAACCATGTAGATTCGAAAATTGCAATTGGAATAGCAATTTACGACTTGTTAATGCCATGGCTTATGTGTTTCCTCTGGATCCATGTGTTTTCATTTTGATTTTGGTTTTTAATTTACAAACCTAGCTCCATTATTCTATTGCTGAATCGATATTCATTTAAATCAGCAGGGTATGCATGAAATTTGACTTCAATGTGTCCTCAGTAATCTTATGCCTCGTTTTATGAGATTCAAAGAAGTTCACAATTGAAAAGAAAGGACCGAAATTGGTTCTGTACCGTTTTTTTTTTGTGGTTACAAAATTGTTTCTCTATAGTTAAGCCTTTTGTTTGTTTGTATCTGTTGTTTGGAAAAATGTCTTTAATGAAATATATCTTATTTCTATAAGGATTGTGGTTAATTTCACTAGCTCAGTTGATATCACGGATACAGTATCATGATCTTGGTGTTGCGGGGCATTGGGTTAAATGTTAGTGGTTGTTACTGAGGTTTTTGGGAAAAATGTGGACAGTAGTTGCTGTGACCGAGTTTCAATAATAAACCATGCTTATGTTCATTATCAGTCATTCGATCTTTCTGTTGCACAGCTGCTTTGCATTCAGTAGTCTATGGAACTTGGTTGTTGAAAGTTTGGTTTCTCCCTACAGGAATTTCCTCTGATGCCTGTGCATGTTAGAATCAGAATTTATGTGCATTGAGATAATAATCTATGGAACTTGGTTGTTGAAACATTGGTTCCTCTCTACAGGATTTTCCTCTGATGCCCTCACTCCTGGACATGACATTGGTATGATATCAGACATCCCACCTACTGTGGCAGCAGTGAAGAATCCTTCTTCAAAGATTGTATATGATGAATACAACCATGAAAGATACCCACCTGGTGACCCCAGCAAGCGTGCATTTGCTTATTTCGTCTTGACAGGTGGAAGGTTTGTGTATGCCTCCTTGATCCGGCTGCTGGTCCTCAAGTTTGTCCTGAGCATGTCTGCCAGCAAAGATGTCCTTGCTCTTGCATCCATTGAGGTTGATCTATCCAGCATTGAACCTGGTACTACTGTTACTGTCAAATGGAGAGGGAAGCCAGTTTTCATTAGGCGTAGAACTGAAGATGACATCAAGTTGGCTAATAGTATTGATGTTCAGTCGCTTCGTGACCCTCAACAGGATGCTGAGAGGGTTAAGGATCCAGAGTGGCTTATTGTCGTTGGGGTCTGCACTCACTTAGGGTGCATCCCCTTGCCAAATGCTGGTGACTTTGGCGGATGGTTTTGCCCATGCCATGGTTCGCACTATGACATTTCTGGTAGGATCCGCAAGGGGCCTGCACCCTACAATCTTGAGGTACCCACGTACAGTTTTTTGGCCGAGAACAAGTTACTCATTGGGTGAGAATTGCTGGGCAGTTTTTTTCTGGTGCCGAATTTTTACATGAGGTCTCATTATTCATAGCCTCCTCCACATCAGGGAAAAAGTGATGTTTGCAACCTTAAATTTTCCTTTTTGCCTTATTCAGTTGTGATTTATACTTGGATTTTGTATCTGTTGTCTCTACTGGATGGAGTTCAGATGTTTCGAATAACAAAAATAATTAAATTATTGTTGACCATGTTTAGTGTTTCTGGTAGATTGGTATCTAGTTTTTCAATCGAATAATTGAAGTTTGGGTATACTGTTCGCTTTCGACAGAGATTGTTGATTAGGATTGCAGCAATTAAAATGTAAATTGGAGATCCACATGATCCATAAGACACTACACTTCTGCTTTAGTCGACTTGTTTAGAGTTTTCCCAAGCCTGAAGCCCTTTCGTAAAGTAAATGTCTATTTTGAGCCATCTAAGGGCATCTCCAAAGGAATGGAGTCATACCTATATATAGGTCCCCTTATGGGTTTTTTCATCTCCAATGGTGATTTTGCCTAACAGGCTAAACCCCTCTTATAACAGTTGAGAGTTCTCGTGTCCGAATCTGCATATGCTTGGATCAAATTCAAAAGCCAAATGACAGAAAGATAGAGATGAGAGACGTATTCAATTGTCGAAACAAGTTCAGTTTATAAGCGTACAAGCGTAGCAATAACTCAAAATGGTAACACAATATATGACCCTTTCAAGTGGCAGATACCCAAGGCATAAGAATGCAGAATATGTTATCAGCTTAAGCGTACAAGTGGTAGAACATAAAAGAAAATGAAACTACTAATTTGATTCGGAATGAAGAAGTCCTGCAATAGGAGCTAATGAGAATTTGCGTCCATATGTATGTCTTTCATCAATATCACTGAGCAGGGCATGAAGTTAAGAAGTTAGCAGTCTTGGATCGGAACTAATGGCAATTTGCCTCCATATGTATCCGGCAGTTGGCTCTCATCAATATCACCGAGTAGTGTGGACCTCAGCTTTTTGTTCTCAACAAAAACGATCTGCAAGGACATATGGTAAAAGACTTGATGAGTCAAACTAAGCTGAAAGACGAAAAAACTGACAATTACATATGAATATATCAGTTCTATGTGCTTCCTCCGTTCATTCGATAACTCGTATAACTAATGACAGAACAGAAAAATTCCTGAGATGCAAAATGCTTCAAGTCATGCCAGAGTCACTATAGCATGATACATCTTTCTACAATTCTACCCCCGTCCCCAGTTTTCGTACATCAACCTTATTTCCATACCAGGTTTACACATTCAAATCACGTCCATCCACAAACTGATATGGCTGATGACAGATTTATTTTCTTTTTTCCTGGCCTAAATGTATGATGCTTCGCTTTTCAGTTTTAACTGTATTAACAATCATAGCAGTTAGTATCCTCTCAATCCTTAGATTCTTTCCCAGTTGAATAGGTCGAGAATTGTCAGCAGAACCCTAAACAATGGATACAGTGTCTGCATTCATTTTGAAATATGGTAGCACATATGCAAATGGGCATGATTATGTAGTTCCTGATACAATTTACTTTACCTTTTTTTTGGTTTTGTCATCGATAAAAGGGTAAACCATCTTCCAAGCAGTCATGAATAGGTAAGGTGCATGGACGATAAATAACTTGCCAAGTCTCTCAGGATAGCAATCCTGTCCAATTTACAAATATTCGTTATTTACTCATCTGGTGAGGTTAAATGTTCATTTAGTCACACAACCAATTAATGAAATCACTTAGCATCTTGTTTGATGGAAAGGAGCAAGCAACATCGAACCTGTAAGATCGTTAGAGCTGCTAAGTATCCACGAATGTCACTATTGGCATACCCCCATCCTTCGAGATCTGCAATGGATAAAAACTTTTCGTGCCCTGCTGGCATTCTGAAAGATAAACACAGCATAGTGAATGTCATGGTTGCTATCTGGGAGATAAAGTGGCTAAGAATTCACATCTCATCTCATGCCATATTGACTTTTTTATATTGACTTCAGCATACAATTTATCAAATAATTCTAAAACATCGATAACCCCTTTGATTTTTTTGGGAGTGAAAATAACCCCTTAAAAATATCATATTGAGCTGACTGAACTACAAATATCCAATCCCACAATGATGTGTGAGTTACCTGGCACATATCTTCTCAAGAGTGTAGACTACAAAACCTGCAAAAGGAAAGGACAGAAAGTTAAGCTGAATGTAAGTCTCAATGGTTGATACTCTTGTATGAAAGCCACATAATATGCAGGTCTTATATATATATATATACTTATATATATATATATTTCTTCAATATTGTAATTTCCTGGTTTCTTGTGAAACCAAAATTCTCAGAGGATCTAATAGCACATACGTTTAAACTCCTCTAGCTTGATGTGTTTATGCCTCCCACCATAGACAACAACAATGGGGCGTCCCTTCTTGTCCACACCTTGCATAAACAACTTGTTCTGAGCTAGTTCCCTTGGAATCTCTGACTCTGAAATGGAACCATTTGGCATAAATGAAGTCTTCCAACTCAGGTACTTGAGGAATAGGGTAGAAGCCTTCTCAATATCATGATCACGAGCCCGAAGAAATCTCCTGATCATGAAATCATCCACTTCCTGCATCCAGCATAATAATGCACACAAAGAAGAACATAAACATCGTGGGCAATCTAATAGCAGATGGGGCTCTTAACGTAAATTGGGTATGCAAAATCTTTACATTCAGCACAAATTTTATTTATAAACATTGTAGCAGTAAGTAGTGGACTGACAAATCAACATTACATTCTATATCTATTGGCAATTTGAGCTCAAAACAATTGCAAACAGAACCCAATTTTATTTCCTTCCAACCCAATTAACCATACTAGCTGAATCACAATTAAAGCTTTAAACTTTAAGCAATATTAGCAGCAATGGAGAGAGTGATCAACCAAATTTAGCATCAAAAGCAATTTGACTAATTTCTAAAAACAGAGTGTCAACAACAAAAGAAAAGGAGATCAAATAGAAAGAGGAAAGAGAATCCAATTCCAACCTTTGAGGAGGGATCTTCTCTTTCCACAAGGGCTCTCATGATACCCACTTTGCTTTTCTCTATCTCATTGCTTTCCAAGCTTTGTTGGTCTTCTATTGCTTCCACACTCCCACTGTCTTTCTCATTGGATCCCATACTATATTTTTAACCAAATTCTATGTTCCACAATCCACAACCTTCTTTTTACTTCCCAGAAGAAACCCAGTTCTCCAAATTCTTATTAAATATTAGGAAAGGGAGAGATGTGGATGACTTTAAATGCAGGCAGTTGGAAACGGAGAATTCAGATGAGCTGGTGTGCTAAACGAAGTTTAGAGTAACCTTCCGTTAAAGCTAAACGAAGTCGTCGTAAACTTAATGTCGCTTTGAAGACTTGAATGTCATTCACTCATTCATCCTCAACTCCATTATTGACTAATCACCAAAAAGAAAAGAAATGAAACTCCACTGTTGACTCTTCTCCACCGTTTCTGGTTTGATCACAGTTGGGCTGATTCACAAACCTGGGCCTCGATGGAGTTAAGTAAAGAAACAGGGCCCAGTAGTCTCTGTTTTAAATGAAGAAAAGCTGTTTCTTGTTCTTGATTTCAACAAATATCTATAATTCTATATTGTGTGGTTTGATCTGATCACACATTTGCTCATTTGGAATGATGAAACACGTGAATTAAAAACAAATTCAATTTGAGAGAATAGAATTGACATGAAAAATTATCATTCTCATTAAACTGTGCTAGAGATTTTGTAAAAATTTCGAACACGTTAAATTTCGCTAAATCATGTGTGCTATAGTAAGTAAAGTTGCTTGCATTGACATGTTTTACACAAAATGAGTTCCGATGCCAATTTTGTTCCCAAATTTCATTCCCGATCGTCAAAATATCAACCCTTAAATTCCTGAATTGAAATCTCTTTCCCCAGTTAGAAATAATTTACTCACATAAAAAAAAAAAAATTAGGAAACCGCAAAACTGAAACCTTACACGTTTCATGTCGAACCAAAGCAGTACGGGACAGTTTCATTTTTCATATTGATATCAAAACTCAAATACCAAACCAAACCGAATCAAATAGCATGGTATTGACATCAATATTTTAACAAAGTGGTGCCACATTATTCGTATTTGAAGTATATACTTGCCCCACAACAAATAAAAATGCTTCTAGTATAGACTTGCGCCACATTATTTATGGAACTTTTTTAAAAGTTTGGATGTTTGATTGAAGTATAGAATATTTTAAGACATGTTTTTTAATTTTTAATGTTTTTGAGCAGTTTAATTCATTGAGCCCAAGAGTTTTCAAAAAAAAAAAATCATTTTAAACTTGTTTAAATGTAAAACAAAATAATAATTATTTTTAACAATATGCAGTGACGAATAATTTTTCGCTACAAGTGTACCTATTTTTTTTTAATTTGAATTTGAATAAATAAAAATATGAACTTTGGGTGCTTTTAAGGTCTCGCATTGTGTTTCATTATGCCCTTAAAATACTTTTGAACACTCGGGCAAACTGGTTTTGAGAATTTTAAAAATTCTATATTTTAAGAAAATTTTCTTCAATTTCAGACCATCTACCCAAACTAAGCGAACACTAGATTTTGATGGCCAATGTATTGCCAAAGATTTTTTCATTGATAAATCATAGAGTTCAAGAGCCCTAACAAACAAAATTCTTTTAAATTTGTTCAAACTCAAAAAAAAATAAAAATTTAAACAACATGTAGCGACGGACATGCTACATGTGTTCCTAACTTTTTTTTTTATTTTGATTTGAACAAATACAAATATGTACTTCTAGTGCTTTTAAGGTTTTGTATTGGGTTTCATTATGCCACTAAAATAATTTCGAACACTCGTGCAAACTGGTCTTGAGAATTTCAAATATTATATTTTTTAAGGAAATCATGTGTTATAATAAGTTTTTTTTTTAATTTTGCACTATCCACCCAAACTAAGCAAAAACCAGATTTTCGATGACCAATGTATTGCCAAAGCTCTTTTGCATAATTAAATCATAGAGTCCAAAAGCCTTAACAAACAAAATCATTTTACATTTGTTCAAATTAAAAATCCAAGAGCCCTAATAAAATAGAATCTTTATACATTTGTTCAAATTAAAAAAATAATAATTATTTTCACAACCTGTAGCGAAAAATCGTTCGTCGCTAAAAGCATTCATAACTTTATTTTAATTTTAATTTAAAAAAATAAAAATAAGTATTTCCGATATTTTTAAAGTCTCGCGTTGTGCTCCTAAAATACTTTTAAAATATTGCATTAGCATGCCAGCATAATTTTTGTTATGGTGTAACTTTTATATTAGCATGTGACCATATGTGACTCTTGTATGTATAGGTAATTTACTTGGGCGCGGGAATTCAAGAAAAAGCTTTGGCGCTTTATTTAATTATCTATCAGAGTAAAGCTTGTGAAATGGACTGGCTATCAAACTAGCAAAACAAATGCAGCTTTCAATAACCCACAAAGGATTTGTAAATTTGTTACGTGTTTGCTGCAAATCTCATTTTAAGAAACCCAATAAACCTTCACTGTTTCTTCAAGCAATTCCTCTTTTGAATTTCTCTATCAACCCTCACCTGAAAACACCCATTTATTATTCATTTTCAAAAACCTAGAGTCTAAGAAAGCTTCCCAACTACAACCCCACACGACGTCCCAACCATATACCCTTCTTCATATATGCTGCCTTTCCGGTCTCTCTGAATGAAATCCGGGAGGCCCATTTCGATTTTCAGTCAAGTTAGGTCTTAAAGATGAGAATTCGTATGTGGGTTCTTGCTCTTCTTTGTGTTTATGGGTTTTCTTGGGGAATTGGTGCTGATAAGAATGTAAGAACAGAGCGAATTTCAGGTACGTCTCTCTTTGTATTGTTTCCAAGCAGTTCTCTTTTTGCTACATTTGCGGATATATGATGTAGTGCTCCTCTCCATTCAGCCCCAGTTACGATTTAAGAGTTGAAACTCAGTGGTTCTGTAATTCTGCTTTCTGTAATAGGAAAGGTTCATGCTTTTTGGCATTTGATGACTTTCGATCCTAATTTGGGGCACTAGTTTGAAGTTTTAAAAAGGGTTTATACAGTAACTTGCATATTAGTAGGTTAAAAATAATCATGGGAAACTGGAGAGGAGTGACTTCATTTTGTTATTTTTAATATATGTTTTTAAATTTCTTGAAAAAAAGCTTTAAGAAATAATAAGAAAGAAAAATCTTGACAAAAGGCCCTAGATTTCTGTTCCAGCATTTTGTTATGTTTGATGCATTATGTTTTTGTCCAATTGATTTAATGGAAGAATGATGCAGGAAGTGCTGGTGATGTGTTGGAAGATAATCCAGTTGGGAAGTTGAAAGTTTATGTGTATGAGCTACCTAGCAAATACAACAAGAAACTCCTTCAAAAAGAGCCAAGATGTCTCAACCATATGTTTGCTGCCGAGATTTTTATGCATAGGTTCCTCTTATCCAGCCCGGTTAGAACCCGCAATCCAGACGAAGCAGATTGGTTTTATACTCCTATATACATAACTTGTGACCTTACCCCAACTGGCTTGCCATTGCCCTTCAAATCACCAAGGATGATGAGAAGCGCAGTACAACTCATATCTACAAACTGGCCTTATTGGAATAGAACAGAGGGAGCTGATCACTTCTTTGTTGTGCCCCATGACTTTGGAGCCTGCTTTCATTACCAGGTATGACCCTTCATAATTGTAGCTAACCATGATATTTGGGGTTAAAGAAAGAGGTATCGATCTGAACATTAGAAACATAATTATATTAATTTGGAGTCTTGTCATGATGCACACGTACTGTAAAAGAGAAGTAAACAAAACCTCAGTAAAACTGGCTTAATTTGAAAATTTGAAGGGAAAACTAAACCCTACTCAATTTTCTCATTATGGCATGGTTCAGCTGTATCATGCTGGCTTTGTTATGAGCCTCCTGGTTTCATTGGGTCACCAATAATGCAATGGTTGGAAATGGATAAAACACTTTAATGAGAGACCAGATGAAATTAGGAGTTTCACCTTCGTTCTGGGACCATTGTTTTGTATTCATATTTCAAACATATAAGAAGTGCCATATCTTGAATTTTCTGAAACATCTAAAATGGCTTGTAATACTTTTAGCTGTAAGAACACGGAAAATTGGATTAGAAACTATACAATCCAGTTTGACCATAGATGCAAGCTTAATACTGTAGGACATTAAAACAATGATTCAATTGAACCGAGTGATGTGTTCGTGTTATACTTTGGATCTTAATCAAAACCATGAGAAATTCCTAAGAATAAAATTGCCGTGACTTATATATGCTGGCATTCTGTAGGAAGAGAAAGCTATTGAAAGGGGGATTCTTCCATTACTCCAGCGCGCCACATTGGTTCAAACCTTTGGACAACGGAACCATGTGTGTTTGAATGAGGGTTCGATCACAATTCCTCCATATGCTCCACCGCAAAAGATGCAGACCCACCTGATTCCCCAAGACACTCCGAGGTCCATCTTTGTCTACTTCCGCGGTCTGTTTTATGACATTAATAATGACCCTGAAGGTGGTTACTATGCAAGGTATTTCTACTAAACTTTCACACATTATTAAACAATGTTGTTATGGATTTGAAAGTTCATCTATGTGTCTAGCCTCCATGCTTAATCTTCTCGACTCAATTGTAAGTCCCTTCTGCTTTTGACTGGCAGAGGTGCAAGGGCAGCTGTTTGGGAGAATTTCAAGAACAATCAACTGTTTGACATCTCCACTGATCACCCAACTACATATTACGAAGACATGCAGCGATCTATATTCTGTTTATGTCCTCTGGGATGGGCTCCATGGAGTCCAAGGCTGGTTGAAGCAGTAGTATTTGGTTGCATCCCGGTTATTATAGCCGACGACATTGTTTTACCGTTTGCTGATGCCATCCCATGGGAAGAAATTGGAGTTTTTGTAGCTGAGGAGGATGTCCCTAACCTAGATACTATTCTCACTTCTATTCCACCAGAAGTGATTCTAAGGAAACAAAGACTGCTCGCAAACCCTTCGATGAAATGGGCCATGATGTTCCCACAACCGGCACAACCAGGGGATGCTTTCCATCAGATACTAAACGGTCTGGCTCGGAAACTACCCCATGCCAAGAGTGTTTACTTGAAGGCTGGTCAAAAGATTTTGAACTGGACAGCAGGTCCAGTAGGAGACTTGAAACCTTGGTAATCAAAAACAAGTAAAGATGTAAAATTTTCTTCTGTCCTTGCTGAATTTTGTATAGGTGATGCATTGGATTTACCTTCTGGCTTTGTCCTGTGTTTTTGTCTAGTCCCCAGTATAAAATTGAGAATATGCTGGCATGTCCTGAAAGTGTCACTTGTTTATTCTACTAGAGAGTTCTGTATAATGTCAGCATCAAGCAGATTTTTTTTTTTTTGAGATGGGCAGATTGTTTCTGGGTGTGGAATAGTAGATGCTAGGGATATGCTTTATTCTATTCAGTAAAAATTTACAATCAGATGACTCCATTTCTTGAAGCAACAAGGGTTGGATTGATGGGGTTGTGCACCCCCTAACAATGAGATCTCTTAGCCCTTGAGCTCACATAAGGTCAGATAGTAAAAGTAATTGATTAATTGGATGAGCCAAGCTTTGAATTGAGTCCCCATTTTTCATTCAACTTGTGGCCTTCTAAATATCTGTAATTGTATGATTAGTTCAAATTTGTTTATAATATTATCCTACTTTCAAGATGCTATTCCACCTAACCACCTTGCTTAGCTATGCCTCTGAGTGAGACAATGTGTAATTGTCTATGCTCTTTTTAAACTAGTCCCCATTAGAATTAGGTTGCTCAGATCTGCATAGTATACCTATTTCAGTATCTAGATTCATGGCACATAAATTCTCTTTTAGGATCACAAGGAAGGATTTGACCAGAATTGGTACCCAGTTGACTTCTAGCTTAGATCCACACTGTTTTAACAATGAATAATAAATTTTGCTCATTGAATAAAACCCAGATTGGCACTGGCATGCATGAGTTAGCAGCCAATTGTGGATATACCAGAAAGTCCTTGAAACCTTTAACTGTTTGTCAAATTAGTCATGCTCTCAATCTTGAAGAGTTCATTTCTTCAACTCACACAGTAGTCATGAGTCATGAGTCATTAATGCTGATTTTTTTTTTTTGTATATAGCGAAAATGACAGAATTTTATTAATAAAAAGAAATACAAGCAAAATTGTATAGATGTTGATGGGTGCAAAATATGATGCAAAACTGTATTTGTTCTTCCACATGGATATTTTAGAGTTGTATATGAGTCAAATTGGCTCTCTACGGTACACTTATATTTTAGGGTTTATTTGTAAATAAATCACTTTTTGCAAAAAAAAAAAATTGTGTTTTTCTTCCAGTGCTTATATTGCCACATGGACATGTTTATACATCTTAATCAAGCATCTCACTTATATTTGCGTCTAAATTAAGGTAACGCAAGTCGTGACCGAATACAATTTATAATTGAAGGTTGAAGAATAGGAACATATTTCCAACTTTCCATAGTCAGTTTAGAAGGTAACTTTAACAAAATCTCAAAATCAAATAAGTTGCAAAGTTCATGACTTTTCCTTCTTATAATATTGACACCACATTCTTCTACATCGTGAACTATTAAGCCATAGAACTTTTTTCAAGTTTGGCGATTACATTTAGGTGTTTGTTGTAAAAATAAATAAATTTAGGTGTGCAACCATAATTCAAAAGGAATATTATAAAAACAAATTAACCTAGTTAGTAAAAAATTTACTATTCTTTTATATACTTTCCTTTCTTCTTAGAAAAAAATTATAAACTCAAAGAAATATATATACTAAGGTTTGCATGGCTAAATATTAAATTGCAACATTGTACAAACCGACTCCAACTAGAATCTTCAATTGAGGAAGAAACAAAAAACACTCGTTAACACTCAAAATTATTTAGTAGGCAAATATCAACAAGAAAAAATCAATTACAAAAACAAACAAAAATACGCTACATGAAGTGAAGAATCCATTCTTCGCTTATAGTTACCATTTCTTTACAAGTATCATGGTTGGAGCTTCTAAAGGAATTTAGTACCCTTGATCCCACCAAATCCAAACCCAAGCTCATCCACTATTATGTATTTTTCATATTTACACACGTAAATTGAATGACATAAACATGAATTCAAAATATTTGTTTTTTAGAATTACATGAATTCACATTTTAAATTTTATAAAATAAAAATAAAATAATGTAAACTATGTTATAATCGATGGAGTTTATATTTTAAATCTCCGGATAAAATTGGAAAATTCTAATATACATCACTGCATAGCATGCAGTTTTTTTTTCAAAATGCAATTGCATTTTTGAAATGCAATTGCCGTTTAAAAATGCGAAACTATACATTTCAAAAATGCAATTACCATTCCAAAAAATGCAATTACCATTTCAAAATTATCAATTTTACCTTTTTGAACAGCAATTGCATTTCAAAAAAAAGAGCTGCATACTATGCAACTCTGTATATTAGACTTACCCGATAAAATTATGCGATTTATCTAAACGCGGAATATGACATCAGCATTGAGCAGTAAGCGTTTGCAATTTGGCATCCTGTATCTGCGAAGTGAAAACCGTGCAGCCACCAAACCAAGTTGTAAGTGACCAACTGTTCGCATCCACCAATCGAAAGAGTCACTGTCTTCACCTGCCGTTTGGACTCTACCTAAGATCACACACCAAAACCTCAACCCAAAAAAAAAAAAATAAAAAAAAATCAACCGGTCTATTCATCGTTTGTATCGTTTTCCAATAAAAGGAGAAGAGCAAAAACCCTTGTCTTTCCTCTTCTCACCAACCCCCATTTGCTGTGCTCTGTGACGACTTTGATCTAATAATAATATGGGTTCCATTTCCAAGCTCTCAAATCCTTGCCCTGCTTCCTCTTTGTCCTCCACCTTCAACCCCAAAGCTTCGCAGCAGCCCAAGTGCTTGATCGGCTTCCTCACCACCAACAACTTCACCTCCAAAGTTTCGTCTTCCAAGCTCTCCGTACGATGCAAGCCCGCTCTCAGAGGCTCCTTGATGTAAAGTTTTAATTTTTAATATCTCAGTTTATATATATGTGCTCAAGTTTTAATTTTGATCTTCTGGGTTGTGTTAGATTACTGTGAATCAGTGAAGGGTCTTATTGGGTTTGCTTGCTTGTTTTTTTTGTAGAGTGAGATGAGCACCCTTTGATGTAAAGTTTTAATTTTTAACGTCTCAGTTTATATATATGTGCTCAACTTTTAATCTTGATCTTCTGGGTTGTGTTAGATTAGTGTTAATCAGTGAAGGGTCTTATTGGGTTTGCGTGCTTGGTTTTTTTGCAGAGTGAGATGTGCTCAAAGTGAAGGAAATGGAAACCCAACAAAGAGAACATATCTCCATGACCTCTACGAGAAGGAAGGGCAGAGTCCATGGTATGATAACCTCTGCAGACCAGTTACAGATCTGCTTCCGCTCATTGAAAGCGGGGTTAGAGGTGTAACTAGTAACCCAGCGGTAATTACTTTTCGTTTTTTCTCTTTTTTGTTTTCTGAACCTTTACTTATGATCGAAGTGTTATTTGTAAATTGTTTGTTTAAATGTTTTCATGCATCATTTGTAATCCGATCTGAATAGCTCTTTATAATGTGTGATTGCAGATTTTCCAGAAAGCTATATCAACTTCAAATGCTTACAATGATCAATTCAGGTATTTCCTATCAGTAATTAACCATCCCAATTGTTCCTGTTGTTCTTTTGGAGAAGTAGAGTCAGTCGTTTAGCCTCAGATTTAATAATAATAATATTAAAAGGACGTAGTTATTACTTGTATTTATAATGGATTGCCTAAGGTTGGAAAAGAGCCATTTATCGGACTGTACTAAGCTTAACAAGAGGAATTAAGGCCAAACTAAGTGTGTTTGGAGCTATTCTAAGTATAACAATAGTATTATTCCTTTTTCTTTGTTGGGATTTTATTTAATTGAATTACATGTATATATTGAGGCCCCAACAATCTGTTGGACTCTAATGGCTTTATTAGTTCCTCTAGTAGAGGTCATACTTCATTACAAATAGTTCGTCGCATGATCTGCTGGTTGTAGGCTATTGGCATCAAGGATTGTTAAGTTGGATTCCAATGTTTATTGCAAAAATTTCTCATGTTACTTAGTAACTTAAATTAATGGAATTTGCAGGGAACTTGTACATTCAGGGAAAGACATTGAAAGTGCATATTGGGAACTTGTGGTGAAGGACATTCAAGACGCTTGCAAGCTTTTTGAGCCAATCTATGATCAAACTGATGCTGCTGATGGCTATGTTTCTGTTGAAGTTTCTCCCAGACTTGCTGATGACACTGAAGGGACTGTGGAGGCTGCAAAATGGCTACACAAAGTTGTTTCCCGCCCCAATGTCTACATAAAGATTCCTGCTACCGCTCCATGCATCCCTTCAATTAAGGAAGTTATAGCAAATGGCATAAGTGTCAATGTGACTGTAAGTCAATTCTATGCATCTTTTGTTATTCCTTGTATTATTATTATTTTTTGGGTGGGGGTTAAGATTCTATGCATCTTTGGTTAGCTAGTTAGTCAGAGTAAATGGCCCATTGAAAAGTAGGTCTGAATAGATTTTTAATATTGTGATATGATTTTTTAACTATATCTCGGAGTGGTTATTTAGAATATTGTGAATAAAATTTACTTCCTGCGCCATAGTTGTCATAAACTAATGCTGTCTGAGTCTTCTATTTTTTTTTTTTGAAAGGGAGAGGTGTCATCATCTCTCTTATTCAACCAAACTCTTTTGTATTTTAACTCATGTGCCTCCTTTATAATCCGATATTAATACCCATATGGAAGAGTTTTAACTGTTACTTTCTCTTAATTTGTATGTACAGCTTATATTCTCTCTCACTAGATATGAGGCGGTCATTGATGCTTACTTGGATGGCCTTGAGGCTTCTGGCCTAAATGACCTCTCTAGAGTCACAAGTGTTGCTTCCTTCTTTGTCAGTAGGGTGGACACCCTTATTGACAAGTTGCTTGAAAAGATTGGAACTCCAGAGGCCCTTGACCTTCGGGGAAAGGTAAATCACATAATATACTTCTATTATGTTGCGGATTAAAAAACCTAGAAGTTCGAGGCTTGCTCATTTTGTGGGTTAATTGTTTTAGGCTGCAGTAGCTCAAGCTGCTTTAGCGTACCAACTCTACCAGAAGAAATTCTCAGGTCCCAGATGGGAGGCTTTGGTGAAGAAGGGTGCTAAGAAGCAGAGGCTGCTGTGGGCCTCTACCAGTGTCAAGAACCCTGCCTACCCTGATACTTTATATGTTGCTCCTCTCATAGGTCCTGACACGGTGAGTCATCTCGAACCTGATATCTGGTGCTTGATGGTTATTATTTATCATGATCTGAAATTATCATTTGCCTTGAGAGACTCCAAAATCAAAATTTGTACCTTTCAATCTTTAATTTGTTGATTAAAATTCAATGTTTGATTCCAATTTTCCTTTTGCAGGTCTCAACTATGCCAGACCAAGCTCTGCAAGCCTTTGTCGATCACGGTACTGTTTCAAGGACAATTGATTCTAATGTATCAGAGGCTGAAGGCATTTACAGTGCACTTGAGCATTTAGGAATCGACTGGAGCTATGTCGGTTCCCAACTTGAACTTGAAGGAGTAGACTCTTTCAAGAAGAGTTTTGACAGCCTGCTCGATACTTTGCAAGAGAAGGCCAACTCTCTTAAGTTGGTTAGCCTTTAAGATGTGATGATTACTTATGCAAGTCAATAAAGCTGCTGGGGGTTCTGTCTTCCTGTAAATTTAGTCTTTCTTTGTAAGGCGTTAATTATGTTTGATGAGTTCATTCCAGCTTCTAGTGTTTGGCACTGTGTGTTTTTTTTCCTTCCCACAACCTCTTCCCTTCTTGTTGGTACTGTATGTGACAAGTGAAAGTTCAATTTTCTTCACCAATGTACATTAGTATTCAGTGAGCAGATCAAATACATGGGTCAAGTTTAATCTGGAATTGTGAATTATGGGCCAAGAAGTTGATGATGGTCAATGTTATGTAATCCTCTTGTCTTTTCATGGAGAGCTGTTATAAACCAATATTAAAGCTCTTTTGCACCCATTTGCTTTGTGCTTCCAAAAAGAAAAAGAAAAAAGAAATCAATGGATTGGGTTATAGAGTTTTTGCTAGCTCTGCAAAATAAAAAAATAAATAGACAAAAATCCGAAATTAGAATTCTCAAAGTAATACGAATTTTCTGTGTACTCCTACTAGGAAAAAACAAATTGTACAAAAAGAATGAAAAATTATTTATGATTCTAAAATTGGAATCCCATTATACAAACAAAGAAAAGAAAGAAAGAAAAAAACAAAAAATAAAAAAACTAAAAAGATAAAAGCGGCTGACAAGTTCGTTATCTTCCCGCGAAACCCATTCCCAGTCACCACTTCCCCTTTCTCCCTAATCAACTTGTTTCCATAGCTAGAAATGGCGACAATCTCAGCCATTGGATCTCCACAGCGACCGCTTACGTCATCCCTCGGAAAATCTCCAACCCCGGTACGGCGCGGACCCCAATCTTTTCTTCCTCCGGCAGCCGAGAAATTTTCTGATTCAGGTGCAGGCGGTTAGTATATTCGTAAATTGGCCATGACCCATGACCCATGAGATTGAAAGATTGTATTTTGCTATCAATATTTTACCTTGCGATGAAATTTTAACTTTTGATAGGTGGAATTGAGCGAAGAAAAATCATATTTTCATCCATTGGAATTGTAGCTGCAGCTTTCTGTAATGCTTCTAAGGATGAACCAGCCCTGGCATCTCAATTTGCAGACAGTGAGAAATTTCCTTTTGTGAGATTTGTTACTGCAACATTTTACTTTGTCAGATTTTTTTTACTGCTCTGTAAATGTTTGAACTACTTACAGTGCCAGCACTTAGAGGAAAGGACTATGGCAAGTCGAAAATGAGTTATCCAGACTACATAGAAACTGAATCAGGTCTTCAGTATAAGGTCATCTTCTGGAAGAAGAACCCTAAACCTTGTTTTAGTTACACTCACAAGCTCTTGAAAGTTTTTGTTACTTTGTTTAACTATGTATCTAAGAAGAATGCAGGACTTGCGAGCAGGAGATGGCCCCAAACCTAAGGTTGGGGATACAGTAGTGGTAAGCCACCCATTCTTTCAAGTTTTTCACTTGGGATTTTCACTTTTTTCATGTAGTCAGCGGCGACTCTATGTTTGCAATTAGGGTGAATTCGTTTATATCCCTTTATATTTTGTTGGCAAAGCTTAAAGCTCTAAACAGGTTCATGGACGCTTGCAATTTTTATAATTTATCTTCAAGTTGGGTCGTGCAGCGGTTTATGATCTTTGGGTACATTCCAGGTGGATTGGGATGGTTATACCATTGGATACTATGGCCGCATATTTGAAGCTCGAAATAAGACAAAGGGTGGTTCATTTGAGGTATGGATTACTTCTCATCTATTAACTGGGGACTTATATCATGTTGCATAAGCTTATTTAACAGGTTATGTTTCATGGTTTCTCGAATGCAGGGTGATGACAAGGCCTTTTTCAAATTTAGAGTAGGATCTCAAGAGGTGAGAAATTTGTGACACAATTGAAAGAAAACTTTTTTGGTTGTTGCAGTTAATTGTTTATTGTTGGTTGATTCTCGTGTTTCTAAACTGTCTTGTGTATATTTTCTGTCCTCTACAATCTATGAGATTAATACAATGTAGCGTACAAGTGTGAAGATTAAGGATCAATTGGGACTGCAATGAGAAACTGTCTCACTTATATTGGATTCGTACCATTGCTCTTGTGTTGCTCAATTTGCTTTGTCAGTATGTAGTTAACCGAGTACTTGAGCAATCGACTCTAATGACGCTGTGCGGTTCTTCAATCTTCAGGTGATACCAGCTTTTGAGGAAGCTATTACAGGCATGGCTCTTGGTGGCGTTAGAAGGTGCTGCATGTAGTTTCCTGTAGTGTATAGCCTTTGCTTAAGGAATTTTCAAGCAGCTAGGTTGAATGCTCAATAACATTTACCACATATTATATGCAAATTTCACATTCTAGTTCACAGTGATGCAGGATCATAGTGCCTCCAGAATTGGGATATCCGGACAATGACTACAACAAGAGTGGCCCAAGACCCACAACGTTTTCGGTAGTTCTCGTGTCCTTTTGGTGATTCTTGTAATCTAACTCTGCTTATTCTTATAAAGGTGCAATTCTGATGTTTCGCAGGGCCAACGAGCCTTGGATTTCGTGCTGGGGAACCAAGGGCTGATAGACAAGACTCTTCTGTTTGATATTGAGCTCATTAAGATCATACCAAACTGATTTCGTACCAAACTTAAGATCTTTCACTGGAAATCACATTTTTGGCCAAAGATCTGGCTTATTTATCAAGAGTTTTGTGTTCATTTCGGGATTCTGATAGATATTTATTAGCCTAAGAAACCGGATTGTTAATACCATCAATCTCGACGAACATAGAGCTTCTTTTTCTATGAACCCAGCTTGCTTGTTTCTTTTCTGTTTGCTTGAAAATGAAAAATGTCACAGGTTGTAAATTTCTTATGAATCACGAGAGAATACAAGAAAATTTATAGTATTACCTACCTGTGTCACCTTTTCAGTTCAGTTGTTGTAATATATACTACTTATGCAGTACATCTGCGAAAAATGGAGGAATATATCCCAATTATATGTTTTTAAAAATACAAATACTTTATTAATCATTTTTATGTATAATGCATCAAAGTTTGAACCTATTGATGATGGAAGCCCTAATCTATTTGATAACAGCTACTCGGAAATTACATGCTATGGTCTTCATCATAAATTTATGACAACTAATTTTAAACAGAATCCACAATCCAATAAACGGAGCAAGAAATTTGTAGAAACATCAACAGTTAATCGGAAAAGGAGGAAGAAAATCAACACATATAAGAGGGACCCAAAAACATCCTAACAAAGAGCAAATAAATTAAACATGCCAACCACCAAATGGTCATTGCCATTAATTAGCTGAAAGCTCCCTTCGCTTGTACCGTACCATCACCTTTCCTTTCACACCGACAACCATGGCATTCCAATCGGTCTCTGGAAAAGGTGATACCAGCTCCAGGTCAAAATTCCTCAGCAAATGGCTCCATATAGCCTTTATCTGCAGGTATGCAAAAGGCTCTCCGAGGCATCCATGCCTGCCACCTCCGAATGAGATATATGAGAATGCCCCTGCAGCCTTGTCTTCTTCTCTCCCAGCAGCAAATCTATCAGGATCATAACTGTCTGGATTCTTGAAAATATGAGGAAGTCTGTTAGCAAAAGCGGGTGACGTTGCAACAATGTGGCCCTTCGGGATGTCATATTCTTTCCCGTCACGAGTTTGTACACTGAAATCACTATGCGAGTGTCGCAGCAACATGATCAGTGGAGGGTGCAGTCTCAGAGCTTCCTTGATGCAACGATACAGTGTGTCCATCTCGGACAATATATCATGATCAATCTTCTTCCCATGCTTAGCCATAAGCTTTTTCTGCTCTTCTGACACGGCAGATAAGTACTCCTTGTGCTGGAGGAGATACGCCCCAGTCCAAGTGGAAGTGATAGAACTTGTGTGCTGCCCAGCAAAGAGAGCCGCAATGAGCAAGCCAGTGATCTCAGAATCAGTTGTTGGTCGGCCATTTTTGTACTTGGACTCGATGAAACATTGCAACATGTCATTCTCAGACTCATCCGCACATCTACGGGAGTTTATGATGTTTGCAAAGATAGCTGTAAGCTTCTTGCGTGCCTGGTCACGTCGGCGGTGAGCTGGGATGGGCAGGTAAGGGGCAATGACACTAATGGGAAGCATGCCGTTGTCAAGGTCATGGAACAGAGCAGAAACATCATCAAAGAGTTTATCACGAACTTCGCGACCCAAGAGGCATCTACTGGCTGTCAAAATGATCAGATGCTCTAGCTCATACTTTAGGTCCACCACTCCGCTGTCTCCCCACTTCGAAAAGTAATCCTGTCCAGTACAGTTTAAAAACAAGAATTAACAATTTCATAGTACACTACGCATAAGTACTGGAACAAGGTGCAGTTCAATAATTAATAGTTAAGAGTTCGGAAGAGTTGTTTGTGACTTTAGTTAATCAACTAAAGAACACAAGCAGGTCTTTGAGTGTGTAAGAGAGTGAACAATATACAAAGGAGGTGAATGATGAAAGCCTTTGCCCTGACTGACACATGCATCTATTTGGTGCTTAGTGGTGATCAACTCTCCTGATTCTTAGAGGGAAAAAAAAAATCCAGCCCAAATTAGTTACATGGAACCAACTTTATCAACAGTGAGGGTGTACTAGCAAACATGAATTACAGCATGACTGTCGAAACCCAATTAGAAAATGGTACAGCAAGCTGCATATTGTCTTCCTTTTTCCTTAGGGATTAATGAACTGGTAGCTCACAGTTCAATCAAATTTATTTATTTATTTTCTTTGAAAAACATAATAGCAAGAGTCACAAAGGCTTCTCAATTGAGTGCATTTAGTAGTCTTTAACGAGCAGATAAACCAAGCCAATGATTCCCCATATTCCTTTCATAAAAGAAACAACCATACATCTAACATGTTGTCTGCACAAACTGACCAAATGTCAGAGGAAACTGACTAAAAGGCATATCTAAAAGGCATTCAATGCTAGTAGTAATGTAGTTTAGAGTCAATATGATATAAACACATTGAAGCAGATTAAATAAACATTCAAGTGAAAAACTCATCAACGGTCCAAAAGTAGTACCTCTGCTTCTGTAACCATCTGATCCACATATCCCTTGAGTTTATTCACCCTCAGAGCCTCAGTGAAGAACCGGAACTGCTCCTGCCTCACTGTGTAATCCACATCGAACACAACTCCGGGGCCGAAAGTGGGCACATTGAACTGGTAGACCTCCTGCTGGCTAAGATCAGACTCCGGGGCCTTGAAGAAGTGTGCCGAAACCTCAGGACCAATCAAGAATGTGATCCTCTTGTGAAACAGGTTCAATGTGAACACACTCCCAAGCTTTGGGTACTCCTCACGAATCATCACAATGGGACCATTCAAGAAACGAAGCAATCCCCCAATCAAAGGCAACGCCTTTACAGTCGGAGGAAGACGGTGTCTAGATCGACGCCGGATTATAATCACTGCGATAAGCATAGCCAATACCAGAGTTGCCACAATCGGCAGAGCCCCATCGAAAAGCTTGGTATCCACATCCATTGTAAATTGGCCCAAGTTCAGGGACCTGGCTGCAAAATTCACACACAGGATAAAGAAAATCAGTAACTTTAATGAAAGTCTGCAACTTTCGGCAAAATTCACACACAGATGTAGAAAATCAGTGACTTTTGCAATGACCACAATAAAAAGTTTGCAACTTTCAGCGGTAGATATCGATGAGATCTAAGTTTAAGCAAATGGTTGCTGGAAAATCGAAAAGAAACCTCGATTTTGACGGCAATAAAAAACAAAGAGAATCTGAGTAGAGAGACAATGCAGCAGTAATTGATTAGAGAGTAATGGGGAGAAAGAAGTAGCAATTAGGGTTTGTGTACCTGATTGGAGATTGGAGCGCAGAAAAGATAGGAGAGAAAGATCAAAGAGAGACGCCAATATAGTAGTCAAAAGCTGAAAAAGCTAGTAGTGGAGTGAAATTAAAAGGGGGTTTAATTAGAGCCGAGCCGTGAGGGGAGAGATGATTTCTCAACTGGTTAGCCCGATTCAACTTAGGATTTAAATATTAACAGTATTTTTAGTTTCTGAATTAAATCTCGGAATTTATGCTAATCATGTGTGTAAGTGTAACACAGCAGACAAGTGTAAGGCTGCGCTCGTTGGATCCAGAAAAACTGTGGGTCATGTCATGGGTTCGATGATGAAGGTGGTAATGTCGTACACGTGGCGGATTTTCATTGGAGGTGGGAGTTTTATATGATTCTGTCACGTGACAAGTTGGGGATCAACGACAAAAAACACAGCAGGAGAGTTCAGTCCGACCAACGTTGGTGTCAGTCACAAGTGACCCTCTAAACGATGGCACGGCTCTCGAAAATGATACGAATTTGATTAATGTACTACGGTTTCAATACATACATCAGTGTATGAAATACTTTACCTTCAACAAATAAGTTGTAAAATCTCAAGTAATAAGTTGATAAATTAGGCAGTGGCTTTTTGTAATGCCAAAAAAAAAAAAATTAATAACTTGCTAGAAGACTTGGAAAGTTCAAACATTAGAATGAACAGAGGATAATGTTTTCTCCTTGCCTGAATTGTTTGAACTGGAAACTGTTTTTAATCATGAAGCTTTGGCGGCAAAAGTTTTGGCACTTTGTAATACTGCTTGAAGTGCCTAGCAAAACCCAGAAGCAGCACAAAAGTTTTCTCCAGATTCATGTTGCATGATGCATTTGGCAGAAAAACCTTAGAGATGGCAATTCTCATCTTCTATGTTTTTCCTTGGTTTTCTTTGATGACCTTTCTCCTGAGGAAGTAGTAGTTGTGCTACGACCTTGTCCTGATGAAGAAACACCACTATGACTTCGTCCTGGGGAAGCATGCCTTTTGTTCCGGAGCTGTGATGGCTCCCCAGCTTCAGAAAGAGAACTTTTATGTTCGCTACTATGAGGGGAGGCTGCACGTCCATTTATTGGTCCTGAGTTTCTCTGAACCGTACTGTGAGTAGGAGTTGCAGTGGTTGCAGTTCTCGTACTGCGTGAAGGAGTTGCAGTTTTCTGTGAAGAATTGGTCAATGCCATTGAGGAAGATATCTGATTCTTTTTTCGGGATTTCGCCATTTGAAGCTCTTGACGCTCTTTAAGCTCACTAGGCTCAGGGTAATGCACCAGTGAAACTCGCCGTGAAATCTTCCCCGCTGCCGAGACATAAAACAATATGAATACAAGATATGAGTGCACCAAGGCCATTGCCAGGAAAAAGGGCGGCAACAGTTGTGATATGAACAATACACAAAAGGAAAGGGAAAAGGTCCAAGAAATCTGTAATTTGTCATCTCAATCCACCATGACCAAAATGACCATATAGAAAACGCAGGACTTAAAACTAGACCTTGTTAACAAAACTTCAGATGACCGGACAACAAAACAAGCTATTGTCACCTGATCTGTAGTAAAAAAAAAAAAGGATACATAAAAAAAAAATCTTCAATATAAAATGCAGGACTAAGACCTTTGGTAACAGAACTCCACTTGACCAAATAACAAAACAAGCTGTATATTACCTGTAACATACAAAATTGATACATGAAGAATTCCAAAAGATACATATTCAGCCAGCATATGAGGCAAATGTCAAATCTTCAGAAGCAGATAGGAGCCTAGGGGGATAACAACTAAAGCAACTAAATTCATGTTGATTGTTCAAGTTTTACCAGACCTCAAACAGTAAATACCAATGTAAAATTGGGTACATAAAGAATTCTAAAAGAAAAAAATGCAAGACTTAAAACTAGACCTTGGTAACAGAACTTCACACGACCAAATAACAAAACAAGCTACTAATCACTTTTAGTACACAAAACTGGATACATGAAGAATTCTACAAGCAACAGCCAGCAACATACGCCAAAATGTCAAATCTTTAGGGACAAATAGGGCATTAATGTTTAACAACTAATGCAACTAAAATTTACATTCATTGTTGAAGTTTGGCCAGACTTAAACTATAATGCATTGCCAAGGCTCGGTGCAAATTTCAGTTCACTAAGAAAACTGAAAAGTAAACATTACAACTAAATTTGAGATTCATATTTGCGGTGCATATTCTTAATTCTATAGGTTTTCAGCGTACCAATTTTTGTTCCCGAGGCAGAAGATACAAAAACTGTAGCATTTGACTCTTGAGATGCATAACTGACCAAGTCATATTCTTTCCCTGCCAACATCAGAAACATCATGTTAGGTCTCAAAAGTAGAGTTTATGCATTGCAGAGTTATATCAAAAACAGCTTCTTTGTCTTTTGAGAACACCTTGATAAAAGACAATGGGTATTCATAGGAGTTTGGAGATTCTACTACTAAAGTTGATGTATAATTACCAGATGCGCCTTCAAAACTGCCCAACTTTCCATCATCATGAAGCTTGAGCGACAATTCTTTGCCATCATAATCTGGATTCTGCATTACAAGTGGTCAGTTAATCCAATGACGGGAAAAATCACCTTGTTAGAAAATTACAGCAATGACTATATTGACATGGTAATTTTCATTTTCATTCCATTAATAAAAGTCAAATGCAATTAGCTAATTAAAGTTGGGAGCTTTTCTTGCTCATCAAACTTGTTGATACCTTACATACAATCATATCGATAATTCTAATAACATGGTCATTCCTTTTCCACCATAAGTACTCTGATGCCATGGAAGCCAATTCGAGACAGCTAGTAAAGGTTTAAGTAGTTCTGGCTCATTAAACACAAATATAACAAGTTGTTCTCACAACATTTTTCAACAGATATTGGGCTAATCCAACAGTGTTCCCAAATGAAAAAGCATACTACCCATGAGCAAGAGAAGCACAACATTGTTAAGTATTATAAAAAAGCTCCCCAGAGAAAAAAAGCAACATACTTGATTTTTAGGCCACTGAATGAGCCAAAGCTCTGTGGAGTCGGTCATATTGAAATCAACAAGTGGTTCTTTCGCATTTTCTTCGAAGTCCGCTTGAGGCTTGTACCCTTCTTCCTCACCAACTGCGCCCATTCCTGGCTCTTAGCTCACCGTCTCTTCAAACAAAAGAAAAGGGCAATCAAACAAGTGCCTTTCCGGTTCAGACCTTTTGTCGAACACCTTGCGGGCGATACTCAACTTCGCGAATTAGAACGCTTTAGATTTGAACAAGCTCAAGCCACGCGAATATTTATGAAATTGGGGAAGACAAAAAGGATGAAGCTGCAAGAAGAAGTAATACCTGTTTAAGAATAAGCAGCAAACGAACACGGCTCACTGATGCTTTGTTTGCTGCACCGCTTTGTGTTCCTTTCCTTTGTCACCCGCCCTACCCGGTTTGCTAAAACCCCGATTCGTGTTTTTACGAAATCACCCCTCACACTTCGTTGGATCTTTCGGCCCAATCTTGTGCACTTTATATCTGGATGGGCTCAACCCAAGCAACTCTAGGCATCGCAAATTTGAGATAGTTTCTTAAACCTAGTTCTATATCTAGTAGCTTTCTAGAACACCTTCACGTTAAACTTCACGAAACATTATAAGTTTAGGAAAATTCTAATATACATCACTGCATAGCATGCAGCTTTTTTTTCAAAATGCAATTGTATTTTTGAAATGCAATTGCCATTTAAAAATGCGAAACTATACATTTCAAAAATGCAATTACCATTCCAAAAAATACAATTGTCATTCTAAAAATGCAATTGTCATTTCAAAATGCAATTGCATTTCAAAATTATCAGTTTTACCTTTTTGAACAGCAATTGCATTTCAAAAAAAAAACATGCATACTATGCAGCTCTGTATATTAAACTTACTCATAAGTTTATAACATTATTGTTACTTTTACAATACAATTTGCTAAAATACTCAACAGTCTTACTTCTAGCTGATTATTCACACAACATAATCTTATTATATAGGTTAAAGAGAATAACAAATTGTGGTGATTGTCCTTGCCACATGGTGAAATGTCTTGAGGCAAAATAATTTAGTTGAAATCTTATATATGTGTTTGAGAAAGAATTAATTGTACTATGTCTTGTTTTTATTAAAATCATTCTAGCATTCAACATTGAGTTTGTCCACCAAAATTTCTCATTACAAAAAATAAAGTTAAAAAAATTTGTCAATCTTAACAATAATTTTGAATTGAAGTTCAAGTTAAGAGTGTGAATTAGTCAATCCAACCATACATTGAAGCAAGCCTTTATTAAATCAGTTTCTTGAATTGCCACTTTAAGCATAACATAACATAAGAAAATGGTGGAATATATGGTTTGATGGATGATACTTTATTAATAACATAACACAAGCATCATCAAACCATTTTCTTATAATCTTATCCACCCCCCAAACCCTAGCCTAGCCTGCTTTGTCAATGCACAAGGGAGGAACAGTGTCATAATTTTCACAACCACTATATTCTCACTCCATTATTGATATAAATATCACATTCACAATTTCACATTTCACATCTAACCATCACTCTCAAATGAATGCACACGTACTTAATACAAGGGAGGAACAGTGTCATAATTTTCACAACCACTATATTCTCACTCCATTATTGATATAAATATCACATTCACAATTTCACATTTCACATCTAACCATCACTCTCAAATGAATGCACACGTACTTAATTCTCTGTTCTTCATTAGGGCTGGGGCACACTTGTTAAGTGTGATTAGGACTTTAGGAGCTCATTACTTTGACACCCTTAAATAGGTATAAATATCCTCCTTCCATGTTTCCATCACCCAACTTCCATCGTCCTTCCCTTCCCTTCCTTCCTTAATTGTCAATGTCACCACTCTAGTTCAAATCAGCTGGCACGGGTCACCATTCTTTCACCAACCCAGTTCAGCAATATAGCATAATCCCATTAGCATTTAACTCACTGAACCTACCATTTTTCTTTTGGCAAGTCACTAAACCTACCATTAGCTCCTGAGAGATATATGGACATAAAAAAATGTAACTGTACCTACTTAAATTCGTTTGTTCCTTCATTGATTCATCCAACAATCGCAGTAAGTATAGACCTAAGGTTTCTACTATCTGTCAGCTCTGGTGGGCATTAATGTCAGCATCTGTATTCATTTTCATTTTTTTACTCTTGATTAAGTCTTGACTCTTGACACACCATTTATTGCCTTCGGATCCACGATTCACTTGTCTGTTGGACCTCCTTTATTGTTGAAATAATCATATCACTCACTAACTACTTAACTAGTACCTACCAAGAAATTAAGATGATTTAATTCCTTGTTCTTATTTTTTTGAAGTTTTGAATTTTTTATTTTTTTTTCGGAGGAGGGAATAGTGCTCGTCCCACTTTTGAGCTCCACAGTCTTGGAGTTCAGAGGCTGCAAAATTCAGTGTATGAGTAAAGTTCAGTACTTCAGTATGTTATAGTTTTCTTTGAATTCATGGTTCACTCATTTCATAGGGATTGCTTCATAGATATGTATATAGATATTTCTATGACTGTGATTCACTGAAAAATAGAGACATTTAGTGGTTGTTGTAAGTTTCCTGTTTGTTTCTGAAGCTCTGGCTTTCCAATTAGTTACTAGAGTTTGGGTTTAAAGAAAATGTTTTTCTTAGTACTAGAGCTTTGTTTGTGGTTTATGAAACAATTTTGCATAATTCTTAGTTTTGGGTAAACCTTTGATGCTCATGTTGTATGGCAGACCATAAAATCTTGTGGAGTTTGGGATTTGAGGGAGTTAAACAATGGGAACCAGAGAAATCAAGTCCCCTGAAGGAGGGATAGAGACACCGGCTAGTTTGGATGAACAATGTTCAGACTCAAATCCGAGGAAGAAACTTGGTTTTTACTTCATAGAATCCGATGATAGGCGGACAGCTTTTGGACGGGGCTATACCGGAGGAACTACACCAGTTAATATCCATGGCAAACCAATCACCGATCTTTCGAAAACCGGTGGTTGGTTTGCTGCTTTCTTCATATTTGGTAACTCACAAGCCTGTTTAATGTGTTATGTTGTGAAATGTGATAATCTTTAGTGAGCTTTACTTTGATCGAATTTTTGTCCAGGTAATGAAATGGCAGAGAGAATGGCTTATTTTGGCCTCTCAGTTAATATGGTGGCCTTCATGTTTTATGTTATGCATAGACCCTTTAGCAGTGCATCAAATGCAGTTAACAATTTCTTGGGGATATCACAAGCTTCTTCTGTTCTTGGTGGTTTTCTGGCTGATGCATATCTCGGTCGATATTGGACTATAGCAATCTTTACGACTATCTATCTTGTAGTAAGTAAGCAAATATGAATTACATATGAACTTTTAAACCAGCAATTAACGAGTGAGCTGATAATTTCTACATTTGTTTTCATGGAGGGTTTGACAGGAATAACCTTATGTGCAACAGTGGATAGTTTGATACCAAACCAAGATCAATGTGGTCAGCTATCCCTTCTTTTAGGCAATTGCGAGCCTGCAAAACCATGGCAGATGCTTTACCTCTACACAGCTCTCTACATAACTGGATTTGGAGCTGCTGGTATAAGGCCTTGTGTTTCGTCTTTCGGGGCTGACCAGTTCGATGAAACGAGTGGAGATTATAAGGCTCACCTGGATAGGTTTTTCAACTTCTTCTATCTTTCTGTCACAGTTGGAGCAATCATAGCCTTCACTGCAGTCGTCTATATTCAAATAGAACATGGTTGGGGACTTGCCTTTGGGTCACTGGCAATAGCTATGGGCATATCAAACTTTGTGTTCTTTATTGGTACACCTCTATACCGGCACAGACTGCCCGGAGGCAGCCCTCTGACACGTGTCGCTCAAGTATTGGTGGCCGCCTACAGGAAGAGGAAGGCTTCTTTTTCTAGCAGTGAGTTAATTGGCTTGTATGAGGTTCCTGGAAAACAATCTGCCATAAAGGGTAGTAAAAAGATAGCTCACACCAATGATTTTAGGTATCTCTTTCTTGACATTTTACTGCTCTTCTCGAATTAGATACGTCACATCGTTTTAATTTCTTGTTATCCAAGCTAAATCTTGTTTTTTGGTGTTACAGATGTTTGGACAAAGCAGCTCTGCAGTTGAAGGAAGATGGTGTAGACCCAAGTCCTTGGAGGCTTTGCACAGTGACGCAAGTAGAGGAAGTGAAGATCCTTTTGAAACTTATTCCAATACCAGCTTGCACAATAATGCTGAGTGTAGTCTTGACTGAGTATCTGACTCTCTCAGTTCAGCAAGCATACACTTTAAACACCCATATGGGTCACCTTAAACTCCCTGTAACATGCATGCCAGTATTTCCAGGCCTCAGCATATTTGTCATACTATCCCTCTATTACTCTACATTTGTCCCACTGTCCCGGCGCATCACAGGTCATCCTCACGGTGCTTCTCAGCTCCAGAGGGTGGGAATAGGTCTGGCAGTGTCGATCCTATCCGTGGCTTGGGCTGCAATTTTTGAGAGGTACCGAAGAAGCTATGCAATAAAGCATGAATATGAGCTTAGTTTCTTAACTGCAATGCCTGGCCTGAGTGCATACTGGTTGTTGATCCAGTACTGCCTCATTGGCATAGCAGAAGTGTTCTGCATAGTGGGATTACTAGAATTCCTCTACGAGGAAGCCCCGGATGCCATGAAAAGTATAGGATCTGCTTATGCTGCGCTAGCCGGGGGTTTAGGTTGCTTTGCAGCCAGTATATTGAACAGCATCATCAAATCTGTCACAGGAAGCACAGAGAAGCCATCTTGGCTGTCACAGAATATCAATACCGGTAAATTTGATTATTTCTATTGGCTGCTTACAGTTTTGAGCGTAATCAATTTCTGCATATTTCTATATTCCGCACAGCGGTACAAGTACAGGGCAGAGCAAGAAGTTGTAGCCAAGATAAAAGAAGAACTCATCCGTGGGTAGCATATTGGAACACTTCAATGGGATGAATGTCATTTATCCATGATAATCCTATCACTTAGTTGTACTAGTTAGAAGGAAAAGCTGAGATTACATGTAAGCAAGTAGTAAGCAAACAGGAATTACTGTGTTTTAGCATTATACATTGATTCATGGAAACAAGCTGTAGTTGTATCTCTTTATTACTGGACTAATAGTAAGAACAACAAATGGTTACATGAACTATTTATGTGAAAACACTTGATTTTTCCTTCTTCTTATGTACAGTCAATTGCAAAATCATTACAACAGGGAGAACAAATTCAATGTTTGTTTTCCATGACAGCTAAATTCATAAAATGGTGTGTTAGTCTTGAAATTTTTCTATCAGAAGAAAGAAAAAGTTGGCGTCAGCCATTCATGACAATTATGTTTACAATAACTGAATATGGTGCCACACTGATCTGTGCAGTTCTATACAAGAAGTAAGATGGGGCATTCAAACATGAAGCCTGAAGAAACACAACGAAGTATTACAAACTAGTGACACAAATGAGCAATTGCTTCCCTCTTTGCAAACCTTATAAACAACACGACCTTTATTTACAGATACTCATAGCCGCTCCATATATATTTTCTCTATTGCTTTGAAATCAGATATGACTAGTTAGGGGCTTTCACAGAACTCCATCTCCTGACATTCCAGAAATTAACAGTCAAGAGATGATCAACTGAGGAAATATACTATAAATACAACAAATGAAAGAAATGTTGCACAACACCATGAAATATTCTATGGACATGCTAAATAGCTAAACTTTTATAGCTTATATCAAATTTAGATGGTCGAGAAATCAACTTGTGGGCCCAGCTTCCAAGGGTTCAAAAGAACTTTTAACCAAAAAAAGAAATTTACAAAAATTAAGAATCTAAGAAGATGATGCTTTGAACTAAAAGAGGGAACTCAATTCTCTCACATAGAACATACCTTCCCACAAATTGGACAACTTTCACTTCTTTCCAACCATTCATAAATACAGCCAAGGTGGAAATGGTGAGAACATCTTGTTGTGATTTTAGGATTTTCAGGGGTATACTCTGCATGAATGTAAATTAACTATTATCAGTACAGAAAACAATTGAAGAAAACCACTCTTTCTATTGGTTTACAATGATAACTACAAGCACTTACCATCAAGACATGTAGGGCAGACATCATCATCATCAGAAGATGGCTGTGCGTAAGTTAGTCCATATGCGAGTTTTGATGCTAGATCCTTTTCCGAGGTCTCTGATTGCCCCAACTTACAATCTTCTTCAGTATCAACTCCACTCCGTTTCTTCCCCGAACCAAGGGACTCTGTGGCAGAACTGTTTCTTCTCAGTTGTTGTGCATCTTCTTGCAAATGTGTCATCGACTTATCACGCCTAGAGACCAAGCCGTCCCGCTGCAAACGTGAGTACCTCTGATCAGCATCAAAGGGCGATGGCCTGGGCACTGAGAACTGAGTATCATTTGAGGAATTATTCACTACTGTTGTGCCAGTTCCAGATGAGACAGAAGAAGTCGCCCCTTGTATAGGTGATGGAACTGACCGTCCATCAAGCCTTTGAAACGGTGCATTATACTGCATAAGCATAGGGAACAAGGCGAAACGAAAAAATGAAGTGAATCCAAACCACAAATCTAACAGGGATCACCTTCATAAACTAAATAGATCGGTACAATAACCTTTGACAATTTATTTGTAGTCAATTTTAATGTTGGGCCTAGGAATGCAAGTGATGCGATGACTTGGAACTGTTAATTTGTAGACATGATTAAAATAACAAATTTCTAGTACTTAAGTGAAAATGGATTGTCGATCAGTTCTCATTTGCTTGAGCATTAATTTTTACAGTACCGTCTTTGGTGTCACAAAATGCATCCAATGTTAAAGAATAACATAACATCCCTAACTTTAGACTAAAAGAGTTGCTGGATGGAAGATCAGAAAAAGTATTGAGTTGCTCATGGCTTTACGCTTACCCCGCTGAATAGCTGGTGGAAGAAGTATCTGAGGCAGGCACAATGCCTGTATACTGAATTGCTTGGAAGAGCATATTCTTCAAATTCATCACCACATGGACAACAGCAAAGAGAACCCATCTCTATACTTTTCCAATATATACCAAAGCGCTGACAAACAAATTGCAAAGACAAACACTATGCTTTCCTCACCAAGGCTCCTCCCTCAATGCAAATGAGTTCCTGGAATTCAGTAGGTCAGAAAAAATTAGACTGATGCCGAACATAAGACCCATGCATAAAATGAACACAAAAATTATATTAGGCTATTAGCATTGCTGGGTTCATGTCAAATTGGCAATACATAATTATCCACAGCACTGTTCATATTGTGAAGATCCCCCAATTAAGACACTCTCTCACCCACAATGTGAATTACATATACGAAAGAAAAGCACCGATTTTTACACTAACCATGATCCAGACTTGCACCAGAACAATTGTTCCTTAATTTATCTGTTTAAATCTCTGAAGCCAAGCACAGCAAAATTCAAGAATTGCAGTGGAAACCCAGAAAAAATTTAGGGTTTTCAGTTGGAAAAGGCAGTAAAGGTTTATAATTTGAAGCTGGGAAGTGGTAGTGTAGATAGATTGTAACGTACCTTGTGTTGAGTTGTGGATAAGCGATTAGATTACGATCGAAGTCATCTTCTCGTGTGAAGATGAAATAGGAGGCCTTGTTCAAAGCTAAGACTTTGACGAAAGGGGTTCTGGTTTTTGGGAACTTTCAGAGTAGAGAAGACTAGAACTCTAGAAGAGGATGGTGGGTGTGACCGTGTGAGTGTGAGGTGGGCTCATTCAATCAATCAGCGGAATAGATTATTTTAGATGACAATCAGAAGCTTTTACTGTTTACTTGCAGACCCAGCTTATGGAGTAAGGACCGGTCTAATTTTTTTTTGCCCAATAAGGACAGGCTTATTTAGTTATTTACCAACTTATATTTGACCAATCAACGGGGCTCGATTTTATTTTGTAATAAGTTAAGGTTTCAATCCTCAACGCGTTGGCCGTTGGGTTCCTATTTAGTGGGGTCAAAATTGAAAAGCGATGGATGACAAATTCTTAATCTTTGCATTTAAAATTGAAGACACACGAGAGGAGAGAGAGGAGAGAATTATATTGTGATCCTAAACTCCGCCCAAATAGTAGTTAATTTTTAACAAATGAACCATTGCTCATGTAATGTATGAATCGTGAATGTATGATGTTTTGGTTTTAATTTTGTTGTGGATTTTGGGTTGAAACTAGAGGGGATATGAAAAACATTTGTTTAATAGATTGAATTCTTATAGGCGATTCGAGGCACGTTTAGAAGCTTAAGTCCTTACGAATCTCCGACAATTTTGATTAGGGATTTAGGAGGGGATATAGATTTGAAAATGGATATGGTATTGTGAACCGTGTGCGCAACCCGCTCTATTACCGTCCATAACCAAGATCTAATTAACAACTAATTTTTATGGGAGACGGAGGCTTCTTCTTAATTCGCTTGCATATATAGTTCTTGCATAATATGTATCATTCACTACTTGGGTTCCTTTTTCTTCCACCATGTATTAGGAGAAGCAAATAACTTTGGCCACTCTCAAAATATTAAATCATTCTAATTCGTAGGACGTTTCATCAGTGTGTCACCGGCTTTAGGGATGTATTGGTTGAAATCCTTTGTTGACTACCTTACGCTAAATTTGTTTTTCAATGCAAGTGTGTGTCAAAGAGCTGGTGAACTCTCATGTCCGATCCGGATTTCATTGGCCGCTTTTTGTGCCTCCAAAGTGAAAAGCAAACCCCAATAACTCATACTCTTGTAAACACGTTTGGGCATGAATTCCTTCCTTGCAAGATTCAGGGGTTTCTTCCATTCGAAAACAGATCGACTGCTAGACATATAATGACTTGGTTCTGTGCTGCACAAGCGAGGTGAACATGGCTACTATGACTACCACATCTGCAATCCAAGCTCCATGCTACTGCTTACTCTTCCTCTCGCCCCTCCTTGATTCCGCAACAGCGACATTGAGGAACACATTGTGGGATTCATCTGTGAACCCTACTATGATGAAGATGATGACGACAGTGATCAACAAAAAGAAAAGAAGATATATTAATGCCGAGTATAGGCGCACAGTTGGGAGAATTCTTCTTCCTCCTAAGCCGAAAGAAACTGGTTTCAAATTCAACATTCTGGTTTTCTCTAGTGAGACTCGTGAGTGGAGAGAATTTGTCGTATCATGTCCACAAGGCTATCAGATTGACAGACTCCTGTCCTATATAGGATTCGCTAATAACAGAATGATATTTGGAATGCTCGGGGTGATATTCTTGTATTGGATCTACATCATCGTCGATTTCATGCAAAACAGTTTAGGTTCCCGCTTTGGTGTGTACCAAGGATCTGCGGTTGCACGTTTACTACTACAACTTGCAATTCCCCAACATATTTGTTTGGGAGTTGAAGGAAGATGAACTGGAGCAAATGGCGGCCGATGGAGGTGGAAAATTGGGTTTGAAACACATGACAACTTACTCACTGGACCCAGAAATAATTCTACAATGTTACTTTGCCTATTTCGAGTTTGACCCAAATAATTTGGATATTGTTTAGGTAAACCTTTGCACAGGAGAGTGGTCAAAGATGGATGTAAAGTGTTTTAACTCTTGTGGATGAGCCAACATTACAAGTTGTGCTCCAATGGTGGCTTACACCAGTAGAGCTGCTAGCAATGGTTATTTGCCTGTGGATTGTTGGAGGATCTAGCTAGCCAGAAAGTATATCAGAATCATTAAACTAAACTAAATTTTTACCAAGTTGGATTATATACATTTGATGTACTCTAACTTTTGTTTTGAAGGTTTCTACTTTCAGACCCAGTTATAGTTCCCCATGGATTTTTTCTCAACGGTTCATTGGACCCAATTATATGTCTACGGTTAAGTTTTATGTTTAGGTTTCGGCTTAGTGTCCTGGAATAGCTAGGAATAGTTTTCCTAATCAGTTAGTTTTAACAGTGCAATTTCCAGAGAGATTAAAATATTCTCAACTAGTTTAGGCTAATAAACAATACAATAATTTATTCTCAGAGTACCATAAGATCACATGGAATAGAAAGCAAACAACACTAAAAAAATCACATCCCAATTCGAAACGGACCTCTTAGCAATCCATCCACAGAAGCACTAGTAATGGAAAACTCTGCTCCCTGTTTATCAGTTTCAGCTTTCTTATCAAAACAGTACACAGGAGCTTGCCACTTTGCGTCTTCAAGCACTGCCCCAACCTCAAATGTCATGACATGTGCTTCTCTCCCTGCACAATGAAACAAGCAAATTGTTTTGCCTCATCCAAATTCGACTGCCACAAACCCAGAATCCGAATTTCACAACCGCAAAGTGATTGATCAAAATGTTGAAGTTACTAGTAAACTACCTGTGTAAAAGGCCCAATGAACAGGCCTCTTGGTGACAACATCTTCATAATACAGAAGAAAGTCGACCTTGTTCCAAACGTTGCAGAGGAAGCCGTCCACGTGGCGCTGACCCAGATACTCAGCTCCGTCGAGCCAATTGGGGCGGAGAATACCCACTTCAAGCTGAGAGCTTCTGCACTCTTTGGATGAGTCTAAGCTGTAGAAGAAGGAGGTGCCGTTGTTCCATTCGAGGTCGTAGAGGACTGTACCCAGCTGGTGCTGTATGATGTTGAAGTTTCGGCCGTTGGGCCAGTCGTACCAGAGGTCGATAATCTCGAGGATTCCGGTGTAGTTCATCACCAGAATTGAGTGGAATTGGTGGGGCCATGGGGTTGGTACTGGGTCTTGTTCATCTGGGAAGGAGGAGGAGGAGGAGAGAGGAGCGGTGAGGAGGATGAGGATTGTGACGGAGTTGATAGCTTTGGCCATGGAAGACATTGCTGTGGTGAAGTTGGAAGCTCAGTTCCGCAGTGGATTGTGAGAGGACACTTGGATTTCATAATATCAAGTGTTGGGTCAAATTGGGTCAGGTGGCTTCTAATGTGCATGCATAGCCCATTGGATTTTTCTTTTCTTTGGAATGGAAAAAAAAAATTATGACGAAACTAGACAGATAATTCTTAGGTTCATCCCTAAAATAAACTTTTATATTTTTGTAATCATAAATTCATAACTATTCATGTTTTAGAGATTTTTTTTCTTTTGAAACGAAAACAATTACAACAACTTAAGAGAGTAATTCCTCTATGACAACTAAAATTGAAAATATCAAAATTGTTAGTATGAAATAGCGTACTCGGAAGACTTTGTGTCTAGAAGCGACTTGACGAGAAGGAATGACCTATTTTTGTCAAGTAATCGATAGTAAAGTTTGCTTCTTAGGACAAGGAATTTTTTTAGTTAATCATGTGTGTAAATAAATAGACATTTCATCTTAATGATCTTAATTGTCATAAAAACAATCCACTTGTTTGGTATAATTAAATAACTAAAAAAATATATAATTTTATTGATTAATTATCTGTAAGATAATATTTAAATGGTGATTGACACAATAAACCTTTCAAATTATAAAAATGTAGTGTAATAATTTGTTCATCAAAAGTAGGTTGAATGACGAGTTACTCTTATATAAATCTAAATATTTTCAAATGTTACTACAATCTTATCTAAATCTTAAAGGATCAAAATAAAAAACCGAAGAAGTCTGTAATAAATCATTTTGGAAGCGGTCGAATTAGCACAAGCATTTGTAACAAAGTTAGTTTCTCTGAAAATATAATCTCAAAAGAAGTGAATGCAAGCAATAGTGCAATACTGATTTTGAAGTACAACAAATTTTTTTTTTTGTGCGTTGTGTTAAAGTTTGAGTCTCCTTCCTCTCTTATTCACGAATTTCAGTTTACTCCAATATCTCAATGTAGTATTAAAGTATTCCAATTGAGTATCAAGACTAGAAGAGAGGATGAAGAAGAAGGTGCCCCCCATAGTTTAATTATTGTCCAAGTCATACAAATTTCTCTTGCATTCTACCATCAAATTTGCACCGATCTCTTTCAATCCTTTGGGACATATATTGATCATGCGCTTTTTGTGAGCTAAAGAGTCACATATGGCCACGATTCAAGGAAGTTATTGATCTTACTATTCAAGTAAATACCATAAAGATCAAGCTCTCAATAATTGGTCAAGTAGCAGCAACCAATCTGAACAATAGAATTAGTTTCTAGACAATATAAATTGAAGTAAAGAATCCCAGCAGGAACGCCAGAATCTGTTCCACCGTTGACTAGGCGATGACCACACATCTTCCCAAGTCCTCAACCCCTCACTGAGCTCCCTCAAAACAGATGCTGCCTTTCTCACACTAACACGGATTTGATCTTTGCTGTCTCTCTCTCGAACTGTCACCGATGATGTAGAATCAACGGTGATTGCAAAGGGTACACCGAGCTCATCAGCACGCGCGTAACGTTTCCCAATGGAGGTACCTGATCAAAATCCAAAATACAGTTAATAACTAGAAACTCTTGACTAACTGCTTGCATGGTAATCAGTCCAAGCATGAGAAACATAATCGTCTCAGTTTCATACCTGTAGTGTCCATTTTATGAGATATGCCAGCAGCAGTAAGTGACTCGGAGATGTCCTTAGCAACATCATCGAATTGTTGGTTCCGAACCAGAGGCAAAACCGTGCACTTAAAAGGCGCCACAAGAGGGTTAAAGCGAAACACATTCAGCTGTTCATCCCCAGTTTTACCTGGTCTGGTGTAGTAGGAATGCTCAAAGAGACAATATATAATCCTCCCTATACCGAAAGAAGGCTCAATTACTGAGGGTGTGAATTTTCTTTGGTGCTCTCTCTGTTTCACCTTTGAAATTGTTACCATAGTGCTCTTAATAGATACATTTTCCCCAAGAGTGCAGACATAAAAGTCCACCTCCCCTTTCGACTCTAAATCAGCCTTCATTGTCGAAGCTTCTTCTTCATTCATATCCTGAAATGCATAAGTTAATACATAAACATAAAAACTATATGTAATAGATGGACCAGAAGACAATACTCTAGAGTTTACCGCCAAAGCTTCAAGCACATCCTTTTGATTGTTCTTGAAAGCAGGGCCGATCTCTTTCATCACCGGAGATATAACCAATTTCTGAAATTATATAACAAAGTCAGCAAGGACTAAGGAGATATGCTTAAAGTAGTCGATAATAACATAGATGTTCTTACAGCAATTTTTCGTTTTTAGATGTCATGAAATCATGTTTATTAATTACAATGGTAGTGCACAGAATGCATAAAGCATTACCTCCACTTCTCTTGGTTCTGAAAATTTTTCATATGCCACAAGATGTTGGCCACTTTTCTTCTGTACAAACAAAAAATCATCTATGAACATATAGTTTTCTGTATTACAGCATAATATATTTGTAGCATCATTGTTCATGTGTGGTAAAGTTTAGTAACACTGAACCAGTACTAAATTAATTAATGAAACCAAAAACCAATGATTTTATTTCTTATAACAACCGTAATAATAAGTGACCAAATAGACTGCAGAAACACTAAGAACATCTAACAAGTCCTTACCGAATGAGCCTTCAAGTCGTATGCAGATCTGTCTGCAATACCGACACACTCAATCCAGCCATATGAAGTCTCAATCTCAGCATCCCAGCAGTCAGCAGCATAGTGAGCCATCTCCTTAGCAAGGTGCTGCCGGAACCTTAAACGGTTCTTGTCTATACCCACACGAGTGAGGAAGAGATATACTCTCCCAATGAAGTAGCCAAGAGTTTCATTGTCCACAATCTAAGGATCCAAAATGATGTCAAATAATGTCAAGGAAAGAGATGCAAAACAACAAACAAAAGTTCAATAAAATGTGTTAGAACCCAACCTTAGAATGCACTGCTTCACCCAGTGAGATTATTCTTGCTGATTGGCCTGGCTTTTGTTCATCCCTTGGGAACATCAGAAGCTCCAACTTCTCAACGTTGGGGAATTTCGGGTGAGATTTATCTTCCGGATCAACAAAGTGCTCAATCTCAGCGAGTGTGAACTCACGGACTCTCAACAGGCCTTGGCGAGGAGATATCTGCATATATTGCAACATGTCAGGACTTGACGTACACAAGCTGGACACTTCCAAACATGAGTAATAGACACAAAACCATTGGGCAGCAAGACAGCAAACTACAAGTTACAGTGGCGGTGATAAGCAAGAAGGAATGAATCTATGTATGCTTAGACACATATAAAGCAGACATGGTCTAATTTTGGATCGTAAGACGAAAGAAAATTATGACCTCATTTCTAAAAGCCTGGCCAACTTGAGCCACAGCAAAAGGCAGCTTGTTCCCGTTGTCATAGTACATGTCCTTAAAATTCACAAATATGCCTTGTGCAGTTTCTGGGCGAAAGAACCTGCAAGAATGAGGCACGGTACATAACAGGAGAACTAAGAAGCCAAAAAAGGAAGAGCTGTGAAATTAATTAATTTACAGGGTTTGAATGGTCACCCGGTGCTCGAGCCAGACGGACCAATTGATGTTTGAAACATCAAGTTGAAAGGATAAGGATCCGAGAGAGGATGCTTATCCGTGTCAGGGGCTGTAATCTCAAATCTCCTAATGTATGCACCCAGGTCTTCAGCTGAGAGGGCGTCTAATTTGGAAAGTACTTGCTTCAGTTCCATTGCCATCTCTGAACTAATGCGGTCCTCTTCAAGCTTCTTGTTACAGAAATCCTTGAGCAAGTGATCGGCCCGGTAGCAAGTCCCAGTCTTCTCATCCTTAACCATGAGATCAGTGAACTTGTCTACATGGCCAGATGCCTTCAAAACAGCCTCTGGCGTGAGGCAAGGGCAGTCAACCTCCCACATGTTCTCTTCATGAACAAAATGCTGCAACAGATCGAAAATAGCATGAGATCAGAAGCCGAAAGTGGCATATGGAAATTAATCAAACCTGATTCCAGAGTGCAAGGACATTCTTCTTGACTTTGCAGCCGGGCAAGCCATAGTCGAAGAGGCCAGCAACGCCACCGTAAATCTTGAAAGAAGGGATGTAAAAGAAGCGCCGTTCGAGAGTGTTGACCACAGAAGCTCGGCGGAACGCTTCCTTGCTTGCGGAGCTTTCAGTATTGTCACCCATAATCTTGGTCGAATTGACCGAGTCTCACGGAGGAAATCAATCAGATTTGGAAAACGTACAATTTTGGACTTTCTAGAAGTATTTATAGTTTTGTACTACAAACAAATCCTTGCAGATTAGGGCAATCGTAAAACTTGGGAACCACGTAATTGAATAGGGAAATCTAAAAGTCTTTGTTTTCTCTCGCTGCGGCTGATGGCTATTGCTATCTTGTTACTTTCTTTTTGTTGTCCATGAGGATTTGGGTTGTTGGGGATTATCTGAGAAAAGTTGGAAACTTGGAACTGGCGATTCTCGGTAGAAATAAGGGTTCCTAAATTCTCGGTAGAAATCTCACATCGGACTCCACGTGTCACCATATTATTGGGGCGTCACACCACCTGGCATTATGAGTTGGTGTGACGGACATGAAAAAAATTCTCTTCAGAGCTCGACAGTATGTCTAAGCCTCCATAAGGTGAAACTATTACCGTATCAAGATTCAAGAATGACGATTTTCCTGATAGGGGGAGAGACACAAACTCAAGTTTAAACAAGTATTATAACAAGTACAACAGATGTCAGCAGTGCACAAGATAACAATTTGCTCAAGCTGGTAAAATGGGGGATATATACCCAGTCATTTTAAATTTCTAAATGAATGCGACAGTCCCAGATGCAAGGGATTATATATGACTCAGATATTTCGCAATTCTTGTATGGCCAAATTCAGAAACAAGGAAAGCCTGATCTTTGCTTGGACGGTTAACTCTTATACTCAAAGGTCTTCGTGTCAATGACTTGCTGTAATGGCTCACAAGGCAGCCGACAGTTCAGTAATTCCAGGGCATACAAAAGCCTAAAGAAGGGTAAGAACACTTGAAACAAGAAACAAACCTGAACTTTTTCACTCCTGATCTGAAAATTGCCAAAACATATAGTACAGCGTATGTGTTTGTCTAAATATACTTTAATCCTGAGATGTACTGTTGTCTAGATACTAGATACTGGGCTAGGGAATAAATAATTCCTAAGAGACCTAATATCCTAACCTTCAGCACATCTGTTATTATCACAGATGGCAGATTAAGGGGCATAGTTATCAATGGTGTTGAGTCTGTCTGCTTTGTTAAACTCCACACATACCTGTTGAAAAGGATATGGCTTGGGAATGTAAGAATAAGGAGTGCCAAATTCTTCACAGCAAAGAACCAATCCGGCCCACCAATTTCCAATCCCCAACCGGCATTCCCATGCCAGATTTCTTCCCATATGCTGTAGACGGCAGTGATGATTAGGTAGGATGATATCACTACTGTAACGGGGAAATACCTCTGCTTGTCCCCAAACCCAGCAACAAAATCTGAGTCCTGGTTGAGGAGGAGCAAAATTGGTGCCAGGAAGAATATTGCACGATTTGAGCCACCCGTGAGATTAATATTTAAGATGATGCATATGGCAAAGCACATCACAGTAGCAACATTACCGACTGCTGGCATCCATGCTCCCTCAGCAGCCATTTTCTTGATTGTGAAGGATGCGACACTAGAAGCCCGGCGTTGTTGCATGAATCTCATTCTTGAAGGAAACGACGTAGACGTGCTTTGACCCGAAAGACTGTGTCTGATTCCACTCCTTTCAGTAGCCTTTTCCCTCAATAGTGAGGCAAGTTCATACTTTACCTCCAGAGCTACTAGCATGAAAATTGCTGCATAAAGACCAAGAAGAGATGTCCTTGCCCCCTCAACAGCAAATAGAGTTGTAAGCTTCCTCTCTTCTTCTACCAGGTCTCCAAATCCACCATTCACAAGGATGCTCTGAATCCTCACTTGGCCCTCCAAAAGATATGTCACAGGAAAGAGAGCTACTAGTAAAGCAAATATCCATGGAAGCAGCTTCGTACTCGAGGCAGATGGGAAATGAGTAAAAACCACAAACACAGAGGTACACACCATGGTTACAACAATGAGGGCATGAAGGACAGCTGCCTGAAGGAAGAACTCAGTAGATATGTAGATACCTAGAGCAAGTCCCATGGCTATGGAGTAAAACACTCTCAACTCAACCATGTATTTGATCGGTATGACAGATGTAACAGCAGCCAGAGTAAGCAGGATTGCGACAATTAGCAGCCATGATGGCCACATAGGCTTTGGTGCCACAAACCCATATATGGAGATGTCATCAACAGATTGACGGGCAGCTTTAATAAGGTCAGACCGGTAAGTCCATGAAACTGGGATAGGTGGTTGAATAAGGATTAATAGCAAGCCAGTAGCCACCACCAGCACTAAGCATCTCTTGGCAGCCTGCACAAAATACAAAATATATAGTTATACACGTATAACTTCAGTGATCAAATAATGTTCGATTAAAAGTTTCATAAACTTGACCAAGTTTGGAAAGGTTATCTTTTCATAAAGTAGGAGCGCAGTTTGGTTTCTAATAATGGTTTATAAGTTCACCTAACTAAAATAGGAAGTGAAAAGAAAACGTTAGATTTTTTTTTTTAATCACAATAACAATCATTTTCTGATTATTGTATCCTCCTAATAAAGCTTCTTAATAGCTCTGTATAGTTTCTCATAATGGAGATAATTTCACCTAACTAAAACAGGAAGTGATATATAAAAAAAAAGCAATAAAAAGGATTGTTCTGATTATGATTTACCCAGAGAGTTGATATATTATTTTCTTTCGTCAAGGACTCAAGGTACTACACATTTCAAATGAAAGTTCCAGATTTCTACAAAAATTTGTACATTAGTACCAATCAGAAGTACTTATAGAGTTATAGGAACTGTGTGGTATTAATATGGATGATAAATGTGATGAATTGCACATCAAGGCCATATTCAAATGCATCCCAAATGGGGAGTGAAAAGCACAATGCTGCCAAAAACTTTGGGTAGAATATAATAATATATCAATACAATTTAAACATATTTCTCTATTCATACTTGCAAGGAAACAGAAGAAGAAAAAAACATTATGTTTCTCATTAAGACAAAGAAGATGTATGTTCAAATATTACTGAAAGAAAACTAAAGAAATAAAATAATTCATACCAAGACATGAGAAAAGTGGAAAGCCACAATAGGTACACAAGCTAATCCCATCAAGACAACACAGAAGCCCAAGAGTAAGCCATCAGATGGAGCTCTTCCATTCCACCACTGCAGGGCTTCAAAGATTGTTTCACGACAAAACCAAACTGATAAGGAAACCACACCTGCATGTGCATAACCTTGCCAGACCTGCATCTTTGAGGCTGTTCTTGACTTATCCCTGAAAACCCCAGCAAGTAATGAATAAAAAAAATTAGGTATTAAAAGATCAGAGGCCTATGAAACTCTAAGAACTAAGTTAAGACAGAGTAATTACTTATAGAGAAGCAATGGTGGCGTTACAGCCAATAATAGAACAGCTGACATCCATACAACAGATTTTGATGAAATCACTAGCATAGCCAGCTTAGCTGAATAAAGACATGTCAGAATCCAAACTGCCTTTGCACCAATTCGATGATCTGCGGACAATCTTCTCACCAAAGCTAAACCCACAAACGTTGTCACGAGAACCATGTAGCTTGGATACATTACATCATCCTCAAACCCATAGTAATATATGCCAGAGTAATTAAAGAATCGGTTCTCAATGTGACAAATAAGCAGTGCATGGCTGACTAAACCAATCTCTGTCAAAAATTGGAGTTTCGAAGGAAGTAGAGCTAGACCAGGAATAGTCAAGGCCAAGACAACATTCAAAATTACAAGTTTGCAGAAGGATTTCAGGGACATGCCTGCCATCCAAATATTTAGATCCCAGAAATTATGCATTACAAACCATGTAACCATCAAGCTCCCAAGCACAACAAAAGCAAAGTACGATGGAACACTCTTCTTTGTAAAAAAGCGAGCCAAATAGAAGCCAGCAACTGAAGGCAGTGGAAGGAACTGTACGAGATAAGAGATAGTTATTAATAGTTCAACATTAAAAATTAAAGTTAAAACATATCACAATGCATTATCTCATCCATTCCACTTTCCCTTCACAAAGCTGATAGGCAAATACATACACCAACTAATATTAAGTTCAGTTTAGGAAAATTTGGCCTACACAGCATTGCTAACATATGGTGCGTAAGATTGCACGACCACACAGGTAATTGAAGTTTTCACAACAGAGCAATCACATGATTACTATAGCCCGACACACTTCATTTTTAGTGATGTTTCAGAAAGATAAAATATTGATTCCCTTTAGTGAGTTGCACACTATACAATAATGAAGTATAAGCACAAAGCAAGCTCATATATACTGACAGCGCAAAGAAACAACAAAATGGCTAGCGGGTTTTCTACTATGTTGATAGTACAGTGAAGGTTCCCAGGAATCATGTGCGTTGCAGATAATTATTCACTGGGGATAGCCATAAACTATAATTGTACATTGATTCCTGATTCCTCAGACAGAGGAGGGATCAAATACAACTTTTAGTCATTTTAGCAGATAGTAAGAGGTATATCATACAGTTAGTGTCTCACCAGATCGACACAAAACTCTTAAACCATCAAATAAACACCAACTGCCGAGTTTGAAGCAAAAAAAATTGTGAACAAAAACAAATTATAGCAGATGCCTTTAGTATATTAAAGTGAAACAACACCTATAAGTAACTCAAATGTAAAGTTACACCACCTATATCTACCCAAGGCAATAGATAAAGCATGCATGTTTACAAAACATATAACAGAAATCTTAGGAAGTGAATTGCATACCAAAACAGGAAATCCGACAACGATAGCTCCAGCAACACTAACTACAACAGCCAAAGCAGTGAAAGCCAGGGAGCTGAAAGCATCAGATATCATACCCAGCGCATAAGCACCAGCTCCAGCTGCCCCTCCGAGCATTGTAGTGGTCACCAAAAGGTAATTCAAAGGTGGAGGCACCTGAATGTACCGCCCAAATGAATGGAAAACAACTCTAATCTCCAAACAGATTACAACAAAAGCCAGAGCGACGGCGCCATTCATGACTTGAATACCACGCAGCTGGTTTGGATTCTTAGTGACCCACCAAAGGGCTCCCCTGGTAGAGGCAAGGAGTTGGAACAAGAAAGGAATGAAGAAGAGAAGCACCAAATCGGAAACTGCGGCTGCCGATGAGAACATGGTGGAATAGTGAGAGGCAATGTGAAACAGTAGCGGGAAAAAAAGCAAATACAGAGTGTGGATGCAACTCTCAAGGGAGCCGAGTATTAAGTTATCATCTGGAACCTCTCCGCCATGATACTTGGAATCCTGCTTGGTCTTGAAAGAGGAAACGCGAGGAATGGAGTAGAGCCAATAGAAAATGCAACTGAAGGCCATGAGATAGTAAGAAGCATTACTCATACCGACGGCTGAGATTGTTGCCCAAGTGAAGAGTGAGGAAGCAGCGAAGGGTACGCAGGCAAAGAGGAGACGCTCAAGGGCGAGCACAATTGAAGGATTCTCAATTTGAATCCACTTGAACTGGAGAGAGACCCAAACGCCGATCAAGAAATTGGTCTCACCGCAGAGGAAGGCGGCGAGTCCGGCGAGAAGCCACGAATTGAAGGTGGTCAACAGCGACGAGCTGAAGAAGAAGGCGATCTGAGAGAGGACGAGCGAGAACCAGACGACGAAGAAGGCACCGGACTTGAAGTTTAGGGCATCGATGATGTAGGAGATCATGAGGCCGAGGGTTAGGATTGCGACGACTGGAGTGCCGCCGAGGTCGAGGAGGAAGGCGGCGCAGGGGACCAGAGCGACGGCGATTCTGGCGTTGTGCGCGAAGGCGGAAGGTGAGAATCGAGAGTTCTTGAGAGATCTAGAAGGACCGTTGTTGAAGCGGGAATCGCTGGGGCCGGGACTAGGGTTTGGGGAGCCATTGCTGAAGGAGGAAGCGCTCGCGGACGTGGAGATGTACGGGCGGAACAACCGCGGCTGCAGCTCCGGCGGCATCATTTTCGCCCGGCTTCAGTACTTCACTTTATTAGTGTCCCTCAGGACTGTTGGTCTCTGTGCTCAGTTCTAAGAGAGTGAGTGTCTGTGCTTGAGACTTGAGAGTGTTGGAGACGACAATTCCGGCATGATTTCTTTTGTTAGGTTTGAGGAGCTTTTGGAAACGGAAACCGTGACGTGTATTGGGCGTCTTATGGCCGTTTGATCTTCATCCAGCGGGCTCTATTTGCCAGTGCAGGCTAAAATGGCAAATGCGACTCCGTGACTATTCTACTTTGCGCCGTCCTCCCTGTATATTCTCTATTTTCTTTTTCTTTTTTTATGATAGAGATTAGAGAAGACTCGAGATTTTTTTTTTGGGCTAAATTTCCGACCTTTACTATACAGACTATACATGACTGTTTGGTCACTTAAGTGGGTAACACTATACTGTACCATTTTCTTGACTTGATTATTTTGGGCCATTACTATTTCCACTTTGTTATCACTCAGAGTTCATACCCAGACACCCAGTAATGTACCTACCTACTTTGGAAGTGTAGACCATTCACTTCATTTTGATCTTTGATATATTGGGCTTATAGCTGGGCCTATCAAACTTTCTGTGGATTATTGTCTTTTCAATTTTTGTAGGACATTTCTATATAATCGTGCTTCATTAGAAATTGGAATCAAAGGTTGTTTCATACCCAAAAAAAAAAAAAAAACACTTGCTGACAGAATGATCTTGCTAAAATTTGACTCAAAGCTACTCATTAATAGTATTTTGGGACACTTATCAACTCCATGGAGGATTCGAATTCTTGTTTGAGATATCAATTTTCTGGCTCAAAGTTATACCAATATTTCTTTTAAACACATTCTCTATGAGGCAAACTTTATGACAAATTCTTTTGCACATTATGGTCACCCTACACAAGCCACTATTTGGATAAAGTATCTCCCTTCTTTTGCATGTCATTTTTTTTTGGACATTAAATGAAATTTTATTTAAAACCACAAAAGTGACAGACCTAATACAATTGGACCTAAAAACTAAGCAACGCAAAACATAAAGGCACAAAGCAAAAATATACAAAACTCAAACAACATTATAAGCAAGTCAGGCTTTCTTATTAGACTCTTTAAGAGTTGGTTGTAATTGAGGGGTTCTCATGTTGATCACTTTTGATGTATCCCGATGATGTCTTTTTGAAAGTTCAGGTATTTTATTGATCATTTTTAAAAATTTGATACCTTTATATTCGGTGCGTGAAAATTTAAACCCTGCTAATGAAAAAAAAAAAAACCTAGAAACAAGACACTCTTTTCCCTTTGCTTCTCATGGGAAGTTTTAATAAGTCCATACTTAAGGTCTTATCTCGAATTTTTCTATGGTGTTGTTCAACATGGGTTTAAAACACATTTTTAGCCATTTTATTTGGTTGGTATTTGGTCAACTCATAGTCATACGGTTTTAGGTTCATAATATACATAGCATGAAACAAAATTGATCCAAAATTCAAAACTCCATTCTTGAGCTAGTTGTGACCTTCATTTTGAGTGACCAAAATAACATTTCCGAAATTGTAGTGACTAAGTGTCGAACGAAGCAAAGTTCAATGACTAAAGTTGTCATTTTTTCTGACAAATTAAATTATGGATTGTCCTCAAAATAATTTTGAATTTTAATCAGAGAGATACATATATATATATTTTTTTTAAGAAAAGTTTCACCGGAAATATTTAGGCATATAGCTTCTTCCCTCCCCGGACCCCTACCATTGATTCCCTTCCACATGCACTTAATATTGGCATCGATCACAATCCTTCAGTAGTCAACAGATCGAGCAGCTTGGTCTTGGTTTAAATTTCAATCGCTTTTAGATATATAGTGTCTGCTTAGCTAACTATGTCGAAGTGTCATGACCCCCATGCCTAGCTTAGCCTATCCTAGCTTAGAGATGAATGCGACTGCAATAAGCATGAAGGTCCCATGCTCATAGTCCTTTCGTTTTCCTCGACATGGCAGAACGACATGACCTTATCCCAGAACAGAGCAACCAGGAAAAGTCACCATCGCAATTCTATTTGCATGCATGCATGGCTTCTCTCTTTGCCATCCCCTTCTGTCATTCATATATTCCAAGCTAGGGCAAAGGCAGGCGGTGGTGGGGTTGAAATGACGCACAACCTTCCCGGCCGGATTGATTCGATCTCAGTCAAAATTACCAACAGCTACAGGCCGGCATTGTCTTCTTCTTTCTGGGATCCATGGACGTACTGCACCACATGCACGTGTGCCTGTGATCCATCTTTTACTAATTGCCAAATTATGCCAACCACCTTCACAATACATGGGGACTCAGATCCATCTTTTTCACCTTTAGACATTGATTACGACCTCATGCTTTTCTGGTTCCGATCCTAGCTAGCTCCATGAATAATTAATACTCCATCCATACAATCTTTTCTTCACTCTTAATTTCTACTTTGTTATTCATAAAAATCAAATCCAATGGCTGGAAATGTGTTCATTACGTGCACACATCCATTGACAGCATGCTAGAGAATATTTTATAATATTTAAGCAATTAGTATAATTTTCCACTCTATTTTGTCCAGAACAACTAAACGTGTGTTAGATATATACACATGAAAAATATGAAGCACAAAATAAATTTGTCATTTCAATTTGGTATTATTCATACATAGATGCATGCATTAAAGATTGAGACCTAAAAATGACACGTTAGATATGAGTCTCGTTCACCTACTATAGAATTCTTACTCAGTTGTGCTCAACTGACTTTGGATCTAAATTCAAGGGTGTAAAATAATTAAACAGTTGGAATGAATTTATTTGTTTCATTGTTCTCCACCATTGGATTTAGATCCAAGAGCAGTTGAGCATGACTGAGTAAACACTTTATTGAGTAGGTGAACATGACTCCGTTAGAGATATATTGATCATATCAAGTAACTTCAAATTTCCAATATTTATGCCTAAGCAATTAAGTAATTAAATATACATTAATTTCATCAATTTGTATGCTTTCCTGTCCCGACTCTCCACCAATAGGAGAAAAAAAAACTCATATATGTATATATATATTTTAGAAAAATAAACTCATATAAATATATTTATATAAAAAACCACTCATATATATATATTAGCAAAAGATGACGAAAATTTATTAAGAAAAAAAATTACAAACGTTAAGCATAGCGTGATGCAAAACAATCGAATACAATCACTATAATTGTAAAACCATACCCAGATTTAGAGCCAAAAAAAAAAAGATGCAGACCCACGCTCAGAATCCAAATCAAACCGGATCCAGATCCGTAACCATATCCGACTTGGATTCCAAATCTGGATCTAAATCGTCCCATAAACTGTGCTTAAATGCCATACAATACAAGTGATACAACTAATAAAAAAAGCTGTAGTTAATTGTTAACTTTAGCTAGTATAGTTAGCAATGTATTGAGTGGTACATTGTCCATTATTTGCATAAATTGTTAAAAAAAAGTAAAGTGAAAAATTCTACTATATATATATAGGGAATTATTATTAACACACCTCAAATTGTTAATAACACAATATTGGTTTGTCTTTATTATATAAATATTGCATAATACCTTTAATACAATCTAATGAATTTATGATATTATAGACAATTGATATGATAAAGACAAACAAAATGTGTGTTATTAACAATTTGGGGTATGTTAATAACAACACCATATATATATGACCTATATATTTTTATATTGTTTAAAACTTAATTTAAATTTACTTTTTCAATCATATATACTACAAAGTTTGTAAATTATGAGTGTACTATACGTTTTCAACAACAACAACAAAAAAAAAGAACTGTTTTACCATGTTAAACCATAGACTTGTCCGATTGAGTCTCCAAGTTGGTCTTCGATTGGATGCTAATTTGACGGTTCCAATTACATTCAACATGGATGTTGGACAACAATATATATATTAGAACTTTTCTGGGAGATGATAATATTTTTCAAAAGTACGTACGTGTATAACTAGGCTAGCTAGCATCACTTTTGAATGAAAAAGAAAATAGAAGAAGGGTACATCTCATTGATAAATAAATGAGTGGGCGCCATACATGCATATTGTAAACTGGAGGAGGATATTATCCAGGCTAGGAGGCCCTTACCCAGCTTCACTCCCTGGTGCTAAATGCAGATGGGGTAGAGCTGGTGGTGGTTAATACCACATGTTCCCCATAAATGCATGCCTCTTGTGTTTTTAGAAAAATCCAAAGGGGAAATTGGCTTGGCTTGTACAGATTCTATAGTCTATAATGGCCTATGCCCCCCTTCTTGCTTGTACAGTTTCTTATGTCTCCTTGAGTTGCTCTCATTGTCCCCTTCTGCCTATCTATCTATCTATCCCCTTATATTCTGCTTCATTGCTCCTCTGATCATCGATCGGTCTCTTCTTAAGTTGCCTAATTTCTTTGCAACAGGCGTGGCTCAATCTTAGCCTTAATCTGCCTTCACCTACAGTAAGGGCTACGTACCTCAGCTAATTTTTTTGTGGATGCCATTGGAGAGTAGGGAACCAGAACACCATCATTTAGTAATTCCATGAATGTCTGTCATTTTTTTCAACCCTTCATAAACATAGATGACGACCCTAACTATTTCTCGCTAGTAGTGATTAAGTCCCTTCTGTTTTGAAAAGCTAGCTAATCTATTGCTAATTATTCTAGCCTCTCTTTTTTTTCTTTTTTTTTTCAGTGTGCATATCACTTAATTTGATCCTCTGAAGTATCTATATATATATATGCTCGTTTTGGTTGAAAATGATAGTGCTTGAAAGCTATAACTGTATTGGGATTCTACTTAATTAGTATGTATTTGACCCTCTCCTAGCCTCAAGTGTAACTGTCATATCAGTTCCTAGCTTGTAGTACTTTGTATGATTGTTAGTACTGGACTGGGTGCAGTAATCCCACGCAAGATATGAATAATTATCCAAATCTTAAGTAAACAAGCAAGCTAGGGACAAAGCTTCTAAACAGTCTAGTTTTTCATCCCCCAAATGATCCAACATACACAATATATGAGAGGGAAAGCACGGAATATATAAGACAAGAAGTATTACAAATCAAATCATAAATATGGTTCTTGGTACATAACCCAGGAAATGAATCCCTAATGGCCCACATTGCCAGAGTCTGGAAAGAAGAGCACCATATATGGCTTTTATTTATTCTCCATTAATTCTAAATGGCTCCCAGAAAGGAGTTGTTTTACTGAAAAATCTTCCCACCACCCTTGAATCCAATATCTTAATTGCTTCCTCAGATTTAATACATCTTGGTGTCTTGTACTGGTTCACTGAAGATCCCTCAGACACTGCAAAATCCATGAGTGCATCAAAAGTTCCATGATTCACAATTCTGATCTCCAATGGCCCAATAGAGTGGTCCTTTCTCCTGCACCTCCTATACACAGAATCAAGTGACTCTTCCATTGTGGAGCAGCATTGCTCCATTATACTAGGGTCTATTAGCTCTTCTACATCATTGTTTCCTTTCACTCTAACCTCCCAAAACAGCACATAGTGACCGGGGATCGAAGAAGTGTCAGCATAGCTGGTGTACTCAATCAGGAGGAAGCCAAGGGGCTCCAAGAGTAGCTTTGCTTGTGTCACTGCATTTAAAAGGTCTTCTTCATTGGTTTTGTCGGTATCGACGCTTAAAACGACATTTCTCCTGTGCATGAAACGGAATTGAGGAGCATTGTTGTGGAAACCAGTCACCATTAGAATGTCACCAACTCTGTACCTGTATAGCCCTGTAGAAAATGAAGATTAATTAAAAAAAACTGTCTGACAACTGCCATCTGAGGCTTTTTCAGGGGAATGAATAATATCAACTATGTTTAGGTAAATCGGCTGTGGTCATTCATTACTGTTGAATTGTAGCATCACATAAACGAACAAGGGAAGTTTCACTTTTGCACATGCATGCTAACTAAGAAAGAAATAAAACAGAAAATACTTGAAGCATGTGGGTCAGATCTGAAGATGGAAAATAAATTAAATACCTGTGAAAGTTGTGACAACAAGTTCATAATAGTGACCAAGCTTCACATCCACCAGATCAACTGTTTCTAATTTCTCTATCTCATCCTCCTTGAGAACGCAATTTTGATCCGAAACACCGTTGCACAAGACTACCTCATCTTCATGGTTTTTCTCCACAGGTAAGAACTCAAAGTAGGCCATATTAGGAAGAAGGGTGTAAGCCACATCATGTGGCTTGCTTAGTGGTTTGAGATTGATCCCAAAATAGCATTCAGAAGAAGCATACATTGTTGAAATCAGAGGCAGTCCTCCAGAGTAGAACTCAAGTGTTGGGATATATTGTGCCATAGACCCAGTAACTATAACCTCAATGTACTTTGTTCTAGGCCAAAGCTTCTTGATGATGCCTTCCCATGACTTGGTAGCAAACTCATGCTCGACCAAATCAGCCAAATCTGGATTTGGTTTACCAAGGATTAAAGACACAGCATTTCTGCAACTGGGTTCAGTAATCCAATCACTGACTTGACCTGAACTTATGTTAGAGCACAACTCCTTCCAGTAGTCCTCTAAGAATTTGACGGCCCTCAAAAAAGCAGAAGCAAAAACAGCACCAACCCTCAGGACCTGGTCCCTTTGCACTAAACCACAGAGTAACTGACAGTACATACTCTGCTTGCTATCTGAGCACAAGATGGTCTCATCTGGGCTTGTGTAAACGTTGAAACGGTTAAAAGGCCGGTTTCTGAAGTTACTGCTCTTGTAGTAGCTGGTTAGCACAGGCCTTGCCACCAAACCAGAAGGAGTACTAATTTCTGGTTTGATGAACAAGAGGTACATTCCTTTTCCTTGGTCCAAGCCATCCACATACCTGAATTTAGAGCAACAGAATTAATCAGTTTATCCTTCTTTCACTGCAGTTGCATCAATTTAGAACCATTACTGAAACTTTAACACACTACAAAAGGAGAAAATTAAAGCCAACTTCTCACTTGTTCATCACAGGCACAAGGAGATTATAAAAGAATGTCTTTCTCTCCAAGTCTTCAACAGTTGAAGGCATCATCTTCGGCTGCCCTCCTGAAGTTCCCGAACTGCTAGCGAGGAAGATTTATATATACGTTTTTTAGACAAGCACTCAGGGAAATAATTTCAGAAAATAAGCCGTTAACGAACAATACCTTGTGAGAAGCTCCGTGATTTGTTGAGCTGAAATGATCTCCGATGGCTCTCCATTTGCAATTCGCTCGATATATGGCTTGACATCTTCATAGTTCACAACAGGAACTTTCTGCTTGAAAAGCTTCTTGTCATAGTGGCCATTGAGAAAGCTCTTAAGATATTCTGTTTGAGCATTCTTTGCTAGTATCTCTTCTAACACCTTTTGCTGTACTTCACAAGCATTTGTTGTCAGGTCCTCCAAAAGTTTCAGACCATATTCACTGTCATGTGGATCATAGCTGGGAATCATCCTTGGAAAAATTAAGAAACAAAACAACTAATACACAAGCTTTGGTTTAGAGCTGGCTCTAGCTAGGACATGTCATTTGCTATCAGATAAGACCCTGCAACTTTTAGAAAGGCAGAATCTCTGCCTTTGTAAAGCTGACTTAACAGAAAATCAAAGCAAGAAGAGTGAAAATGCTTATAGAAGAACAAAGGAAGAGAAAGGGCTAAATATTGTTTCAGACATTGTCTTATAATAGAAGCATATATATATATATATAGCACATGATAAGAGGGGTGGAGGGAAATGATTAAATAACAGATTCTGGAGGGGATTTTGGGAAATGATGCATATTCAAAACTCTTGAAATACAAAAAAAAAAAAAAGGAAATGTAAAGGAAGATGAGGCTATGAAGGTCCTACACACGTGGCCCTGTCTTGTAAGCTGTGAATACATTAAAAAATAAATGGTCAAAACTTTCTTCAATTACCACTTTTTCCTACAGACTACAGACTACATGTATAAAATAATTCTTTCAAAGTTCAAGCTCAAATTAATAGCTACTGAAGATAAGCTTGGTCTGCAATTAATCATTCAACATTTCCTGCCAGTGCTGCCAAGAACCTAGCTATTGGAATACCCTTTACTAAATTAGACAGATAGAATGAGAAATCATGATAATAAAAACAACAAGTCTCTCAGCAGAAAGAGAATAACAATAACAAGAGGCCCTGCAAGATATCCAAATGTTAATGCCAGAATAGGACAATGCTATCGAAACAGCAATCATCGCTTTACAGCTTTAGCTACTGCAGACATGGAGATTATAACAGGAAACATCTTTTCAAGTCATGGCCTGCTAAATTTAGTAGACACTTTTGGTGGTATTACACATGAAAATATGCATTACAGCATAGCATAACACAATAACAGATTGCACAACTCGCACGGCGACATTAAGACATTTAAGCATTGGTTGTCACATTCTCAGCCAAAATGTATGCTCCAAAACCACAACCATAGTGTTTATTAGGCTGATACTATAACTGAATTCAATCAGACAGAAACTGCCCTCAATGTTATTTGGAATTTCCCATCACCAAGCATGTACTAGACCCACATAAAGACTTTTGTGGCTCTAAGAAAATGAAACATTTACAAGCTAATGATTTCTTTCCTCATTGTTTAAACTCTCATATCACAAATCACAAATCACAAACCTCATTCCTAATTAATCTAATATTTGGAGATGTTTAAGTCACAAAATTTCAAATCCACAACAAGTGCATAGCAATTATTTAGTCAACAAAAGATGTTAAATCGATGCTACAAAAGCCTATGGTTTGCGATGACACGCTAGGTCTAGAAGTCACAATCTTAATTTCACATGAATTACTATATCTCCACTTGCATAGAGAGAAATTGTCACAATCAAAAAAAGACTAATGGATAATTCAAATCAAATAGCCTTTTAGATTTGCAATCACATAACAGTGGCCCTTTTCACAGTTCTGTTTGAGCCATTAACACAGCAGAACAGTGGCATATATATTTGTAAATAATGAAAAAAAATACAGTTCTGTTTGCAATCACATAACAGTGGCCCTTTTGACACAGTTATATTATGAAGGGTTCACTCCAGGCCAGAAAGAGAAAGAGTGTAGAAAAAAGAAAACACACATATATATATATATATATAACATGCTATTGAGAGAGAGAGAGAGAGAGAGACGATGTTTGTCAAGCTAGTGAGTAGTGAATCATCTGTCAATTCGAGGACCCTACTCTGTAATCATCAAAATTATGATTGGACCAACCCGTGAGGAACAAAACTTATCGGGATCCAAACCAGTAAAAGCCATGTTGTATTAAAAAATTTAGGACTATCAAGTCAAGAAAGTGTTGGCTTGAATCTGAGCTACCTGGTAATTGAAGGATCTGAGGACAAAAAGAGACTACTATCATTGAGTAAATTATCAACCACACTAAAACAAACGCACGCACGCACGCCCCCCATATCACATACAGCTAAAGCTCTAATCTTTCCAGAGGCTCCACTCATCTCCCAAGACAAGGGATTTTCTTTTACAATACTCTATGAATATAGTTAACAACTTAAACACTATACAAAATCTATTTAATTTGTTTAGTCCAGAAAACTGTTCAATGCCATCAATTATGAAAAGAGAAGAAGAAATAAGTGTTTCTGTAAGGAAGAAAAAGGTTGCAGACATGCAGGAGACAGTTAGCTACTGCAAGTTAGGCCAGAAATGGAAAAGAATTTCCTTTCTGGTGTGGAGAAACCCACGACTTCAAAAAAAAATATGGCCCTATCTATCAGAACTAACCAATAGGGCCTAAACAAGATGGACAGGCCAGCATGTGACTTTCTAGCACCAACCCTGTAGCTGTACATTTTTCCGTTATGTAGCATTTCAAGACAAGATTGGACTTCTGGGTTTGCTAGGTTGGAAACAGAAAAAATTCTATGCTTAATGCAGGACGTACATCTGATGGTCTCAATTGGTATGGACACAAACCAGAAACTTTTAACAACCAAAGTGTGTTCGTGATAAAGAAGTTTATGAAATTGAACACGAGAAGACGTTATGACTTCCCTTAGCTCGTGTAGTAATTGTGTGATGCATTCTATCGAATAATTTACCTTCATTTGAAAAAAATACAGAACATTGACATCAAATTAATAAAACAAACAAATATATACAGAAGTTTACGGAATTGAACACGAGAAGGCATTACTGAGACTTCTCTTAGAGATATTTCATAGAACACCTTAATTACATGCAAAAATTAGAAAACATTGAAATCAAATTACTGAAGGAAAAATAAATATAGGTAAAATAAACTTGAGGGTTGAGGTTGCTTCAGGTAAAAGACTAGGGCGTCACACCAGCACTGCTGTACTTTGGATTTGAATAATACAGAACCGTTGTTCGGTAAGCAGATTGGAGATGAAGGATGATAAGCAAAAATAATGGCTAATGAGCAATATTAGGACACATTGATCGGGATTTGCTAGATTTGGTTTGCCTAGGTCTTCATGTTCAAAGATAAAACAAAGTAGGTGTCTTATGGGGGGACAGACTGCCCTTGAAATGGGCAGGGGAAGAGGAGCAAAGTATGGATAGGAAGTGAGGATAATAATATAGAGAAGGGGAAAGAGTGAGATCCCTCTCTACTTTCCCATAGGTATAGTATATCATTGTTTGACCAAATGAAAGCTGCACCCTTAACTTCTTCAAATTAAATGATCAAGTCAATGAGACTAGCATAGTGACCTTAGATCATATCCATGCAGCTAACTATACAAAATGAGATGAGATGCCCTTTCAAGTATATAGTATACATACATTATCAAACAGTCATTGAACAGTGACAGCTCTACAAATTTATTTTATGGGATGCGAAAATTATTGTAATGAAAATAAGGTGCTAAAATTACACTTATTATTTTTTTTAGTTGAATAAAACATGGGAGAATATATAATTGTACAGTGTCGGTTAGTTCAAACTTCAAAGCATATCGCTATGCTCAAAATTAGAAAGAACCAACACTTTAGAAAGGCCCTAATACTCCATCTCCCGTTTTACCGAGTGCATCGTATCAAAATCTTTGTTTCTATTCATTGAGGTACATACGTTTTTAGTCCACAATGTATGAGATGTCTAAATTGGAGGAAAGATTATTTAAGTGGCAAAGATGGAGTAACTTACCAGTTCCAATACTTGCTTCTCTTTCTCTTTTCAACGTTTCATGCAGACAATAGAGTCAATCTAAACCCCTAAATTCAACCTACAAATTTTATGAGTAAGATTATTGTTTGTCATTACAACTAAGACTACACATCATCGATCTTCGATCTCCCTCATTTCAAAGCAAGAGATTGCATGTGATCGTACTAAAAGTAAACACACATTCACCTTTTTTCAACTTTTTAATATAAATTACCAATTAAGCTTTATACTAATCATGTTTATACTTATTATAAATTACAAGTATTGCTTAAGCACGAATAAAAACATGTTTGTCGGCTGTTTACTGTAGCAAAAAGCGGGCCAATTGTTTTGAACTAACTGAAAAACCTTGTCGATTAGCTGGTTGATCAACTTCATTAGTGGGAAGAACATGTAACATAATCCTTGTTTAACCTAATCTTATGTTGGATTTCGAAAAAAAACTTATCATATGCCTCAAGGCAAGAGAGCCGGCCTCAAGTCCAACCTAAAATACTATAACATTATTTAGTATTCAATGAGCGAAAATTCTGGGGTACACCAAAGTAAATGTTCACTTGAGTCCTTTTAATATAAAGTTTTAAATCAAAGCCGTCCATTGTGTCTTTATTACATCTAACCGTCCATTGATTTGTCAGTCAAATTTAACAGCAACTTAACAGCACAATTTTTCTCTATTTTTTTATTCTCCCTCTCTTTCTTCTTCTTCTCTTTCTCTCACCCACGTTCTCCTCTTTTCTTTTTCTTTCTTTTCTTTCTCTCTCTCTCTCTCTCTCTCTCTCTCTCTCTCTCTCTCTCTCTCTCTCTCTCTCTCTCTCTCAGCCACGACCCCCACGTGCTACTTTTCTTTTTCTTCTTCTTCTTCTTCCTCCGTTCTTCTTTAATTTCCTGCATCTTTCTTGCCCCTTCTCAATCATTTTTTGCCCCTTCTCAGTTATTTTTTGCCCCAATCTTCTATACTTACTATGTAAGCAAGAAAAATCCAGGGGGTCAGTTGCCTAACCTCGCCACCTGGCTCCGCCACTGCTAGTTCTGGGTTCTTCAAGTTTATGGAGGAGAGAGAAAGAGAAAGAGAGAGAGGCACGGAGAAGAGAGGGCTTGAAGAGAGAGAAAATGGAAGTGTTGAGAATCGAACCAATAAGACCTTAATGAAACTCTTGCTGCCCTCCATGGAGACCTCGTTGAAGGTCAAATCCCTTCTTTGGTTCGATCAGGCTTGTTGACTGATTTTTTTGGAATGTCATTGTGCAATTAACGGAGTTTGGGATTTGACGGGCACGTGCAACGCACGAACGTGCGAGATGTCCACCTTGGTGGACAGAAGACGCTCTGTTCAATGAGTGGTTTGACGCCAATTTTACTTTGATTAATATCTTAATAAGCTAAAGACAATGACGGAAAGCACTAGATCCAAGACCAAGTAGGGAGTTCATTATTAAAATGATTGGATTACATCATATTTAGTTAACTAACATGCATATTAATTATACAGTTTATGAATGAACTATAATTTATCTTTGTTGGGCCAGAACATATGTTGTTAAAAAAACCAATCCATGAAAATGGTGATCATGTGGTCACGGCGGCCCATTATATATTAAAGGGCGCGGGACGGTGATCGATGGTCGATGCAATCCTCTCATTTTTCATTTGTGCAAATAAATATTTCGTAGCTTGATCGGATATTTTGCCGGTAAATTGTGATATATTGGTTATTGGTAAAATTAACAATGAATGAGTGAGTGAGGATAAAAATTGTCATTTATCCTATAAATAAAATGAATAATTGACACTCTCTCGCATATGTTAATATCATATAGACCATGCTAAGATGACCCCCAAATGTAAAATAGAAGATGGTCATACAGATCATAAAACAAAACAAACAAATAGTAATTAAATAAATATAAGAGGTGATCATCATGTTCTCTAGTCTTGGTAGATAGAACCTGTGCATGTTCTATATATTTGTAGAACCCTCATGATCGATTATATTTCATGCTTCATAAGAAATAAAAGAACATGAGATTCAAAATCCTTTTGTAATAGTAAAAATTAATATGGAATTGATATACATAAATGCACATGGAATTGGTAATGTCCAGGAGGAACAATTCAACTATAAAAATCCCTATATACATTTAATTTGAAAGACCTTTCATGAGGGTGGAAGGGTCACCAATAAATTAAAGCATTAGTTTTGGGGTTTTCTTCCTTTCTACTTGGATGGCCAATTGTCCATGGGATTGAACTACAAAAGACTTGCTTGCATGGAGATTGACACTAAAATATGATTAAGAATAACGTTGGATTTGGGAGGCAGATATACAGGGCAACTTGTATTAATTCTATTGAGCTTGCAATTGAAATTGCAGCTTTTATTCATTTTGTTAATTTTGAGGAAAACAAAAAGGATTAGGGAAAATAAATAATTGAAAATTGTAAGTATGACTCGTGCATACTCATATATTGAATCAATAAGGACATATCGAGGCATTAGGAGTTTAAGACTTTTTGTTTAAGAGACGTTAAGCAAAGTTTTGAGTTTAAGACTCTGAAACTCTCACTGCAAATTAAGCATTAATTGATACTTTTATTAGTTCAACGGACAAGACGTTGATCGTTTAATTCATCGGAAAAAATTGATTTATCGATCTTTATTTAAAAATTTGACCTCATGTTTTTTTCGTTTATGTAGTTAATTTAGGCCGGTTTGTACTTAGTTTTATTAGCCAGAGAAATGACTATAGCCTTATTAAAGTTTAAGATCTTAAAGCCTCATCGCTCATATGTGACATATGTTTATGGAATATACCTCATTCACCTTTGCTATGTCATTTGGGGAAAAGAGTATGTTGTTAGTCTCATTCAAACAAACAAAGAAAAAGAAAAGAAAAAAAAAAAGAGAGAAGAACAGCGCGCCTTTTACGTACCTTCTATATATATCTCATTCTCCTTTTCCCTATATATCGATCCTTTCTTCTCTTCCTCAATCTTTCTTCTACTTCTATCGATCAATCTGGTTCATATATAAAAAAACAAAGATCACTTGACCAAAGCTTCTAACATATAAAAGTTGTCTTTTATTCAATGTCGTACAAAATTCTGTTCATAAAAAAAAGATAACAAGACGTACGACATGATTATTACATCGGAATTAGCCCCTCATTCGGCCGGCTATAATTGATTATGGATTTGGTATGCGGGAGAACTGAATGCAACGGTTTATGCACCCTGACTCTGTCCTTTTGCATTCATCAACACACCGACTCCCCTTGCCGGAACATGAATTCACGCAAGAGGCGAAGACATCCCTGCAGCCCTGGATGCATTCGCCCACGCTTCCCATACCTTGGCCGTGGACATGTGTTGCAGGCAATGCTACCAGCAGCGCCGCAGCTGTGACGAGAACAAGGATCGGAATCACCCTCAACATGTTTTGCAGAGAAGCCATAGGCAAAAACTATGAGAGTAATACCTCAGTAGTCAGTATCTTGTTAGAGAGCCGTTTTGTGACTTTTACTGTATAAGGTGTTGCAATATGGCATTGGGTGTATTGTGTTTATATAACTCATAAATTATAAATTTTGGAAAAAAAAAAACAATATAGGAATCTAAAATCCTGTCTTTAATTTTCTTCTAAAACATGCATCATTGACTCATTTCTAATTTCATTGAAGAAATTTATTTTAATTCTTTAATTGTTTCCAAGACAAAGATTTTTTCCCTTTTACTGTTTTGATTTGTTTACCCTTATTTTTATCTCATACATATATGTGGCACCCCGTTGATTTTTTTTTGCATATGTTGTCGTACCACCAAGAGTGCTTAGGCGACCTTATTTGGAAAAGTTCGGGTGATGTGTTTGTTATGTTTTTAGGGTTTTTAATTTTTAAATTTTTTTAGTTCAATCACTTGATTAAAGTGTGTAACCCAAGTTATAATGAGTGTTTATTACTTACTAGAGTAATCTCTGAGACCGTTTGTGACTTAGACATTGTGTAGAGCTAGTGCTCCGATGTATGTATTACTTTGGCATTGACCTAGTATAGTCGTATGATTTTACAATCAATAAATTTATTAATTCCACTACAAAACAAAATTAACACTATGTACCAAACCAAAATAGTGTAAGATCTTTGTTTTTTTTTGTCAAGATACATTTAAGATCTTAAAGCCTCATCCTATGTGACATGTTGCATGGAACATACCTCATTCACCGGCCGTTGCTATATCATTTGGGGAAAAGAGTATATTGTTAGTCTCATTCTAACAAACAAAGAAAAAAAGAAAGAGAGAAGATCGAAGAAGCGCCTTTACCTTCTATATCTCATTCTCCTTTTCCTTATATATATATCCTTTAATTTATTATCTTCCTCAATCTTTCTTCTACTTCTAGCGATCTCTGGTTCGTATACAATTAAAGAGAAAGTTCATAATCACCACGAAGATGACAAATTAATCTCTACCTTGTTTAGTTTTAGAAAATTAATCGACATGATCGAAATTGAGTTTTTTCCTTTTAAAAGTTCATTAATTTGCGAATGATAATACAACGTACATAGCTGGTGGCGATATCGTAGCTAGGAAGGTGATCATCGCCGGTATCATAGCATTGACAACCATAGTCGAGGGCTAATTTTTCGTAGTAGTGACATATTTTGTAAACTATTTGACATACGTTCGAGGGCAATTGATATTATTCCATTAATATTTAACATACATAAACTTTCAAGAACGTACATACGTACACATACATGAACGGATCATGGATTTGGCATAGGTGGGGATGATCGTCTAGTTAGTTGGTTACACCATTTCATGCAACCTTCGAAGGACTTGTTGCAACGCTTAACGCATTGTTCCAGGGCTCTTAGTTCCTGCAACTGGCTGCTGCTCCCACTGACGTCAGAACACCAACTCATGCATGACAATAACAGATTGTTGCAACCCTTTGCACATATTGCGACTTGACCGTGAACTAGTTGGGTTGCCGGCGGCCATGCTAGCAACACCGCTATCACAATGATAGCTACCATACGAATATTCAGACGACTACTACTCGGCATCTTTAGCTGAACGTAAACCCAAGATAAGAATATTGGAGAGTAGGCTTGATACAGAATTAATTAATTTGGAGTCTCTATATATAATATAACAGAAGGTCACGCACAGATGTTAAGCCAAAATTAAGCATCACATTGCGGACACATGATCAGTGATCAGTTATAAGTTTGAAGCTAGCACATTCCATACGTTAACGATTTTGTGGCAATGTTTTATTTTCTCTTTCAATTTCATTTTTTTTTTGTAGCTTAATTATACTTGAAATGAAATTGCCAGACGTAGGTTGCATCTCCATTGCGTGTGATGTCATAGATAGAAGTTAACACGACCGGGCAATGACCACAAATTGATGTAAAGGATAGAAGATCGATGTTCATGACAGAAAGGAGGCTAGCTAATTGCTAGCTTAGAGAAGATATTCATATATGTCTTCTATATATGCATTTAGATACAATTTGTTTCTGACTATCTGTCATGAATATATATATTTTCTCCTTAATTTAAGCGTACATTCATTTGTGGTCATTGATCATTGGGTTATCTTCTATCTATGAAACAAAATCTATATATCCTCTACTAATTATCCCTTACTAGTTAATTAGTAGACCCATATATGTGCACCGACGCACATGCTCTATAGCTAGCTATATATTACAGGTTGTGCATGTTTCATCTCGCAAAATTACTAATTAACTAGCTATTAATTTCGTGATATATCTAATTTATAATGTATCGATGAGATTTAATTAAAATTCAAATTATAAAAAGTAGCTATAGGCAATAAGACAAGAAATAATTTTAACTTGTACGTCATATATAAGTATATAACAGACCTCAACATATTACATTACAACAATCAGGGAACTTAATTTTGATTCGAGATCAATATATATATATAACCAAGTTCATCACTTATGCAGCGCAAAGCTTCAAACACTCTTTTATTTCACCAACGAACATAACGTTATTTAGATATCGTACGCGCGTACGTAGATATATATGTGGACACTGCAGGAATGAACTGAATTAGCTTCGGCTGCATTGTTAAGCACTTAATTAGCTATAGTAGTGGATGGTGGAAGTGGTTCCTTCCTGCAGCGTTTGGTGCACTTGGCTTGGATCTCACTGCATTGCTTCCAACATTTATCTGCTGTTATGCGTTCTCCCGGCTTGTTGCACCCGTCTATGCATTGAGTCATGACATTGTTGTCACAGGCCTTGCGACATTCTACCTCGGCTCTAGCAGGTTGGCCGTTGATGCGTGCTGCCGCATCATGCCAAGATAGCGACACCAGTAGTGCTGCTATCGCAAGAACAAGAGCAGTGCTTCTTGACCTAGCCATGGATCGGATATGCAAATTAGCTAGAGATAAATGATTAAGGATCGGAACTAGCTAGCTCGATGAGAATGTATGTGGTTCTGCAGTGCAGGATGTGCTACTTATATATATACCAGGGTCATGCATATAAAACAAAACTAAGTTTTTTTTTTTTTTAAAGCAGAATGATCGGTTTTCTATCTATATCACAGTATTCCAGACGCATGTATGTATGAGATAGCCAAAAGGAATTTCTGTACGTAACTCTTCTCTTGAGTCCTAATATGTCAATGAGACTATGCGTCCATATATATACATATAAAAGAGGGGGTGTCAATAACCTTTTTTCACTACTGGGGATGAATATAAACAAGGGAACAGTCAAATCATGCCCAAACAAACGTTTTCTTAAAAAGAAGAAAAAAAGGTGAAATAGATCCCACTGCAAATATAGAACTAGAAACAATGGTAATTGTCATGAGGATCCGTTGTTCGATTGCTTTCTTGAAAGATATGAGAAACTCTAAAAATTTATCATTTGCTTAAGTCGAAACATGCAATCCTGCTTAGCTATTACACTTAAATATATATACTATTTAATTTGATATTTGATTATCCAAATTATATATGCTTCTAACATACAAAGCTTCGACCCTTGTTTTATTATATATAAACGTACTACTCCAGTATCCTAATTAGACATAATATAAACTGGATCTTGGCTGCATTAACTGATCATGAATTCAGTACACTGAATAATCAGCAGCGTGATTGGCATCCGATCATCTGTTCACCGCATGCATCGGAACAAAATTTCGGGTTGATGGAACACTGCCTCATGCACTTCTCATACTCTCCACTGCAGTTCCCAAGACATTGGCCCCCGGAGCTTGGAGGCCTGGATCCAATCTGTCGTTGACTGCAAACTTGTGTCGCAGGCCATGCTAGCAAGAGCGCTGCAACGATAATAAGTACCGGAAGGGCACTCGAAATCTTTCGAAGAGCCACCATGTTTACGTAAACTCTTGCAGCAGTAAATTAAGCACCTTGTTTAGGAGGTAATTTGCTATATCTGTGCTGCATTTGAGGTGCTTATATAGCAAATGTTCACGCACAAATGATGAGCCAAAAATTAAGGGCAGTTCATGTGGAGATGGTTGCATCACATTCCGGATGTGTGATTAAAGAAACTTGGGCCGTGGATTATAAACATCGGCCCAATAAAAAGTAAAACCCTAAAACCCTATGCAGCAGCCCACCCGAGTCCTGGTGCGAAACTGAAAATAATAACACTATAGGGGCCGAAAAGTCGAAAACCAATAATAAGAGTTAGATTCAAAGACGAGAATATCCCTGATATTGGTGAGAGGCGGAGATCTAAACTATGAGGATCTAACGGCCAGCATGGCTCATCCATTCGTTTATATGCTTAAATATAAACCCTAATTCCTCCTCTCACACTAGCTACCGCCGCAGACGCACTCGCTCTCGCTCTCGCTCTCTGGAGGTTCATTTGAGCTCGCCGCTGTTTTCTTCGATCTTCGTTTGTCAATCAAGATGGTGAGTCTACCACACCTTTATTTATTCTGATATGAAAAATTTGCTTCATCTTCATTAGCATAGATGGAAGCTATATGTGTTTGTATCTATCTATCTGAAACTAGGAGGCAAGGGAAATTCAGTAGGAGAATAGCTTGATCACCATGTACTCTTTCTGCTTCTGTTCATAACATTGTTAGTTTTTTGTTTTAGGTCAGATTTGTTTAGGGTTACACACTCTACTGGAAGAGAGGATTGGATTTTTTTTTTTCATTCGGTTTTGATAAAATTGATTTGTTAGAAATGATATTGTGTTGTAATAGATGGTTGGTTGCTGGTTGAAAACAGGTGCTCCAGAACGATATCGATTTGCTTCACCCACCAGCTGACCTCGAGAAGAGGAAGCACAAGCTCAAGAGGCTTGTGCAGTCCCCCAACTCATTCTTCATGGTATTAATATTAATATTTCGATGAGTAAAGTCCTTTGGAAACGATTTTGTGTGGGGATTATGTTTATCTGATTGGTTTCATTTTGCACAGGACGTGAAATGCCAGGGATGCTTCAACATGTAAGTTAATGTTACTCATGCTCTTCGCCATGATTGTATTGATAATATGATTTAAATTTAAAAACAAGGAAATTTATTTGTTGATTATTTGTGCAGTACCACTGTGTTTAGCCACTCTCAAACAGTTGTGGTGTGCGGAAACTGCCAGACGGTTTTGTGCCAGCCAACTGGTGGTCGTGCCCGTCTCACAGAGGGCTGCTCTTTCAGGAGGAAGGGAGACTGATGCTGCTACATTAGTACACTTTTGACTCTTAATTATGGGCAAGAGGGAATTTGAGCCTTTATTTCATGGAAGGAGAGAAATGGATGCTTCTTGTTATGTTTCATTATCTAGAATTTGGTAATATTTAATTTTGTTAAGTTTGCTTCATGTGATACTGGTGCGTTTGGGATCTTTCTTAATTAAGTTAGCTGTTTGATGTTATCAATTATCAATTCCATCTTCAAACTTTATTGCCTTTCTTGCTTGGTTACTTTGTACAATTATCAATTAGTTTGGTATTATCTACATGTTATTTTTTATTACACATTGCTATTTTCCCATTTCTATTGCTGGCATGGGCTTGTTCTTATACAGTCGACAGAGAATTAGTATTTGCTCTTGATGAATGAAGAAACGTAGATGTCCATGTTCTTTTTTGCAGTTATAATTGTTTTTTTTTTGTTCTTTAATTCTTCTTGCTTTCTTTTAGGTTTTTAGAGCATTAGTGGTGGGCATTTTTTTTTCTTGGAACCATTTGTTCTTTTCTTCTGTCAGTTTCTGAATATGTTTTTGGAGGAAGCGTCTGTATCTGAATTCATTTTCTTAAACTCTAGTAGCAAATTGTTTCTGCTTTGAATTTCTCTAATGTGGTCCTAGTTGTAATTTTTTCGGTCAATTAAGTACTCTGGATGGGGGAAGGGTAGGATGTAGGAGTTGAGAATTCTTCTTATTACAGGTTAGGAGTAATTGAGGACTGATTCTTATTGTGGGTGTGAAACAAGGGAGAGTTGAATCTTATCAAGGATAACGGGAAAGTGCTCTACAACTGGTATACTCGGCTTCTCATATTGGTTTGGAGTAATTGAGAAGTGAATCATGTTAGGGAAAGGGAAAAATCCAGGACGAATGTTGGCCTGTCATCTTGGTTATTGGAGTAATTGACAGTCGAATCTTACTGTGGGTTTGAAGAAAGTGAGACTTCAATCTTATCAAGGATACTGGGGAAGTATTAGGGATTGTTGGCTTCCTATCATGGTTATGAGTAGTTGAGAGTTGAATCTTACTGTGTGTGTGTGAAGCAAGTGAGAGATCATGGATGTTGGGGAAGTGCGATACTTGGTTTCTTATCTTGGTTAGGAGTAATTGAGTGCTGAATCTTATCATGTTTTGGAGTAATTGAGAGCTCAATCTTATCATGGTTTGGAATAATAGAGAGCTTAATCTTATTATGGTTGGGTGGGGAGCCAGTGCTAGTTGAATTTTACAAGGATGTTGGCGAAGTGCTTAATAATCAGGGATGGGTTAGGTTTAGATTATCTTGGATTTTGAGTGGAAGAGCTGTGTCCCAAACGAGGATGAGGATATTAGGTGTGCTCTCTACATAAGTGAATCTGGGGTAAATTTCAGGGAGTCCGCTTATCATGCATTTGGAGCGAGTGTTGTATCGTATGTGTTGCCAAGTGAGTTGAATACTTTACAATATTATCATACATATGCATTTGGTGCAATTGTTGAATTGTGTCATGGCTGTAAAGTGAGTTGAATGCTCCAGTCTTATCATAAATATGCATTTGATGCAAGTTGAATCTTATCACGAGTGCAGTTGGGTAGAGGACTATTCGTGTTCGTTTTGTGGTGGTGTTTCCCTCGTGTCTTGCCCTTTCTTTATTTTTGTGCTTGATCTATCTTGCCGGTGGTGGTGTGATTATTTGGCTCTCTTGGATGGAAGGCACCCATCCATCCTGTCCTCGATTTGGCCCTAAATACATGAAGAACAGTTGCTTATGCCCCCTGCCCAAGTCATCTCTGAATCTAAGTCGTGAAGACTTTTCTTAATGCTTTACCAGAACCCTCGTTCACGTTTGTCTAGAAACGCCTTGCCGTGTGGATTGTGTCAATGAGCCTTTTGAACTGTGCTGTATTCACTATGAGGATTTGTAAACAAACTATCAAATGACGGTTGTCAATCATTCAAGGTACTTATGTGGAAAATTTGATGTTGCTACTGCTACATCCTCTATCATCAATAATCTTATCTCATCATACTTTTTAGGTTATGATTTTTGAAAAATTGATGACATCCGATGGGGGCATTGACCAAGTAAACGGTTTTTGGCGTTTCGTTCGGACACTTTATATCAATAATTCATGTGACATCTTCCTTCTTGGCTCCACTAGTGTATGTGGCAATCATATCTAGTAAACAAACCCGAAACCAGAGAAATTTGGCTTCAGTATTTCTGCGGCCTAACTTGGCTCTTCAATCAAATCTTCTCTGTAACTTTTTCTTAGTGCTTCTAAAATCTCGTTGGTGCTCTGTAATTTCGGTGGTTTTGAGCATATATTATTATTACTATGGTTAAAAATTAAAATAAATTTTTTGTAATTACGAATATGTATCTTTGTTATTACGAGAATTCGAGTTTGATTATCTACTCTCTCGTCAAGTTAACAAAAATAAAATTATAATAGATGAATTAATGCAAGATCGTGAATTCGTGATATATTAATGCTATGGTCGGCCAATTATTTGTGGGGGCTCTACTCAACGGTATATTAAATTTTGAAGACATTTTTATGTATCCAAGTCCATGTAGGTTTGAGTTCCACCCATCCTCTCATTTTTTTGTGTGTGAACTCCATGTTCTGTCATCAATTCTACCGACCTTTAAAGCAAAAGTTTGAACTAACTTGTGTTCAATCGAGAATTCCATACCTGCAAATGTGAATCGTTTTACTTGATTTTTGATGCTCTTTGCCAAAAGGAAAAAACCAGAGAAGACCCAGGTCAGGCCAGGCTTTGAGTTGGACATGTATATTTTAGTGGGTTAACGTTGATTTGGTCTTCCCGCTGAAAATATATATATATATATATATATATGGCATATAGAGCTAGCTAGGGAGTAGGGAGAGTGCAGCTTCTATGAAGGAGCATCCCAACATTTTCAGACGAGTTCAATTACTTAGATTTTTAGAACTTTCGAAGAGCGCCGAAAAGATTTAAGCGTGTTGTCATCGTTGCCCTTATTGACTCTTTGTTCCCTCTTTCCTCTTTCTCGTTAAATCGGAGGAGGTCGTCGTCTTGCTCTGCGGAACACTTTTGGGTTTACGCTCTCATTGTCTAAACCATAGTCTAGTTACCCTTTACTTGTCGAACTCAGAGATTTCAACAATTTCAGCAACACCCAGGTTTCTGATTGTGCAGATTGTTAGGTTTGTTGGTTCCTCGGATTATCAAAACCATGTCTTGTTTGACAGCAAGAACAGGGAGGCAGAGACAGCGGTACGAGGATCAATTGAGGCTTGTTTCAGGGTGAGCACTACTCATCATTCCTCACTATTTTTTTGGTTTCATTTTTCCATTTCTAGGAACCTAACTGTGTTCACAGATTTCTTCCTTCCATTTTATCCCTTTTCCTTTTCACACAAGTCTGCATTATTAGCTTAATTTTTTTATGGTATAAGTTTAATTGTGTATGCAAATAATTGGAAGTTTGGAAAAAGTTTTCTTTGGAAAAAGTTTTATTTGGGTCCCAATGGTTGTTATCAAGGTCCATTGCTAGTGGCCTAAGGTACTTGCAGAGCTGGGCCTGAGCATTGACAATAATACAGTACTGCTTTTATTTTTATTTGCAGTATGTTTTTTCCACTGTTCTCTTGGATATTTTTTGGTTGACAATATTCCCTTGTAAATATGACATTAGTCAGTTGTTAACTATATATGTCCTCTAATACTGAAATCTTCTCACTGAATATCATAATTTATTGCATATCAAGAACAAAAGTTGTACTTAAAAAAAACGATAAACTACTGGTTAGTTTTTCATGAATAGTGCAGGAAAATGCTGCAAAATATGCAATCTTTTCTTTCCAACATAATCGATTCAGTGCCTCCTTTTGGCTTTCATTATCATAAATTAGCAGCAAGTCTTTGGTTAGTGGATTTATTTTTACACCAATTAATTGGCATCAGCATACTTATAGAAACATAACATAACATAACCTCTGCTATGGTTCAATGGACGCCTTCCTCTCAATGATTGCGTGAGCATAACTACTCAACTACGCAGAGAGTGTGAGGGATTGGAATGTTAATTCCAAGATTAAAACCTTTTATGGCTTGTGAAATATTGGTGACTCGTGGAAGCATGGTTCAGTAGCATGTCACCATAACTTGTTCATTCTTTGTGTTGGTTCTTCCCTGTCTTTGCTCTGGATATCCCTGTGTTGATTATGTTCTCCTGAGCACCACCATCTCTCTCCGAGAGTTTAGTGGGGATTGTATTTCCATTTCAATAAGCTATTCTGTTACACTCGTTGGAATGTTTTGAGGGACTTTTGGATCTAACTTGTACTCATTTGGTGGGGGGAAAAAAAAAGATGTATTCCTTATAGGTTTGGAAAGACGGTTGGGAGTAGCAATTGCAATGTAGAGAAAAAATTGCTTGTTCTCATGATTTCTTCACCAAATCGAGATGATCTCGTGTTTCCAAAGGTATATATCTTCCTTCCTGCTTTATTTGTTTCGTACTTAAAGCTCTACTGTGATGGAATATTGACCACAGCAACGCTTGCTCATGATCAGGGTGGATGGGAGAATGACGAAACCATGCATGAAGCTGCATGTCGTGAGGCCTTAGAAGAAGCAGGAGTGAAGGGAGTTCTTGGTGTAGGTTTCTCTTCCCTGCTTGGTAACAGGCATGGACTCTTTGTCTCTGTAATGTTTAATTCATGCTATAGAAATTTGTAATTGGATCTCTACCTGTAGGGATTTTCCGCCTCACCATTTCCACCTGTAACTTTGCTGTATGGACTAGTGGAGAGTGGGGTTAATTGCATTTTCTGAAAGTCTCTTAAAGTTTTGGAATCTGTTTGTGGTTTCACCCAATTTTCCTTTGTACATGTTTAAAGTGATTACAGACCGTCTCATGCATATGATGAGACTGAAATGCTTCTCTACACAGAATTGAAACCCCGACTCGCCTAAACAAATCAAATTTCATGTTTGCTTCAGGAAACTCCACTAGGAAAATGGGAGTTCAGAAGCAAGAGCAAACAGAACAATGGCAGCCTGCAAGGAGGTTGTAGAGGTTACATGTTTGCACTAAGAGTTACTGAAGAGCTCGACTCCTGGCCCGAGCAGGCCAGCTATGGAAGGAAATGGGTGAGTTGTAACTGATGTATATTTTCATCCACCATAGGAAATACAAGAAATAAGAAACATGAAGGTTAGACCGTCTGCTGTTGAAACTTGAAAAATAACATTGAAACTTGAGAGAGAACATTTACTATAGAATCTTGAAATATGACATCAGTTTTGCTAACAAGTTCTGTGCTTTGGTTATTATAATTGTGGACTTGAATAAAGAAGATTTCATCTTCATAATCATCTTTGAAACTTTAGACATACACCAGTTTTGCAAACAAGTTTTGTGATTCAGTTATTATAAGTGAGAGCTTAATATTTATTGAAGACTTGGTTGGTGCCATTTTCAGGTTACCATAGAAGACGCATTCATATTCTGTCGGTATGACTGGATGCGAGAAGCTCTAAGAAAACTTTTGACAGTCCTCTCAGACAGCACGGAAAATGGCTCGATAGAAGAACCGGACGAACTTCCTCTGAGGCCAGTTATCTCAGAAGTCGGATCGGAGCATCAAATGTCATCACCATCCGGCTGCTTTACTAGTCATTCTAGTGTTCAGCAGCTCGCAGCTTGAAAATTCAAGTATCAAACGCATTGTACACAGGGTTAATGAATCGATCATGTATAAATCAAATCAGAGCAAAACCCTTGTATAAAAGTTCCCATTGTATTCGTTGTTGCATTTTTTTTTTATGGTAATTCTGTTTCACCTGTAAATAAATCAAGATCAATAGAATGAACAGTTGGTTTCTCTTGTACTCATTTTTGTTTTGAAACAATCTATTAAGCTTCTGGGATAATGATGGCCACATTAACCAAAGCAGAACAAAGCACAATCTCAAAGTCCGGGAATGATCTACATGCCACGACAAGAAAAATTCAAACCTCCACTCGCTCCTCCCTCGAAAACATTCACTCTTTTGCTGGTTTTAATATTCCTTCTGGTTTAGTTTAACATTGAAGGCTATGGATTAGAGAGACCATTAGAGCAAGGTGGCATTAAAAATGTGGGAGATAAAGGAGAAGAAAAAGAATATATGACCAAATGGGAAAGGATCAAAGGACGACCGTGTGCTTAATTAACAAGTCTAGCTAGCCTAGCTTTGATAAAGGCTTTTGTTCCATGTTACACGGGGAGGGTTGGTCCTTAATTTGACTTCTCTATACCCTTTAATTTCTTTCCATCCATCACATCTTTTTACTCAAATGATCTGTTTTATTTGAGCCTTGGAAGTGGAGATTCATGGGATTCACAAATGCTTTGGCCGTTGTTTGAGTTTTCTTGACTTTTGACACCTTTGCTTTCATCAAAGTACTATTCATCAACTTGGTTCTTATCATCTTCTTTCATCAAGAAGATTAGATCGCGTTGTTTCCTTTAATCACTTTTTTACTATGTTTTGTTTTTACGTACTGTATATGAGAAATAATTATAGGACTAGCTGGGGGGGGGGGGGGTTGTTCTTCCGTTAGTTTTTTTTTCTCCCATTTGGACTAGGAAGTGTTTTTTTTTCCTAATGATATCTTAATATTTTTTTTATTTGATGGAGGAAGGAACTACACCAACAAACTAGAGGTTAACATTTTTTTATACAACATTTAACAAAAAACATAAAAGATAAAAGAGCACTAAAGGGGAGTTTGTTGTTCTAGTATCAACTTCTTCTAATGAAGTGACCAAAATCTATTAAGGTGGCTATCGTGAAATATATGCTTATCTGTGAACATGACTAAAAGATATGTCCGTCCTCAAAAAATTGATCGAGCTAGCCAAATACATCTGCAATCAAATTTTTGTGCGCCAAGGAGGAAATTTTTTTTCTTTTTCTTTTTGGGTAATTCTGTCAGTTGGAATCTTCAGGTAACCTTGCACAAGTGCTTTTGACAATCCCTTTCGAAGAGCAAAAGCTTAGCATACAGTATGTTATTCCGGCCTTAGAGATGAGCATGGATCTCTCCTGAAATCATTCAAAGTTAACTTAAACTCACCAAGAAGCAGGATATGGTTTCCAATAGATAGTTATGGTTGTTCGGGTGGGGGCATACCGAGCCATGCAGCCGATTTACATGGATCAGTAATGTTTTTTTTTTCAATATATGCAAAATATTTCAAAATTTGAATTTTTCATGCCAGTATGCATCACATTTTTTTTCTTTCTATATGTATTTGATATATTTTTTGTGCAAATATAATCTTATTTGTAATTTTAAATTCACATGCAAGTTACGCATGCATGCATAACATGAAGAATTGTAAATTGTCTTACTTAATTTTATTTTTATTTTATTCAAAAGGAGGAGGAATTGGAACTCAAGATTTTATCAAATAGTTATCTTTCAAAATGATCAAGACTATAGATTTCTCTAAATCAATAGGTAGTTGGTATGTTCTACAGTTCTACATATGTGCAGATCAGATTACATGTCAATACATCTATATAGACAAATTAAGCATACATGCATGATCAGATTACATGTCAATACATCTATATAGCAATCAAGACTGATATCATTTTAATTAAACAACCTAACACCCTAAAACTGAATAGTACGTACGTAATAGCACGCTTACTTTAATATACTCTCACATTAATATGATTATCAAAGTAAATGGAACACACATGGGTTGTTCATTCATGCCTGAAATTCTTGAATATTAATTTGTTTTTTACGATTAATGATTGCGAAAACGATGGAAGTAGTAACTGTTAGTTTAAGACCATGTAGCTTAGCCTATGATTACAGACACTGACTAGCTAGATAGACTGTGAAATCTGTCATCACAAAACCATCGATTTCAGATTGGAGAAAGTTACTCTGGAGCTAGAGAATCTCTTTCTCTCTATCTGTCTGAATTAGTGAATTCTTTAATTAAAATGGATTCGAAGCTATATATAGTTCTGTCAGTCATGAGTCAATAGGGATCATATCTTAGTCAAATAGCACCACATATAATAAAATTTGCCAAATGTCTAAAAAGAATACACTGTTAGATTCTTAATGCTTGATATATTTGAATAATGCTACTATTAAATCATCAATAAAGCCTTCTTTGGCCAATATCCATAGACCCACCTACTTAAATTCAGAGTTCTGTCCATCACCATGGACCAATTTCTAGCTCTACTTGGAGCTTTTCACATTGTACGTTGATCATAAATGATCTCCATGCATGCATGGTAGTTAATCAATTAATTAAGTTATATATATATATACATATATGTGTATATGTATCAGCCCATTTGCCCTAATTTTTTACAGAAATTTCTACTCTCATTAATGAAGATTGTGATCATGATTAACATAATGTAAAAAGGCTCATATTAGATTTTAAGGTTACTCGAAAGGCCATTCTGGTATTGCCGGCTTTAGACCATTAGGCCATTGATATTCAGGACCTGGGAAAAAAAGAGTAAACATAAATATATATATATATATATATATATATATATATATAGATTATAGAAGCCAACGTGTTAACCCACTTCAAGTCTTCAAACTTTTTATTAACTTGCGTGTTTGAACAATTTCTGATATTTAGGGTTTACGATAATAGTTAGACTGTACGTATGAATTATATGATTAATATGATATCAGAGTCTTGAGTGTTTAAATTGCCCGAAAGACATTAAACCATAGTAATTTGGAACTCAAATTATAACACAAAGGTATCCAAAATGGGTGCATATATATATACTTATTCCCTATGATCAAAAGGAAAACGGATTTCAAATTCAGACAATTATTATAGAGATAAAAGCTCATTAGTACTGAATTTACAAGCACCCCTATATTGATCGTGAGATGGCGATGAATATGCCTTGGACATTGATGGTTGTGTTTGAGATTAAGTTCATTGCAATTAGCACAAGTCACAAGTACTTCTCTAAATTTATTTTAAAGGATAAGACAGAAGACTGTGGATCTGAACTACCCACCTTCAATAATTTACACTAAGCTGACTATATGTCTTCATTAAGGTATGAAATCCTAGTACTTTTCTTTCTAGTTTTCGTTATCCACAAAGCCAATACATTGGTCTTGAATTGGAATCAATTAATTCGAAAACTACAATAATTACATGCACTAAAATATATATATCTTAAATTAAAAGTGAATTTACATATACTGTGTACCGAAAGGCCAATTAGGCAATTAGTAATGCCATGGGGTCCTCCATTTGGGTCAATATATGTAATTTAAAGGGTCTTTTCTAGTGATTGTTTTCTTCAAAAAAATCCTCTTCAATTTAAATTAACAAATAAAACCCTCTTATATCTACAAGTTATTTTATTAAGTAGCTAGGTCTTTCTAGTGATTGTTTTCTTCAAAAAAGCTATGCCCTTTGTGTCCCTCTCTCACATGCAACCCAACATGGCTTTCCCTCATTTGGACGTCTATGCGTGTTCATAAGGATGCTCAAAACTCAGCTAAGAAAAAAAAGAAAGAGGAAAAAGCCATTTCCATGGAATTAAACAAATTAGAAAACGAAGCCTTTTGGTCTGAAAGTTGGGAAAGGGGTTGTGGAACATATCATTATATTAAGCTCAAAATTGGATGCACGTGGCTGAGATAATTATATTCCCCGATGTGTTCCATGTACGTAAAAGTCTCCATATGCATTGTATAAGAGTAACATGATGATCCATACGTTTGTTTGCCGATTATATATAAGCAATGTTATCTTATCCTATTGTTTAATATAGATGTATTCAGAAAATTTCCTCTATAAAAAAGTTCTTCAATCCATTCGTATATTTATTTATCTTTCAGTTATTTTATAGAGTAACTTTCTCGTAACTCTCGAGAAAAATTGTCAAATGAACAAAGTGATTGCTCATGCAATTTAATGGGTACGTATACAGAACATTGAAGGGAAGTGAACACTTTCATTGCCTCTCAATCTAATTATGCATTCAAAGTTTCAAATAAAAGTACATACCTAACCAATTTGTTTGCATTATAACAAAACTGCATATATATATATATATATATATATATATATATATATATCTCAACAAAAAAACATTTATATAATATGATAACTCGGGAACACGTCATTCTTAAAATGATATCGTTTTTAGTATACTCTGTATGCATGTAATTCAATACGATACTACTAGTATTTTTGAACTCACTCTATAATAGCTAGTTTCATGATTCAAATTGTCTATAATTTTGTGATAAAATGTATTTACACTAAAATCAGTCATGTATTATTGAAAAAAATAATAATATTGTGATTGGAGATTTGGAGATTATGCTCGAAAGTCGAAATGATAAAGGTGGTATTAAAATGCCTGTACATATAATTGCATAGGGATGACCAATGATGGGTACTGACAATTGAATGATCATATGGGAATGAATGATAATTAGATTTTTGATGCATGTATTGAGCAATCATATGGTGCAGGTTAGTCTTTTTGCAGAGCTATTCAGGTTTTGGATTAAAGCTCTTTCTGACGCGTGCATGCTCATAATATACCGGTGATTTGATTACTACCACAATAATCCATGATTAAATTGATTAATTAGTACATTATTATGATCATATATTCAACTGCTTAGACTTCTCTCTTCCTCTCAAGGTCACATGCGAGCAAACTTTAGGTTAGATATGATGCTCAGAACTTTTGGTCAGTACCTACTATATTTAATCCAATATATTAAAATGAAACTTCATAATTAACAACATAAGCTTGCAACAAAAAGTTATATATTGAATTGAATCGGTACTTGAACAATAATGGCAATAAGTTGCTAATCATGATTCATGCATACTACATATGTAAACATAAGTTATTGATAGTGTAATACTTGCATCTCTTATTCCATAGATTTTTGCAAAAGTGGAATAAGATCTTGTGATGATGGTTTTTATTTTTAATGTTGACATTGCAATCGTTTTGTTCAAACCAGCCTGTTGTCAATTTGGTTTCAAGAGTACAACTGTACAAGCATTTTAATTTTAGAGTTTAGCATTAAGAGGATCTTTTTGGACCAAACTTGTAAATTTGTCACATAACTCTTTTATTTCAGTCGAGTCTGCAAGTCCGTTCCATGATCTAACAAGTTAATTAGTGTAAATTTGTCTATATTAGAAAGATAAGCACACAATCAACAATTCAACATAAAAAAGATGAACAAGAACTATACAGTACATCTATGTAACCAAACAAAAAAAATGCTTCTGTACGTGGTTTAGGGTTTTAATTAGTCTTGCAAATTAAATAAACGAGGAAGGAGGAGATTACAGTCAGCAGCAGCAGAAGAGCTGAACAGGCCAGGGTGCCTCAGCCATGGATGATTCGCTTATGGCATGAGTTTATGATGTCACCCACAAAATATGGCCCCAATTATTTCATGCGTGAGTGACTCATGAGATTGCTCATCATTAATTTGCTGAGAAATTATATTTTCTTTGATCAAGGGCATTTCTGGTAATTAACACACAAAATATTTTATTGCAAAACTAATACTATAACATCTAATTAATCATAATTAATTAGTCGATAAATCTCCTTATTTAAACCCCTAACATGCAACAGCCTACAATCATTCCCTTAGTTACTACTACTGCTCTATCCAATTCCAGACAAACCAAACTAAGAGTGCTGTCCTTTTCTCCGCAAACCCACCTTTCTTTTTCATCAAACCCATCAGTCAGTTACTAACTGCGACCTTCTCTCTCTCTCTCTCTCTCTCGCGCTCTCTTTCCATGGAGTACTTCACCAACTCATCGTCAAAAGGCGGCAACTCTCCCTCCTCCTCTTCCTCGAAGTCCAAGAAAAAACCACCACAACAACAACAACAACCTCAGCAGCAACAGCAACAAGAGACGAGGTTCCTCGGAGTGAGGAGGAGGCCGTGGGGCCGGTACGCCGCCGAAATAAGAGACCCTTCGACCAAAGAGAGGCATTGGCTCGGAACCTTCGACACGGCCGAGGAAGCTGCCCTGGCCTACGACCGAGCCGCCCGCTCCATGCGCGGCTCCAAGGCCCGAACCAACTTCGTCTACTCCGACATGCCGCACGGCTCGTCCGTCACCTCCATTATCTCACCGGACGAATCGCAGCGCGACATGTCAGCCTTCTTCACTGCCCCTCCCCAAACCCAAACACAGATGATGACAAACCAGAACAGCCAGCAGCAGCAGCAGCAGCAGCAGCCATTCTTCTCTCAGGACCCGTTTGACGCCTACCCTTTTTCGGGCGGGTCGTATGGCGTTGGCTCTTACGGACCCGGTTCGGGTTGTGGTGTTGCTGATGGAACCGGGTCTCATGACAATGAGCTACCACCTTTGCCTCCAAGTGTTTCCTCCACTTGTTACGGGCCTGGGGAAGTCATGGGCTCGGACTTTTATGGGTTCTCGGAGCCTACTACCACAAATGGGTTTGATTCATTGACGAGTGGGTCTTACATGGGCTTCGACTCGAATGAGTTTGTGCAGCACAGCCCACTCTTTGGGAGCATGCCACCGGTGTCGGATTCCGGCATCGATGGCTTTGATCTCGGTTCATCATCTGCCTATTTTTATTAGCTTGTTATCTTCGTCTACTAAATCACTCTCAATCTTCAAGTGTGCTGTTTTCTTTTTTCCTCCCACTTGTTTTGTTTTTGTGTTGGGCTAAAGCCTAAACCCTAAAGGCAATGGCTGCCTTGATAATATATATTGTACTGGATATGGCCGTTATATATATTTCGAGAATTTGAGCTTCTTCGGAGGTGTAAATGTCAAGTTTTGGTTATTCATGTTCATACATGAAGTTTCTTTTTTGACGCAACAAAGAATTTTGATGGTACGAGAAAAAATCATGTAGCCCAACATTTCATGCATGAGACTAATTGACTAATGAGATAGTGATAGTTACTAAAGAAAAGAAAAATAAAAAGAGCACAAGACCACAACTAGGAATGGAATATATAACACTATATATAATAGTCTTTTTTTTTTTTGAAACCATAATAGTCTAGTATGTGCAAGGAGGGTTTAGATTTGAGACCCTTTGACATTTTGAACAGCGAAAATTCTTCGGTGCACGGCGTGCAAATGCACGACGCGATCTGAGCAGTCCAAATGTTAAGAAAAAATAATAACTTATTTTTCTAACCCAATTTAAACGGCTCAGATCGCGTCGTGCATTTGCACGCCGTGCACCGAAGACTCTCTCAACATGTTTTAAGCTAGGATGGTTCTGCATGCACAAATCGACTGTGCAAGTCTCGTCTAAGGACTTTACTACAACCTCAACTTTTTCCCTAACCTATGTGGTAGGCTAACATGCAATTAGAAAATAATGTGTGAAAGAAAAAAGTTCAAACAAATTTAACAAACCACCGGGAAAAGAAAAATATTCACTAAAATCTAACCGTATAATAATTCTAGTGTTGGAAGCATTTAATTTAAACCAAAAAAATTTAAACATTGAAATTTCGATCCTAAGTTTTTAGAGTACTATCGATAATAGATTTCAAAAACTACATTAGGTGTCGAAAGTTATCTTCAGTAAAACATGCAAATGAAGCAAAATTACTTGCTATAGCATACAATTTTTAGTGAAACATATTTATTGATTTTTGTCCCCAAATCGCTGGCAAAAATAAATGCGTATTGCGAAATGTTGAGTTAGCATGTGCGGATTTGTGGTTGAGCTCCAACCCAAGTTCGATCCCCGCTGCCAGCAATCCTGTAAAAGCTCCCTTGTTGGGAGTGTTGGTGGGTGATCTAGAAAATGTCCTGCATAATTCCATACCGGTGGGCTGGGCTGGGACACTGTCCAGTTTCGTAAGACCTATCGGGTTAAGGTCGTAGGTTTGCCCTGACCCTGGTAATGTAAGGAAGCCTCCTTCCTACCTAAACTTTTTTTCACCAAAAAAATAAATAAAATAAATAAATAAATAAAGACTGACGTCGTGGTGATCCATCATTGTCTTGGTCAAACTGGAAACACTCGAAATGAAGAGGGAAAGGGAATGGCCGGCAAGTGCGTGAAGTAATGACTGACGTCATAGTCTTGGTCAAAATGTAAAAAAAAAAATATAACACCCAATTATGTTCAATGAAGAGTCAGAGACCATTTCATATGTTCATACGTAGCAGTCGTCGTCGTCGTTGCCACCGCAGAGACGCAAACACGGCAATTGGAAAAAGGGTAAGTCAGTTTTATATAAATTCCCAAGCTCATTAGCCAAATACCCATCAATTTCAACATCACAATGAAACTTGGAAGCAGTCTTGCCCATGAAAATTTCAAAGCAAATGCATGCTTACGCTTTTGACGAGTGCTTAGTTAATTTCTCAAGCTAACTTATGTACTTGTTCTAGGGTCAAGTCAAATTCAAGACCCTGCTAGCATAAATGCAGATGCAGCCTTCAAGCTTTTTGGGTTTTCAATGTATGTTTCAGTAAAAGATAATGAAATTGTTTGTGCTTCGTCTGATTGTGACCAGTGTGAGAAAATTCAACAAGGACCCTAATATATACAAAATAGAAGAACCGTGAGGACTCTCAAAGTCTTCAACTTGACGTTTCTGGTTTCACTTGCTATCTCTTCGTTCTTCTTACCTTGTTCAGAAACCAAAGCTGAGCTCTTTTGCAGCTTAATTTCTTCCTGAGCTCTTTTGGGGTTCAGAGTAGTTATCTGCTTCTACCTCCTTGCCATAGTGTGAAGAACTCAAACAGAGACTTGAAGAGGAATTTGAAAGATACAACTTGCAATATCAATTTCAACTGTGATGAATTTGGTCAACCAATGAGGTCAGGATTCACTTGGAACTTTCTCTTTTGCTTTTAATTATGTGTCTTGGTATTTTGGGCTTTGTCTTGTGATGAAGTTTTCAATTATACATACATCCAATAAGTGTCTAGTTCTAGTAAATGTATGAAATGATTTGTTGTGATTTTCATCTCTGTTGTAGTAAAAGTGAAGGAAATATCTAAGAATCCATCACAGAATTCCCCCAAAAAGAAAATTTAAAATTACATATGATGATATGAAACAGATTAGAGTGGATTGGAGTCTCGTCTGGAACTGATTTTAGTTTTTAGGGAGATTATGGGTCTTCCCAACAGCCATTACTATTCTAATTGTCATTATAATTGTTTTGCAATGCACCTTAACTCTCAGAGTTCTTATATAAATTACTTCATACATGCAGGATTGCTGGTCTGATACCCATAGAATTGTATGGGGGTTATATTGGAATCGACTGATATAATAAGAAACTAGTGAAACTTGGAATAGATATCATAAATTTAGCAGAAACTAGAAAATGTCTGGACTGGACTTCAGTATCGGAACGGGGGATGTAGGATATGCAGTACTACAGGAATTATGGAACAAGGTGGCAGTTCAGACCATGGGGCTCGTTAGTGAAACAAAGGATGTGTTGTTTGAAAAGGACAGCTTCTTGGAGTTCTCCAGGAGTATTTCTGAGCTGAATATCCTACTCAGCAGCTTAGATGCCCAGAAGGTTGAAAATGCACTTGGTTTAGAGTCCACGAGAGCTGCATTGACAACATTGAACCAGCAGTTGAAGAAAGCAAGCAAGATCATTGAAGATTACAAATGTGGAAGCCGCCTCCGTCTCTTGCTTAAATCTCACTCTATCCTCTTGCAGATGGAAGATGTAGCTAAAGATATTGCCAAGACTATCTCCTCATTTCAGCTGGTCAATCTTAATATTGCGCTGAACTTGAATACTATGAGTAACCAGATCATCAACAATCTGGGATCAATGGAATTCAGGTCAGCAGCTGCAACAGAAAAAATTGCTTCAGAGATGGAGAATTCAATATCAGAAAATATGAAAAATAGAGAGAATGCTAGAAAGCTCCTGGAGAAGATTGCCGAAGCCGTTGGTGCTAGGCCAAATGCATCCTTGGTACAAAATGAGTTGGCGCTTCTGAAGCAAGAGAAAGAAGAGATGGAAGCTCAAAAGAAGCAGGTGGAGGCACATCAGCTATCTCAACTGATTGAATTCCTTTACAGTACCGAAGTCGTTACAAGACCAGTTGATGAGGAAACAGCCTCTACCTACCACCAGCAATACCCAATTGGTTCATTCATATGCCAATTGTGCGAAAAGATGATGACAGACCCAGTAGCAGTTCACTGTGGCCACAGCTTTGAGAGGGAGGCAATTCAAGAACACTTCGGACGGGGAGAGAGGAACTGCCCCACCTGCAGACAGGAGCTTTCATCTCTAGAGCTCACGCCTAACCTTTTGCTTCGAAACTCTATAAAAGAATGGAATGAGAGAGACATGGACTTAAAATTCCAAGCTGCAGTGACTGGAATCAAATCAGATGACCACTTGAGACAGGACAAGGCCTTGGAGGACCTGCAATTTTTTTTGGAAATGCCTAGATATGCGACCAAAGCTGCAGAGGAAGGACTTGCAACAAAGTTGGTGGTAATCTTAAAAGATGATAGGGTAAATGCTGGTGCAGCATTAAATTGCCTCTACTGTCTAGCTAAACACAATGATGATCAAAAGGTAAAAGAAATAGAAATATCTTGCTGCTTGTCCCAAATCCATTTCAATGTTTAATCTATTTTAGCTGTAAGTGGTCTTGGTTCTTCGACTTTCAGGAAGCCATTGTCAGAGCAGGAGCCATTCGCAGAATTGTGAAGCATATCTGTAAAGGTGGAAGTGAATGCCATGCCCTTGCAGTCTTGTTAGAATTGTCCGAAAAGGAAAGCCTTGCAGAAAAGATAGGAAATACAAAAGATTGTATTCCTCTTGTGGCTTCTTTACTTCATATAAATAACCCAGATGTGTCTCAGAAAGCTAGTAAGGTGCTGCAGAACCTCTCCTCCAACATCCATTTCGTTGTCAAGATGGCCGAAGCAGAACACTTCCAACCTTTTGTAGCTCGCTTCAACGATGGTAAATGATATGCCTGATGTCAATCATAGTTTATGTACCTTTCTACGCTTCAACCCCTTGTGTTTCATTTTGCAGCCGCCCAGGAGACAAGAACACTGATGGCTGCAGCCTTGGTAAAGATGCAACTGAAGGAGAATAACATTGATGACTTAAGAGAACAGCAATTTATCCACAATTTGATTCAGATGCTTGCTTCCAGCTCCCCAGCATCCAAATCGGCTTGCCTAAAATGTATCAAGAAACTTGTAGCATACCACAAGATCATAGAGCGCCTTCTAGAAGACGCTGTTACTGTACCACATTTGCTTGGTCTTATCTCGTTTAACAAGTTTGATCCACACTTGAAACAAGAAGCTGCTGAGATTCTTGCTAAACTGATTGGAGATTGTCAGCAGTTTGAGCATCCAAAATATCAGGGCTTGCAAGAACTGCAATCCAAGCACAATGTTAGTCTATTGTTGGAGATTATAACCAGTGCTGAAGATCAAACCAAGATTCAGTTCTTACACCTACTAGTTGAGCTAAGCTCTAAATCAGAGATAGCCCGTGATTTAATACGAACAGACAATGATGCAATTGCTAAACTCTTTTGTTCCCTTTACAGCGACCATCCTGAAGTGAGAAGGTGGGCAATGAAGCTTATATATTGCATATCCGAAGGTCATCCTGATGGAGTTCCACTACCACCGTCCCCTGCAAAAGAAACCGCCATTACCACCCTAGCAACTATCCTCATTAATTCACCAGATGTTGAAGAAAGGTCTACTGCTGCAGGAATTATCAGCCAGCTTCCTCGGAATGATAGCAGTATTGACGAGATGCTCCAAAAATCAGAAGCACTGAAAGCCATTCATGGGGTAATTTGCAGCATGGATGACGATATTAGTGGGAACATAGGAATGATAGGATCTTCCAACCAAGGCACATGTCTACTGGAGAATGCTCTAGCAGCCCTGTTACGCTACACAGAACCCTCCAAGCCTGAGCTTCAGAGGCAATTGGGAAAGCTTGAACTATACCCATCACTAGTTCGTGTTCTGACCCGAGGCAGCTCACTCGCTAAGCGGACAACAGCCACTGCACTTGCTCAATTATCCCTGTCCACCAGCCGGTCATTCTCTGATGAAACCATCATGGCACAACAAACCACGCACTCCATGCCTTTCTTTCGCAAGTATGTCCCCAATATGTGGTGCTGCTCAGCATTATCACATAATTTGGGTTCATGTTCTGTTCACGGTGATGCTTGTTCACCAAGAGATACCTTCTGCCTGGTCAAGGCAGATGCGGTGAGGCCACTTGTGATGACTTTGAGTGACACAGAGTCCGGTGTGGCAGAGGCAGCTCTAATGGCACTAGAAACATTGCTAATCGACCACAGCAGGCGATCACAATCAACTGCTGCCATCGTGGACAGTCAGGGTGTGGCAGCCCTTCTACAAGTCTTGGACAAGGGATCTGTATCTGCCAAAACCAAAGCATTGGACCTCTTTCAGAAGATCCTAGTACATACAACGATCAGTGTACCATTAATGCAGAAGTTTGAGAGGATCCTCATCCAATTTCTCCAGGATGATGAACTTAAGAAAAAAGCAGCTTTGGTACTTAGGCAGATGGGAATCATCCCAGAGCAGTCCTCATATTTCTAATTCTCTTAGTTATCATGATGGATACTAGAGAACGTAAGAAGTTCTTTGCCGCGTACAGACAGTGATCGGGAACAGATTGATTGTAGATACATGTATTATATCGTCGATTTGATTCATTTGCCATTTTTGTCTTGTGCAGAAGCTGCACCAGGTGAGATAATGACGATTAAACTAAGTATAGAATTCTCCAAGCACATACCAACTCTTTAGTTAGTTTTTGGCAATAAATTTTGATGAGGCATGAATTGTGAAAGCAATAACTAGCTGTGACTTTAGTAGTGTACAGTGTACTCATACTTTCTGAATATACCATCACACATAATCTTTGATCTCTCTTGTTATGGACTCATGGCCTTGTACACTTTGTGTTCCATAGATATGTGAAAACAATTAGGTGGTATTCTGCTTATAGATTGTATTATATATCAGCAATTAATAGGCTAACTTAGTATTTTGATTTAACAGAAGAAAGATAGTTACAATATTTGAAGATAAACGAGCAACAGATTAAGGTAAAGATCGATATGTTGCCAATAGGATTATAGGCGATTTACTTTAAAAATAGTTGCCGCATATTGCAGAGATAGATGGATTGAGAGGCTGTAAGTAGTCATGTTAATGGGAGCAAAGGTGACCAATTCTCAGAAACCCCTTGCTATATTTGTAAGGAAAATTACCCAAACCTCCAAATGTGGATTTTTTTTTTCTCCCATTTGTATATATATAGCTAGCATTGGATTTGGCTGTTGACCAAGCAAAAGCCTCGAAGAAGCCTCCGCAATCCCTATATAAGTATGACCAAAGCATATTCATCGATCTTAAAAGACAAATAGCACTAGTAATATATATCCATCCCCATATACGTACTTGAAGAACATGGCTTCAAGAGCAGCGGTAACTTCCTTCAGATCACATATATATGGTTCATTTCCTTATTTTGTTGCCAAGTTTATTGTGTTTTTTTTGGCTGATCGGTGAAATGATGAATCTGAGGATGCTGCAGAATTACTGGAGGTCCATGCTGACCCAGTTGGGAGAGAAGCGGTCGTTTGCAACCTCATCCATCCCCAAGATGAAACCATCAACCATACATGTTTCTTCTCTATCACATAAAGAGAAAAAACTACTTGACAAAGTGGATACAAAGTATTAATTCCATCTCATTAATTCCTCGAATACGCTATATGCCGATCTGTCTATTATTTAAGAAAAACGCCTTTTATAATCTAGTTGATGATGATCCGATAGTATATTTCTCCACAATTGGTACATATATTGACCCCCAAATTAAGATAAGAAAAAAGCACTCTCACACCAATGTGTAAGAATTTCTACTCAACGATTATTCGTTCCAATGGTTCCATGCATCAAAATTTAATTACTCTTCACGTTATCAAATTTAATTTGGATAATTGCATGCCTAAATTAAAATAGGGCTTGGCTAGGGATTATGTTTCATTTTAGTAATTAATGTGGGTTGGGTTATAGCTGTTAGTACGGTGTCCGCTTTAGTTTCATAATTTTTGACTCGTTGCTTTTGATGTCTTGTTGAATTTGGCATCTTTATGATCTTATACGGTTGAAGTTTAATTATCTAATGAAACCGGTTTATTTGTTCGAAAAATAATATTATAGGGCTCACCGCATGAAGGCTGAGAATACACCAATTTATATGGTGTTTGGATTGGTTGCGGCGGCAGTGGCAATAGCAATTCACACTGCGAAACAGCAGCTGGTGCATTCCCCTGTCGTCAATTTCCGGAAGACTAAGAGGGAATCGGTACCGGAGGTGGAGGACCCCGATGCTGTTATCAGCTCTGCCGACAAGTTTATCAACAAGTCTTTCCTCAGGAAGGTGGCTCATGTCCAGGACGACACCCGCACCCTCCATGACCCATCCCGCCCTAACCCTTTTACTGCGTACGTTCCTAGCTAATTAAAGCCTAGTAATATATTTCCTTATTTTTTCTAATAACATATACGTTCATCGTTTATTACGTACTGATTCAAAATTAAGATGATGGATTACAATTTACAAGCTAGCTTAATGAGGCTGTTGGTTGAAACTTGCAGGCCACGCAAGGCGGAGACTCTCAAGTCTGTTGGAGTGGAGCCAAAAGGTCACTATTAATTCAGAATTTTTGTTGTCCCTCCGGCCATGTCAGAAGTATGATGATCGATCGTATATGATAATTCCACGTGTCTCTGAGATTTCTATCTGATCTCAATGCTCTAGTTCTGTTAAGAGTGTGATCAATTAGGATGAGTGCATGACTGCATGGTTACTTTGTGAATAGCATTTTCGGTCGCCATTTGTTTATCTCTGTCCATAATTTTTGGTTTAATGTATGTACAAATTCTTACGTCAAGAGGCCTTCCTGATCACTAGTAAATCAGATATGAGAGCCTTCCATTTTCCCTTGTTTCTTGGGTTGTAATATATTCTAATAAAAACAGAGACACCGTATGTTGCTTTTCTAACTATAATTTTTGGTGCGTCTTTAGCTAGAACTGATCCTAGGGGTAAAGCTACAATATCATTGAAGCCTCATTCAAGACTTATATATCTTTCTTATATTAATTTTGTTGTTTAACCCTAATTCTCTAAACATACTGGGAATAATGTAAACTTCATGATATATAATTTTAATGGTGAACCTAAGAATTCACTCTCTTACAATTAACATATTCTCACTATCTAACTGTTTACGTATGTATTATAGCATAATATAGAGATTCTCTATGCAAAAATCAATCAAGTTAGAGACTTTTTTTTCACTTGTTTATATAAAACTAGAAAGAAAACACACACACACACACACACACACACAAATTGTGTGTATTTATTTATTTTTAAAATAAAATAAAATAAACCATGTAGAAAACATGGAGTTTGAAGTTTTAGGGAGGGAGAGAGATTTTAGGGAGAAATAATTTTTTTTTTCTATGGGTGTGGGAGTTAGAGCCTTAGAGATGTGAAAGTGTGTAGTTATATGCAGTTTCAAAAAGTCATTTTTATTAATTATTTATTTATATTTTGATCTTTTTATCTCTAATGATTAAAATAATATATATAATTATTTAATTTATAAGGGTTATTAATGTGAAAAATCAGTTATGGTTGAGAACTTGGGCTCTCTTAATAATAGTATAGAAAAATAGACGGTTCATTATAATAATAATAATTGCTGCAAGAATCGTCAATTTATTTGATAAAATTGGATGGTTGAACAACTTCTTATTCGATTGGATTTTTTGCAAACATAATCTATAAAAAATAATTTAAAATATGAATGGTTAGATTATAAAATTATAAGATGAAAATAAGCTAATCACAATGGAAGATGAGTTGTTATGTTCACCTAAGAATTATCCATCGAGAAACTAGCTTAATTTGCAATCCCACATCGGTAAGATGGAAGAAGTAGGAGACCAAAGTTGGATATAAAATAGGTTGTCTATAATCAAATACAGTATATTTTTTTTGGCATCTTGGCTAAGATCAAATGTAATATCTGTTCTTATCTGTTTAATATCTGATATGTGATTAATGGACCACGAGGTATTAAATCAATTTTTCAAGGGGGGAGAGCCCAATATAGTAGCTTGCTACTAGCTAGGGTTCCAAAGTGTTGCCCAAGCTTTGCACTATTGCATGGGTCTGGCGCACCCCGCTAAAGCTAGTTAAAACTTTTGCATTGCCCACTTAATTATGACGTTAATTATACTTTTGATCCTCCACAAACGGGATATTGTGTGTTTTTTTTTTTAAACAAGCAAAACGGGATATTGTGTTATTCATAGGCACAACTTTTTATGAACGAGTTCATATATTCAATCATTTTCTTACAATTCATGGAAATCCTAGGGCTACAACTATTGGCTTAACGATGTTTTTTTTTTAATCTATATTTTTATTAAGAGAAAATATGTTATTTCCTCACTTTAGCCGACATTTTTACTTTGATAAAATGTAATAAATAAAGAATATTATTGTAATTAGCACAATAAATATATAACTAAGAAAATAAACACAATCAAAATTCTCTCTCCCTCTCTTTGCAAGACTCCAACAACTATTGCTCTAATTAATTAACTACACACCGGTCGGTGTGTATTGTGTTTAGTATTATATAAGTTCATGGTATTTCTCCTCATATTATTGAATGAAGATTACAATTCAAGTTCTTTGTTACTCTAAGAAAAAAAAAAAGACATCAACTAGTAGATTTTTTTTTCTTTTTGATATGAGATCATCTAGTCCTCAACTCCTCATTACCCAACAAAAGTGTAACACTTATTTGCCATTCTTTATCGAATTAGTAATATATTTTATTTAGCAAGAATTCGTGCACGTACTATGCATGCCACTATCCCATATCGCACAGATGAAGGAACTAGTAGAGTAGCTAGAGTTGGATAGGGAATCGGAAACGTAGGTAGGTGGAGGACTCTGCTGACAAGTTTATCAACAAGTCCTTTCTTAATTAGGAAGATCGCTCATGTCCAGGACATTACTGATGACATTGTTGGTTGAAACTTGGAAACTTGGAAAGTGGTCTGTTGAAGACGAGACCGTACAAATTTGGGAGGAGACTATTTTTGACACAGTGAAACCTGCGATCAACAAATGTCTTGGTAAAGTCGTAGGTACGCGTGTTTGTGGCGCAAAGCATGGCTTTCCCCAAGGCCAAACTAGGGGCTGGAGACACTTTCGTCCCAAGTGTTGACTCAGTTCATAACAACACGCACAAAACACATAGTGAACGCGGAGGTAATTACTTGCTAGAGTTAATGCTTACCTCTTATAAAACCCAACAGTAGCATTGGTGAAAACGGAAAGTGAAAATTAAGAGTGGTCATCGATCTGAGAAAAACACAGATTGACAAGAGAAGGGGTCGATGGGAGAGAAATCAGTGAGGACGGAGGATGTGGATACTGGAGAAAAGATGAGCGAGATGCGCCGGGTAGACTCCCTCAATATCGAGGCAGGAAAAGTTTCCGGTTACCATGGACATGGATCAAAGGTACGAGACCAACTACAATTGCATCTGTGTGTTGCTTGGTCAATTGGATAATATTTTTTTTAGGGGAGTGATTTTCGCACTCCCCTTTTCTCTCTCCTATTAACTCCCACACTCCACTTCTATTCTTTAATGCATTCTCATCTATTCATCTTATTTGCCTTCCAAAACTACCCTTCTTCTAAACCTTCTGATCTTCTCTCTTGCCCTGGGTTTCCCAAAACGCATTGTTGACAACTCGCAACCCACATCAAAGACCAAGATTTATAAAATAAGAGAAACATGATATTGGGTGATTCATTATAGAGATTCCAGATTATGACCATGATTGAGGGGTTTGGATTTACTGATTTAGGGATGCTGGGCTTTATGTCGACGGTACTAAATTTTGGAATAGCTGCTGCGCTCTTTTTCATCACTTAAATGGGTCTATCAATTTATCATTTTTTCTGTTGAGATGAATACCATCTGGGGTTTGGATTTGGGTGTTTTAAGTTGAGTACAATTTGGGGTTTGAATTTTGGTGTTTCAAGTTGAGTACCATTTGTGTTTGGATATTGGGAGTCGCTTTATTGGCTGGCCATCCTTAGTAGTGTAATTGAAGATTAAGCCTAAAAAATTAATGGTGAAAGAAATGATTGGATCTTGAATTTGTGGGTTAATTAATTAATTGAGTTGAGTTTGTGGGTTAATTGACGTGAATTTGATGAATGTATGAGCTAATTGAGGTGAATTGGTGGGGTTAATCCTTAATTGAGGCTGATATGGTGAGATTTTCCTTATCCTCCTCCGAGGCCTCTCACCTGATATTGGTGCTGGATGATTACTTCAAGGCCTAATGGTTCTAAAGTTGATGTTAATTCTGACAGCTTCATCTGAAACAATATTTGATGATGTTTTGAGATTTAAAGGGTTGATTAATTGCAATGGTAGGAAGGCCATAGCCAAGGGAAAATGGAAAGAAGTTCTTATAATCATGTATATGCTCAAAGATTCAGGAGCAGAAGCAGTGGAAGCAAACAAAGAGAAAGAGGTGCGTCAAAATGAAATGAATGATCAAGCTTAGGTGCCAGCACGTGGTTTTGGTACTTGAGAATAGAAAGGATATGGAGGGGGATAAGAAATGGGTAGTTTTGGAAGGCAAAAAGGATGAATAGATGAGAATACATTAAAGAATAGAAGTGGAGTGTGAGAAGTAATAGGAGAGAGAAAAATGGAGTGCGAAAATCACTCCCCTTTTTTTTATTGGAGATTCGTAGCTCTAGTAGTAGAGAGTATTTTAATACCAGAGAGGGTGGAGGTAAAGGAGTCTATGGACCCCAATAGTATTGAATCCCCATATGTTCCATAAAATGTCTCTTTGACTTTTAGGGTTGTGAAAATGCCTCTATAGCATTTGGATCGTAACCCTAGTAGCAAACAACATTTTAGTGGGGGAGAAAGATGGGGACAATGTGGCTTACGGCCACATATAGTCTTGCCTCGACTTGTTTGATGCAATGTCACTCAATCACTCTCTTTCATATGACTCGGCTCTTATTGTTTCACGAATTTACTGTCACAAACCATCATATTTAATGTCAGAATTTGAGTTCCTCATTTACGTCCTCTATCTAAACAAAGAAAAAATAGTCAATTTGTCATCTGATTTTCGTTTGATTGGGGACTTGAAAATGTAATGCAATTTTTTTTTCTGGGTTTGCAGGATAGTTGGAAGAACACATTGAGTTTGGCATTACAAAGCTTAGGGGTGGTGTATGGGGACATAGGGACATCTCCACTCTATGTGTACTCGAGCACTTTCCCTCATGGTATTAAAGAAAAGGATGACATTTTAGGGGTGTTGTCTATCATCATTTATACCATTCTCTTTGTGCCATTGCTTAAGTATGTCTTCATCGTCTTGTGGGCCAATGACAATGGGGAAGGTAATCAATCAAGTTGGTTCAAATTCATATGTCCTTCATTTCTTTTAGGGTTTAGCTAATTGATTATTATTTTCAGGTGGAACATTTGCAATGTATTCTTTGATTTGCCGGCATGCAAAGGTGAGCTTAATCCCAAATAACCAGCCAGAGGATAGAGAGCTATCCAACTACAAACTCGATAGACCATCGAGCGAGTTGAAACGAGCCCAAGCAATCAAGAAGAAGCTGGAGAATAATAAACTTGTCCAGTATATACTCTTCGTTGTCACCATTACCGGAACTTCTATGGTAATCGGAGATGGGGTTCTTACTCCATGCATTTCAGGTAATTGATTAGCTAGCTATTTAAGTTTAATTTGCATACACTTTAATTATACTAAATGCGTCTGGAGTACAACAAACTAATCCTGATTATTTTCCTTGTGTCCAAGCAGTTCTTTCAGCGGTGAGTGGGCTGCAGAGCGGGGTCAAGTCACTAGACCAAAGTATGTATCATGTTTCTATTGCTGCATTCATCAAAATTAGTTGTTTATTAAATTTCAGAGTTCATCAATTACGTGTTTCATTAATTCAAATTAGTAATTTGACCAAATAAATTAAACCACATGATTAGTAATTAGCGAATATTATTTGAGTTGAGGAAAAAATCGGTGAATGATGATCAGGTGCTGTTGTGGGGATTTCTATAGCAATCTTGGTCTTTCTTTTCGCCGTTCAACAGTTTGGGACTGATAAAGTGGGCTTCACCTTTGCTCCTATTATCTTGTTGTGGTTCCTGTTCCTCACTGGGATCGGAATTTACAACTTGATCGCTTACGACATTACTGTATTGAAAGCTTTCAATCCAATGTACATTGTGACATACTTCCAGAGAAATGGAAAAGCCGCTTGGATTTCCCTTGGGGGAGCAGTTCTGTGCATCACCGGTAACTAATTAGTATATATTTCCGTCCTAAACTGTTTCTGTATATATGTATGTACGTTTTCAAATTTGACTGATTAATGACATTACATGAGAAATCCTTAACCAGGGACTGAAGCCATGTTTGCTGATCTGGGCCACTTCAGTGTCCGAGCAGTCCAGGTGAGTATATTGTAATTAAATTCGAGTGACATGCATTTGTTTTTGTTCTTTTAAGTTTCAAACACTCAAACTCTTCAACTCTTCAATTTGTTCATTACTTGAGCACAGGTCAGTTTCACTTGCTTCACATTTCCCACTATACTCTTCGCGTATCTTGGGCAAACGGCATACCTTACCAAGCACCCAGAAGAGGTGGGCAACACTTTCTACGCCTCAATACCAAGTAAGTTCTCATGACTCTCCTCGAACAATTAACTAATTAGTACCGAATTTTAGTGTAAATTTGTCTTATCAGACAATCTAATATGTTTTGTTGCGCTTGCCTAACAATTTTAAGTAAATGTCAACGTAATCAATAGTTTAGATTGATTAAGAGTATGACAACATAACATGTCAAATTGTCTTTCCACCGGTACTATCCAATTTTTATTTTATATGCAGAACCTGTGTACTGGCCAACGTTTGTGGTAGCCGTATTTGCTGCCATCATTGCGAGCCAAGCTTTGATTACCGGGACATTCTCAATCATCGCACAGTCCTTAAGCATGGGTTGCTTCCCTAGAGTCAAGATTGTTCACACCTCTGCCAAGAATGAGGGCCAAGTCTACATTCCGGAGATCAACTACATGCTCATGATTGCTTGCGTGATCATCACTGCGGCTTTCCAAACCACAGAGAAAATTGGCAATGCTTATGGAATTGCGGTGGTCAGTGTCATGGTGATCACAACGTGTATGATCACTCTAATCATGTTAGTCATATGGAAGACCAGCATAATTCTGATTGCCATCTACTTCGTGGTGTTCATTACAATTGAAGGGATTTACCTATCTTCGGTCCTCTTCAAATTTGTGGACGGCGGTTACCTCCCTTTGTTCTTTGCCGCAGTCCTCATGATGATCATGGCGATTTGGCATTACGTGCACAAACAAAGCTACATCTTTGAGGTCAACAACAAGGTATCTAGCGAGTACATGAAGCAGTTGGCCTCCAACCCCGACATACACCGCGTGCCTGGAATGGCGTTTTTGTATTCGGATCTCGTTCAGGGCGTTCCTCCCATATTTTCTCACTTTGTTTCCAACATTCCTTCCGTACATTCTGTGGTGGTTATTGTGACCATCAAGCCCCTCCCGGTGAGCAAAGTCTTTGCGGAGGAGAGGTTTATTTTCCGACAGTTGGAGCCGAAAGAGTACAGAATGTTCCGTTGCGTGGCGAGGTATGGCTACAATGACACGGTGCAGGGAACGAAGGAGTTCGAGCAGCAGTTGGTGGAGAATCTGAAGGAGTTCATCAGAATGAAACATCTGATGAGCGAAGGAAACTCGACCAACACTCAGGGAGCTTACGAGCAGGAAATGCAATTCGTTCAAGAGGCCATGGACAAAGGGATTGTTTATCTGATGGGAGAGACACAAGTATTGGCAGAAGAGAAGTCCACTTGGTTCAAGAAGATTGTTATCAACTACATCTACGATTTCTTGAGGAAAAACTTTAGGCAAAGTGACAAGATCATGTCAATCCCACGAACCAAGCTTCTTAGGGTTGGAATGACCTATGACATTTGATTAAGCTCATCATCTATTTTTTATTATTATTTCTTAAATCAATCTGGGCCTGGCCACACCAATCTTACCATCTTGGGTAATAAAAAGGCTACCTAGCTAGCTTTTCCTCTTATGTAGTTTTTTTATTTATTGGGTAGTCTTTCTCATATGTACCCTAGGTATATTCAAAGCTGAGCATTTCTGTTTTTGGCTCGAATAAAATCAAGCATTTTTTTGGTGTTCAGAAAACATATAAACTTGAGACAAAATTTATTTTTGTTCTCTCATCTATGGCTTCGTCCACAAATTTACTCAATTGCATCCATTTTTTGCAGTAAGTAATATTGCAGCATTTCCATTCAAAATTTAGACTCATTTAATCCCCTTCTGTCAATTAAAAATTGGAGTTTAATCAAACAACGTGAAGTGAAGATGAGGAGCAGTAGTCCGAAACTCTAACGACAACGCTTTCGCTATTCCATTGAGTTCGGTGTCTTTGCTACAGGTATATCTGAAGTTTATCTTATGATAAAAAAAATTACTTGATTAAAAAAAATCTAACAATACGGTTGTTAATTTAGTCCTATTGGTTGAAAATGGTAGTAATTAATTGTGCAATATGACCTCAAAAATAAGCATACTAAAAGTGATGAGCTCATGCACGCACATTTTCATCATTCTTAGTTCTCAAAACCTGAAAACATGCATAGGATTGACTTTTATGCCGTCATTTGACAATACAGAAGCAGCCAAAATCCCATGTATTAATCAACAATCTAATATAATTGTTTGTCAACTGAGTTGAGTAAGAGATCGAATTTGTGTTAGTTAGACAATTAAATCCATAACTGATATATTGGATGAACAATCTAGTATCGCATGCATGGTAGGTGAGACTCGGTGGTGTGTGTGTGTGTGTGTGTATATATATTTAGGGAATCCAGGTTAGCTATTGTTTGTTGGGGAGCACTAATATATAACTTGTTGGAATAAAATATCACAGATTCTTAATTATCATCAATCAGTGTGTGAAAGTCTACTGAAAATGTTGGGCGGCCCAGATGATGGAGAAGAACAACAACTAATGATTGTGATATATTCATGCCAAAAAATGAGTACGGAAAGTCAAACTTAGTTTGCATTATTGAAGCCTGTATAATTTTTTTTTTTAGTAAACTTTCGCGGTGTCTGAAAAGGTTCGTAGGCCCAAAGACTAATCCGTAGTCGGGGATTTTGTCAGAACGCTTCCTCCCCCTGGCCACCACATAATAAATTGGGATTTAACTCCAATTCGCAGTCGGCAGGATTCGAACCCGGATGAGGGGTACCACACCTGGAGGCTCTTATCAACTCGACCACCAATGGTGGTTTGAAGCCTGTATAATTAGTCGAGGCTAAAAGTTATTTGGTATAAATTGTAATTGTCAAGGATAAAATGACATTGACAATTTCTATTTTTTTTGGAAGCAGATCCTCTGCTATAATTTATGTGCTATAATCTACTTGGGTTTTATTATGGTGCTGCCACGTCATTATAGAATGATCCGACGGCTAGAAGTAAAAAATTCTCAATTCTTGCATATTAAAACTCCAACATATTCTCTAAAAAATCTCTATTATAGAGACTTAAAAGTTAAAATCTCTATAATTTTTATGTCGTATCTCCAACAGCTTCTCTATCATATTCTTTATAATTTATTATTTACAATTGAATATGGTAATATTTTTTATTTGAAATTGTATTCAAATAATTTATGGTTCAAATGAATATAAATTAAAGAGAGAATAGAGAAGAGCATTAAAGATTCAAAGAATATGTTTCCCTGTAATTTTAGAGTTTGTTGTAATTATAGGGATTTTTGTTCTCTCTCTACTCACTATCTCTAAAATAGAGATAGGTATAGGGAAGCTGTTGGAGCAAAAAAATGCTCATTTTTCCCTAAACTAGAGAAAAAACAAATTATAGAAAAACTCTTGGAGATGCTCTAAGGCCAGAATTTGGAGAGATGTAAGGCCAAATGGCCTTAGTATACCGTTCTCGTCTCTCTTATACAAATAGTATAATAAGGTTGTGGTACATCTCTCCAAACGTTGGATGAGATTTCAATTCAAGTCAATTTTTAATTTCCTCCCACAATTATTTTGTTGTTTTAATTTTTATATACGTACGCGGTCATTGCTTCCTTTGGTAAATATTATGTGATCCTTCCTTTGTAGTCGATCTCATTATCTCGATCAATCACCTTCCCTAATCCTTTCAATGTGTTTGGATACGTCCCCATGCTTAATTATCTTTTTCATTTACCGTATCTCTCCGATTTAAGTTTTGTAGTATAAAGTTGGGGAAGTATGTGGTACATCAACGGATTAGTACATCAATGATACATCAGCTCTCGACAACAATAGATCAGCTCCATAAAATTAGGAAACTAGCTCAAGACAAACCTAAACCAGTCTACTAATTACATGGAGCCGGTCTATAAATGTACCATAAACAAACTCATAAACATATGTCGATCTTACTAAAACTTAATTGTTTTAGGTACTTATGTGTAATTAAAAAAAAAGCCTTTTGATCGAGATACGTGAGATTGTGCTGAGAGGCTAGCTAGTAACCAATGATCACATGCTTATATTCTGTATATAATGTAACAATTAACTAGCAAGGGTGCAGGTGAATGCATTTCCAATTAATCCCAGAAGTCAAAGAAAGCCTAAGGCGTCATTATGCACGCACGTTCAGTGAACTGAAGATTTCAACTCTATTAATTTTCCAAGTGGTTCGTTTACTCTAATGAAGATGTTCTTGGCTTACATTTCACCACCATCTATGGCCTATTTAGTATTATATAATATTGGTGATCATTGTAAATAATGCTTGATAAACTAATATTAATATAGCTTTCAAGATTCAGAGCCAAAATATCCTCTATTATTGGGAATTACAGATGTTCATAGATAGCTAGAGCTTTGAATTTAATATGCCCATGTCATACTCCCAACTCTCATGATCAAATATATATATAACTGTTTTTTTTTTCGATGGGGAATTAAATATAAAACTGTTCAGCCGTGTTTGAAACGCGTACTGTCATTAATTTGATTAAAATTGTGGATGTAGAAGACTTTTTTTTTTTTTTTTTTTTTACATTTTTTGGTTCTAGGGTTTAACATTGATCTCCACGTACATTATCTTCCTGGGGCCTCAGCAGCAAGAGCACCCTTAACAGACCAGCTCGATCTCGATCATCTTCTCCATATCATGCAGGCAACGATTTCCTTAGCATCCATCTCCGGCCGGAATGGCGTACAAATTAATAATCCAACTGCAGAGCCAATTAATTAATTACAAGCCAAGAACTAGCTAGCTGCATGCGCAGCAAAAAAATTGAGTGACTTTGGAATGAAAATGACCTCAAAATACCCAAGCAAATTAAAAGAAAATTTTCATGAAGCTATAAAGATCAATGTAGTAGGTGCATGTGTCCAAATCAAAGACTGAGTTTCATAGTACGCATCTTAAATATAGTGGTTGATATCTTTATTTTATTTTTATATGCTCTTCTATTGAGACGAAAGAAAAGTTACTATTGTTGGTTTTTGACATTCGTCTTTTATAAGTTACAGGGTACATAATCCAATTCCCCTCGATCTATTTTCTTTTCTCATAATATTTAGGTTTTGAAGTCCATTTTTCCTAATTAAACCATGCCATCTTTACGCTATTTCAGTTGTACAAAAAAAAGTCATCAAAATAAGCCCTTCGGGAGATATATGAGAAAACGAAGTTAAAATCAAGAGTTCGATTCGTTCCAATAGAGGGAAAAACAAATCACTTAGGTTATGTGCAGGAAACTAGTAATTGACTAATTGCCACAAGGGCCGCCATCGATCTCTAGCATATAGTCCTAAAATATCAATCCTAAGGCGGCATATGTCACAAACTGATTTTCACACGAAGACTAATTCACTATCATAAATTAATAAAATTAAGCGTAGGAGGACGAAGATGATCAGAATTGAAAATTGCAGACTAGAATATCATGAGTACCATGAGAATATGCGACTCCAATAACCTAGCTACCAGAAACCTATGCAATTTCCAACGCTTCCTTTTAAAATTACACAGTTTTGACACGTAAGTACGTACTTGATCAATTTGCAGGAAGAATAAAATAATGTATTATATTGTAGGTGGTTTAATTAGTTGCCTATAAAACCAAGGCATCCAATTAGTTTTCAGAGAAGCAACTGATCGACCATTAACAAGATGGCAGAGAAAGTGGTGAGGACGAGGGAATCAGTAGAAACAGAAGAAGGAGAAGAGACGATGTCCGAAGTAGAAACAAAGAATCAGATGAAGGAGAGAAAGGTTTCGTGGGCAAAGCTCCGCCGCGTAGACTCCCTCAATTTGGAGGCCGGAAGAGTTTCCATGACTCACAGCCACGGCTCACAGGTAACGGCAATGTTATTCATACTCCCAGTTTATCGTTCTTTACTCATTCCGGCGAGTGTACGTCACTAATTTGTACGTAGTACTTAATTTGTTGGCTAATTCTCAATACTTTTTTCATCGATCAGGTGAATTGGAAGAGGACGTTGAGTTTGGCATTTCAGAGCATTGGGATTGTGTATGGAGACATAGGGACGTCTCCGCTCTATGTGTATTCTAGCACTTTCAGTACTCATGGTATTGACCACAATGACGACGTTATAGGGGTCTTGTCTCTCATCATCTACACCATTGTACTCATACCCATGCTCAAGTATGTCTTCATCGTCTTGTGGGCCAACGACAACGGCGATGGTGAGTTATCGATAATTTTTAACTAGTATACCTCCCATCGGAAATGTTAACTTGTCTTGCATATATCACAAGATAAATAAGCATGTATTGACAGTATTGTATTTTGGGTTGGATGCGCGCATGTTTTGATTTAATTTCTGTAAGACGGTGCATATTCATATTCATATTACTTGTAGGGGGGACATTTGCACTGTATTCATTGATATGCCGGTACGCGAAGGTGAGCTTAATACCGAATAACCAGCCAGAAGATAGGGAGCTATCCAACTACAAACTTGACATACCGTCCAACGAGTTGAAACGAGCCCAAAACATTAAGAAGAAGATGGAAAATAGTAAAATGGCTCGATACATACTCTTCATTGTCACCATTATGGGAACTTCCATGGTAATTGGAGATGGGATTCTTACTCCATCCATTTCAGGTAATTCGTTACTTTGGCCTACATGCACTTAATCAATCTTGTAGTGTGTGTGTGTGTGTGTGTATGTGTATTAAGAACTATATATGTGTGTAATTAGAAGAGCTTGCTTAATTCTACTATTATATTTCCTGCAAAATTTAACAAAAGCAATATGTTCGATCTGCGTGCAGTCCTTTCTGCAGTGAGTGGAATCGACTCGTTAGGCAAAGGTATGTTATGGTAGAAACAGTTAACTCGTTAGGATCGATATATGATGAACTAATTTACCAGCTTCTGTATATGATCAATATACCCGGCGTTTCTGCCCTATTAATTTGATTATTAAATAATAGAAATTAAATTAATTGTCGTTTCTCTCTCTCAAATACATTATACATCAGATGCTGTTGTGGGGATTTCGGTAGTGATCTTGATCGCTCTGTTCGCTGTGCAACGATTCGGTACTGATAAAGTGGGGTTTGCCTTTGCTCCTATAATCATGGTGTGGTTCCTCGTCATCAGTGGCATTGGTCTTTACAACTTGTTCAAACATGACATCGGTGTTCTTCGTGCTTTCAATCCAATGTACATGGTCCAGTACTTTCAAAGAAATGGAAAAAAGGGATGGGCTTCCCTTGGAGGAGTATTTCTCTGCATTACTGGTACTTATTTCTTTATTTCTCTGCATTACTTATATGTGAGCGGACCTCCGGACTTCGGCTGAAATGCAACATACTTTCCTTCTGGAATTTTTTTTTTTTCGCGAAGTCCGCAAGTCCGTCTTTGTTTTTAACAATTTAATTAATTAACTAGCTAGTAATTAATATGTAAGAAAATGATTAATTACCAGGGGCCGAGGCCATGTTTGCTGATCTGGGTCACTTCAGTGTCAAATCAATCCAAGTAAGTAGTCGATCGATCTACAGCCTGCACATAGTGAATACCGTATGCGGTATGCCTAGCTTTTTTATTATTTAGTCTATATATTTATATATATGTGATTGGAGGATCTGACTAATTCGGTTTCTTCAGGAATAGAGGAAACAAGTCAATTAGATTACATTGAGGAAAGAGATTTTATGAATTTCACAAAAACTTCACCACCTCTAACTTCAGAGAAGTCAGATTAATTCTTAATTATTATAGTAGTAAATATCTCACACCAGATGAAGTCTAATATCATCACGTATTGAAATAAAAAATTCTACCTAAAATAAGTAGTCGTGGTCGTATGGTTTTCTATTTTTTTAATAAAATAATTATCTGACGATATTTGTGTAACATAATGCATCAAATATCTGTGATTAGCTATCGATTGATTTCTCATTTACATTGTTGCATAAGATTTTAAGTTATAATTTCTTGTTCCGCAAGATCACAAAAGAAAAGAAAAAATACATCACATACACGAAGTATCCTCGTAAACAAGAAAGACAACTACATAATTAAGAGGCCTAATTAGGAAAGATTTGTTTGATTTGTTCAAAAAATGCAAGCACGTACATATGGCCATATATATGGATTTATTATTAATTAGTGTTTCCTGCTGGTACTCTTTTGACTACAAGAAAAAAATAAAACTTGTATGATACAGTAGTCCCTAATCAACAGTAGTGTATAAATTTTGCAGGTCAGTTTCTCTTGCATCACATTTCCCGCGTTAATCACTGCATATTGTGGCCAAGCTGCATACCTCAGCAAGTTCCCAACCCATGTGGACAAAACATTCTACAATTCGATCCCAGGTGATTTACACTTTCCTTCATACAAAGTTGCGAAAATTTTACCATACACCGGTGCATGTATAGTGAAAGCTCTTTTGTAGTTGTCGTCAAACTTTCTTGGTTAACTCATTTACAAATGCAGACCCTGTTTACTGGCCAACCTTCGTTGTGGCCGTAGCCGCTGCCATTATTGCTAGCCAAGCTATGATTTCCGGAGCATTCGCAATCATCTCTCAGTCCCTCAGTCTCGGTTGTTTCCCACGAGTTAAAGTTGTTCACACCTCTGCTAAGTACGAAGGCCAAGTATACATACCGGAGGTCAACTACATGCTCATGCTCGCTTGCGTGGCGGTAACCGCGGCCTTCAAGACCACAACAAATATTGGAAACGCTTATGGAATCGCAGTGGTCAGCGTGATGGTGATCACAACAGGTTTGCTTGCTCTAATCATGTTGGTAATATGGAAGACCAGCATATGGTTGATTGCTCTCTTCCTTGCGGTGTTTCTTTCGATCGAGACAGTCTACGCATCTGCAGTTCTGTACAAATTCGTTCAAGGCGGGTTCCTTCCCCTAGTGTTTGCTTCATTCCTCATGGCAGTCATGGGGATTTGGCATTATGTACACAAGAAAAGATACACGTTTGAGCTCAACAACAAGGTTTCAAGTGAATACATGAGACAATTGGCCACAAATCCAGACATTAACCGCGTGCCAGGAATTGGACTTCTCTATTCTGAGCTTGTCCAAGGAATTCCTCCTATATTTTCTCATTTTATTTCCACTATTCCATCCATTCAATCGGTTGTGGTAATTGTGTCTATCAAGTCCATTCCCCTCAGCAAAGTTGCTGCGGAGGAGAGGTTTCTGTTCCGACAATTGGAGCCAAGAGAGTACCGAATGTTCCGCTGTGTAGCAAGGTACGGCTACAATGACAGAATGGAGGAGCCAGAAGAGTTCGAGCGCCAATTAGTTGAGAATTTGAAGGAGTTTATTCGCCACGAACACTTCATACTTGATGGAGAAGCAACCGGGAATGTAGAGAAAACAGAGGAGCCAGTGGAAACAGCACAACAGCCAAACACTTCTTCTGTTTCCTCTAGGTCTGCAAATTCGTCTAACCGGATTGTGTCTAGCCGGATTGCATCTAGCCGGATTGTCCCTGTACCGATCCGAGGGGCTGAAGAGGAAATGCAGTTTCTGCAAGAGGCAATGGAGAAAGGGATAGTTTATCTGCTGGGAGAGACGGAAGTGGTTGCAGAACAAAACTCATCTTTCATCAAGAAGTTTGTTGTCGACTATGCCTATGATTTCTTGAGGAAAAACTTTAGGCAAGGGGAGAAAATAATGTCAATTCCAAGGTCTAGGCTTCTCAGGGTTGGAATGACATATGAGATTTGAAATTTGTGAGGTGAAAATCTCTAAAATCAAATAAATGTGTGACAGTTGGAACCAAAGTTGTGTGATAGATTGCATACTGTGCTTGTCTATATGCTAATTTAGAAATCCTCAGATGAGTGTGAAAGTGTGGACTGGAAGTATGGGATGGAATGGTTGTTTTTACAAGCTCTTTTATTTCGGTTCTGCTTGACTTTATTATATTACTTTTGTCGATTAATTTAGTTTAAAATACATCTTAATGTATGAGGTTTTCGATGATCATCGATAAACTTCTCAGCAGTTTGATTTTATATGATAATTCATAATTCAAATACATAAAGTAGGGATGGTTGGATATAGAATAACACTCAAGTATGCTTTATTGGTAAGGAAATAAACTAAAAGCAACAACTATTTGGGAAAAGTTTAAAACCCAAGTACTTATGATAGCCAATATAGCTCATCCAAACCCCTTGGGTCCTATTTGGATTGACTCTAACTTTTTTTTTTTTTTTTGGATTGACTCTAACTTGTTGCTCTTATTAGTTAATCTCAACTAAATAGATGCCTTGCTGCAAATGTAATCCCTAGCTAGCAATGCATTTCATTACTTGGGCAGTTAAGAATGTGCTGTCTCATACTAAGCAAATAGGACAGCAGCAAAATTTATGTTCGATGTTTTTCAATTAACAAATCCCTCAAATTGGCTTTGAGAATCCAGGCTTGAAATTGGGACCTCCCCACCTGTCATCCTAAGAAACTAGATCAAACTAATTCTTGATATATTAGTTCAATTATACTAATTTGATAGGCTAATTATATTTTCAGACAATTCTAAATTCATGTCAATATCTAAGATGAACTATTAGATTGAAAATTTAGTACTAGCCACCATCCAATGTTGACCCAAGAAACATGAAGATCAAAGATAACCCACCTCTACTACTACAGCTTTCTGCAACAATGGCTGCTAAAATCACTGACAATTCAATGGACCAAATGCTCCTAAAGAGGATTTACTGGATACCCTTTTTAGCATTTTTTGCTTGTCTCAAAGGAAAGGATTTATTAATAACTCAGATCTACATTACATAAAATCTTCTAACAAAGCATCCTCTATGAAATCAGGAGGCTACTCAACCCAAACTGGCTGATTCTGGCAGCAAAAAGGAACGAGACAAAAATCAAAGCATAAAGAGCCAATCTATGGAGTAAACTATTTGCCTCAGAAAATTGCTGACCTATAAAAAAGGCTTGTGAAATGCAATCTATGGCGTCAATGTAGCTCCCTCTGTGGCAGCAAAGGCTTCGGCATTTTCAGCAGACTACACAAAGAGAATGTATGTAAAAGTTTGTTCTTCTTATGCCTCTCGATCCTCCACCTAGAGTCCTCACTGTCTCAATGTTTTAAGAGATAAATTGGCGTATGTAATACACAAATTTTAATAGGAGCAATCGTTTACATACATCTAATTTCTAGGCGAACATTAGTTTTGTAAAGTCTATTTTTTTTCAACTTAAATGGAAAACAACTCACATATATCCATGGATGTCAATTGCTGGCATGACTCAAAGCCACCTCCGGCACCACATTCTACAAGCTCTTCTGTGATTCAATCAAGAATAACGAATAGATTAGATGATGACCTTGGTTTCCCAGAGAAACTAGAGCACTACACTTGAATCCCGGTATCCATAAATGCAGTTTGATCTATGCCAAGTGCCTCTTTACTATTTTAACTGAACCACAGCTTTCATTCGAAATCAGTCCTACCACAGAGAACTTGAGTGTGACAACATCCTCCAATGGCGGAGATCAGCCCTATGTCAGTATCCAATTCCAATCATCCAGGTTAGCAACTATTATCAAACTTGGCTGTAGGATGAAACATACATTGCTCTACTTTAGGTCAATAGGCCCTTCGATTTTCTGTCTGCTTGTTGTTGAGCCATCTTCCATCCCAAACTCAGCAGCCAAGACTTGTATATCAGGTGCGGACGGCCAGTTGGCTTTCTGATCCCAGTTTGAATGTCTCGGCTGGGTCCCACACCTCTCCAAACTCCCTAATCCAACAACACTATCAATCTGACTCTGTAAATCCTCAAGATCTTCAGCACCAACAGCTTGGCGTTTTCCCATCTCTACGTCATACCTTGTTTTGGGTATCTCTGGGCTCATGGGATGACCTAATGAAATTGTTGAATTGGTGAAGGCAGAAGACGAGTCACCCTTAACCTTTTCCCTGAAGTTATGTTTAGATCGAGGAATTTTAGAGCAGAAGATTTCCGCAATATTGTGAAAGCACCCACGATTATACGGGTTCATCTTGATCTTGTACCGATACCGGAAATTCTCATATGTTGTCTGCATGGATAAAAGGAATTTTTAGTCGGACAGAGACAAAGAGAGTGGGACCAACGAACAGCAAGAAAGGTCAAGAATAAGAAACCTGATTGGTACAGATTAAATAGAGATGGAAGCTAGTGAGACCTCCAACAAACCAAGCAGCTCCAAATGTATATATAATTAAAACTCCTGAAACAGGTGACTTCACTAAAGCTCTCCAGAGATCACAATGGTAAACATCCATTATTTTCATGATGTTTACCCAGGAGAAGGCAAAAACATAGAGGCACAGCATGGTAGTGGAGGACACAAACATGAAAAAGAATCGGTAATTCCTCTGCACAAAAAAAAAAATCAGAACAGAACAGAACAGTGTTAGGCATATGAGAGATGATAATATATCCAACAAAGACAATCGTGATAAAAATTAACCCCTGAACTCAAACAAGGAGAGAATAATGCAGTGTGATGCAGTGACATGCATATATGCAGGGTATTGACTTAGGGAAGGAATGAATGCTGTAAGTAGCAAGCGATCACAACTGATATATCTCCTGATAGATACCAGAATGAGATAGCACTAGCTAAACTAGTAAGGAATAAGCCAATCATAATCATTTCTTGTCGATCAACTTATCAGAATTTTAATTTCAATATTATATATATTGATTCTAAAAATTCAAAAATTTCTTGAAGACCTTGTGCTATAAGGTTTCACCTTGCCTTCATATATATATATATATATATATATACTATATATATTATATATATATAAAAGATGATTCATAAACTTTAAAAACAGAATAGCTGTTTATATTCAAGCTAACATGCGAGAGTAATCAAAATGACAAAATGAAACATACTCTCCCAATACATTGCCCCACCCATGGGCAATGGTGATCAAAACGCTCAACACAATTGTTGCATATAGAGCAGTGCGAGCATCGGGGTGGGCGATATAGCATGCATGTTTGGCAATATTTGACCTTCACTATCATGCCGTTAACCATTACATCTTTTGTGGGTGGTACAGTAGGTGGTCCACTCTGACTTCCTGGCCACTCAGAAGACATACTAGAGACATAACCATCATCTTCTGGTTCTGGAGGATGCAGATTACGAGGAATAATGCCGGGATCTCTTGAAGATGTAATCAAGAGAAGACTTACAACCTGCAGTAGTCAGTAAGCCAAAAACAATCAATCGTAAAATTGTAAACATCCTTGCAAATAATATGCTAGCTCTTCAAAGAAAAGTCAAGCACAAAAACTTAATATCAAGGATGGGTAATGCCATATTAGGGCTTTCATCTCACAAAATTCCATAGAGCCAAACACTAATAGATCACCATGCGTCTCTGCCTAAGCAGACAAAATTATTTAGGTCATTATGCTCCATTTGAATTGAGGTTCAAATATTGTATTTCTATATTCTGATTTTCCAATTATTAGCAGAGTAAATGAGAATTACATATTTCTTAATAACAAAGCTTCAACTATATGACTGGAAATTTCTACTTGGCAATTTCCATATCTGATAGGAATTGGTAAACCAGTTATCTAAAGAAGAAGAACTCACATAGACTGTGAATAGGACAGCTATAGCCACAATAAGATTGCCAATATGGTAGGGGAACATATCAACTAGTCTTCGAGAAACAAAAGCACAGAACAGGATCACCGGAATCGCAATCAGGGACACAGTAAGGATTAATGACTTGCCATCCGGACCAAATATCAGTCTGCCATCGAAGCAAAATTTCTGCAAAAGCATTATGCAAAATGGGACACATTCATTCATTGTGATATTCCACAATTTTAAACACCAAATCCCAGCTTACTAATTTTAACAGAAGAAAATCCCAATCTGCAAAATATGAATATTCAAGAGGCGAAAGAGAACGATGACCTACATTGTTTCCTTTCCAAACTTGAAAAACTCGGAGGGAAGGGCCAGGAGTGTCCATAATCCGGCGGTCGGAGTCGGAATGCTGAGCATGCATAGACCTTCCGTACATTCCTTCCCGCGTTCTGACCAAGTCGTCGTCTTTTTTCATTGGCCCGCCCTACAAATTCTGAAGCTTAATGCATTTGATTCTGAATCTTAATAACAGGTCGTCTTCCCCAAACGATCTGCAACACACACAACCCCAACACTCGCAGAATCATGATCAAGCCCAACTCAGCTCAACATTTCACAATCTGTAATCAATAAGGGTATAAATTAACACCCTTTCAAGAAATTGGTAGCGAAATTTCGATTAAAGGTGGAATCTTTGAGCGTACCTTGTGTTGTTCTTGATTTTCGCTTTCTGGGTCTTGCGGAAATGGGGGAGGAGAGCACCGAATCCGAAGGTCTGTCACCGTACCAGTGAAACAAGAATGAAGCTTTTTGGGTTTAGAAATTCGTTGAATTTGCAGACGCTGAAGCTCTGAAACTGGTACGGCGGATCGGCGGACGAGGCTCGGAAATCGGGATAGTGATTACAAGTCCGAGAGAGAGGAACAATGCTCTTTGCCACCGTGGCAATCACCTTTCCCGACGACTCGGATCGCCGATTTTTTCGAATATTTTTGGCTCGTTTTTTTTGTAAATATGTTGATCTATTTCTCTTTTTCTTTTTCTTTTTTTGTTTGAATGAGAAATTCTCACTACTTCTATGAGGAGGACAAGTATGAGAAAACTGTCTGTGAGCTTTGTCAGCCGAAGAATTCGCCTGAGCTTTCTCTTACTGTAGGCTGTTGTAGCTGAGTGCTGAAATATGAGCTTAGTTTACGCACCAATACTCTCCCTCTCAAATTAGTAATTACTGTTTTTTTCTCTGGCTTTTTATTGTTATTTTTTGCCATTAAAATCACTTTAATTAAAGTGTTTTACTGAATGACCATTTGGCCTTGGGGCCTCCCCCAGTCCCATGCATTGAAATTTTAGGCGCTCTTCTTTTTGCTTTTGCTTTATGTCTTTTTCTTTTTTAATCGTAAGATAATTTGATAACGGAATCAAGGTAAAACAAATTATTAAATAGAGATAAAATATCAACAAAGTATGAACTCAAAGAAAAAGTGAAAACTTTTATTATTGAATACTTGAAATCCGAAAAATGCAATCAAGAAGCATTTCTAAACTAACAAAAGTCAGCTTATAGAGAAACTGATATAATTGTTTTAATATAATGTCTATAAATCACAATCATTGTTTCATATAGAACTAGAAACATAGATAAAGAAAATAAATAACTTATTTCTCTCTATCTTAAAACGACTCGTGAGATGCCCAACTAATAACGTTTTAATCTAGTGTGGCTCCCATCAAAGAGTTATACTTACCGTTAACATTATCATACCACGGTCGTCCAAATAGCACATTTGTATCATCCATATCGATCACATCGCAAGTAATTTCAGCTTTATAATATTTTCCCATAGAGATAGGGACTTTGCAAACCTCTCTCACTATGCATTCACTCTCCCCCCATGAAATCAAATATGGAGCAATATGCTCCTTGGTTGGTAGTTGAAAACAATCAACTACTTTTTTTGCCACAAAATTTTCAGGTAGACTATTATCAATCACTACTACAGAAAATGGCTTCAAGGACGTTCGAAAAATGTCCTTAAAAACATACGAGGACATTACAAAAAAACGTCCTCTATCTAGGAGTCCTTGTAAGTCACTTATGAGGACGTTGGAAAAACGTCCTCGTATGTATATAAGGACACTAGAAAAACGTCCTCTAATCTAAAAAGAAACGTCCTCTAATCTATAACAGGACACTTAAAAAGTGTCCTTAAATCTCATAGAAATGTCATCTAATGTTTACTAGGATGCTAAAAATGTGTCCTTGAAGCTAAAAAAAAACGTCATTGTATGTATTACAGAACACAAAAAAAAAGGTCGTTATATAAAAAAAAAGTGTCCTTAAAAAGAAAAGAATACATTTATAAAGCATACTTACAATCCCAAAATGGATGTCCTTGGAAAGAAAAGAGGACGTCTATTGTATTTATTACTCATATCAGTATACTTAACAACAATAATAAACTAAACAATTCCTAATTGTAAGTTCTAATCCTATGTAATCCTAGATGACAGTAGACATACGAACTCGGCCAATTCTCCAATAGCTTCAACCATTACCTGATAGAAATAACAAAAGCCCAGTAAAGAACAATTGCAATACATATGAAACCATTATATAAAAGTTTAATGTGCATTATAATATAAAGTTAATAATATATGCAGCTGGTCAGAATGCATAGTCAAAACATTAAAAGAAACTTTACACATAAGATGAGTTTTTAAGCGTAGTTATACATAGCAGGTAACATACACAAGCCTGACTGCTAAACTTAGGCACATTACAGGTTTTCCAAGTTTGGGTGGTTGACTGGAATTGTAAACTTAAGCAAATAACAAAATGACAAGCTCATTAAAACAATCTGCATGTCATATTTTTCATACCTTGGAAATATTAGACTCTGTGGAGCAGAGGCGGCAAGCACATATCTGTCACCAAGTATAAATAGATTAGAAACAGAATTTTGAAAACCGAATAGAATTATAGTAGGAAACTGAATTCATTTTCGTAGGGATTATACAATCTAGTCCTAACAAAGCAGCTGCATAAGTAATTAGATTATAGAATCTAAAGAAAAATATATGCAATTGTATAACAAGCACAAAAATAATTCAAGTAATCCACCATTTGTACATATCCATATATCATTTGAATTGTTAGACGAACATTCTGAAACACATATAGAATAGAGTAGGCAGAGATTAATCATTATACATAGTCTGTTTCTGTAATACATGCATATCAGCTAAAAATTATTACCACAATCGCAATTGCTAGTAATACATGCATATGTAGTAATCAAACTCCATTACCCTAGTTCATACACCCTGGACACCATGTAATCTACTTATACCAATACAAAGTGTCATACTAACATAAAATATTGAAATTGAAATATTTAAAATATGGAAGTGAATGATAAAAGAATTCACCTGGCTCATTCATTACAACAAAACTAATATGTCCAAGACCCTCTTTGTTTTCTTGATGACTAAGAATCCCTCTGCATAGAGACATACTAGGCTATTAAACTTACAATAATAGCAGAATCCGATCAATATCTTTTTTCAAATCAGAGAGTAATGCTTATGCATGAATGAGAAACAAGAACCAATATAGTTAAACAGGAAAAATACTAATTAACCTGCAGAGCAATATTTACTGAAAATGAAATAACAAGATCCACAAATGGATGTTGTTCATAGCAGTTTCCACTAATCTCATACACTAGATGGATGTTGAATTTCATATATACTACCAAAATTGTGAGTTATATATAATGTTAAACTCTCCATAGTAAAAATGCAATTCGATCAAGTGAAATAAAATATAAAAAAATTGAATCAGAACAAGCTAACCTCTTAACCTATTAACCTCTCCGAACTCAAATCTCTCTATTCATAATCACAGTTGGTTTCCTGATGAGAGGATAAAAATAAAACCAGCATCAACTACTGATTCAAGGGATTGCAAAAGACATTAACAAATGCCGAAAATTCTTAAAATAGAAAAAGCCCGGAACCTGTATCCAAGTTGAAGTTCAGTTTTCCCTTTTACAGTTAACAAATCCAGAACATTCTTCTTCAATGCCCCCCCTACAAGCACCACAACACCACCACATTTCACTTGCACACAAATGAACTAACGAACAATTCATTTCCTAGCTGAGCAAATAAGCTTCTACTTATCAAACATAAGAAAGGGAAGAGATTTACTGCTAAGTAATTACAAATAGGGTTACCAATACCTTTATTCACTTCCAGACTTCAACTTCCCACTACAATACCCTCCCTCAAACTCTCCACAATCTTAACCGTAATCTTTGGCCCAAAATCAGATACCAGCAGAGCCTGAAACCCAAAACGTAAGCACAATTTCAATCCCTAATTATCAAATTACACCTTAAGCATGCAAAAGAAAATCAGATATTCCAAGAAATTTTGTCTACCTCTTCAAGCCCGTCGAGGACTCGGTCTGTATCGGCGAGGTTCCAGTAGAGCAAGAGCTCGTCGATGATGGCGAGATTATCGCGGGTCTTGGAGAAGCCGGAGAAGAGCTTCTCCACGTCGTTGTTGGCCTTCTCTTTTATGAGCCTTCCGAGCCGATTGAAGAATCCGGTTCCGGCGTGGCATTGGAAGCCGGAAGTTGCGGGTCGGATCGGGGATAAGAGGAGGCGGTGGTGTGAGTTTGGAGAGGAGTGAGAAGTCAGAGAGAGACGAAAGAAAAGGCAAAGCCATTCAAGAGAGAGAGAGAGGATGAGGTGGTGATAACGCATCGATGGATGATGGGTTGAGAAGGGAAGGAGCGAAGATCAGCAGCGAAGAAGGTAAAGGTAGACAGAGAGAAAAAGCTATAGATCCATTTGGGTTTACCTAATTCATCGAGAACTCGGTCATACCTTTGTTTTCCTTGCTTTTTTTTTGTTTGCAGAAATACCCTTGTTTTCTTTATTTGTTTGCAGAAATACCCCCCCTGTTTTAGAATGCCTACTGTTAACTTAATTGTTTTGGCTCCTATGTTTTCTCAACGTCCTTAATAGGTTTCAAGGACATTTTTTTTAAAATGTGTCCTTGTATCTTTTAATGGGGTGTCTCCAAATGCATTTCCTGTAGTAGTGAATTATCAAATAGCATACCTCGTTGTTAATGATGCATGATGCTTGAAAATTTTCATATTCAGGTGACGTAAATATGAAACGTTGCATATTTCTATTTTTGTTTTCTTCTTTGGATTGATGAGGTCGGCTTAGGGCAAATCTCTCATCATATTTTTTCTCAATAGAAACTCTACCACCAATGTCATTGAGGTTGGTTGTGGTGAACACTCTTGGACCACCGTTTTCCATCGAGCGGACGAAACTTGTTGTGATGTCAAATAATAGTGACAACAAAAACAAAGTAAAACAAGCGTTGAAACTTAATGGAACGAACCACTAGATTTATCTACCAAATACTCGTGCACTTGAAACAACAAGAGATAGCTTTTTCTACTATCTGATTTTGTTTATAGATGACTTCGGGGAGCCTTGTATAGACCACTAATCCATACACTACTTGGAAAAATATTAATCCTAACTAGACTATGAATGGGAAACAGTTAGTCCTATTCTTTGTACGCTAAAACAAAGATGTATTAAAACTTAGTCATAATCCTAACTCTATTAGGAAAGGAATCCTAATAGAGAGTGGAAACAAAAAATAACAATTTGACAAAACAAAACAGAGCTTGATGCAAAATTCATCCCAGTATTGATGACGTCCTTGATGGACTTGGGTTTCTTTATATGTGAAAATACGTAATCACAATAAGTTCACACCTCATTATCCTTAAGAAGTTATTAGCTAAGTTTTTAAGCTGCAAGTACTAAAGTATCTAAAATGCAAAAAATAAATCCGACCTACCGGATTCGAACCAGTGACCTAAGGATATCTGACGGTTTTACCCACTACAGTCCTCCGCTCTACCAACTGAGCTAAGGTCGGTTTGTTAATATCATTCAAGTTTCAAAGAATTTAAAGAAAACCTAAACGAGAAAGAGGACGATAGTCAAAGATAGCAAAAGCAATTCCATGAAAGTGAGATGTTGGACAATCCATCTCTATCAAAACAAGACTGCATCCACCAAAATGTTTGCTTTGCTAGCTGCTCCACTCTTTCTTGTCTTATTACTTTTTTGGGTATCTGTTGTGGTCATCTGTTACTATCAGAACCAGGGGCGGATCTTAGTGGTAGCTAACCCAGCTAAAGCTGGGCAAGAAATTTTTTAATTTGTTTTTATAGTATGTAGAGCACACTTGATCTTTTGAATAATTATTAATACCTTGCTAATTCATTGCCGTGGGCTTTGTTCTTTGAACTCTCTCACATGTATTAGACAATTAATATCTTATCAAAAGCCTATTAGACTATCCCTATTCTATCAGAAGCCTATTAGTATTCTATCAAAATTCAAAAACTTCAGTAACAAAACTTCTACTTCTCCCGTTCCTTACTTCCTTTCAAAATTAAGCGACGCTGAGAGAGTGAGAGCCTGTGTGAGGCACACGCACTGATTAATGTAGCAGTTTCAAGGTATTTTTTAATTTTTTATTTGTCTCCCCCTTTCAAGTTTCAACTTCTCTTTTTGAGCAATTTATATGTTTGATGTTTCAGTTTTCAATTTTGTTCTTTTTTTAATTTTTTTTATCAAATTTCTAAAGAAATTATGTTTTCAATTTTGTTTGTTTAATCCAATAGTCCATGATCTATTGATCCATTTGTTTGCAATGCGAGGCAAGTCCTCCATTTCGGTTTTGTAAGTTTTCTCAATGCTTAATGAAATTTTTTTTAGCTCACCTAAAGTTTGAACTCTACCTCCGCCCCTGATCAGAACCGAATCAAACATATATATCAATACATGCATTGACGAAAAAGAACCCCACTTTTGATATTTTGGGTAGAGGCTAACAAACATAGGCACTGATTCAGTACTGTCTAGCTGCAGTGGAAGTTTTCTTTTAGCTTACACATAATATCTCTTTTCTTTTTTCTAAAGGAGGAATAAAGGAGAGGGAAGAGGAATAAGATCCCCTCTCCTTTATTCCATGAGAGTTGTGAAAACTTTTAAAAATTCCTTATCATAATCTCAATGGTAGCATTTGTATTTGTATAGACTATAGACTATGGATTTTATTACTGGAAGGGAGGTGAGTTAACTGTGAACATAAGTATAATGGACACAAGGGATTTAACTATTCAAGTTCTCAACCTTTCTTCAAGGGTGACCCTCACAGACTTGATTACCTTCTTCTCTTATTGTGGAACTGTTCACAATGTCCAGCTCTTAAGGTAAACATGCATGCATCCTCTTATTATAACTTAATTAGCTGCTTGAACCCTTCATCTCATTCTATTAATTAATTTCTGATTTCAACAATGGCAGAGATAAAGATCAATTACCCTATGGTTTAGTAACTTTTGTGCAGCCTTATGCTTTCCAAACTGCTCTTCTCCTTGATGTAAGTCACAATATGTGTGTGTGTGTGTTATCAGTTAAAGCTGTTTTGTGTTTGATATGATATGAGTGTGTCTGAAACTGAAAAGCAATGAATCCCTTTTTTGCAGGATGCTATGTTTGCAGGGAAACCCATTTGCATCTTACCTGCATGTGTTATGAAAATTCCTATTGAAACAGATGAAGACATTGATGAGTCCCAGGTTCTCTCTGATATTCTTGTAAGTAAACCTAGCTATAGCTTCATTTTGTTACAGTTTAAAGCCATTAATTGTTTTTCATGGCGGGAGCGCTGATGACCTAGCTTAATTGCTAATTTGATGAGTATCTTTGTGCTTATTTGTTCAGAGCAAAAGCCAAGGACGACAGAAACTGGCAGTGAATAGAACGATGCAGCGTATGGCTTCTTCGCAAGGTCTTGAACTAATGTTGAAGAAAGGCAGGGATGAGTTGGAGGAGAACTTGAAGCTTTCGGCCGAGAAAGGAAGAAGAGTGGGAATGGAACAAACAAGAGCAGCCATTTCTGCAGTTGAGCAAGCAGCAGTTCGCATGGGAAGTGCCATCATCAACAACAACTTCATCTCAAATGTACTCGACAAAGCCTCACGTACACTTGGGAAATAGGAAATAGAAGGCATAACCCCAATTTGAGCTTCTTAATGTAATGCACTGTACTACTCCATTAATTTCGGAGATAATTTTGCAATAACCTACCGAAAACTTTGTAGAAAATCACATCTACAAAAACAAAGTTACCAAACCCTTTGTAAATTGTAATGCAGTACTCTATTTCGGACTCGATCCCAGCCAAGATTTTTGAAAAAAATAAATGAAAATATTATTAGTATACGACAGCTTTACATTAATTGTGTAGCGACCACATCGCACTACGCAGCTTTCTTCGTCAAGATCTTGCTTTACTTCTCTCAAGTTAGCATCTTGCCTACTTCATCAATTCGAAACTTGTAAGTATATATCTAATTTTTTGTTCAATTTTGTTTGTTTCAATTTATTGCTCGGTTGTTCTTTATGTGATCGTTACATCACATAATCCTTTACGATTTCTTGTTCTACTACGTGATTAATGGTGTTTTGGGAAAGCACCACATATTTTGCGGCTTCATGGCTCAACCATGATCTAAATGCTTTATAAGTTTACATAGATAATTGTAGAGTAATTACCTTTCAAGTTCTTAAAAGTTTATTGGATTTTGACTTGTAATATTGTTGGCCGATACTTGAGTAAGAGCTAGTTTGAGATTGCTGTGATTTAAAAAAAAAATCGCTTTTAGGAAAATCAACTGTGAATTAAAGCAGCTTATAGAAGTAATATTTGAGTTGCTTCTATAATCTGCTTCCGTTGACCCGTAAATTTTAATTAAATATGTTTTTTACTAATTTACCAAACATTTTAAGACCTTAAATTTTACAAAAAATTTAATTTTTATAAAAGCGAAGCAATACCAAACTGGCCTTCAAGCTCCATTAATTTTGAAAGATTCTCCGTTTTTATAGGAATTGAACTAGGTTCGAGTTCAGATTTCTTCTCCTTTAAAGATGTGGGAAAAAATAGACATGATGTTATGTCCACGTGGCTTCTGACTCACCATTAAGATCCAATCCACCGTTATTATTATTTCGAGGAGTCCATCTAGTTGTTCTGTTTGACTTTCTTTAGAGTGTGCTTCATTCCAAATCAGAATCCCAAAGGAAGGCGAAAATGGAGGCATCTGACTCTGGGACACATGAGAATCATCATCCGTACGCGCCTCAGAGTGTAAAGCTACCGGGATTTGTGCCTGGGTTCCTCTCACAGTCCACCATTCTTGGCGTCTATGGCATCTCTTCCCTACTCGTCGTTTTCATTACCTGGCTCATCTCAGGTACTCTTCACTTCTTCTCTTATCAGATCCAACTTTGTTCAATGTCATTCGTCAAACGCTTTAATTTGCTAGTCATTTGATGCATGAAGTGGGTCAGAGACTCGTAGGATCCAGAAAGTGTAAATCTTTGGACAATTAAACTAGCAAATTCATCATCTTTAATGCTGATTTTTTTTTCTGGGCCCTGCTGATTGTTAATACTTGAGATTGTGGCATAAGGAAAACCCAATTTCATTATTGGTCACAGTATTTGATTCATGGGTTTCATGGGTACTTACCAACATAATCCCATTCAAATGTTTGGTTTAATGCACATGAAAATGAGTTGGTTGCAGCTTATATATTTCGAACTTTCTATGAATGATGAATCTGATTATGTAATGTTCTATTTTAGTTGGATCATAAAGTAGTGAACTTCATATGTATATCTGTTGTAGATGATGTGGCAAAGCCTATCCCACTGCTGCACTTATTGATGTAAAGCGTTAGTCTAAAATAACAGAGGGAATTTTCATTCATTGAGTCTATGCAGAAATTTCTAGTATTCATTCAACAGGATTGTTCTCATCGAAATGTTATACTTCTTGCTATGTACTAGGGCGATCCCCGAAGAAATCAAAACTTGATAGATGGCTTATGTGTTGGTGGGCTTTCACGGGCCTCACACATTTGATACTTGAAGGTTATTTTGCATTCTCACCCGAGTTTTACAAGGATAAGAGTGCTTGTTACCTGGCTGAAGTTTGTAAGTTCCTTTTCACGTTGCCCCTCCAGCTAAGATAATTTGCATAACGTTGCACTTTTGGTGCTTAGAATGGTTATGCCTGTAGTTGTTTATATTGTTGTATTCATAGATAAAAATTGGCAGGGAAAGAATACAGCAAAGGTGATTCAAGATACGCATTTAGGGATGCAGGAGTTGTTGCTGTTGAAGGATTAACTGCAGTTATAGAGGGTCCGGCTTGCCTTCTTGCAGTGTAAGAATTTGAGTAGGACTGTGAAGTTTTATGTTGCACTATAAAATATGCTTTTCAAACTTCACTCTACAATGAGAAACTATGTGCAATGAATCATATTCTCTCATTTTGCAATGCTAATTGTTTTTGCAATGCTGTGGTTTCTGATTCTTGCCAGGTATGCAATAGCTAAAGGCAAGTCATATAGCTACGTGCTCCAGCTTGCCATTTCGTTGGGGCAGCTCTACGGAACAGCTGTATATTTCATAACAGCCTACTTGGAAGGCGACCACTTTGCAGCAACTCCGCTTTACTACTATGCATACTATATTGCTGCCAATGCTTCTTGGATCATTATACCCACACTGATTTCAATCCGGAGTTGGAAGAGGATTTGTGCAGCAGTACAGGCTCAAGGCCAGAAGAAGAACAAAACTCGCTGAGGTTGACTTCAGATTTTCACAGTTTACAATTCTTGTAGTTCCATGTTGTGCTAACTATAATGTTTCTTTCAAATAACAGTCTGATTAATTTGTCTCATTGGATTATGAAACAGTCCTTTAAGCAATGAATGGTTTACAAAGCTTTACAGACTATGAATGGTTTCTTCCCCTGTGATTGTTTTATGGGTTTGATTGTCTGCTATTTAAACTTGTAGATTAGCCTTCTTGTGTGAATCTGTGACTACTGCTTGCATGGGCATCATTATTTCGGCCCATTTAACTCGGATTCTTTTGAAGGTTTTGCAAGTCTTGTTATATACTCACAAGTCACAACTACTAGTCAGTAGTCAAAGATGCAGACTCGGACCTCATTTTCGCTTGGTCCCTCTTTAGTGTTTTGATTTCTTGGCTAATGCACGCTTCATTTTCAATACTTGCTCCGTACGTAGTAACGCGTTAACTCTAAGCTAAAACCCCAAAAAGATTTCTCTGCTTCCTCTCTCCTTCTTCTCTCTTGCGTTTTCTGTTTGAGCACAGTTGAGATAACTAGAAAGTTTGATGGATTGCAGCTCTATAGAATTGAAGGTTATCTGCTGTAAGGACCTCAAAGCCTTCAATTTCTTCCAGAAGCTTTCGGTCTACGCTGTCGTCTCCATCTTCAATGATGAATTGAAGAAAGAGCAACAACAACAGCAAGAACATCTGCAGCAGCGCCAGAAAACGCCAGTCGACAGAGATGGCAATGGGAACCCGGAATGGAATCACACGATGAGCTTCCAAACCGAAGCCATCTCATCGCTCCATGATCAATGGGATCGTTGGTTCATCAAGTTCGAAATGCGCAATGATGGTGCCGTTTTGGGCAAGAGCCTTGGCAAAGTGCAGGTGCCGTTGAAGGAGCTTATTGAGGAGTTCAATGGAGCAGTCAGGTTTATGAGGTACCAGGTCAAGACTAGTGATGGTAAGTCTAATGGGGTCTTGGATTTTTCTTACAAGGTAATCGGGAAGAAGAAGGAGAACAACAACAACAACAACAACAATGGAATTCCCGATTCATCATTACCTGAAAAAACCAATGTTCCTGATCCTACTGATAAAGTTGGAGTTCAATCTCTTTACCCCACTTTAGAAGTAGAAACCCTGTCCCGGGATATTTTCTATCCTTCACTGGCTGATGTTTCCCATCCTTTGCCAAAAATTCCTGCCCCTTCTCCAGTTTCGCCTACTGCGTATGATCATCATCATCCATGTCGAGCATTCTCACCGTTTGTACAACCTCGGGGAATGCACTGGTATCCATCAGAGTTCACAAATCATGGTTGCAGTTTCTGTGGGAACCCTGCAGGGGTTGGACAATTCGGGATGGTTGATTATAATAGTGCATGGAGGACTAATTGTCCAGGGACTAAAAGTTCTCTTCTTCAAGCTCCAGATCAGGAAACTACTACCAATGGCAGTTGCTACTGAGCTTTGCTCATGTGGATTTAGCTGGGTTCCATTATTGTATGAGCACAACTGATTATACAGCTAGCTAGCATGTGCTAAATCTTCATACTCCTATACAAGTATGCCTGGTTTCATATGGTAGATTATGATTTCATAGACAATTATATATGTTGCTTTCTTTAATTCATTTTTGGGTGCCAGGAAGCCCTTGATTGGATTATCTGCAACTACTATTTATGTACAGTGTATACTATTTAGGTGCCTTCTTTTGCTGATAAGGCTGCTAAGAGAGCCACCATAATGGCTCTTGTCCTGCAAGTCATCAACCACACACTCAAGTCAAGCACTCAACCATATCATCTTCTCAAATCAACCTACTTTATATAAAACTATTTCACCACCCGTTCTAGATCATTTTCTTATTTCTACGTCTGTAACTTTTAAGTTTTAACACATTTCAAAATTGTGACGGTATCTATATATGTCACTCGGATCGTTTGTTCAAATGTTAGCAACAATATGCCAACACAGGTTGGTTGAGTTGGTATGGACGAATTTGTGGTTGAGCCCCGACCCTGGGAGTGTTGGTGTTGGGAGTGTTGGTGTACAATCTAGAAAATGTTATACATAATTCCATTATGGTGGGCTGGGACATTGTCCAGCTTCAATTTGTAAGGCCTATCGGGTTAGGTCGTAAGTTTGCCCCGACCCTGGTAGTGTAAGTAAATCTCATTCTTACCTAAACTTTTTGACACCAAAAAAGATTCTTTGGCTCTCAAAAAACGTAACTTTAGATTTCGATTTTGTAATCTCGATGATGCCACATCCTTAGTTTACGATGAAATTGTCTTTCAGAATTGTTGAGCAAATAAGTCTTGAAGAAAACTTAAAAAAATCAAGTGTAACGTCCACAGGAGGGATAGTGTCGTACTCACAGTACCCAACTACCCACACGGCGATGGACTTAAAATGAAGCTGATGATGAAGGTCCACTGTTATTTCTTTGGTCTTTGTTATTAAATATTAATGGACCAAGTCACTAACACAATTAACGTATATTCATTCGTCAACTCATTCGTTTGACTAATCATTCCTATTCATATTCAAGTTATCAATCAAGAGAATCTCGATCAACTAATGACCATGACCTTGTATATTAGACAAATTGATGTTTACTTCCCTCTACCTAACGCGTTGGAAAGATTCATGACAATGTAGTTACAGACTTTGATTTATAGTTTATTCAAAAAATATATATATATCGAATTATAATTAGGTTAGATCAAGATTTTCGATCTTTACTGTTATAAAAAATCAGTTATTTTGTATAGGACTTTATCTATATTGCGTTATCAGTGGTAAAGGCTCTTCACTCCTTCAACACATGTTGCTTCTTCTTCTTCCGAATTTTCCAAACTGCCATTTTACAGTTCACACGAAGATGGTGCCATAAGAGGACTTTGTGTTATAACTAAGATAGTGATCTAATTAATCTTGCTGATTAGTTATAATCATGATCATATACCAAAAAAAAAATCCCAAGTTGTGGTATTTTATAGAAAAATTAAAGCAAGCTAGGCATTTTGCTTTTAAGCCTGAATGACAACCAAAAAGCCCCCCCCCCCCCCTCTGGTCTTCTGTCTTTTTCTTCGTAAAGAAGAAAAGCTGGCCTAGCTAGTTTGGAAATTTGAATATTTTACCTTCCATTATTTCCAAATGGACTAAAAGCTACTAGCTAGGTTGACAAGCAGTGATAATTTCATGTAGTCGTTCTTATTTTTTAAATATTTTGTTATATGAGAAGCAATATCTAAAATCAACACTCAACTAAAGAAGAAAAGGCAATGCATTTGCCAAAAAAAAAAAAGAGGCAATTAAATGCAGATATCTCAGTTGCGTACTTAATTGAAATTTCTCTTTTTTTTTCTTAAAAAAAAAAACTAAAGAAGAAAAGGAGTTCAAATGATCTATTATATAAAGATGTGACACCCCGTAGAATTAGATTGTGATAAATAGTATCATCAAACATGATCTGTTTGGACGGGTGTGGTATTTGGCATCTGAATTAAAGTCCTTTTCTTGTGGTTGTTTAATAAACGTTTTCACATATTGATGGGATGTTTGTGAAAGACTGAAAGCAGACAATATAGATTTCATATATATATATGGAATGCAGATTAGACTTGCAGTATTGAATTATGGCTTAGTGCCCGGGTTGAGATCGTCACGTACATGTGATTAGTACGTACGTATTTAGGATATGGTACGTACATTCCCATGCCAAGACCCTCCTAACTCAATAGGCTTATGCCTTGTTATTATAAAGTATGCGAACGAGGTATACCAAGGCATGAGACTTGCATTGATGAAGATATGAGGCCTAGGTCGGCATTGCCTAGACGTGAGCCTTCATCTCTACGAGGTTGCATGAGTCGTATCAACGACAAAGTTAATTTCAAGATTCATACTCGTTGAAAAACAGTGTAATGTGACATTTTGACAATTTAAAATAGCCTAAGTAGAGGAGAAGAATTGAGGAGTCGAGAGTATTTGGCCAAGTAAATTCTAGCACAAACATCTTGTATGTTTTGAAATGAGGATTAAATATTGGGCATGGATATGATCAACCAATAAAGGAACAAAACCTAGCTATGAAATCATGAACGAAAACAATTCAAACCATGATTAGTACATTATTAGGCATGAACGTACATGAACTGAGAAAAGAAATTAATCTGCAGGAAATCAAAACCTTAGTACACAGGCAAATAATTTTTCACTTTTTCAATGTCCATATTCACCTTTTACTGCTACTACTGGCTTTAACTTTCACCGGCCAACGGTCCAAAATCCTTTTTAACACCTTTCCTTAATGGCAAAGGTAAAATTAAATAGTGTGCCCTCAACTCGGAGAAGAAAACCTTTACCACCTGCAGGGCATTATTCCAGGACACAATCGTCTTTTCAACCAGTAACACATGCTTTATTTTAGGGGAAATGAATGTTATGTGCACCCAGAACAGCCCTCATCACCATGCTTTTTAGGGTTTGTCATGGAGTCGTGTACGGCGAGGATTGATCAGCTTAAAGATGAAGGGCATGTGCACTGTGCTAAGAAAGAAGCTTCCGTATTTGTTGCTTTCACTCGAGCACTTTCGCCCCACTCCACAACCAAAAGCCAAAAGCAGGTGCTTCTGCTTTTGCTATATAAACCCCCCAAACCCTCTTGTATTCCTTCGTGCAAAGCTTCGATTAATCAATACACTATAACCCTATTCAACAACATTGCATCTCCTATCTTTCTTTCTTTCAATCCTTCCTTATTGAAATCGAGTTTGCTCACTTCTGTTGCGTATCTGCTCCTTTTAAAGTTTGCAGTGTTTTCACCATGAAGAAGGCTTCAGTTTTCTTGAAGCAGATCACCACCTTGCTGAGCTCGATAGCCAAAGCCAAGACAATGGCGATCAAGACCAAAACAGGCGCGGCCAAAGCCCGCCTCATAATGTTCTCTTTGCTCAAGAACAAGAAGGTCTTGATGGACACGGTCTCCCACAAGATTGACAACCTCCTCGGCCACCACGACAAAGCCAACAACCAAGGTGATGACGAGGGAGACGAAAGCAGGGCCACTGTGCTCTACAATGCCAACGCCGACGAGTACTCGCATTCAGCTGGCTCGAGCCGCCTGCACACCATTGAAGACGACGACGAGGATGACAATAATGACAAGTACCCGGATCTGAGGCACTTCCTCTTCGACGAGGACGAAAACTTTGATGACATTAAGGCCGGTGGGTCTGTGGTTGATATTGTCAAGAACTCCAAGGTGGAAGGAGAGGATTTCAAGCTGGAAGATGAGATCGATCAAGTTGCAGACTTATTCATTACCAGGTTTCATAAGCAGATCCGCTTGCAGAAGGTTGAGTCCTTTAAGAGGTACAAAGAAATGCTCGAGAGAAGCACCTAGACTGACCCAATTTCTCACTCATACAGATTTACGGGCCCGGCCGGTTTCAGAAAATATGTATTCACTGAAATCACAAACCTTAAGGGGGGTTGGAGCTTGTTTCTAATTTTTGTTATGTTTTTGTTTTTCACATTAATTTGCTGCCTTGTAATTTACATACATGGCCGTAACGTAAAACTACTACGCACTACTAATGTATAGTTTTTTATATGAATAAAACGTTGGTATTGGTATGAGTTTCCAATATATATCAGCTTCAAGCTAGTGACAAATCTGTGGTTGTTTGGAAAGCATAAATTACCATTCTATATATCTTACATTCCATTATTCCAAAATAACAAGTGTGGAATGCCTAATCCTTAATTTGGTGTAATTCACAGTTTAATTATCTGAAACTGAGATCTCGACCCCATACTTGAGACTTGAATTCGGACTCTGACCCAATACCTCGGACTTGGGACCCAAAATATGATCGAGACCCCAACACGACACCCGAAAACTAAGGGTGAAAGAATAGACTAATGTTCGTGAGATTGCTTAGAAATGAAGCAATAAGATTGGAGAAGAAAATAATGATGGAGCATGGTAATAAAGTGACTCTTAAAAAAGGTCCGAGTTAAGATAAAACTATATGAAATCAGGCAAAAATGTAACACATGATACGCAATTAGATTGAGTGCTTTGGAGTTTGGATTTATGGGTGGGTTGGAAAGCATCCCTAGGAATCCTGCTTTTATTTGTGAATAGTTCATCAAGGTACATCTTTGTAAAGTACAATGAGCTCAGTTAGAAATTAATAAAAAATAATTGTTTAGAAATGAAGCAATAAGATGGGAGAAGAAAATATTGATGGAGCATGGTAATAAAGTGACTATTAAAAAAGGTGATAAAATCATAAAACTTTATGAAATAAGGCAAAAATGTAACACATGATATGCAATTAGATTGAGTGCTTTGGAGTTTGGAATTATGGGTGGGTCGGAAAGCATCCATAGGAATCTACTTTTATTTGTGAATAGTTCATCAAGGTACATCTTTGTAAAGTACAATGAGCTCAGTTAGAAATTAATAAAAAAATATATATATATCATAAACAGTACTTTTGTAAACACGCATTTTTGAATGTGTCTACTAACATCACTTTGATACATGATATTTAAAAACTATTACATTAATGTATGACCTTTCAAACCCGATCTAATTTTGATACCTACCGTTAATAATTCTGTGAAAAACATGTCTAATTGTTTTTTTTTTCACGAAGTTATTGACGGTGGCCGGTGGGTACCAAAATTAGGTAGGGTTTGGGGGTCATGTACTAATGTGATAGTTTTTAAATGTCGAATACCAAAGTGATGTATAACCCATAAAAAATATATATATATCATAAACAATACTTTTGTAAACACGCATCTTTGAATGTGTCTACTAACATCACTTTGATACTTGATATTTAAAAACTATTACATTAATGTATGACATTTCAAACCCGACCTAATTTTGATACCTACCGTTAATAATTCCGTGAAAAACATGTCTAATTGGTTTTTTTTTTTTCACGAAGTTATTGACGGTGGGTACCAAAATTAGGTAGGGTTTGGGGGTCAGGTACTATTTATGATGAAAACCCTAACAAAAAAAATTGTTTTGCAGAGATTCATCCAACTCTTCATCCTTTGTTGGCTTCTAACCCTACGGTTGTAAATGCGTTTTAAACTTCTAACACTTATGTTGAAACCATAACACAGAAGAAAAACTATGGATTTATGTGTTTTAACAAGTCGTCTTTTCACAGACTCGACCCAACAAAGAAATTGTTTTACGAATCGAAGTTTCGGCCCAAACATTCGGGTCAACCAGATATGGAAGGTGGTCCCCGCCACAAAGCGACGTGGTATCCCACGCGAGGCAAAATAGCGGGAAAGGTTCCCGCCAAAATGTACAACTCTCAGCCCTAATCCCAATCTCTCTAGATAATAGCAAGGAAAATCAATTTCCGCCTGTTTCTGCTACAGAGGCAGAGTGAAAGCAATTAAGAAATGGCAGACAACTCCGGGAATCCGCCGTCGACTCCCGACTCGCCAACGTCGGCAGGGTTCAACACCGATCAGCTGCCGCACACCAGCCGGACCTCCGAGAACTTCTCCTCTTCCGGCGACGAGGCCGATGTCGACCCTAATATCCTCCAAGATGACGTTGAAGACGACCTCCTTGCCGAAGAAGAGCCAGAGGGAGAAGATCTCTTGGAAGGAAATTACATGGAGTAAGTAGTTCAATTTCTATTTTTGTAAACTCATGGCTGATTTCATGATTCGATTTTGACGAAACGAATTTGCGAATGGAATTTAGTGATTACCGGAGAATGGATGAGATGGACCAGTACGAGTCGGTGGGGCTCGATGATTCGGCTGAGGACGAGAGGGATTTGGATCAGATCATGGCCGATCGCAGGGCTGCCGAACTTGAGCTCGATAAACGCGACGGCGTACCTGCCTCTCGCAAGCTTCCTCATCTTCTTCATGACCAAGGTACTCTCTCATCCTAATCTTGTTGCAGTAAATTTAGGGTTTCGGTAAAATTAGGAAAGGAATCAAATATATCTGTATTTGATGATGATGGTGGTAATGATGTTGATGTGACGTCGAAGATACAATTAGAAAATAGGAATGGAATGCGTCTGTATTAGATGATATGGTGGTAGTGGTGTTCATGTAATGTTGCAGATACAATTAGGAAATAGGAATTGAATACAAATCTATTAGATGATGGTGGAGGTAATGATGTTGATGTAATGTTGCAGATACTGATGAGGACAACTACAGGCCTTCAAAGAGGGCTAGAGCTGATTTCAGGCCTCCAAGAAGCGTAGATGATACTGATGGAATGCCGAGTTCACCTGGAAGATCACAGCCCGGACAATCCAGGGAGGATGTCCCTATGACTGATCAGACTGATGACCAATATGATGTTTGCCACTTTGCTTACATAACCACTTTTATGAATTTTTCAAACTACATCATTAACCTTTCTCATTTCTCAATTCTCATCACCATCATTTGGTTTTGTGTGTAGGATGATGAAGACGAAGATGGGTTTGACATGTATCGTGTTCAGGGAACACTCCGAGAGTGGGTTACTAGAGACGAAGTACGAAGATTTATTGCCAAGAAATTCAAAGAGTTTCTACTCACCTATACAAATCAAAGGAACGATCATGGTGACATTGAATATGTGCGCCTCATTAATGAGATGGTGTTAGGTAAATGCTTAGCTCTTTTCTACTGACTCTTGGTCTGCTAATGCAAATTGTTCATGTATGCTTTTTATCTTACTGGGTTGTTTAAGCTACATAAAGCATCACATTATTTCATATATGAACCTTTTCACTGTTGCATTTGCAGCGAATAAGTGTAGCCTGGAGATCGATTACAAGCAATTTATCTATGTTCATCCCAATATTGCCATTTGGCTGGCTGATGCGCCCCAGTCTGTCCTGGAAGTCATGGAAGATGTTGCAAAGAATGTTGTGTTTAATTTACATCCCAATTACAAACTTATCCATCAAAAGATCTATGTTCGCATAACCAACTTACCCGTTTATGATCAGATTCGTAACATTAGGTATGGTGGAGATTCATTTCTGTGGCAGCATATTTCTTTCCTTTTTCTTTCTAGCTTATTTTCATCATGCTCTAATGATGTGCAGGCAGATTCATTTGAATACCATGATCCGTATTGGAGGGGTTGTGACCCGACGCTCTGGGGTGTTTCCCCAGTTGCAACAAGTAAAGTATGATTGCAATAAATGTGGAGCAGTCTTGGGACCATTCTTTCAGAATTCTTATTCAGAAGTTAAAGTTGGTTCTTGCCCTGAATGCCAATCTAAAGGACCATTTACTGTCAATATTGAGCAGGTAAATATTTTCCAAACTTACATGTGCCTTGGTATTCTTTTGGGATGGAAAATTCTGAAGAGATGAAAGGGAATTAACACTGAATTTTACAATGCTTATGCACCTCACATTCTCTGTAAAATAGAATTGAGACTGAAAATTAGCTTCTTTCCGTTTCCATGCATTTGTTTAAGAATTAGCTTTGCAACACAAATTTAATAATATATCCATCTTTCTTGTTTCAGACAATATACAGGAATTATCAAAAGCTTACGCTCCAGGAGAGCCCAGGAATAGTGCCTGCAGGTCGGCTTCCGAGATACAAGGAAGTGATACTATTGAATGATCTAATTGATTGTGCTCGTCCAGGGGAAGAGATTGTAAGATCCTCGTCTTGATCTTGCTGAACTTGCTTGTTACTTGTTTTAGTGAATGCTTACTGATATTTTGTTTTTTGTTCATTTGATTTTTTCCAGGAGGTCACTGGTATTTATTCAAATAATTTTGACTTGTCTCTGAATACAAAGAATGGGTTTCCTGTATTTGCTACTGTGGTTGAAGCAAATTATATCACGAAGAAGCAAGACCTCTTTTCTGCTTACAAACTTACTCAGGAAGACAAAGAACAGATTGAAATGTTAGCTAAAGACCCAAGAATCGGAGAAAGGGTTTGTTAACAAGACCCTATATTTTAACGCCTCTTATAATATCATTATGAAATAAACTAAAATTGTTATGAATCAACAGATTGTCAAGTCCATTGCTCCATCTATATATGGCCACGAGGACATAAAGACTGCAATAGCTCTTGCCATGTTTGGAGGCCAAGAGAAAAATGTTGAGGGTAAACACCGACTGCGAGGGGATATAAATGTACTTCTCCTAGGTGATCCAGGAACGGCAAAATCACAGTTTCTTAAGTAAGAGCTACTATCATTGATCGAAATATTGAATGTGATTCTAATACGTGGGGGTGAACACGTTATTAATATATCGATTTTCTCTCTCATTAGGTATGTTGAAAAGACTGGGCAGAGGGCTGTGTATACCACTGGTAAAGGAGCATCTGCTGTGGGGCTCACAGCAGCTGTGCACAAGGATCCTGTTACAAAGGAGTGGACCCTTGAAGGAGGAGCCCTTGTTCTAGCAGACAAGGGAATATGCCTTATTGATGAATTTGACAAAATGAATGATCAGGACAGGTATGCAAATCTTTCTATCACAAAAGCTAACACTCCCCCCTTCCCAACTTCTTTGGAGGCTTTGAGCATGTTTTTTTTTATCTGCTATTAGGGTGAGTATTCATGAAGCAATGGAGCAGCAAAGTATTAGCATATCGAAAGCTGGGATTGTCACTTCTCTCCAAGCACGCTGCTCTGTCATTGCAGCTGCAAACCCTGTTGGAGGAAGGTATGTTAGTAGATAAATTATGAGAAGTATACAACTGGACATACAAATCTAAACTGTGTGTTAGATTTTTAAACCAGACACTGTTTTTTTTGCCTCATCCAACCATTTCTAACCTGTATCTCTGTATTCCAGATATGATTCCTCAAAAACATTTACACAAAATGTTGAGTTGACAGATCCCATCATCTCTCGGTTTGACATCCTTTGTGTTGTTAAGGTCAGAACTCGGCAAACTCTATCCTTCTTTTCCACTCTTTTGTGTTTGTTTGTTTTTTTCAGTTCATTTAACAGGGATGGATATTGGTAACATGCAGGATGTGGTTGACCCTGTCACTGATGAAATGCTTGCAAAGTTTGTAGTTGATAGTCATTTCAAGTCGCAACCCAAGGGAGCTAACATGGATGATATAACCTTAGACGAGTCTCAAGAAGATATCCAAGCCTCCACCAGTCCAGTAGATCCTGATGTATATACCATATACTACTCAGTCTCTCATCTTGTTGCTTTTAAGTTTGTCTGGACTTAAGTCTTTTCCTAAATCTCATTGGGTTTTCCTTCTTTTCAGATACTTCCTCAAGATTTGCTAAAGAAATACTTAACTTATGCCAAGTTAAATGTATTCCCAAGGTTGCACGATGCTGATTTAGATAAACTCTCAAATGTTTATGCAGAACTGCGGCGAGAATCTTCAGTTAGTTTTTCTCATACTTGCTTTCTGTTGAAGGCTTATGTTTTGGGTTATTATAGGAAACTTACTATTTCACTGCCCCTGTTTAGCATGGACAAGGTGTACCAATAGCTGTAAGGCACATAGAATCAATGATACGAATGTCTGAAGCACATGCAAGAATGCACCTTAGACAGCAAGTAACTGGAGATGATGTGGACATGGCAATTCGCGTAGCACTCGATTCATTCATCTCGACCCAAAAGTTTGGGGTGCAGAAAGCTCTACAAAAGGTATCAAAAGACTGGCAAAACTTTTTTTTAGATATTGTTCTAGAGCTTCTAGTATTGTGAGTTGATGGCAAGTCTAGACTTGCCACATTGAATGGTTCAGATTTCAGCTATTATTCGTCATAGCAATGGAAATCTTACATTATAATTTGCATGGTCAATTGTACGTGTGAGGACTCGAGTATGACACTGCTGCCAACTTGCCATTCATATTATCCTGTACTTGTTACTGGTTAATGCTCAGAGATGTATCAAGTGACTTGTAATAACATCTGTAAGGCTGAATATATACGCCCTTAACTTTTAAAGATCAGACCAATGTTAAACATCATTAAACACCTGATCTTGTCCCATTTATAACATCATGAACTGATAATTTCCTATACCCATCTGAATTAGACTATGTAGACTACTTGGTAAAAGTCTGAAGTTCTTTACAAGTTGTTGATTCCTCAACAATTTGGTTTTGAGAAATTTTCTGTGTATTTGCAGAGTTTCAAAAGGCATATTACTTTCAAGAAGGATCGGAATGAACTGCTCCTCTTTCTTCTCAAAGAGCTTGTGAAGAATGCATTACAGTTTGAAGAAATTGTTTCTGGCTCTTCTTTAGGGCTTACCCATATTGATGTAAAAGTGGGAGATTTGCTGAACAAGGTAATGCAAACGTGAACAGTGGATATGGAAACTTTTCTTTACTAGCATACACAAAATAGGCACGTATCTTTTTCTTGTGGTTTCGACACAAAATAAACACTTACCATTGTGTGCATTTGATTTCGTTTTGTGCAGGCAAACGAGCATGAAATCTATGATCTAAACCCTTTCTTTACTAGTGTTCTTTTCACTCGCGCCAATTTTGTGTTGGATGAAGAGCGGGGATTGATCAGGCATCGCCTTTCAGGATGATGTGAAAATGAAGCGCAAGAGTTTTTAACGAACTACACTAGTAGCCATGCCATTTTTTTTTGGGGGGGGGGGGCAATGAACTACATGAGTAGCTAGCAAGTAGATCTCCGAATTTCCATGTACTTCCGTTGAATGTTACCATATTATTACTAGTCGTTCAAATTCCTATAATTTGCTTTGGTAAGAATTCGTCTGATAATGAGGCTTACATAAATTGGAATCCAAGCTATGGTGAAACTTACATATAGTTTATTTTCTCGAGTGTTGTAAAATTTGGCTATGCATGTGAAATTGACATATGTGAATATGAAATGTATGACATTTGAAGAGTTATGCACTAGTTGCACGAGCAACTAGTATGCTACTATGTTCCTAGGATTTTTCTGTGAACTGCATAAAATTTCAAAGTACGAGCAAACCAATTTTCTGAAATAGGCCTCGGAAGTATGTCATACTCCAGGAGTCCGGATATGTTATGCACTCATGTTCTCATCGCTAAAATTAGAAACTTAAAAAAAAAAATTAGTGGTTTTACTATACTACCAGTACTCACATATTTCAGAACTTTACTCCGTTAATAACAGATTTTAAGTTTTTTTTTTTTAAACCGTATTTAATAATGAAAAGATTAGACTGGAACAATAGCGTACTCCGGATTATCATAGAATTCTTAAAAAAATGGAGGTCCGAATATTAATTTTGGAGGTATCATAGAATATCTCCATTGAAGAATCGAAAATTTTCACTCTCACCATCAAGTATCAACCTAATAGCTTTGGCTTCTGGCTTTATACTGTTACTATCAGAATCAAATCAAACATGTATATGAATACAATGATGAAAAAGATTAAAAAACATAGGCACTGATTCAGTACTGTACGTACGTCTAGCTGCAGTGGAAGTTCTTTTTAGCTTGCACATAATATCTCTCTTCTTTTTTCTAAAAGAGGAATAAGTTCCCCTCTCCTTTATTCCAAGTTGTGAAAACTTTTGAAAATTCCTCATCATAGTTTTGGATTCTCATAATCTTAATGGTAGCGATTGCTTTGTATGGACTATAGACTATATATATATATGTTCCACTTTTCATTTGTCACAGAATTAACCATTGCCTGAGCGGTGATGGAACGGAGGCGTAAGATCACTGAGCTTCGGCTACTAGTTCTACTGATTGCAGCTTGCTTTGCCTTGCAGATCCACGCTTCTTCTGAAAACGACGTCGACGCGGTAACATATATACTCGATCCCTTTCACTATTCTCAATGTCGTATTCACTCTGAAACGCAATTCATGATTTACAGATCTTTTACGAGCCATTTGATGAGTCATTTGAAGGTCGCTGGATCGTTTCAGGCAAGGATGAATACAAAGGTTAAACCCCTAGCTACTACTCTCTGCTCTCTTTTCCTTCTCTATCTAGCTTTTTGGCTTTGTCTTCGTTCATTTAGTCTCGTCCTTGATTTTCACATGTAACAGTGCCATAAATTATCGATCTTCTCGATCTTTCGTGAATGGTTACTGACTTACCGGTCCATGCATGTAGTCAATTGAATTGTTTTTTGCTCATTCAAGATATCTAAGTCGCTGTAAGTATGTTAGTGAAGGCTCGATCTACTTAGTTTGTTGGAAATTAATTATGTGTATTGATGCATGCGCTTTAGGTATATGGAAACTCTCAAAAAGTGAGGGACATGATGATTATGGACTTGTGCTGAGTGAGAAAGAAGCAAGGAAGTATGCGGTATTGAAAGAGCTAGATGAGGCTGTGAGGCTTAAGGATAGAATTACTACTGTCCTTCAGTTCGAGGTCCGGCTACAGAATGGGCTTGAATGTGGTGGTGCTTACTTGAAGTACCTCCGGCCCCAGGAGGCACCAGAAGGATATTTCGATAACGATCCTCCGTACTCCATTATGTTTGGACCTGAGAAATGTGAATGTGTTTCAACAAACAAGGTTCATTTCATCATTAAGCATAGGAACCCCAAGAGTGGAGAGTATGTTGAGCACCATCTCAAGAACCCTCCGTCTGTGCCCGCTGACAAACTCTCCCACGTCTACACGGCTATACTGAAACCCGATAGTGAAGTTACAATTTTGGTTGACGGGGAGGAGAAGAACAAGGCAAGCTTCCTTTCTACTCAAGATTTTGAACCTGCATTGATTCCGGCCAAGACCATTCCTGATCCAAATGCTGTGAAGCCAGACGACTGGGATGAAGGCCACAGTTACAAGGGTATTTGGAAACCTCAACAAATCCCAAACCCTGATTACTTTGAGACTGAGAAGCCTGACTTTGAGGCCATCGCTGCCATTGGCATTGAGATCTGGACGATGCAGGATGGCATATTGTTTGACAATATTCTGATAGCTGATGATGAGAAGGTTGCCGAATCTTACCGGATCACAAAATGGAAGCCCAAGTTTGATGCTGAGAAAGAGAAACAAAAGGCTGAGGACGCAGCTGGTGGTCTTTTCTCAAGCTTCCTGCGGGTAATTAATTATTTTCTTCTTAATTTATATATGAGCTATTTGAGTTTCTTTCATTTGTATTAGTATTTCGTACTTCATAGCTAACAATTATTATGGACTAATACGTGTAGAAGAAAATATTAATTTCTCTACAAGATAGCAGGTGTTCCTTTCTTTGGATGCATAGTTCATGACCTGAATGTCATCTTGTTTTATCAAGTTCAATTAAATGTGCTGCTTCATTGAGCTAGTAGAATTAATGTGTTAACCATTACTGCTCATGCAGGATCTAATCGTGGTCATTCTTCTGACAGTTCTCTTTAGAATCCTATTGGGTGGCAAAAAACCTGCGGTATGATGTTACACCTTGCATAAAGTCTAGTTCTAATTTGGTAAACAAACATATATGTTAATTAGGCATTGCGAAAGAAAAAGGAATGAATTGTTTACTTTTTAGGAGGGTAATGGATTGTTATTGTATCCAGCCATTGTAGCTTTCGTAGACAATTCGTGTCTATTAATTTGATGAATATGGCTGGTTCACACTTCACAGGTATTGTGATATATGTATTTAAAAGTAGGAATTCTCTCATATTCTTATGAGAATTGCAATCCTATAATATTGTTTTGAAACTTGCATCTTCAGGTGTTGTTGTATGTCGACCGTAGCAATCCATTTTTAGTTTTGGTACCACAGGAATAGGTCTGTGTAATGTGGTAGGTTAATTCTGATCAAGAGTACTGACAGAGAATGGATTCCTTTGCCTTCTTATTTTTCTGTACAGTTATAATTAAGCTCTGGCTTGTGATTTTGGATGGGTTGTAGAGTATGTAGTCGGAGAGGGAGAGGGTTTCTTTTCGGCTGTTTCTTTGTTGTCTCATAGGCATGTTCTTTTAAACCCAGTTTCTAGTCCTGCCATTTCTTTCCTCCTTTGATTGATCAATAGTAGGGCTTTTGTAATATTTTGGTGGTGAAGGAAGTTCAATTACTACAAATTTCATGGTACATTTTGGTACAGTTTGGGGATGAACAAGTAGAACTGCCATTCATTGTTGTGCGAAGTAAATTTTAGTTTTATGGAAGTTATGTTAATTTATAAGGTCGAAGAATTCTCATATGGTTTTTCTTCTCTTTTCAATACTAATTGTTGGTGCAAATACCTGAAAATCTGAAATGCTTATATATTTATCTTGCTGTGCAGCCCACAATGACCATGAGCACAGTAGATCACCATGAATTATCATACAGTCTCTACGATGTATCATTTTACAATGATCAAATCCACACTCTAGTCACTCACAGCGCACCCATGGTGGAATCCTGGCTCTCCAAAATCAACCCCATAATCCATGAAAACCCAATCATAGGCCTGGATGTGGAATGGCGTCCAAATCTCAAATATCAACAAAACCCCATTGCCACCTTGCAGCTTTGTGTTGGCCATGATTGCCTCATCTACCAACTCATCCACACCCAAAACATCCCACAATCACTCTCTGACTTTCTTGCTAATCGCAGTTACAAATTTGTGGGTGTTGATATTGAGAAAGATGTGGAGCAGCTCCGTCAGGATTATGCATTGAAGGTGACCAATGCGGTTGATCTTGGGGTCTTGGCAGCGAATAGATCGGGTAAGAGTGATTTGCAAAAATTTAGTTTGAAGCGTTTGGCTAAAGAGGTACTCGGGAAGGAGATGGAGAAGCCTAAGGAGGTGAGACGGAGTTGCTGGGACAGTGAGTGGCTCACTTTTAGTCAGGTTGAGTATGCATGTCTCGATGCTTTTGTTTCCTCTGAGATTGGGAGGCGTTTAAACGCTGCGGCTTGATTGCCAATGTATGGTTTCTGAAATCTGGTCAGCAAGAAGTCTCCTATTCATAACAGGAGATTAAGAATAATTTATTGCATGGTGTTCTTTATTTGCGGTTTTAGAAATTTGTAAAGCATGATTTTTAGGATTAGAATGCCGGTGAAACTGAGCCGACATTCAGTACTGGATATTATGAGAAACTTTTCATGTTCATGACATGTTGTAATTACGATTGTGAGCTTGTTAAATTTTGAAACTGCTACCAATGTGCTTTTATTTCTTGCCAATGATAGTATTTGTTTTGTCAGGTCAGACCCGAGTTGAGACTCAAGAGGCCATCCACTAAAATATATGTTTTTCTTGTATATTTTTAATTTTTTATTTATTCGATAAGTAGACTAAAAAATAGGGTAAACACTTGATTTGTTACCTAAATTATTGCGAAATGTACTTTTTGGTACCTACAAATTTTTTTACCTAAAATGGTACCTGAACTATTGCTCTATTATCTAAAATGATACATCCGCAACCTAATTTGGTACATGAACTATTGCGAAATGTACTTTTTGGTACCTACAAATTTTTTTTTTACCCAAAATAGTATCTAAACTGTTGTGTCATTACCCAAAATGGTACCCAATTGGACAATACTTAACTACGGAGGTACTATTTTGGATAAATGAGTAATAGTTCATGTACCATTTTAGGTAAAAAAAATTATAGGTACCAAAAAATACATTTCGTAATAGTTCATGTATCAAATTAAGTTTTTACCCAAATAAAATTTAGGTGTAAAATAGTTGTAGCATAGTTGGTTGGTGTCCTTCTCGCGTTTTTGAGTCTTGGAGGCTGAATTTTTTTATTAAATTTTAGAGCTAGTTTTTTTTTTATATCATGTGGAGACCAATTTTCATGATTCCCCTCGCCTCAAAATTCCGGGTATAAGCCGACTTTTCGTCCCTTCTGCCTAATCATGAAAGAATTTTGTGAACCGTTTTGCGACCATCCTCATAAATCTCAAGTTTTTTTATTTGGCTTGACCTTATTGTTGTTCTTCTTTTATGCGAGATATGCTCGTATTGTTTGGAGATTGTATGCACCTTGTTGGCTAAGCTGTTGCCTCCAAAATCCAAATGTTGTTTTCACTATGCACCTTAGCTTGATTTTTAGGCCGTCGATTAAAACTCCCTATCGAATCGTTGACAGTTTGACTCCCTTTGATTTGACAGTCTTAGAAGTTACCAGTTTACCACTTACCAGTTTACCAGACATTTCTATACTTAGCCGCGGGAATCCACGGAGCTCCAGACAGAAATTCACCCCCCAATGACCAGTCAATACAAATTTAAGAGCAGCACACCATTTAATAAACCACTAGAAATAAGAGACAACATGCAGGAGACCAGTCTCTGTATATAAAGTAATAATACCAAATTGATCCAGAGGGTTTTTGACCCACAAAAGGGACAACCCAAAATTTGACCCAAAAGGGACAACCCAAAATTTGACCATTGTTAAAGCAAATCGTTGCAAAATTAACTTGGAAAATTCTGTGCAAGAGATTTGAAATTTAAGATGACTTTTTTGACTGCTAATTTGTCCATTTTCTCCATCGTCCCAATCTCAAAAATCAAAATCCAGAACAAGTTAAAGGTAGCACTGTCTCTCTTGGTCACCACAGCTAGACAGTCAGTCCAACTTATCCAACTCTTCTCTGCCTAACCCATCATCACATAGTACAAATTGCACTGTTTTTGTATCACACCCACACCCACCCTAGATTTGGAATCTACCCTAAACCAATAATACACTATTCAATTCCCAGAAAATTAAAAGATCATTGAACATGCATGTAGATTAAGAGAAACTGGTAATAATTGTATTCAACTTAAGAGCATGCATGAAAATCCAGTCATGTTTGTACAAACTATGAATTTATATTCACTTCAATATTTCAATCCTAACTCCTAAAAGTAGTCCTAACTGATAAGGGGTCATCATTTTTTTGATGATTTGATCTTGATCTTAGCCTTGGCCTTGGAATGGTGCTCAGATTTTACTAAAGTAGCACTCTTTGAGCTCTTGGTTGGTTTTGATGAATTGGGCAGAGATTTCTTCTTTGATCTTCGAATCCCAAACGAAGAAAGTCTGGATCTTCTCTTGGTTTCCCGGGTCTCTCTAATGGGCTCCAGCCTCGGCTTCCATTGTCTTGACCCAACCAGTTGCGAGTAGTCTTTCTGCAACTGCGGCGTGGTACAGACTTTGCTCTTATTGTTTGACTCACAACTCTGACTATGTTCATCCTCGCTGAGCTTACCTTCCTCCAGCAACTGCGATATAAATTCGTCGGAGACGCGTATTCTCAAGCAACCAGATTCCGATTTCTGTATATGAAAAGGCTCGCAATTCGCGGCCTTTCTTAGAAACGCATTCTTCGAATTGGTGGACGGAACCGGAGACGGCGTTTGCTCGGGTTCGGAGGAGGCGAATGAGGCAATGGTGACGAAGGAGAGCACCGACTGGAAGAAGTGCTTGGGTAGTAGAAAGTACTTCTGGCCGAGCTGGAGCTGGTCGTGTTCGGAAAGAGCTGGGATTTTCTGGCCGATGTAGAACGAGTCCGAAGCGCAAACCAGGTGTTTGGGAAATTGCCTCATAAGCTCGGACACGTCAATTGGCTTGTGGTAGATCTTCACAAGGCCGTCCGACTTAACGACCTTGATGCTATCAACCACCGCGCGCTTGCGAGCGTGGGGTTGTTGGTACACGTTTTCATCGTCGTCGGGTTGGAGCTGCACGCGAGAGGAGACATGGTGGTTGCCCGTGATATGGAAACACATTGGGATCATTTGGAGAGTGAAAAACCTCACACCCATTTTGCTCAAACTCTGGAAAGAAAAAAACCAATGTCAGAAACACTGCAATTGAGAGGGCAAAAGGGTTTGTGTATTTTATGGAGAAGAACTAGAGGGGAGGGGGTTGGGGTTGAGAATTGATTACAAAGCTAGCTAACAAGATTGGGTTTGAGTATTTTGGGGTTTATATATATATTAATGGGAATGTGTATAATGTTTATTAAAGTATAAGAGAGATTGGATTTTAGGGAGTAGAGGAAGGAGGACTGACTGAGAGGGAGGTAGAGAGGACTAGAGGGAGGGATAGGCGTGAGACCCGGGTAAAGCTTTGCTTTCTTTTGTAGGCAACAACATCAACCACATAGTACTTGCCTTTTGTTTATTCACATATTTTGAAACTTTGACTACAACTTGGGTCTTCTCGAACGCCAATTGAGGCCAAAGCTAGCTAAGCAAGGAATCCCTTTTTAAAAATCTCAGATCCCGCCATTCATTTCTGAATTTATTTCTTGTGGTCCAACCCCTCTTACTATGGCACATATACAAAATCCTCAGGATTAAATTTAACAGGCTAGGGAGGAGTCGTCTTTATCCATATATATGCACGAGGGGAACAGAGATTTATTGGAGTCAGAGGAGAAGACCATATACAATCAAAGATACCAAAGGCATCGACTGTATATCCATATCCATATCCAGAGACGTACACATTTGCATAGTTTACTCATTTATAATCTTTAATATATTTGCTGCAAAATCTGCCATTAACCGTGTTGTGCTTACTAACCCTAATGCATGGTAACCGTCTTGCAAAGGGAATTGCAGCCCTCCTCGAGTTTATATTCGTCCGTGAAAGTGTAATATAGTTAACTATTTTATAGGTTGAGCGTGGAAGCAAGATGTTTGTTCAAAAAAAGTTAAACGGTGGTGTTGAAGAGATAAAAATTGAACAAAAATAATAATTTGTCGCGTGAGCTTTCTTATTTTTATTTTCGATTGAAAAAGAATTCATGATTTGAGAGTTAGAGAGGACATTCACAAAAGAAATTTTATGGGGACCTACTCAATTGGGCATAGCTATTGAAATAATTCTTTTGGTTTTTTACCCTATGCAAGAATTATTCCTAAAACTTATATAATTAGCCAATTTTGATATTGTTGGGAAATCTAGTTACCATCAGTTTTTATTTCACTTGTATCCCAAGTATTAGAGATCACATTATAATCAAGTACAATATGATCCATGAGTTAAGTAGGTTCATCTATCTTCTAATTAACTAAATAAAGAGACGCGTTTATGGATATTTAATAAAGTGAGCTATAGAAACTACCTTCTTACACTCTCTTGACGTGTACCAAATTTATAGAATGGCAAGAGACTCCATAAAAATTCTTACTTTTTCCTCAATCACACCCAAATCTCCCTTTTTATCTAAAAAAAAAAAGGGACACTGCTTGCAAACAATTCGACTAAACTTTAATTGGGATATGTTCATAACATATACATGTATCATGTATGTTCTTATTTAGCAAAACTAGCTAGTAATTCTTAATGTTAAGTTAAGGCGAACTTCATTTTGACCAAAAAACAAAAGTTAAGGTGAATTTCTATGTAGTATTTGATGTTGTTGAGTAGAAACAAAGAATTATCTTTCTTTTTTTTCCCTCTTAGATTTAGTCCTTCATGTGTTGCTTGGTCTAAGGAAAGGGTAACAACATATTACACTTCCCAAAGAAACGTAACAGTAACACCACCCCTAGCCCATACGTGACGCACACACCACCATTCCCAACTTCAAGTTCTTCATCGATCACATAATTAATTAAACAAATTCAGAGCGTTCTATCCAATCACAAGTTTACGAATCAATATATCAATTTTTCTTTGGTTTCATAAACAAAAAATGAGAGATCTTGATTGGTCCCAGGTTTCGTCCCGCTCGTCAAACCTGTATCCTTGAATATTGTATATGCATGTCAGAATTCCGCAGCAAATTTTAGAGCTGGGGCACAAGGTCAGAGGGAAACTAAAAGAAGAAAGGTAGTGCTTCGATACATACAGGATTATTAGTTGTGTGTAGTGCCTGAACCTGATTCATATTCAAAGTTCAAACCGATCCAGTCTCCCTAGCTGTATATATATATATACACACACTTCGATCACTTTCACCAACACACACGTACGTATTGATATAATTAATTATTCAGCTAAACCCTAGCTTATTCATAGAAATCAGAATTAGGGTTACGTACGACAAGGATTTGTGTCTTTTTGTTTCAACTAATTACACACTGACACCACTAATAAAACAACAATCACTCACTATTTGTTCACACGAATGCTGCACAAGCTGTGAGAGAGAGAGAGAGAGAGAGAGAGAGAGAGAGAGAGGGGTGGTTGGGTACGTGTGTTTGATTTCCCAAATGAGAATGAAAGGGAACTTGTTGGGACACATAAATGTTCATGTAGCTAGTTCATTCTTTTTTTCTGGTGTGGATCAGTTTTATACGTCACATCAGAATTTATATGTTGGTTGTATATACTAGAGGATTTTTAACCGGGTTAAACTCGCTCACGTACTCTGTACTCATGCATGCATGTTTGAGTCAAGGCTTGCTGAGTGTTCATATCTTCGATAATTCCACACATTAATGTCAAAAAAGGTAGGTGTTTCACAACCTCACGGGTTTTGCTAGATACAATTAATCTCCCATATGCACATAGCCATAAATTCTAAATAAGGGTCATTTACATTTTGGGAGCTCAATTGAATCTATAACAATAGAGCTTCTCATTCATGATTCTTAATTTTTGACACGATTTTGCGATACAATTTGAACTAATTAAGGCACAAAATCTATTATATATGATATAATAAGCATTGTTCAAATAGCGTTATACAAGTTAATAGTTAACTTTTGTCATATTTTTATTAAATGTATGAGTAATATACTATTTTATATTATTTTAACTTTTAAGTATGTATAGATTAACCAGTAGATATCAAGTCAACATAACACGATCCATAGACATCCATATTCTCGGTTTTTGAATAATATAATTGGGTAATTAAAACGATATATATACATGAAAGAATAGACCTTCAATTTTTGTACCAAATTGAGTTTCAAATGGCTCGATATTTGCTATATAGATGACCAGTACAACATCATGGCAGAAATTATTGTGGTTAACTAAAGTGAAGACACATTGTTGTTGGTGCTAACCTCATCCACCAGTTTAATTATAAAGCAATATATTCAAAGTAGAAAGTAGAAACCAAACGTGATGAATATCATTTATTCAAGGTCTTTAGTCTTTACTCGTTAGAGACCGATCGAGGGAGGATTGTTAAATCATTTGTATTCTGTCCTTTCTTTGACCAACCACACGTGTTTACGTGTTGAACAAAAATGACTAATATTAGATATGAGACATATGTCGGTGCCAAAGTTATTTATCATGTGAATCATGAAAATGAAATGCAGCCAATTGCAAAGGAATTTCAAACTAGGGAAAATTGAACAATGTTAAATTGGAATCAATCAGTTTTCCCCGAATCCAAACAAATTAAAGTTTATGGGTCATTTTTATTCATAAACACAAGGCCTAAACACAACCACTGAAACCTCACCACTTTCGAGAAGAGATATAATATTTGACGACTCTATAACCATTTAAAATTAAATTCATTCACGACAATTCAATGATCCGTTTACGGAACGATATAAAAAATATTTTAATGAATACTTTTGCAAAATTTGAGTAAAACTTAATTCGATCGGCTTAATTTTCAACTTGCATACCAAATTGCCTGATCTCGAAAATTTCAGGTACTGCCACTAATTAAAATCATTTCCGAAATTTTGAAGTTCAACAAGAAAGGAAAAAAAAACTCCTCAATGGATGATGTACTCAATGAACACGTCTTTTTAGAGGTCAAGTATGATTTTGGTCTATTTTTTTTAGTCTGCATACCAAATTCTTTAGAACTCGAAAACTTCAGATACTACCACTAAAACAAATTGTGCAATCCATAAAAGAATAGCAGAAAAGGCAAAAGTGGGCCGACTTAGGAAATGGTAAGTCCATTTTACATAAACCCAGCTCCGGCCCATCAAGGTGTTCATCTCTGTATTATGTAGAGAGAGAGAGAGAGAGAGAGAGAGAGAGAGAGAGAGAGAGAGAGAGAGAAAGAATGGGGAAGAAATGGTGGACAATCGGAGTGGCGGTGGCGATAATCGGAACCTTGAGGGAAGTGAGCAAGCAATATGGGTGGTGGGACAAGGACGCTTTGATCAAGGTGTTTGCTGAGTTGCGTGATCGGTTGGGGGTTTGGGCAATCCCACTCTACGTTGCGATCCACACTCTCACTCTCGCTCTCTGCTTGCCCTACGCCGTCTTCTTCGAGGCCGCCGCCTCTATGCTCTTTGGCTTCCTCCCGGCACTCCTCTGCGTCTTCACCGCCAAGCTTCTCGGCGCTTCCCTCTCATTCTGGATCGGCAGGTACCAAACTTTTCATATCTATACATATCAGTAATAGGTTCTTGGGCATAAGATTGTTTAATCCAAAAGTGTACATATATTGTTAGCATCAGGATCATTTTCAAGTTTTAGGCCAGAAAAAGTTGGGATTTTTTTTTTGTAGCAGAGGAATCACCCTAACAATGGAAGCCTAATACTCTTTTCCGTTTTGTAATGTGAGCATGCCTGAATCAAACAGTAGGGAAGTATGAATTGAATGATTTTGTTTTGTAACAGAGGATTAGATAGAGTGATAGCTTTTGGGCTTGTTTGTTTAGTGATGGATTTACATCCATAAATATATAGGAGTGGTGTAATATTTGAGGGAAGTACAAGTTTCATTTGAGTACTTTGAGATGAGGGCTTCTGCATACATCTTAAATTGAACACATTCTGAGAATTAACCTATCAGATATCAATGTGCAATGTATAGTAATACCTTGGGGACGACTTATCATCAAATACAAAAAGGATGGGAGGGATACTAATATGTCAGCAGTATTGCTGGTATAACCTTGATTCTTCATATAAAACTACCCACATCAACTCCAATTGCCCCTTTCGACTTGTTGGGATTAATGCTCTGTTGAATAGGCTGCAGTTTGTGTGTGTGTTTTTGTTCAATGATTGCTTTTAGGAACTGTTTTGATGCTCGTGTAACTTTCAGGTTAATATTTAGGAGTTCAAGTTCAGCAATGGAGAGGGTACAGAAGAACAAGTACTTTACTGTACTCTCCAGAGGAGTTGAGCGAGATGGGTGGAAATTTGTGCTTCTCGCCCGCTTCTCGCCAATGCCTTCCTATATTATAAACTATGCCCTAGCTGCGACAAAAGTTCGGTTTGTTGTGGATTTCTTGCTCCCCACAATTATTGGATGCATGCCGATGATTTTACAGAACACGTCAATTGGCAGCCTGGCTGGTGCTGCTGTTTCTTCAGCCTCTGGTTCTCAGAAATCTAAACTTTGGTCATACCTTTTTCCTTTACTAGGGATTATGTCGAGCATTCTTATTTCCTTGAGAATTAAGAAGTACTCTACTGAAAAATTAGTGACTGAATCCTCTCCCATCCCTGGTGAGCATTCACAGAACTCTAATGACAAGGACCTGAAAAAGGGTCAATAGTCGATACTTTTCTTTTCGCCAGTAATAACAGATAAACCTTAAAACTTGATTTAGTGTTTCGATCTTCTCAAATTGATTGATGTTATGCTGTCGAGATTACTTACAGCGATAATTTGTATCGTTGGATGATCTTTGTTACCAATTAGGTCTTTGTTTCTTCTGTGTCTCTCTCATTTTTTTGTAAGGGTTCTTTGTTTCTCATGAGTAGTTAAACTGTAAGATGGGTGATTTTGGGCTTTTGGGACCATGTCAGACATCTTACGCTCTCACGTCCCTGCACTCTAGCGTAGGAAGATGAATGTACCATTACAATGTTTACTGTAGACTAAGTTGAAAAATCTCTTCAGATAGATGGTGGCTTATTTGTATCAGTTACTGTTGTCTGCTGGAATTGTAACTTTACCCTTTTACTTGTTATAACTTTTAAGTTGGAACCATTGCTCTCTTTGTTGATGCATTTTCTGAAATATATATCAGAAACCCTTGTCAACATAATCGATCCACTTCCCACCAAGGCAATATTGAATAGAATTTTCCCCAATATCCCAAGTGCCAAGCATCATATGCTCATTACACATGTATGCCATATAATGAGGCTTGAGACTTTATAACAAAGTAAAAAAAAACATCATGACTGAGAATTGAATAGAACATTATTTACTCACTTTCAACGGCAGTCACATCACAGAACTAATTCTATTCCTTACAGTAAATTTCTCATACGGTGAGATCTGCAACGACACAAAGATTGCTTAATGTGCAACACCTCTCATGATGATCAATCAACATGGCCAATGTTATGACAAGAAGAAAGACGCATGCATAGAGCATAAGCACATATAGTGATTGTGCAGTTCAATCTCAACACCCTTTTCTCATGCCAAACTAAGCAAAATATAGAACAAAGGTTTTAGGGCAATTTGGCGTGTTGAAGCTTTAGCGGAATGTCTAGCATAGTTGCCCAGAGAGATTTTACAACACTGTAAACCAACTATATGATTTGTTTATGTGGGGGAAGCATATTTTTTAGGGCGATTGAAATATGATAAACCAAGCAAAATTGCTTGTTATAGCACACAGGTGTTAGGGCGATTTGGTTTGCGAGAAGTTTTTGCGGAATTTCTAGCACAGTTAGCCAAAGTGATTTGATAATTCAGTTGAAACCAATTGCATAACTGTTGGAGTGAAGAAAACATTTTTTTTTAAATTTCAAAAGGCAAAAAAAAAAAAAAAATACAAACTCAGCTTGTCCCGACAACTTATTCGTCGGCAAAAATTGTCCTAATTATTTTGTATTTGATGTGCAATTTTCAAGGGAAAAATAAATAATAAAATCAGAAACGAGAATCGATCGGGCATTGTTGAGTGGTGACTGGTGAGGTGATGTTGCACATTTGACCAAATCGTTTGATACACACAGGTAGGTAGGTCAGTTACGAATTATGGGAGTTCCCCTCATGAACTTTTATATATATATATATTCTTTATTGGCCAGGTCCAACGCAGCAATTGATCGAAACATAGCATAAAAGTTCTTAATTATAACAATCATGAATAAAAGCATTAAAGATCGAATACCAACCACATGTTGAAAAATACAATCCCAATATCTAAAGCATGCCAATTCAAAACTGTATTTCTGTATGTGATCGTCAGATCGTGTGGTCCTTAATAGTTTTGCTCATGCATGTATATGCGTGTATATACATGTTTTTTCTGCTAAGGAGATATTTACTTTTTAAGATATGAAGTTTTGATTTCAGCCTTTAAATTAGATCATTTAAAACGAATTTGACGGCTGAGATCAAAACTTCGCACTTTAAAAAAATAAGGACTTATTTATTTGAGAATCATTTCACACCTATATTTAGAAGAAATATCAAAAGGGGAGCTTAATTTGTGTCTAGAGGGTAGCCACTCAATTAAGCTTAATTTTGCTTGTAATATTTCTCTGCTTGAATATATTCTCTCTTTATGGGGGTTTAAAAAAAAAAAGACTTCAATATGAAGCAAAAGACCCAAGTATTATTGTATTTAATTTCGAATGCCCAATTCGAGTGAAACTTATTGGAATCTCTTCAATCATCATTCTCTTGAAGGTGAATAAAAAGAAAATATAGATCCTAATGAATTGAAAGACCATTGTAGACTTGGTCTTGTCAAGAGAAAACTTGCACGAGGAATTAATACATCACCAAAAGAGTGGTGATGCAATAGTGGAAACGGAATGAGTTGGAGGCCACCACGATCTCTTGGGAGAGAGCAAAGGTTGAGGAGAAATTCTAACATACACATCCTCTTTTGTTTCTATTTTTTAAAAAATTATTGATTTGTTCAACTTCAACGACATAAATCTTAAAAAAAAAACAAAATTATTTTCTTATAAGTGTATATTGATTATTGGGTCCAAGTGCAATAAAAACATTGCATTACGTCTTATATATAATTCAACAATCATGAATGAAAATTTTAAGGATGTCAAAAATATAGATCTTAGATCTTACTTTTTGAAATTTATATCATGGTGGAGAATTCAGCCCCTATCCTAGTAATAGTCTGTAATACACTATCTATAGTATATACCAACCACATGTTGAAAAATTCATACACTCCCAGAAAAGCTTATGCTTGCGAATTCAAATTGGAATTGTCCAACAACATTCATTTGAAGATTGTGACTACCTTACTAACCCATCATAATACCGCTTTTAGATTTGGTCTGGTCTCTAGTTTTGCTCATGGTACACATATTTAGAAGTATCAAGAGTGGTTATTAGAGTTTGGTGGGGGTTAAGACTTGAGAATCATAAAAGGGTGTTTGTTCAACTTCAATGGCAGAAATCTCAGAGACTTCCAAATTGTATTCTTCAAAGTATGGGGTGCCAATAAGCTGTAAAATAAGAAGCTTCTTATCGAACTTGTCATCTGTTTAATAAATCTTAAACATTGGAAGGTGTTTTTTTTAATGGGGAGGGGGAATATGACTGCAAAGTTCGAAATTTATAGAGTGGAGGGGCTTCGAACCCAGGTTGTGAGCGGGGTGGCCACTGCATAGTACACTGAACTATACCCATGTGCTCGAAGGTGGTTGAGATCTTGCAAACTGCGAAAAGAGAATCAGGTGTAAATAAGAAGTTTTGAGATCTCCTCAAGCGAAAGCATAAACCATATAAGCACGTGATATGAGCGTCCGGTTACTAACATAAAATGGAACTTGTATTGTAGCGAAGCTTCTTCTGTGCTCCCGGGAGTATATACTCCCGGAGGCGCGTGCGGTGGCCGGACTTTGATCCGGCATCGTTTGGTCGTCGGATCGACGTAGAACAGAAGATCAGAGTCCCCCGAATTCAAAAATGGTGGTTGTTCGGCGAATTGAAGCGCGGAGCTCGGCGAACGACGAATACCGAGTCCGGATCCGGCGAGGCGTGTTGGACCACTTCCGGGGTCGGACGGCGATGAGGTTTTGGGATGTTGTAGATCGGAACATGGCGATCTCGATGGTGGCAGCGGTGAGCCGCGATGTTGCTCGGATTCCGACGCCGACGAGTTGCTCAGATTCTGGCGACTGTTGAGGCCGATCCGGCTGAGTTTCTCTCTCTCTCATCGGATCTGCCTCTCCATGTGGCGTCTCTCTCTCTCTCTCTCACTCTTTCTCCCTCTATCTCTGTCTCTCTCTCTCTTCGAATCCATTCACGCGCCTCCGGCGCCACCGGGGAGCATAGAAGAATTTTCGGTATTGTAGGGCTTTTGTTATTTAAATGAAGAAAGTAAGTGTAACCTCGTTATTAGGCATCATTAACAAATGGTTAGTAGAAGACTCAAATATCCTTTCACCAAGTGTGGGCAAAAATCCAAGAGCTATAACACGATAAGAATATTTAAAAAAAGAAAGAAGTGTATATATATGCAATTGGGTGCTTCTGGCTGTGGCTGGTGTGGTCATATTTCACAGCTGACACAACCATATCTCCATTATTTGGTGGTCACTTTCTGCGGCGGGTCCTTCCTTCTTGCCATTTTCCTCAAATTATGGTACGACTCGTGGGCGTGCTACTCACCCACCACCAAGTCGGTGTTGTCCAGTTTTCTTTCCCACTTTCGCTGCAATACAAATTCCCAAAGAATCCTCTAATCTATGTCCAAAACCAAACTATTTGATACACTTACATAAGCATTAGGTCATCTAATGATATACAAAGCTATAGTAATAGGATTGTTTAGAAGTTCTCTTTGTGAAACTCAAACTTGGTGGAGGTCCTGTGGGAAAAGTCCAGAGCCAATTGCCTCAGCTCCTTTGTTAGTGCCGGTGCCCCACAGTAAAACACGCCTGCATCATAACACAAAAATAAAAAAAGATTAGTACCAATGATTTGTCCTACTGGGGGGCTGAATTATTGGGGTTAGGTTAGTAGCGTTACTGACCCACTCGGCTATCTGGATGGTGCAGCGCGATCTTCTTGTAGACTTGGCGCCAATTGGGTTTGGCGAAATGGGACTTCACGCGCGTCCCGGACACCACATCCACACCGTTCTTGGCATGGTGGAGATTCTGAAGCATGGCTATGAGTGCTGACCTGGCATCGCCTTCCTCGTACACACTGGTACAGTAGTTGTGCAACTCTATCACACCCTTCTGGTCCATCTCCGCCACCTCGTTGAGAATCCCTTTGAACCATTCAAAGGAGCCTTGTTCCCTCGTGACCCAATAGTAATATGCTTTCTGAGTCCTGAACCCTTTGTTGCTCTTGTTCTTGCCACTACTGCTGTCGCTATTACCAGCCTTGCCACTCTCTAGTGCATCCTCTACTCCTGAGTAGTCATCTGACTCCTTGTTCTTCAAGAAATTCATGTTGTTGATGATGTCCTTGACAATGCTGACCATGGGCGTGGCCCCAATGCCGAGCCCCACCAGCAACACGACGTCGTATTTCTTGTAGTCTTGTGCTGGTGCTCCGTATGCACCGTCTATTAGTATCTTGGGAAAGCTTGGATTGTTTTCTCCTTGCATGTCAGCTCTGAGTAGCCCACTTTTCCCAGCAGCTGAAGGCTGACATACCTATAACAAATATAACACTCAGATCGATCATGCAAATTAAAATGAAACGACTAGTTGTGCACGTTTAAGGTTAAATTTCACTGAATTACCGATGAGAAAACGGTCTTTAGCTGCCGAGTCCAATCCCCGAGTGTTCGAATGTGGACGCTTAGGTAGTCATCTCCAGGCGCAGAGGTAATCGAAAATGGATGCCTGTTTGTTTACAGCCACATTAGTTTCACTGGAGTGATTTTGTTTGTAATGTGCACTAAATTATGTGCCAAGCAACAAAATGTGTGTGCCTACCATTCAAATGGAGAAACTGCGGTGCAGTTGACGAACATGTACTGCCCGCTCTTGTATTTGAAGCCCTGCGGCTTAGACATGTGCAGTGCAAGCACATTTCCCGGATAAACGGCAACCTTCAATGTTTTAATATCACAATGTGTACGTCAATAATTAAGAAATTAATCGAGAAGAATCGAACTAACTAGCTAGTTTAGAATTAATTTTTACCTTGAGAATCTTGACCGGCTTGATGCTTGATCTAAAAGCTCTAATCAGCCTTTCGCAAGCGTAAAGCAAAACAGGCACTGCTAAATACATCCATGTCTGCAAACCCGAAAAAGTAAAGTCATTGTCATCAAAATGCAACATCGACCTTTCATACATTCGATCACGTGAAATAATATATAAAGTAGGTACGAAATTGATCGATGACCAAATAAAGGAGAGAAACTGACCGTTTTGTAATACCATTTCTTGGTGAGGTAAAGTTTAATGCTATGGACTATGAGGAGACTGTAGACAATCACAAATAGATGGTGTGAATACCAAAAGGCATTGAAACCAGTGAGCTTCTTGAGCGGTTTTGGCAAGTTCAACTTGTTTCTTCTAAACCAAGGAGTGGCCAAAGTGAATGCTATGGTCATCAAGATCACCATCCCAATCCCAGTCCACCCTTCCACTCCGTCCACAAACCACCAGTAATCCTTAGGCTGGTCTTCTCCAAAGTAGGGTATCATCGGCTCGTACTGTTCTTCCGTGGCATGAATCAGCCTCGGAAAATCACACGTTAAATGTGCTCCGGCGTGTAGTCCAACCCCGATTACAATCCCAACCGCAATGACCTTGTGAAAGTTCAGATTATCATCGAAAGGGACTACCACGCCCAATTTGGTCTTGTTTCTAAGCCAAGTAATCGTGTTTCGACAAACGGGTAGCAGAATCAATGCCATGTTGAATTTGAGAGTCTCTGCTCCTCCTTTGGCAATGCAAACACAATAGCCCATCACTCCAAATGCTGCCTTATTCTTGTACTGAATAAACTTGTACACAAACAGCGCTGAGATTATCCCAATCCATAGCATCATAACCCAAACTCTCTGCCAATTATCTAACAAGAAGTACTTGATCCTCTGGTACCATCTGGTAATTGGGTTGTTGTCTTGTGTTGGCTTCAGCTTCTGACTCAGTAGCTGACTCAGAACTCGGCTGTCGCTTGTCGTCACTGATTGGTGCACTGGAGCTTGCAGCAACAAAGTTTCCAAGTTCTCAACCTGTACGTGAATTATGTGTCAAACAAATAAATCAAAGACTTGAAGCTATTATTAGCTCAATAATTATAATTAAGGAAGTTAAACATACCATGATGTAGCCAACATTGTCTGGGTCAAGCTCTTCCATAATGAGCGCTGCATATTCCTGAGATTGTTTCTGAATGTTGGAGAGTTTGTTCGCAGAAGCACTGAGACTAATAATCTGTAACAACATTTCCACATGCAATTAATTTCAATTAAGCAGAAATTAATTTAGATTAATGGTCGGTACTTAAAAATCAAAGTAGCCGGCCAGTGCCACCTACCTCTCTAACTTCTTCTTCAGTGATTCGTCCATCGGCGTCTCTATCCACCCTGCATGGAACCCAATGATAGTGATTAATTAATATAAAAACTAGATTTACTAGAGATTAGAAATTAAGTCCAAAAAGATATGATAATCAATTGAGAAATATGCATTAAATATTGTACATGTCAAAGAAAGTCTGGAGCCTAGAGTCGAAGCTTTCGTCAGAAATCTGCTCCCAGAACTCTTTGAGCTGTGCCTTGTCGATGGAATCACTACTAATGCTGCGTCTCCGAGCAAGCGCCCGGAAAAGCTCGCCGGCGAACTCCTTAGACTCCTTGTTCATTCCTACGTACGTCACCAAAGCGAAATTAATTAATTAATGACCGACTAATTAAAAGTACGGGATATTAAATAGTAAACTAATTAATCAAGCTCAAATGATTGGTTATGTACCTATGCATTCACCGAAGAGAGAAGAGTTGAGAAGGCCGTTGGAGCCGGCGGTGAGGTCGTCAAAACGTTTCTCAACGGACGCCCAGCCGTTGGCGGCAGAGGCCTTGGCGGTGATGAACTTGAGGCTCTTCAACGCGTGCGCGGTGGCGGACCGGGTCCGGTCGAAGCGTCTGGCCCTGCCGGAGTTTCTCTTCGAGAACGACGCCAGACGCTTCAGCTCCTGCGAGACCTGCCGGATGTGCGTAGACGTGTTGCGGAGAAGTGACGACCGGAACGACGCAGACTTCTTGCCTTCCAGAGTCTTCTTTGCCAGCAAGGCCAGCTCCGGATCCTCGTGACCGCCTCCGCCGGCGGCCTGAACACTGTGCACGGCCACCGAGTCGTCGAGGATGTCGAGCGTTATCTCCACGTAGGCCTCGTCGTCGTCGTTTTCTGTACTAGTACTAGTTCTCCTCTTGTCCAAGCTCTTGATCCTCCTCCACGCTTTGGTGGAGGAGCCGGAGCCGAGAGGACCGCTGAAAGCTTTCCTCTCGGCTCTCGGCATGACCTCCAAGTCGGAGTTGTTCTCCGACGGAGTTGGTTCCTCGTTACGACTTCCCATTTCTCAGTTGCGAATCAGAAATCCAAGTACAGGAAACAGATTCAGCAAAAAATGTGCGACTTGAGTGAGAAATGGAAAGAATATGCGTTGGAAGAAGAATTGGAGTTTGATATTTTTGATTTGAAATTGGAGACGAGTATATATATAAATCTATGGAGTGAGATTGGATAACAGAGAGAGAGACTAGGAAACACGGTGTTTGATTTTGTGAGCAGAAAAGTCAATTGAGCATTAGAAAAACTTTGAAAAGTAATTGAAGGAAGGAGGGACACTCGGCGGGTATTGCTGTCTCTAACCAACACAGTGACTAGCTAGGATTAGATTACATTATACATAAAATATATTTACACGTTATTGTGATTGGAAATTTTGTATTTTATATAAAGCTGTGGAGTGTGGACGCTGAAGTAAAAAGTGGTAGGAAAGCTCTGTAAAAATGAGAAAGTTGTAGGAAAAGGAAGCACTGAGTGCCGGTCAACTGGTTCCTAGCTAAGAATTCAGCGCTTCCTTCTTTTTTTACCATTTTCACTGTTTTCCGATTTCATGTGTTTGATCATCATCTTCTTATAGATCCACTACGAGAAAATTTTAACACATTTCTTTTTATTATTTTCTCCATTTTCTAATCTCATGTATTTGATTTTCTCGTGCTCTATAGAAGTTTAGACGACGAGAAAGTTGTAACATCTTTCTAATTTTACTATTTTTACAACTTTTTCAATTTTTTTATTTGATTTTTTGTACTCTATAAAGACTTGGATGACGAGAAAGTTGTAACCTCTTCATTTTTACTATTTTTATCATTTTCTCAATGTTAAATATTTAATTTTTTAGTATTCTATAAAGTTTAAACGATAAAGTTGTAGCACCTCATATAGTTTGACTATTAATTATAAACTTTAAGAAATACAAAAAAAATCTCGTATTTGGTAAAAGCAAGTATGCAAAATGTAAAAGATTGAAACACTTTGCTTTTTATGTTATGTACCGCTTTGTTTGTACTAATCCTAGGATTGTTAAAAAAAAATCATAGGGTTCAAGTAATAGTGAAAAACTAAGATCGTCGGAATCACCCGCGACTATTGACTTTCAGTATACAACTAATTAATCCCTTGAAGGCTTTTCCTAATTACAAACTACTTTCATCTAAATTCCTAATGGGAGAAGTGGAGTAACTTTTAAGAAGTCTCCGTAATGAGTTGAATCTTAAAAAGTAATGAAATGATTCAAATGAATGGACTTTTTGTTGTTTGTTTGTACATTGTTTTATTGGAGCTATGATGACGTTAATAACCATATCAATTTGATCTTCGTCTATGTATATAAGTGCCGATGGAACAAAGGCCGGTGAATTAGTGGTAATGAACCAAACAAACAACGTGGATGCCGCAGAGAGACTGACATTACGACTACGTATATTTTTTTATATTATTATATTAGAGAAAATCAAACTTTCGATTTAATATAGTCTTAACTTAATTCTCAATCCTCCCTCATTACTTGAGCTAATTTTAAAGACGACCACGTATACTCTCTCGTTGTATATATACTTATACATTCCACATTTGATTTACTGTTCATCACCAACAATAATATTCGACCTGCATATCCGCGTTTTTTATGGTTGTTTTCAAGTCTTGAAAGACCACTTTCTCATAAAGCACAAAGGTTTCAAGGGGCGCCGCACTTTAATTTAAAGTAGAACGTATAAGAAACTAAGACTATACGTTTCTTTGGTATTGTTTTTTGACTAGAAGGGCTATCAATACTTTTTTAGATCATGCATATTTCAGTAGCATCATCAGCAAAGCCTCTAAAAGGTACGTCATAGAATATTGCATCCATAATACACAGAAGGCTTCCTTAAACGACAATTTGTTCTTGTAATAGTCTTGTATTTGCAATTTAAAAGGCTTCCTTAAACCAAGTCTTGTATGTATAATTAACCTAACTAGGTTAGGTAATTAATGCTAATTACGTACTAAAGTATAGTGTACGCGTGGAAATTAATGGTAAGACCATTACTTACAAGAATCAAAATGTGAATATTGACTCTAGAAATTCTACATTCGTTGGTTGATCATAAACTTAGATTACGTATTAATTAATCTTTAAACTATAATGACATGTTTACTTACTTGGAATGAGTATGGAAATAAAGTAATTGATTTCAATTCCTGAGTTTTCTTGCGTTTACTAACTTGTACATAAATCAGAATAATCGTGGGTCCTACATAAAAATAACTAAAAAAGAGTAATATATTTCTGAATATCCGGAGTTTGATTACCAAAGGGGGAGTATGTATTAGGAATGAACTTCATCGAAATGCACTCCGATTCATTTATATTTTCATTCCAAATAAGTAAACATACCATAAATATAAATTATTTACTTAGAATTGGTCATCGGTGTGGTGTATACGTAGAACACAAGGTACAAAGCATGAAGCATCCGGCATATGTGAGGCCAAGTGTGGTCGGCGTCCAAAATATATGTATATACAAATTAAAGAATTAAATTGCAAGTGATTAACAAATAAGGTCAAGATTTGCGTAAGTAATTGCAATATAACAAGTTTGGCTTCACATGGGTATATATAGAATTAAATTAATGGTATAACCTTGTAGTTTCCAACATGCATTATTGGATTAATTATATGCTATATATATATATATATGCTTGTATTTGTGAACGCTCTGAGTACTCCATATGACTATTTGGTCCATTTCCATTATCTTATATATATTTGGTCTACAAAAATGTACTGTAGTCTATATCATAGATAGTGTGAACGATCATAAGCAAAGTCAATTACGCTTTAGTATGATTAAATTACTTCATCCATCATCTCCTCGATCGTCACTGTGATTGAGAAAAAGAAAAAAAAAATTGGACCCTTAATTGGTGATTTGGTGGTTTGGTGCTCATTCTTGTTGTGGACAATCATTATAGATTGAGAATGTATTACTTCATTCACAAGGATGAATGACTCCCAAAAGGGAAAGAAAAAAAAATGTACATGTTGATTGGTACAGACTACAGAAGTAACTAGGCATTTATAAAGTACGTAGATGTATCGATCACCATTCACGTACACTATACAAAAAGGTAATGAAAGAGAAATTAAAAAATATGTATATATATAAATGAAATTCATGTTAATTTTTTACATAAATAACAAGTATGTACTTTAGACGAAAGACATTAATACTGTCAATTATTATTAAGTAATGACTATTTTTTGGTATTTTGTAAAATTTCAAGGTTTCAATTCAATATCATTGTGACATTTATTAAGAGAAAACCTTAAATTTCAGACATTTTAAACTTAAAATTCTATGAACACTTTAAAAAATAATAATAAATGTTTTTGCATAATCTTTGTTTAATAGTTCCCCTATACAAAAATGCGCGTGTAAGTAAAGCTTGGTAAGTGGTTACGGGTTGGATGTTTCACCAAGCTTATTTCTAACTAATCGTTTCACCTTTCTTCGTCACTAAAGCTAACTAGCTAGCTCCAAGGGCTTAAAGGGGTTCTTCGCCTTTCCTCAAAAAAAAAAAGAAAAAAGAAAAAAGAAGAGGGCTCCAAGGGCTTCTTTTACGTATTGAGTAGCAGCCAAGATGTATAATTATATATGATTGATAGAGAATATGGAGGAAATTACAAATGTGCAAATCTATTTGAATATTATTATGTTTTGTAATGACCTAATCAAAACACATTTTGTTGTTATATTTGTAAATGGTTGTATGATCTCAGTATTGTAGAACTTTCATATTTTCTAGATCATTGAATTGTAATGTTTGAAAAAAATAAAAATGATTATAATGAGGAATGTTTAACTAGGAAAATTGGCCAATTTCTATATAATATATTAACTATATATGCCTAAAAACTTCACATAAACTAGACGACCGAACAATTTTCGATTGAACTAGTCGATCTTCAATTTGCAAATATAATTATTGAAAAGGAATTAAAAAGATTACAGTAGATTTGATGGGCTTGAGAATAAAAAGCAGTCTAAGGGGATGTTCTTTAATACTCTCTCTCAGTCTCCCTATATAGTACTTAATGCCGGAATCATGGGCATGAGAATCCATAACGATATGTAAACGGAACAAAGTCGATCCCAACAAGAAGTGAGAATGGATTGACTTGAGCTAGCTCCATCCCAAAATACAAATAAAAACGTACATGCAAGAGAGTCCGATTGACCGAGTGGGCCGGGCGGATGCGTCCAAACTCCGGTCTCCAGTGTCTCCAGTGAGTACTGCAGTCCTAACCATGCACGACGCGGCTGGAAGTTTGAACTTGCTTTGACAACGCGGGTTCAAATGTTCAATTCACAGTCACAAAGATTCACAACCATCTTTTATTTTGTACAGAACTACAGACAGACAAACTCACAAACGTACTGATATCATTCGCAGATATATAGAGACAATAAATCAGTACCTTTCCTTTTCACTGGTTTTTAATTACTAAACTTCATGATTGATTGATCTTTATAGTCTCCATGATATGCACTTCACTTTATCTTTATGCAACTTTTTTTTTTTACTTGGGTCCAAAGGCTTGCGTCAGGGTATTCCAAAGACTTCATAGGCCAAAGACTTCATAGGCCAAAGACTAATCCCTGCGGCGCATGTGAAATGCTTCAACTATGCATTGTAGTATAGTGTCTGGCCACTTTGATGGTTTCGTGAATCGAACTCGGGTAGGAGATTCCCAACCTGGAAGTTGATCCACTAGGCCACTTGTAGTGGTTTATCTTTATGCAACTTGATCAAACGTAGAATCAATAATCCTCAGAATCAAAGGCAAGATTCGCAGAAGCCAGCCAACATGGAATAATTACTAATTAACTAGGGTCTTAACTAGGGTCTTTTTAGAGACCAAAAAGAATGCCGAGCTTTATAAAAAAAAAAAAACTAAACAGAACGTTAAAGTGATTTGTACGTTTCCACATCAATAAATTGGTTGCCAAGAATATGAATCCAACCATCTTAATTGAACATTAATTTATTTGAAAAGAAAGAAGAAAAAACCAAACGTCTAGAAAACTTTGTGGTATTGAAGTCGATCAAGACTTTTCGATGTGGCTTGTTCGATCAAGGGTTTCATCACTTTCATGGTGTTGTTCTAGTATTTTGCCAAATTAATTAATAAGCGCGCGTTTGCTGAAACAAGGTAAGGTAAAGGTAAGCCTTCTTTCCAGAACGGTCTTCAGCCTAAGCTAATTAATTAGCAAAATCAGCTAGTGTGTATATACTAAATTACTAACTGAAACGGATCATATATACTATTTTGCATTGCTACGATAAAATAAATAACAACGTAGTAGTGAACCTAAGAAAGTATCGATATTGATATCAGGATCAGATTCTTCTAAACCCTATATATATATATATATATATATATATATGAAAAATACAAGGTCCCCTGGATCTTAAAATGACATTATGAAGTCAAAGATCACATCCTATCTCGCCACTTTGTCAAATGGTGGGATAAATTCAAGCATGATAGAATTACATCCCAAGTTAATGAAGAATTTAAGGAAAGATCATCACAATTACCACTTCTTCCTGTTACTCGCTCAGGCAACCAAATTCAATCACAACCTACAACACAGACTCCAAGTCCACAACAACCTTTGGTCATTCAGTCACCAACATCCTCCAAGTCCAAAGGAAAGTCAAAAGTCAACACATCCAAATCTACAGAACTGAAAGCACTGGCTAACCAACTTCTTGAACAAGTAGCCAGACTAAGTAATGATGATGATGAAGAAGAAGAAGTACTTTTCTCTTCTTCAGACTCCTCCGGTCACACAACTCCTCCTTAAGGACATATCAGATGAGCTGATTATCCCCACGAAGCAGAAGGAGAATACTTCCAAGACAATCAAAATTCATATTCTCCTCACAAGTGATCGCTTTTCAGACAAGTCATTCATCCACGAGCCGAAAGCAAAGTCGGTTGCATCTTACTATTCAACCACGGATAAAAGTAATTATTCAAGCACGAGCCGAAAGCAAACAATCATATCTCAGTAAAAAGAAGATTCCTCCTGTAATTTCCGGGCTCCTATCTCAGCAGTAGTCAATTTCTCAGCTTTAATTAAGCAAACCTCTCATTCACATTGAGGCACGCTTAATTTTTCCATTTTCTCTAGTTCTTAGGTGCTCATGTGTTGAGCAACTTGCAAACCCAGTAAACCCTGTATCACATGCATTAAAGATTTAAATTGTAAGTACTGAAGTCATTCAGTATTGCTCAGTAAAAGCATTTTAATACAAATGGCTTTTATATTTGATATATCATTTGCAATTTAATTTAAGTATACTTGATTTATTATATTTATTTTTATTCTGTCATGTTATTTTCATAGCAATCTGCTCTACATCTCCCTTATACCTCATTTCCCTCAAGTACATCTTCATTTATGTCTCCTTTCGTTTTTGATATCAGAGCTTAGTGTTTAGGCAGAACAAATGAAAAGATAAAAAACGAACCATCAAATGTTTGAATTATTTTTGGTCATATGATTAGAGACGACAAATTTCTTAGATTTTGAATAGAGACGACAAACCTAAGGAGTAAACCATAAACACTTTTGCCATTAAGATTTTTGTACATCTTCATTTTCATTTCCCTATATATATATGAGAAACTAGACTTTATGACCATGATCGATCTCTATCTTGTTTCAAATTATTCAATGGTGATCGACTTTTGTGAAGACAAGAATAATCTATGTACATATGGGAACTGTTTTTTTCTTCTTCTTCTTTTTTTTTTTTTTACATGAAATTTGCAGATTGGTAAATAGAAGATGCAAGTACAAAAGAACTGCAGATTGGTAGACTATCATTAGACCTGGTACTAACTAAGCCCAATTTGATTTTGTTGGTGCATAGGATTATAGGAATAAGATTATGATATGCAAAATGTCAAAATGGAGAAGGTAATATTTAACTAATTAAGAGAGTAATGAAGCATGATCAATGATGATTAAATATTGGGCTCTTCTTTGATAGCCTTAGGGTACTGTACATATATGTTTCAGGTTGAGTCCCGGCCTCGCACAGTTGAATTGGAGTTCTAGCACAATAAGCAATACAACATTAATTCAACCTATTTATGAATAAATCATGCAATATATCTCCATATACTTAGTGGCTTAGCCCATAGGGAATCCATGATTCTATGTTCTATATATGATTATATTGGTGAACTAGAAAGGTTAGAAAGGCATTATATATGGGCTGACTATAACACAAGTTATGAATACTCTCTCACATCTCCCACTGAACAAAAATTCCTCATAAATAAGATTAAATATATTCATTAAAAGGCCCAAAAGGGCATATATATAGGGCAAAATTGCAAACATTCTCTTCTTTGTTTCGAAACCAGGGCTTGAACTTAATTAAAGTTGGAGGTCAGGCCATCACACTGTTTGATCACACAAGTTCTAGCTTTTGCTTGGTAAAGATGATTACACCGGCGGTGACCTGATATCAATGTTCAGAGAATTAGAATTTACACAGAAATCCTAATGAATATGTAGTCATTAATTATGTGAGAAGTTGCATGTTGTTCAATATGTAGTCAATTTTTAAAATTTAGCGTGATTATTTGCTGAAGGAGGAGTTGGGTTGCCACATACATATGTTAGTGTTAGGATTGAATCCCCATCCTAATGCTTTTGCATGCATGTCTCGAGAGTAAGTTTCAGATTTAGCTCTCGAGTTCAAGGCTTGATCGAGCCCCTTACAATCTAGCAATTGAACTATAATCCATAAGCGGTGAATGCCATACCTAGAAATAAAACACCACCTATGATCCACATCTCAAGTAATTTTATTTTTATTGGTCAAAATTTTCTTTTTTGGACAATCATATCTCAAGTAATTAACAATTCATCGAATATACACTACAATAATAGTTCCATATAGAAAAATTATACAATGCAATCATTACATGCAAGATTATTTTTCGTTTTTTTTGCAACTTTTTATTTTGTTGCCGAAATTAAGTTTTCATTACGTTGCATATACATTGCATGTGTTCAATGTTTGTCACTCTAATTAACAAAAGAAAATAATAAATAAGATAGCCCACCAATGAATAGACTTGGGGCTACAAAAAGAGTAGTTGGCATGCATTGCACGTAAACCCTAAACATGCTGCGTGAAACTGGTCTAGAAGTGCTGGCTTAATTGCCTCTCTGCATATCCATGTATGTATATTTGCAATGCAATTATACCTGGATTTGTGTATTATTGAGATCGATCGAGTCTCATTATCATCCATCATATCATAAGAGACTTCAAGTCATCAACCACCAAATCGAAAATCGGACAGCTAATAACACCCAACCCAAAACATATAAATGATATGATCAGATCATTATCAGAGATTTTGGGATTCGCAAATTATATTCGTTGATGATAATGCTTAATTAATTGCCTGGCTAAAAAATGATAATATATATGGCCTAATCTCAGGAAACGAACCGAAACCAAATTCCATGTCCAACCATTGATTAATCTCACATGTTTTGGCTCAAAGTTCGATCCAAATTAATTATTAATCAAGAGCAACAAGTACTTTAATTTCATTATTTTTGCATGGATGAGTTTAGTTAATTGCCATCTATCACTATATATGTATGATCTACATACGCAATTTACATGAACCAAAATTATAAAATATTTCGATAGAGAAACTTGTTAGCATTCTTTACCTATCTATCTCGAAAAATAAAATAAAATTATTGGTTAGAAACTTCACATGCATATTATCCTAAAAAAAAAACACTTCACATGCATGGATGACCAGAGCAGCTTAGCTCCTCACAAAACCAAGACTCAAAAAACCAGGTTGGAATCGATTGTAGAAACTAATTGACCTCATAAGTAAGAGCCATGCATTGATAAGTGATCATAATTAATTAATTAATGTGTATATAATGAAGTCATTCAAGTCAACTGCATGGCTTACTTGGAAGTTGGAACCTCCTCATGCATTTCTTAGAACAGTTATCCGGATCAGGTATTATCTAGCTAATTAACTCGAACGTACGAGATTTGAGGATAACATCCCTAGGGCTGTGTGATGCTTAAATTAATCAAAGCAGTGATTTCCAAATCAAGGAGGCAATTAGTCCTTATGACGCAAGGCCTTTGATTCCAATTAAGAGCTAACTTCTAATTATTCTAATTACTGAATCATTATCCAAAAAAAGAAAGATATTCTTATTCTTTTCGTAAAAAAGAAAGTGAAAAAAAAAGCAAGAAAAAGCCAAAATACTACCAAAAAAACAAATATAAGTTGATCGTGTGCTTACTTAGACAATATTGTTTTCTGTGTATTTTACGTATTACAAATCAAATACTACCAAAATATTAAATCAATGAAAGAAGTAGTAAAGCCTTTGGAGTTTGGCCCTAGCTACTAGAAGTAGCTAACTGTAGGAGATTAGATAGAGAATAAAACAAAAAATGTATACAGCAGCTAGCAAGTGCAGAGATGGAGTTTAATGATATCGATTCATCAAGGAATGGGTTGGCAACAAAATCTGACAAAAAAATACAACTGGAGGAGGAGAGACGACAGCTGCATGGGGTTTGCTACTTTGGCCCTTGGATAGAGCTGAAGCACAACATGCACAACTCCAAAAAGGCTCAAATCAGCTCAAATACTAAGTTCTTAACACGGGTGGGCGGATTTCGTCATTATATTATGGGAGGATCTTCGGTTAGGTAGTCGGACCATTGTATTTGTCCGATCGGTTAATTATAGAGCGTTGTGTGTACAAATGCAAAAGTAGTAAAAGTGTTTTGGTATTTCACCATGTATTATAGTAGAGATAATATAGATATAAGTTCTTGAAACAAAGAATCTTGATTGGTGGGTCGCACGCGTTACGTGGTAAGTTTGTCCAACTCAAAAGTCTTCCATGATCACATGAACATCAAAATTTCGGTTTGTGTTTTGCTCAACTTATCTTATTTGTATGTCTAGTATAAATTTAATAGTGTGTAAGCAAAGTAACAATGAATTCATGCATTATGCTCTTAATACGATCCATGAATTTCTGTTATAGAAATGAGTTGAAAAAATCACGACATTAATATAATCAATTTGCTTATTTTGTTCTTATTTTTCATTTTTTTAGATAATGATATTGAATAACTTGCTGTCTCTACTTAAATCTATATAATCAAAATGTTTCAATAAACATCTTTTGAAAATAATATACTACGTAAAGATGTCGATAATTTTACCATATAAATTAAACAGAAAAATACAATTTGGAGCGATTGTCTTCATGAACTACTACTATTTTAGCTAGCTAGGGTTTTAGGCATGTCTGCTGGAATCACGTATATGCGACCCGACTATAATTGAAGTGGGCAAAGAAGAAAGACGAGAGAGGATCCATGTTGATGTCATTTCAGTACATGAATATATGGGGGATTAGGCAAGACGTCCTTTCTCCATCAAAAACTAGAAGAGACAGTTGGGACAATAATATTGAAGCAAATGCAGTTCCAGGTTTGAGACCAGACTTGCGAAAATTGATATTAACTATTGTATTTGACTATTTGGATATGATCGAGCGGATTCATGTGCATGTGCTCAGGTTTCCAACTGTTGCGAAGTGGGCAGACCTCTCCACATGTTATTGTTCAAAGTCGTCATAGAAAGACTCATGTGCACCCACCATCTCATCTTTCCCATCTTCCTCTTCTTGTTTTGTCCAGTGTCGTTCACTCACAAGTTTACACTTCTCATCCTCTTGTAAGTTGTAACCTAGAGACCTTTCTCGATCAAGAACTAGGTCACTTTTTGGTCCCTCTCGAAATCTCAAACGTGGCACATCTATGGATTGAGAGATGCAACAAGAGTCTTCGATAGCTAGAATGGTTCCACCGCTCAATCACGTGTTGACACGTATATTAGTTCTGAAAGCGACGAGGAGATATTTGGTATTTTGCATGAAATGCTGGCATATTTTATATTAAATTTTTTAAAATTTGATTGATGAGTTTGACGTCTCGACAACTTTATTTAAGATAGAAATAAAATTGCACATTTTAAGTACCAATCAATCTCTTCTTAAGGAATGAGTAAGCTCTTTTTTAGAATAGAGTAGAAAAATGTAGACTAGATGTTTGTTGATACATTGAAAAAAAAAAACTTGTTAAAAGAGTGAAGAAACGTGCATAGAAGCTAAAACCCAAGTGTTCAATAAATTACCTCAAATTTAGGCCAACAAAATAAATGAACTTGCAACAAATCCTTCCACTACATACACACCATTTCAAGCTTAATTTCAGGTTTCCAATTGCAAGCAAACCAATACACCACGCGTGGTGCATATGGACCATACGTTTATAAATCTCATATGATGGTTTTTTTTTTTTTGAAATGATATGATGGTTAAATGTAAATCTAATGTTTTCTGGATGATGGCTGCTTTATCACCATTTGTTGAGGGCATGTAATATATTAAGTATTAACTACTACCCTCCTGGCCTCCTGAAAAGGAAAGCATTGAAATGAGGTCTGCACGTGGATTATGCAATAGTCAGTTATCAAATCCTGGTCTGCAACACTGTATCCAATACTCAGTTTTCCATTTACTTCCCTTGCTTGGCTCAGGTAAGAAATAATGAACCCTAGTTAATATGGTGGCAACTGTACCAATAGAATTTACCCAGCAAAATCTATGGCAGTACAGTACCTAAACAATATCCCATCCTCAAATTCCAAAGCTGAATATTTCTGGTTATCTGAAAAAAATTGTGGACCTTCTAGTGTTGCTTCATTCTCTTTTAAGTTTTTGAGTTCGGTGGGTGTCTAACATGATATCAAAGTAAGATTTACGGAAGTGTCGTGTTCAAATTCACCAGACTTCGGTAGTTTAGCAAATTCATCACTTAAACATCTTGGGTATTTAAGGGCTATAGTGTCTAACAGACTGATTAATTAGGTGGGTTAAAGAGAAAGTGATAAAGTTACTCATAAAATTTGATAGCTATTTATTGATCCACAACCGGCCAATTTAACAACCCATGATGGCTCTACTTACTCTTTTCAGATATTTGATTGTATGCAGCAGAACAGTAAAGAGCTTAGAGCAAGCTGTGTCCAAAATTCCATATGCAGAAGTCCAAAGAAAAGAAGACAAAAACTGTGAGACTGGTTTTGCACAGCTTCACTGCAAAAGATAGAAACAGAGAACCATTGAGAGGAAGAGGAATGAATAATTGAAATGACAAAATTTGGTCCCAAACCTTTTGTGTATGATGATCCATAGTACATTTCCCTTCCTCTGTTTCCAAACCAGAAATAATTGAACAGCTGTCCTGCTGATACTGATTTAAATAATCACAAAATAATTAATTAATAACACCATTGGTTAAAGTTTCTTTGCACAGAGCTCCTCATCAATTATGTAATGTGGATGAAATCAGACCCCTACAAATAGACCTGCTCTCCTCCTCATTTCCTCATCACAACTCAAACCTTTCTCTCTCACTCTCTGTGTGCTGCAGAGGTAATGCTTTCATATTCTTGAACACCATTACCCTGTAAAGTTTCAAGCTTTGCTAATTTTAATTCTAAATGTGAAAGCTTTTTTTGGTTTTGTGCAGAGAAACATGGCTTCTTACCAGCAATGGACTCTGTTTGTGAGCTTATTGTTCATGGTCTCTGCAACAATGGCAGCTCCCCCTAGGAGGCCTGTGGCAGTACCCTTTGGCAGAAACTACATGCCCACATGGGCCTTTGATCACATCAAGTACTTCAATGGTGGCAATGAGATTCAGCTACACCTTGACAAATACACAGGTGAAGAACAAAAAAGAAAAATCAAGTTCATAAATTTGAATTTTTCATATGTACCTAATTCTTACTAAAATTTGTGTTTCATTTTGGGAAATAGGTACTGGGTTCCAATCCAAAGGGTCTTACTTGTTTGGCCATTTCCATATGCAAATCAAATTGGTCCCTGGTGACTCTGCTGGAACTGTTACTGCTTTCTATGTGAGTATTTGAATACTCATCCCCCATCCACACACATTGTTCCTCAGCTTCTTGCATTATGCTAAAAATGGAACATTTATTGTATGTTGCAGCTGTCTTCTACAAACTCAGAGCACGATGAAATAGACTTCGAGTTCTTGGGGAACAGAACAGGGCAGCCCTACATTTTGCAGACCAATGTCTTCACCGGAGGAAAGGGTGACCGTGAACAGAGAATTTACCTCTGGTTCGACCCCACCAAAGAGTACCACTCTTACTCTGTCCTCTGGAATCTCTACCAGATTGTGTAAGTTCGTCTATCTTCACCCTCATAATTTCACACTTCACCATCTCAAAGTAAATCTTAGACTCCCAATTCAAATTCAGCACTACCCAACAAAAAAAAAATTCTAAGGCAAGTTTGTTTACTGTCTCGGGCATTTTTTCAACAGACGACAAAGCTTTAATCTTTACTTCAATTTTTCAATGTGATGGGGTCTTCTGCTTTTGCTTTTTTCAACTTTTTTTTTTGACATGATTGATTTTATTTAACAATACGCGAGGTGAGGTTGATGATGTGTGATGACTTTTTTGATGCCCCAAATCTCTCAGATTCTTAGTGGACGACATCCCAATCCGAGTGTTCAAGAACTGCAAAGACTTGGGAGTGAGATTCCCATTCAACCAACCAATGAAGCTCTACTCTAGTCTGTGGAATGCAGATGATTGGGCCACTAGGGGAGGACTCGAAAAGACCGACTGGTCCAAGGCTCCCTTCGTGGCCACCTACAGGGGTTTCCACATCGACGGCTGCGAGGCGTCGGTGGAAGCCAAGTACTGTGCCACCCAGGGTCAGAGGTGGTGGGACCAAAAGGAGTTCCAGGACCTCGATGCTTATCAATGGAGGAGGCTGAGCTGGGTTAGAAGCAAGTACACCATCTACAACTACTGCAGTGACAGGGTCAGATACCCTAGTCTCCCTCCAGAGTGCAAAAGAGACAGAGACATATGAAGAAGAAGAAGAAGAAGAAGAGGGATTCATTATATTATATATATGATTCTACATTAATTTCTTTGAATTGGGGTTTCTATGTTAAATCAAAATCTCATGCCTTGCGAGTGTTGATTACTACTGTCTTTGTTATTGTACTCTGTTACAATTATTGGAATTAATCTATAGTATCTTTATATTTTTATGAAAATTTGATCATGATCCACGTATTATGGATTAATGCGTGCACATGCTTAAAATTGATTGACGATTCCAATTAGCTGCTGAAAGTGCGACATGATCATGATGGCATCTGAGATTCTGAGTAAAGGGGAAAATTATTGGTCTGCCAATATCAAGAGGCAGATGGGTCGGTGGCTTGGAGTTTGAAATGTTTTGGACGTATTTCGGAGGATCTATTGTGATGGGGAATAATTGAATAAGATGATTTATTAGGTTAAGAAAGACTTTAATCTGGGGACATGTTTGGGATGCTTCCAAGTTTTTCTCATGCTTCTAACTTCTAAAGGAATGGGATCATCTTGGAGGCATAAAAACAAAATTATCCCATCCAAGATTGTCTCTCACAGAATTTTGATTAGAGAAGATCAAAGAGGACGATTGGTTCTATAAATAATTTGTATGGGAAGTAGATGTTTTGAATGAGTCTGAAAAAGAATTATTATATGATTAATGGTTTCTCATGCGTTCATTCAAACAAACGAAATTAAAAAATAAGTGTATTTTATTACAATATTTTTTAAAATAAAATCTCATTTTCCTTTAAGAGTTTGTTTTTTATTTGTCATATAAGTAAATACGTTATCGAACCTAAAGTGATCCAGCACAAAATATTTGTCAAATTAACTTCAAAGACACTAAAGTATGAGCAATTAAATAAACAAAACATATTAGGATGCGTTGAGAGTAAAAAATAACTAGATTTAGCTACCCAATATGTAGTAACTTGGACAAAAGCCTAATGAAGGTTGTATTCAAATGGAAGAATAGAACGAATTAAAAAAGGGAAGGAGGAGTTGTTAATTTGTTATTATATCTTATATCTACTTTGAAACTTTAATGTCTCAAGATTGGCGACTCTGCAGTGCACATATAATATAAACCCAAAGACAATGCGAGACAGTGAGAAAGGAGGGAGAGGCATAGAAAATGACACTGCCATGAGTCGCTCACTTGAAAATGGGAAGCAGATTTTGCGGACCAAATTGGCAAGCATGGGAAGCACAGCCAATTAGGGCATTGGGGGCATTAGGAAATTTGGTAGTGATAGACAGAAACTCACTTATCAAAAAAAGAAAAGATAGACAGAAACTCAAACTCTAGTGGATCCATCACCGCCACTCGAACAGTTTTGAATAGAGGAGGTGAGGATAAACCGATAAAGTAAACAAAGTGAGTAGCGAAGTCACATGTGTTAGATGAATGGTAAAGCGATTGATGCCTGAACAAGTGAAAACTGTCGATGTCTACATGTGAATTGACGGAGGATGATGGCAACTACAGATTACAGTAGGGTGAAAGCTGTAGAGGGCTGATTGGACTTGTTGTGGGATATTTTGGCACCTAGGCTGATCTTGGGTAAGGGTTGGGTGCAACTATGTCGGGCTAGGCCAGTTCGAACTTCAAAGCCCAACAAAGTCCAACTTATCATTCGAATGCGGTTATGGGTTTCGGACGAATCCTATTATACAACCCAATTTGTAACAAAATCTTTCAATATGTGGTTAATCGTATGTAAAAATTGCCCAAGTCGATAGACCACAATATAGTACAGCAATATTAGGCCAAGTAGAGAAATGTTGCACCCCCTTCGAATGTACAAAAGTACATCACTCTTTACTCTCATCCTGAAAGAAAGAACGCAAAATTCGTTTTCTTTTTGCATGAACGGATCTAACCATAAGAAGAATGCTTGTCTTCTATTGTAATAGATTTTTTTTTGTGGCGGACTACGGATTCTATATTTATGTAGTTTTTCGCTAACAGCATAACAACGTCCCGATTGATTGGGTTGGGCCTTATTGGGATGGAGTTTATATCGACGTTCGGGTTCAAGCCGAAAGAAACATAGGTGGGGCTGTGAGTGAAATTCGGGTTTTAGCCCACCAAATCGAGCTCCTCAAAGCCCAAGTTGAGCTGGCCCAATTCAAGCCAATAGCTGGGTATATAAAACGCGGAAGACAACTGAGGTTTGCCGTTTAGGGTTTAAGGAAAGGAGAAGCTCAGAAAGAGAGAGAAGCAGCAATGCCGGCGGGTCATGGACTTCGATCTCGGACTCGCGATTTGTTCGCTCGGGGTTTCAGGAAGAAGGGTTACATCCCTCTCTCCACTTACCTGAAGACCTACCGGACCGGCCAGTACGTCGACGTGAAGGTGAACGGCGCCGTCCACAAGGGCATGCCCCACAAGTTCTACCACGGTCGCACGGGTCGGGTCTGGAACGTGACGAAGCGGGCCATCGGCGTCGAGATCAACAAGCAGGTCGGCAACCGGATCATCAGGAAGCGGATCCATGTGCGTGTGGAGCACGTGCAGCCGTCGAGGTGCGAAGAAGAGTTCAGAGCGAGGAAAATCCGAAATGATGAGCTGAAGGTGGCGGCGAAGGCGCGTGGGGAAGTCATCAGCACCAAAAGGCAGCCGCAAGGACCCAAGCCAGGTTTCATGGTTGAAGGGGCTTCTTTGGAAACTGTCACTCCTATTCCTTATGATGTTGTTAATGATCTCAAGGGAGGTTACTGAGAGTGTTAGGGTTTTAGGGTTTCAACTTTCATTATGTTTCTGGGTCAATCTCATGGTTGGAGAACTCTTTTGTTTATTTCTATGATTTTGTATCTGGGTAACTCTCTATCTTATTCATATTGCAATTTTGATAATTCCTTGTGCTGGTGTTTTGTGGATGAACTTGAAGCTCTGGAATCTTTTAAATGTGCCAATTGAGAAGCAAAAGGCTCTTGGTTATGTAATTTAACTAATCAAAGTAACATCTACGTTAATGATTTGAAACTGAACCTTTAACTGGCATCAAAGAAAGGAATGTGCAATTTGTCCCTGTGCCTTGTGTGAATTTCTGACCACTTTAGCTTTAACAATGCCATTGTTTAAACAAACAAAAACCATCTTTGTATCTTTTTCAATCTTGTTTGTAAGCAAGGATTACAACATTGAACTGTAGACAGTGAAGCTTGAGATTTTGACTCTGATTTCCAAAGGGTAATAGATGATTCAAGCAGGGTGGGAATTGGGTAAAGGTGAAGAGCAATGGCAGACATGCAATAGATCTTTCAAGTTAATGAAGACGATGAATTAAGATCCAGCAAAGACGATGTTAGCAGAACCAGCTGATACATATCCTACCTAGTATTTGCATGCCTGAAAACTACAAGAAATAAAAGTAATGAGGGTGTGATAATCCAGTGCCAAAATTCTGTTTTTGTGATCCTTAAAATGGATAATAATGTTGCAATTACTTGCAACAAATCACTCTGCAATCTGCAATTGTATCTGGGCAACTTTATTTGTATTATCTTTGATAGTACTAAGAACCATCTGAATAATTGCTTTACCGGATCACTACTACAGTTGGGGCTAGTCTTTGGATCAGAGAAGGTTGAGCTTCAAACCAAATGAACAGAGTTTTGAATATGTAATTAAAATGAAAAGACACTTTATTTTCAAGAGGGAAAAAACATCAAGCACTAGGTAGCAGCTACCCTAATGATTTAATAGTGAAACTTTCTCTTGCATGAAGAAAGGAATTTCGGCTCAGACATGTAGTTTGACCCGTGGCTATAGTTTATGGAAATTCCTGACCACGTTTGCTTTAAGAGTGCGAATAATGACATATTTTGCATGCTTATTTTGGTGCAATACCTTGCTTCTAAAGCAAGAATAGAAACATTGTACAGTGGAACTTGAGATTTCGATTCTGTTTTCTGGAAAGTATAAAAGGAACAGAACAAGTTATGTGTCTCAAGCCTGTGGAGTTGTTGAGCAGACCAGAAGATCGATCATAATGGCAGGTACCAATTGGGTTATTCAAGTTAGTGAAGACGTCAAGAACATGGAAGGTCTTTCAGCAGAGAAGGAGCACTGGAATAAGGGGTCAATATACAAACTCCCAGCCAGCGTCACCAACATTAGCAAGGAGGCCTACAAGCCTCAGACAGTCTCCTTCGGGCCTTACCATTACGATCCTGAAAATCCAATGGAGGAGCACAAGCACCGCGCGTTGCTTCATTTCCTCAAAAGATGTGGAAAACCTATTGAGTTGTTTGTAGATGCATTGGCTAAAGTAGAGGATGATTTGAAGGACTCATATAATATGCTTCATTCTGTGCCAAAAGATGTTACAGACATATTCCTGCAACTGATGATTTTAGATGGCTGTTTCATGCTGGAAATCCTAAGGACTGCCTCTCATGTACCGGATAATTATGCTCCCAATGATCCCATCTTCAGCAATCATGGTAAGGTTCATGTCGTGCCACACATCAAGCGCGACATGTTAATGCTTGAGAATCAGTTGCCAATGCTTGTTCTTGAAAAGCTGGTGGCAGTTGAACACGATAAAGCCAAGGTAAAGTATGTCAATCACGAGTCTTGAGTAATTGATTAGTTACTAGTCTGTCAAAAGTTTGATTGTATAATTTAGCAGTAAAGAAGACTTTGTTTTGGACAGGATGAAGGGTTTCACTACAAGAAATTTTAGTTTTTGCAACGGGTTTATATGCAAGGAGTTGGAAATCCGTTGCATTCGGTTGGATTATACAAAGAATTATACAAGTCCTTGCATTTAGCTTGGACGATTTGCAAGGAATACATTAAGTCTTTGCATTTGGTCTACTAAAATGAAAAAAAGTATAATGTCCTTGTATAAACTTTTCGTTTCCTTGCAACCACTGAGCGGGATCCTTGGCGCTCAGTTTATTTGCTCTATTCTTTTTTCCTTTTCTTTTTCTTCTCTCTCTCTATCTTTCACTCTCTCCATCGATCTGCATCCGCTCTATCACTTCACTCTCGAAAGCCCAGACCGAAAAACAAACGAAACACCTAAATCTGAATCGGACCTCCGTCATCGGTCTTCGTCATCCTTCTCTTCGTCTTCGTTTGCGTCACAGTCCTCCTCTTCGTCATCGGTCTTAAAGCCAATCCAGGCCCAAAATCCCTAATACCCAAAACATAAACCCTAACACCTCAGCCCCAGCTCTCTCTCTCTCTCTCTCTCTCTCTCTCTCTCTCTCTCTCGTTTCTTTCATCTTTTATCTTCTCTGTTTTTGCAATTTGAAGACTGGGTTAATTCTATGAGGTTTGAATTAATTTTTGGCTCATGGCAGATTACCAAAGAGATTTTGTTTTCCAAATCGCCGAGCTGAGCATGACTCTTAACTATCTCATTCTGGCCGCTCTACTTTGTGTTGTTTTGAAAGGTATTATTGTACTTTTCTGCTTTGGATTCGATTTCTTATCGATAGTTTGGTTTAATTTTTTTTTTTTGCGTTTTGAGTTATGTTTGCAGTATATTTTTGGTAAATTGGAGTTTATTTTAGTTTTGAATTGTGATTCTGTCAAGGTATACAATGGGTAGCAGGCTTAGACAAAATTTGCAAGTTGCAGAGGTTTTTGTTTTGGGTACATTTGCAGGCATGCCGGTTTGTTTCTTCTATTTTCTTTTGCTGATTTTGTGATTTTGTATGCTGAGCACGACCACATTAAGAATGCTTTCATATATGGGTTGTACTAAACACTTTAAGAATCACATGTATAACTGTATAAGGTTGCCCAAGGACACATTAGAAACATAAAGAGTAACTCTGCATCATTTATTAGTGGATTCACTGAACTCTTTTGTCCAAACAATATTTTGATGCAAGTTGATAGAATCAAAGTCTATTTTTGATGATGTTGTTCCTGGTTATTTGTATATGAAAGGTTATCTGGCCTGAACCAGTATATTATTGCTGCATTTGCTGCTTGCTTTTTGATCAGATGGTGAGGGGATTTGGTACAATAAAACTACAGCCAAACAAAGCATTTTATTTATTCAATTATTGTCATAACTAAAGTAAAGAGCTTTGATGATTTAAATTATTTTCTAGCTTGTGTGCTTGATATTGTAATCTGTTTTACTTGGCTAGATTACGTCAGGAGTTGTCATCTGCCTTCCGTCCCTTAAGGTGTGTTTTTTTTAGAGGCGGATAATTCAAAGACTTTGCTGATCCATAGAAGTTTGTAGTTTGGCCTTTTTTTTTTGTTATTCTCTATTAATGGAGCTGGTATTGGTTCTGTGATCTGGAAGGTGCTTATAATTGTTTTTATTCTTTCTATTCACTATGCATTTAACTTTTGTTTGTTTGTAAAGAAAATGCAGGCAAAGCCTTGGGAAATTATTATATGTTTAGCTTATTATGCATATATGATGATGGACTCACAAGTTATGAACTAACCTAGGAACTTGGTTTTCTTTGCTGTCAAGACATGATCTTGAAATTTTGCGAGTTCAAAATTTGTTGTGGGGAGCTTGAAGTGTGTACTTTTTTTTGTGTGTACTTACTAACTAGATAAGTATGCTAATTTAATAACTTGTTAATCTCTCCCTTCTATAATCTGCTGCAGAAACAGGGCTTTGTAAGTTACAAATATCTTTTCTACAGCGAGTTATGAAGCTTGCTGCGCCGTACCGAATCCATTGATAATCTTACATGGAGGTAAAACATTGAGTTATTTTACTGTGCTTATGTGGAATTTGATGTAATTGGCCTTGGATTTTGCAAATTCTTTATTTTATGATCATTGTGCAATTGAGTACTGAATCTGCTTATGTTGAGGAGCTAAAGCAAAAGCTTCTTTTGCCACAACTTGGCTTGCTTATAGGTGGCCTCATTTTGCATTTTCGTCATCTCTTTGTGCTTGTTTTGGTTTTTTTGTGCATACTAAACCACCACGGTTTAGTTAATATATAGCCTTGGCATGGTTCACTTTTCATATTTGTTGCAACTTCATTGATTGATTTTTTTTTGGATCAATTGCCTTGTGTTCATATCAAAATTTCATGTCTTGCAGGAGCAAATAGGGACATCTTGTCCAAGCTGAAAAAGACCAAGGGTAAAGCCATATTTTCATCGAAGCACCATCAAGCTACCTCCATCTTTTTTTGCCTTGGAACCTTCATGTTTTGATTTCTTTTTCTTTTTTTTGTTGCAGCTCCAGACTTTCTTCTTTTCAAATTGTAGAGAGAAACACAGGGCTGTAGGGTGAGATTTCTTTCTGAAAATAAATGCCAGTCTTTTTATTTCCTTGCACCAATAATTAACTAATTATTATTATTATTTTGGTTTGGTTTGGTTTGGTGCATTTGGTTGAAATTTACATGGTCTTAGTGATTTTTGGTTGGCATGTTTCTGGAAATTGTGCTAAGATTTTTCATTTGGCTATGGTGATTAACAGAATGCGAGGAGGGATGTAGGCTTTTTGAGGGAACCTTGTGGGCGGATGAGTGAGGATGACTTCCTCAACACCAGATACACCCACCACTTGCTTCAATGACTTGCTTGAGTAGTTCAAGGCAGCATTTGCTTGACATTTTTTTGGGTCTTATGTTTCTTATGTGCAACTAGTTATATATGTTATTTTCTTATCTTGATTTTCCTACTTTTGTTATAGATTAGTGTAGAAATTGTAACTTCAACTTTTGATGTACAAGAGTTTATCTATGAACCAATTATTTCCAATTCTTTGGTCTGCCGTTTTATTAGAATATATAAGAATTTTATTAGATTGCAAATCAATAATAAATTACATATAATTAAACACCAGAAAAACATATCAATTGCTAAAAAGGACATTGCATCTATTAAATATAAGGAATTATATGCAAGGAATTGTCCTTGCATTTGTATGTATGCATCTATACCATGGATCTCAACTGTAAGGAAAAATTCCTTGCATTTGAGAATAAAAATCCTTGCATTTGTGAACTCAAATGCAAGGAACTTTTGTATCTTTGCATTAGGTCTTTTACAAGGGCAACTTTGCAAGGACCCGTGCAAGGAATTTCTTCCTTGTATTTAGTGTTTTGCAAGGAATTTTCGTTTTTTTGCAAGGAGAAAATTCTTTGCAAAAACCCATTTTTCTTGTAGTGTTTGTGACCAAGCTCATAGTCAAGTTCCTCTGCTCCTGCAATGTTGCTCCAAACATGGGAAAATGTGTGCATGTATTGCACGTCTACAGGAAGAGTCTGCTTCAGCATGGCCCCGATCCAAAATTCCTACGCCACAAAATACGGTCTATGGAGCGTGAAGATGAGATCATCTGGTCCGCAACAGAGCTCAATGCAGCAGGAATCAGATTCAAGAAAAGTGCAACTACAAGCCTCAAAGACATCACATTCGCCCGGGGAGTGCTGAGGCTCCCATTCATTGTTGTGGATGACACCACCGATCGAGTCCATGTTCTTCAATCTGATGGCGTTTGAGCGATTCCATGTAGGAGCAGGAAATGAGGTGACATCTTATTTACTCTTCATGGACAACATCATAGACAATGCTAGCGATGTTTCCATCTTACACTCGAAAGGGATCATCCAAAATGGTCTGGGGGAGTGACAAAGCAGTGGCTAATCTGTTCAATTCACTCTCTAAGGATGTAACACAGGACCCAGATAGCAGCCTTCAAGTTGTGCAAAAGACGGTGTATCACTACTGCAGAAAGCCGTGGAATAATTGGCGCGCCAATCTCATTCACACTTCAGAAATCCATGGGTTATTATCTCTCTTATTGCTGGTGTTGTCCTCTTTGTGCTCACTTTTGTTCAGACTGGATATTCGGCATATCAAGTCCACCATCCGGCTCCTTGATGCGGTCCTGATTGAAGACGAGTACCTAAGACTGAGGAACAGGGCCATTCAGAAGAACGCACGCAAGGAACAAAAGGATCGAGGATCGAGTCTTGTTTAAGTTTCCTAATAAGTTTAGGATTAGTATTTTTTTCTTTTCTTTTAATTCAAGTTTAGGATTAGTATTTTTTTCTTTTCTTTTAATTCAAGTTTAGTATTCTTTTCTAATACGTTTAGGTTTTAATTTCTTTCCTTTTGTTGCCAGGGGACAAACTCTATATTATCCCCTCTTTGTTTGTAGGAGGTTACTTTGGATTATCAATAAAATTTGAGAGCTTTCTCACAACTATCAACTCGGTTATTCTTTCGGAATCAACAAAGTATATATAGAGTCCCTATCAACTCGGTTATTCTTCAACAAAGTATATATAGAGTCCCTATCAACTCGGTTATTCTTCAACAAAGTATATATAGAGTCCCTATCAACTCGGTTATTCTTTTTGAATCAACGAGGCATTGGCACGCCTTCTTCCTTGGCTATTCTTGCAAAGAGAATCAACAAGGTTTAGGGTTCACCTGATTACCTATTATCAAATTTTCACAAATTATCCTTGAGGATCATTTTTCTGTGTGAATTTTCTCATCACGTGTTGCATCACTCCTCCTCCTCTAAACCATCCAACTTGCGACTCCAATTCTCTCCATTCTACAGTCCTGCGGCTCCTCCGACTCCAAACCTTTCACCTTCCGACTCCAGCTCTTCATCAACACACATGATTTCTTTCATTCTTATATCCATTGTGTGCATGCTAACCAATTGATGATGTCAATAAACGTCTGTGGGGTTTCGCGCGCATTTGAAATATGAACCTGCTCAGTTCTGCAGTCACTTAATTTTACCATGATCATTCGTACATATTCTATTAAACTTGCTTTGAAGTTTGAAATCTATTGAAACATGAAGAGAATGACATACATCATGAACCAAGCTAGCTGGGGATAATGTAAGAGTATTAATTTTTATAATCATATTAATAATTATTATATCTTGAAACCATTCCTAGCTATTTACGCATACGGCAATCAATTTCAAATCTCCATGTATGTTTTCATGCAAGGCATGATTAATAAAAAGTTAGGCCTGCACCATATATTTTATGTACAGAAGCTCCAATACATACATGGAAAGAGAGCGAAAGGGAGAGAGCCTGTACGTGTGACTTGCTATATAATTTTCGTGGACAACTTCATAGTAAATCATAAAGATATTGCCTCCCTACGATCAGAGGCATCATAAAAAATTTACTGGGAAGTGATGATGCCGTGGTTAAACTTATGAACTCACTCTCTAAGGATGCAACACTTGACACAGATGGCAGACTTGATTTGGTCCAACTTTACTGCAAGAAGCCTTGGAATGAGTGGCGTGCTAGTCTGAAATCTTGCTGTTTGTGCTCACTATATATAGCTCAGATATATTGGATTCCTACTCCTTTCCAGATGAGGATTGGATTCTCCTGCTTTCTAATTACTATGCTCCTCACCTATCGATCGTGTCTTCTAACTATGCATCACCCTCCACCACACCATCTTGATCATGCCCCCACTACTAGAAAACTGAGCATTGGCCACGTTTTGAATTCGTGAGAAGTGAGAACTAAGCCCAATACCCACGCTTTTTCATTAGCCACGATGCGGCGACAATTAATGGGAATGTGGCCAACTGGCCATTGCCTATATATATGTCTCACGTACGATTCTTTTTCTATTCGTGACTGCAATCAATTAAGTAGTATGTTGAAATGCCTAATCCACGTACATGTTCGTGATCGCCCCTTACATGTGTGATCTCCAACATTATGCATAGATCTGCCAAGTAGATGAACCCCCAATGTTCTTTCTTCTGCAAAGAGAGTTGTTCATTCAGCATTTACATATATGCGACACTTATAATGTTCTTTCTTCTGCACAGAGAGTTGTTCATTCAGCATTTGCATGTGGAACTTATAATGTTTAATGTTCTAATAATTGATTGCTTACATATGTTTTGTGAATTAGTTGTATCTCATCCATCTGTACGTTATTTATACTATATTTAAGATAAGAGCATTTGTCAATCATAACCGAATTTTATTAATTACTTTAATAATCCTCAAATATTAAATAATTTGTATAAAATGTCAACATCAGGATAATAAGGTAAAAAAATAAAAAAATTGTCCACTACTTAAAAAAAAACTACAAACTTTCACACACATATGATGTGTTGTCATTTCTAATATCTACTATTAAATCAAACTTAAGTAGTAAATAATAAATATTAAGCAAAAAAAGACATCTCACATTAAAGAATTAGTCACATACCAGTGCTAGTAGTGATAAACTCCTGGCTGTAGACAAAATTTACCTTTTGACAACAACATAGCTGATAATAGAAACTACATAAATCCAAGTAAATATGATTAATAGTGAAACTTTCTCTTGCAAGAAGAAAAGAATTTCGCAGACTCGTTGTTTGGCCCATGGGAGTATTTTTTTATGGAAATTCCTAACCACTTTAGCTTTAAGAGTGCGAATAATGACAGATTTTGTATGCTTATTTTGATGCAGCAAGTCTGCTTAATTGATTGAATACCTTGCTTTTAAAGCAAGAATAGAAACATTGTGCAGTGGAACTTGAGATTTCGATTCTGATTTTCTGGAAAGTATAAAAGGCCAGAACAGAACAAGTTATGTGTCTCGAGCCAGTCGAGTTGTTGAGCAAACCAGAAGATCATAATGGCAGGCACCAAATGGGTTATTCAAGTTAATGAAGATGTCAAGAACATGGAAGGTCTTTCAACAGAGAAGGAGCACTGGAATAAGGGGTCAATATACAAACTACCAGCCAGCGTTACTGACATTAACAAGAAGGCCTACAAGCCTCAGACAGTCTCCTTCGGGCCTTACCATTACGATCCTGAAAATCCAATGGAGGGGCACAAGCACCGCGCTTTGCTTCATTTCCTCAAGAGATGTAGAAAACCTGTTGAGTTGTTTGTGAACGCATTGGCTGAAGTAGAGGATGATTTGAAGGAGTCATATAATATGCTTCATTCTGTGCCGAAAGATGTTACAGACATATTCCTGCAAACGATGATTTTAGATGGCTGTTTCATGCTGGAAATCTTAAGGACTGCCTCTCATGTACTGGATGATTATGCTCCGAATGATCCCATCTTCAGCAATCATGGTAGGCTCCATGTCGTGCCATACATCAAGCGCGACATGTTAATGCTTGAGAATCAGTTGCCAATGCTTGTTCTTGAAAAGCTGGTGGCAGTTGAACACGATAAAGCTAAGGTAAAGTATGTCAATCACGAGTCTTGAGTAATTGATTAGTTACTAGTCTGTCAAAAGTTTGATTGTAATTTAGCAGTAAAGAATACTTTGTTTTGGACAGGATGAAGGGTTTGTGACCAAGCTCATACTCAAGTTCCTCTGCTCCTGCAATGTTGCTCCAAACATGGGTAAGTGTGTGCATGTATTGGACGTCTACAGGAAGAGTCTGCTTCAGCATGGCCCCGATCCAAAATTCCTACGCCACAATATACGGTCTATGGAGCGTGAAGATGAGATCATCTGGTCCGCAACAGAGCTCAATGAAGCAGGAATCAGATTCAAGAAAAGTGCAACTACAAGCCTCAATGACATCACATTCGCCCGGGGAGTGCTGAGGCTCCCTGTCATTGTTGTGGATGATACCACTGAGTCCATGTTCTTGAATCTGATAGCGTTTGAGCGATTCCATGTAGGAGCAGGAAATGAGGTGACATCTTATTTACTCTTCATGGACAACATCATAGACAATGCTAGGGATGTTGCCCTCTTACACTCGAAAGGGATCATCCAAAACGCTATGGGCAGTGACAAAGCAGTGGCTAATCTGTTCAATTCACTCTCTAAGGATGTAACACAGGACCCAGATAGCAGCCTTCAAGTTGTGCATAAGAGGGTGTATCACTACTGCAGAAAGCCGTGGAATGAGTGGCGCGCCAATCTCATTCACACTTACTTCAGAAATCCATGGGCTATTATCTCTTTTATTGCTGGTGTTTTCCTCTTTGTGTTCACTATAGCTCAAACTGGATATGCCATATACCCCTACTACTATCCACCAAATGATTCTTCTCTTTCCACCGTCATTTGTGTTCCTGCGGCTCCTCCTCCTCCAAACCATTCATCCTCCGACTCCACCTCCCCATCAACACTGATGATTTCTTTCATTCTTTTTTCCATTGTATGCATTCTAACCAATTGACGATTTCAATAAACGTCTGTATGATTTCTTTCCTTGGTTTACAGTTTACACCAGCATTGGAAATATGAACCTGCTCTGTGGGGTTCAATAATTTATTTCCATGATCGTTCCTATCATCCTATGTATTAAACTTGCTTTGAAGTTTGAAATCTATTAAAACGTGAAGAGAATGACATACATAACTGGTGACAATGCAAGAGTAATATTTGTTATAATCGTATAAATAATAATTATATCTTGAAACAATTCCTATATACCGCAAGCAATTTCAAATCTCTCCACGTATGTTTTCATGCAAGCCTGATTAATAAAAAGTTAGGCCTACACCATATATTTTATGTACAGAAGCTCCAATACATACATGGAAGAGAGCGAGGGGAGAGAGACTACTGTGTGACGCCGCCTCTACAAAAAAAAAGACCAAACTCCAAATTGTCTCCCTTCATCTCCAAATGCAAAAAAAATTAGTCGAACTCTTCAACGTTATAACCCAAGCAAATAGCCTTCATCAATTCATTTTCCAATTCCAATTAAGGTGAGCTGCCAGAGGTGATGTAGATTATCAGACTGCAATACACTACTAGATAACTAAAGGTAACTTTTAACACAAGAAATAGAAAAGGGAACGTACAATGTTGTTCTGAGGCTTGCCCCAATAGAACCCATGGAGAATAACTGGCAAGAGATTGCAGGCTACAAGAACAAAAATGGCCAATGCATGCTTTCCCATCCACTCCATCACAATAGTTGGACGCTGGTAGCCACAAACATCAACCTGCAGTACCATTCAGATAATTTAGAAAATCAAGAAAAAATGCAAAAAGGGTTCTTTAACATTACATGACTGAACCAGCGAAGATAATTTAGACATATTTGTACCATTAAGTAAATTCCAGCAAAGATAATGCCGGCAGAACCAGCTGTAATACACATGTAACTGAATGTGTAGAGAGGCTTATTTATATGCATGCCTGAAAACAAGGGAAGCAGATAATTTAGTGACAAATAAAATGCGGCAACTTCGATGGTTGCTACTGTATACAAGACAATTGTGAAGAAGTAACTTACCAAATAAGTCCAAGGCGAGACCTAAGACTACGAGAGATGTGGATGAGATAGTCCAGTGCAGAATTCTGTGCCGGTGATCCTTAAAATGGTTAATGATGTGGCCATAGTGCAAACCAACCAAGCAGGTAACAATGGCCATCAATGAACTTAAAAGTCCTTCAGGATCAAAAGGGGATTGGCACCAAGAAGGAGCATCAGCAGGTAATGGACCATAATCTGGGGAGTTAATACTGCATTGCTGTTTAAAACAAACAAATCAAAATTCATTAGTGAGGACAATGAGGAGCAACCGAACTGATCAGATTAAACTAAGAAAATAGGTAGTGACCTCTGTTCTTGAATAGATTGGTCTTCTGTATAAATGCTGAAGACCCAATAACTTACGATCAATCATCCCAACAGCATTACATGCCGGTCCTGTGTCACCCCTAACTCCACATTTCACCTTCAAATTACAGATAAGATAGAAAAAGTCAATCACATACCTTAATTTTTTTTTTTCCGAAAAGTTAGGAGCAAAATTAATAAAGAACTGATCAAAGCTTACTGAAAATGTCTTTGGTGCAGAATAGGATCCAGTAGAAATCTGGTACTCCCAATCGGGAACATGCAGGCCGTATAACAATGATAGATATGTCACAGTTATGATCAATGCCGCAACCCTGTGAAAGAGGTCGCATACATTCAAAATTGAGCATACAGATATATTAAGAAACAAAACAGAAAACTAAAACAAGTAAATACTACTTACAACTGAAGTTTATATTTCCTGAGTAGAGATGACCATGAAGTGACAATACCATCACCCTTTAGCCAAATTTCACACAATGCCGCTACTAAATATCCTATTCCAATTCTCTGTGGGATAAAGAATGGAGCTGCTATGTTAGACTTGCTATATACACCAGAATATGAACAAATTAGAATAAATAACACTGATAATTCAGCATATATACCTGTAGAATGCCCATCCATCTCATCTTTGCAATATCGACCCCGAAAGTTAGTTCCTTGATGCCGTGGAAAAATCCACCTTGAAGAAAAAGGCCTAATGCTAGAAGCTTCAACCCCCTTAATAATGCTTTCTTAGTTGCAATGGCTCTGCAGGACAATTTCTGTGCACAAAAATATTGTCGATGACATTGATTAGTATTTTGAACATTATACAAGTAGGTGGCCGCAAATTACATGAAAAAAAATTGGAAGATAGAGATAGATAGGTACCTTGTAGGCAAGTGAAAGTGACACACCAACCATAAAGAGGAAAAATGGCATAACTAAATCTGCAAGGGTCAAACCATCCCAGGGTGCATGGTTAATTGCAGGCACAAGTCCACCAACATCGTCCACTAGTATCATCAGCTGCATCATCAAGAACCAATTCGATCAAGTTTTACGCACAAGAATATGGCACAAGCTTACTACTTGTTCGCCATGGCTTCTAAACCTAACAAAAGTACTTACTTTTATATAGTCAAAAACACTTTTAACCGCGCTTACAGGAGACAAAGATCAAAGTGTTTTTGGATTATAGAAGCACTGTTTCATTATTTTGAAAGAGATAACAGGTCTTAAGTGCTACTTGACTTTCCATCAGTTGTCTAAAAATTAGAAAAAAATATTAACTAATTTTTTGACCCAGTATATATAGCTCAAATTGCATCGACCCAAAATTCTTGTATCTACCGAAGTGAATATTCACTTTGGTGTTCTTAGCCGTTTGATCGGTCAATTCCTCATCCAACCACACATATTGCCTACATGCACACCGTTGGATCGCCCAAGTTCATATATACTTTGGTGTGTGCAAGACTCTCTCCGTGCAGGACACTGTTTGCACGCAAATCTAAAGAAACTAGTTTCAAAGTGAAGGGAGTTAAATGCCAATGACAAAGACGGAAAGACCTTTTGGCAATTTCAAAGCAGAGTTGCCAGTGACCAACCAACCAAGTGATTGTGATCTAAGATGCGACCTCTTTATTGTATATGATGCTCTTCACCACATTCCTCAAGAAGAAGGTACAATTAATTAAGTATGACCAAAAATTGACCCATAACATAATACATGTCAGATCAGATAGTGCTGGCCCATCATGTCATATTAAAGAGAGAGCAGAAGCAGATTGCTTCTTCTGTGGGCAAAAAAGTTAATACTAGAGCAGAGGTTTGGTGCCACACCCGTAACTCTGTTTTCATTTATTTTGAGTAAAGCGTACGTTCAAGGTTTGCTCAAACTCCATTGGTCCTTTCCATTTTTGAATCCAAAGATATCATTAAAAAATAAAAACGTTGAATTGGCATGAAAGGAAAGAACATAATCTGTGAAAGATCCTGTTTTTTTTTTTGTAATGAATATAGGCCACAAAGCAGGAGTAGATACTCGGACTAAAAACCAGCAGTTAAAAAAAAAGCTAATTAAATCCTTTTTTTCTGTGGGGGTAATTAATTCTATTTGTTTTTTTTTTCTTTTTTAAGGCTTATTTTAGTCATCATCAATAACTACCAAACGAAACAAAATGCTTAGAAAGAGGACAAGGACAAAAAGAGAGAAGCTGGAAAAAAAAAAAAGAGAGGAGGGAAATGGAAACGACGTCGGTTAAGGAAAAGAAGATTTATGCGTCAACACGGCGTCATGTTCGCCGCTAAAAGTTTGTTAATCGAGTTAAAACCAGAGGAGGGGGGGGGGGGGCACGACGCTTGGATAATGAAACGAAACGAAACGAAACGAAAGGAGCCGAAAGATAAGGAGGGGGGGCAAAAGAGACATTACCACAACCGTAAGTCCGCGAAAGACGTCGAGCGAAACGAGGCGTTGCTGGTGGTGGTGGCGCAACTTGGAAGCAGGCAATGAGGTAGGTTCCGGTGGGTGAGTATAGGCGGTGGCGACGGAAACGGCGCCGTTTGGAGGGGCGGAGGATCTCAATTTGGAAATCCGAACAGCCATCTCAACATCTTGGTCGTTCATGCTGTTGTTGATGATCACGGAATCCGGCATTCCGCGTTCCTCATCAACTTCGTGACCTTTGATAGGCTCGTACAGCGCCATCTCCCTAATCTATATATATATATATATATATATACAACACATAATTAATTAATCAATGTAAAATGTAATGTAATGTCTGCATATGTATTCAATCAAAGCAAAGAGAAGAACGAGATTAATCGAAACCTGATTAGGGAGGGCAGAAGGAGAGAGTATTGATGGAGACAACCAATCCTCTTCGTCTCCTTCGCTAGCTGTGGCGCTTAATTAATTTGGTAGCTGCTGAAAATGAAAATGGATTATTATTTGTATGGCTGTTTTTTGGTTTGTTATTTATTTTGAGAGGCTATGAATTGAGGGAAGGAGGAAGCTCTCTGTGTCTGTCTCACTTTCATTGCTCAATGACAACCCCTCTTTTTCTCTCTCTCTCTACTTGGAGTTTCTGGTTTCTCTGCTTCCTCGATCTTGATAATATATATATATGGATTATATATATATATATATCGCAAACGTACAATGGAATAGGATACCTTTTGTTTGTTTTTTATTTTTTGGGTTCTTGCGACAGATAGTTGGTGTGTATTGGACAGATTGCTTTTCCGTTTTTACCCCCGACGCAGACTACTAATACGAGTCGGTATGTAGTTCCAAATGGGTACTCGCTCTGCACGACTGAGTACGTGGCGGGTTGTGGTTGGGCCTTGAGTTCGGATCGAGTTGCAAGGTTTTCCCGGAACCTGAGAAATATATCTACCCCCAGCTGTAGATTCGGAGTGTGATGGTCAGACTGCAAGTCACATGCCGGTGCGCCGCAAACTTTTGTTTTGCCTTTACATATTTGCTTTTAGGGTCGCGTACTACTTTTAATTTATTCCTTGTTACGAATAGGATAAAATGGTAAATTCCCAAACAGTTCATGAATTATTAAATATGAGACTTCAAATTTTTTCTTATATAAATTTTACATATCTACTTATTTATTTTGTAAAGACTCAAAATTTCAAAATTATCAAAGTTATTATTCGATTAGGAGGAGAAATGTTAGCAACGTAGTTTCCTACTTGATCATTTTTTCTATTTTTACAAAGATACATATATTTTGAAGTGTAATATATGATTGAAACCGTTCATTTTTTTTATATCATCGTTTTGTAGTTGTTTTTGATGAAATGGAAACCTATTGGAACACTTCTAACAGAAGTAGCAATTGGTACGTTCTTCGCATTCTCTCTGGTTTTGTGCTTGCCAAGCCAAGAGGGCTCCGGCCCTATCTTGAGAGTGTCTTTGGTCCACTAGGTGGAGTTCCACTAACGGGCTAAATTCAACAACAACTTTTCTTTAACTTTTTTTTATTTTATTTTTCCTGAAATGAACGGCCCAGATCTACCAATTGGAATTACACGGTGGAGGCCAGAATTTCCGGGGTGTCTATTGCTAGCTGGTTAATTACTACTGCAGCAATTGCGGCTGTTGGGGTTGAGAATCTTCTACTGCTACTAGTCTACAACTTATAAAGGACTGACTATAGCTATAGCATGCATGTCCACCATTATCTTTCCTCTCTTTTTTTTTTCCTTCTTTTTTCATGTTGGGTTCCTCTTTTTCATTGGCTACAGGGTTAGGGTCTTATCACTATTCAGTGGTGGTTCTTTTGCGCCGAGTGATCATGAGGAAGAAGATAAAAGAGAGAAAGACGGAATATTCCCAAATTCACTATATAGAAAAGGACACGGTTAGTTCAGAAAAGCCACATAGATTTGCATGGCCGATTCTACATACGAGGATCGAAGACGATGCTCATTTCCACCATCTAAACAATAACCACATGCCAAAATTAGGTAAAATAATGCCATTCATATGCGATTTCCATGACCACCGTCGATCTGTGACGTCCTGATCGATCGATACTCCAATCATATATCTTCATTTCTTGAATTGTTACGTACACGATGACAAAACACAACTAAGCTTAGCTAGGTTACCTCTGCAAGTTAGGTTTTGTGGTTCTATCAGACACGTCAGTGCTACTAGTGGAATGTCTTGGCATGCTTTAGTTGAAGCCCGGCCAGCGAGTTACGGAGTGCTCTAATTCTAAGCTTAGGGCTACAACCAATTATCTCGTGCAAAACGACAGGTTGAGTTTGTTTGTGCTTATTTAGAAAATGGTAATGAAACCAGGAACGGGTTAGCAAATTCTGTTAGAAAACACAAGACATAGGCAAAAATGGGTAACCTGAAGCTAATCCCACCCCTGTCAGGAGTACGTAGGATTCAAATTCTACGTTAATTTTTTTTCGTTTACCTTTGCCTACATCTTTCAAGTTCCATGGGACATTTTTCCAACAAAAAAAAAATTGCCTCATAAACGTTTTTGTTATTTTCTGTTTTGTTCTATTCTAATAATTGTTTTTGCTTGTCGAACAGTAATATATAAATAAGGGCTAAATTCAATTTACTATCCTATACTTTACACTCAAAATCAATTCAGTCCATGTACTTTCAATTTCATCAAAAACACACTTATACTCTATAGATTTGATCAATGTCATCCAATTGTTAAATTGACATTTCTGATGAGGGTATTTTCGTCATTTTCGTCATAAAATAATTATTTTATTTTATTTTTATTTTTTAATGCATTGAAAGTTAGCATTATTTCTATTAATAATAAATTATGTATTTTATTTTAATCTCGTATATAACTCTATGTAATTGAAATAAAATATTTTATTTATTTCTACTAATAATAAATTACTTATTTTATTTTATTGTCGTATCGTATATGACCCTATATAAATATTTTATTTGTACTCTCATACTAATAAAATATATATTATTATTACTACTAAAATAAATAAGAATACAATAAAATAAAATATAGTAAACCTCGATAAATTAATACTCTAGAGACTGGAAAAAATTATTATCTAGTGAGATTATTTATTTATCGATAAATGAATAATTATTTATATAGAGACATGATTTTAGACTTTTAGATCTCATATATTATTTATATAGAGATCATGTTCTATGTATATACATGAGCATTAAGTGATCTAAACCACTTTATCTTATAGTGTTAAGAATATGTATGCAGATGTATGTTTAAAACCCTCATATATTCTTATTTTTAATGTCCATTAAAAAGTTTGACTAATATTGAATTTATGGCTATGACTTTTCATAAGATTCATGCCCATATTTTTTTTTAAAACTTAAAATTCTTTATAAATTAATAAATTCTTTATTTATCAATTAATTAATAAATTATTCATTTATCGATAAATAAATAATCTCACTAAGAAAATAATTTTTTCCTGTCTCTAGAGTATTAATTTGTCAAGGTTTTATTGTATTTTATTTTATTGTATTCTTATTTATTTTAGTAGTAATAATAATAAATATTTTATTATTACGAGAGTACAAATAAAATATTTATATAGGATCATATACGATACGATAATGAAATAAAATAAATAATTTATTATTATTAGAGATAAAATAAAATATTTTATTTCAATTATATATAGAGTTATATACCAGAATAAAAAAAATAAAAAAAATTATTATTAATAGAAAAAAAATTTCTTAAATTGAAAGTTAGTATGAAAAAATAAAATAATGTTAACTTTCCATGTATGAAATTATTTTATTTTATTTCTAATAATATAATAAATAGAGTTATTTTGTTTAGGGTTTATGAAAAAATGACGAAAATGCCCTCATCAAAAATCTCAAATTTAACAATTGGATGACATTGATCAAATCTATAAAGTATAAGGGTGTTTTTGATGAAATTGAAAGTACATGGACTGAATTGATTTTGAGTGTAAAGTATAAGGTAGTAAATTGAATTTAGCCCTATAAATAAAATCTAAAAATTTTAGTTAAAACGATGCTCCTAAAATATGATCAACACGCGCGTTTTCAATATTACATTCTTCCCCTGGATAATAAAAACTATGAAGTTTGGGTAGTATTGATGCATGATGTACGTGGTCCAAACAGAAAGTGTGCTGATTCACAGAGTCACCATTAACGTGATTAGTGATTAGGAAAGCATCTGCGTACGTAATAGATTCGGCAAAGGTTGGAGCAGTTAAAGGAACTAACTAGTCGGTTACCAAAACCAAAATAACCTCGCCATGCTAGCTTATTACAAAATACATACAATTATAAGTTCAATATGTCTTCGGGCAGTCATCATTAGCTAGCTTTACGTTTGACAAAATTGGTAGTGCTTTGTCCACTGTCACCCTCCATTTATGCCTAAGTTTCCTTTGAGTAAAGCGACATGAAGTTGGAATGAATGATTGCTCTGTTGGGGATGGCCAACCCAGTACTTCACCAATGTGGCAATGTCTCTGTAAACCAACAAAGAGAATATATATAGCATCTAGTTAGGAGTAAGATCCATCAGAGAACATGAAAATGGTTGGTTTTCTTTTAGAATAAAGATTTAGCAATCTCAAAGTACAGGCAAGTGCATGTGTATACAAACATACAAAAGAACCAATGCCAATGGGTCAACCTTGGATCACCCTCAGATGCAATGTTCTATATGCAGTTGTCACATTGCTGATTACGATAGTTAATGGAAATTTAAGAGCATGGGCGAGACTACGTATATTGGAACACATCCATCCTCCAACAGTCCAACCATAAAAGAAGAAAGACTCACAATCCGGAGTTCAATCCCACAAGATAAAGCTATTTGATGGAACACCACAATTAGCAAGAACATCGGCAACTTGATTGTTTTAAGATGATTGGACCTAAGATGCATTTGAGGGTAAGGTCCAAGCAATTTTCCTACTACGTACACTCGAAATCTCAAGGAACTAAATGAGGAAAACGAAGATATTAATAAAGAATAATAGAGGAATCCACCTCCAACCAAACATATTCCAATCTCTAACCTATTCTAGTTCAATAGTTTTAATGATCGATTGCCACAACCTTAATTTGTCCACAAAACTAGGGATATCAATAAAGAAAATTACTAAATTAGGTTAACAGCTTTTATCATTGTATTGGACTCGTTGACAAAATTGTTGGCTACATCGCATGCATGTAGCCTAGTATAGTTTGAATCCAAAAAAATGAAAAGGAGGATACGTCCGTAATGCATGAGGGTAAATACATCTTCCAAATATAAATCTAGCTGACATAACAGATGAGCACTTAAAGAACATAGAAACCAAAAATCCTTTGTGACAGACAATCCTTCATTTGTCACCAAAACCTAATTTGAAACCAGGCTTTTCTAATCCACTGTGGCAACAAGTCTAGTTCTCACTATGCAGCTGCTGGCTCTAAATTGGGAAAAACATACACAAGCAACCCACATAAATGAATCATATTCGGAAGAACCATGCATGGCCACCTAAGGCATCAAAGCCTCTAAAGATGTTTTTTGCTTTCTTTAACTAAGGACATGCATTAGGATGAATCATTTTCTTTATCTATCGAAACCATTGATATATGAAATCATTCCATGAGTTTTAGAATATACCAAATATATATAGGAATGATGTACTTGAATCATTTCGGTTTTGCATAGAAAATGATGTAGCTAGATTTGGGGCAATGAGAAGATAAATAACTAAAGAGAAACTTCTATCAGATCAGATCGAGCAGTGAACAAAATGATAAATCATAATAAAGGGCTAAAACCAGAGAAACCATTTTGAAACATGGTTGAGTAATTTGACCACAACACCACAACGTAGGATCAAACAGTTGGATACAATACTAAGGCCAAAACACAAAAGCACTTCTCAACTACAAAGGAAAGGGCAATAAATCCTCACCTGCGATGCCACTGTCAGAAGTTACAGTTGGTGATTCTTTCAGAAGAGATTCAGGCTTAGTGTCAAGCTCATTGTGAGGAAATTCACCTACCAGAAGAAAATTTTAGGTTTAATCGCTACAATGCATTGACACTTTTTTTCTTTCTTTCCAACTAGCCAGCATATCAGTACGTTAAAATACCATATAACAAAACTATTGATCGAGTCAGTTCAATTCTCAAATAACTAATCATATTAAATCAAACAACATTTTTAAACCATGATCGACTAGTTGATCATAGAAAAACCAAGAATATAATTAACTTATTACATATATATATACCTGTGCTTCTGCTGCCGGATGTTGAAATTGGTACAGCCTTTTCTGTGTCGTTCAGCATAAGAATGACGGGCAAGTATTTATGCTCTTTGCTAGGAAGTTCACCTATAAGGAAAAATTGTATGTTTAGTCAAAAGGTAAATTGCATTGACATTTCCGCCGGCCAATTTTTTTTTTTTTAGAGGGGGCAATATGGCTCCAAAGTTCGAAATTTGTGGGGTGGGGGAATTCAAACTTGGATTGTGAGCAGGGATGGTCACTGCCTAGTCCACTGAACTACACCCATGTGCACATATATTAGTAGGATAAACGTACGAACTACGTACCATGTATATAATAACTACGTTATTCGGATAATGACACAATAAACAATTCACAACCACAGAGAAACGTACATATATAAAAGCTCACCTACAAATTCGTCTGGGTATTTTTTCTTTAACTGGAGCCATTCCTCTTCAAACATGCCGTATTCTATAAAGTACTTAAATCTCTCAGATTTAGCCTCATGGAGTTGACGCATTGTCTCTTCGCTGAGGTTAATATTTCCAGTTAAGGCAAGCATATACGCTTCATCAGAATCCCAACCGATCTCATAATCAAATTCAGTTGACCTCATGACTTTGTCGTCCTTACTCCAAGCATCCAACAACCTCTGCTCAGCCTCAGCAAACGGCGTAAATTCATCACTTTTCTCGGACGACTCCTGCAATTTCTTCTTCTCCTTTTTCTTTGATTTCGCTTTCTTGCCGCCCTTTTTCTTCCAATTCGAACCCATCGAATCGAGGTTATCTATGTAGAATTTTTGAGTGAAGGGAATGAATAATTCGTTCATTGATCATAGAATTTTTGAGTGAAGGGAATGAATAATTCGTTCATTGATCATATCAGACTTTACAACATACACACTTATATAAACTCATTACAATCCTACAAGTCAACAAACAACATTAACTTCTAACTACCTCCTATCCTACATTAATTTCTAACTACTTCCTAGCCTTAATAACTCCAATACAAAGACTTAAAACTGATTTAAAGATTTAAGCTTGAATCTGAATCAACACATATTCCAAAGAGACAACTCCCGCAATCAATGGAAGGAGAACATGAAGGATGACTGAAGAAAGGGCGTCCGGACGCCAGGAAGTAAACTGGGCAATCACGATAAATCCGTCCGGACGCCAATGTCCTTGTCCGGACGCCTAAGTGCACGAAAACTTCCAGTAGCTCAAAATGCCAAATCCGTCCGGAGGCCAATGTCCCCGTCCAGACGCCCAAGTGACATGAAAACTTCCAGTAGCTAAATTGGTCAATTCCGTCCGGACGCCCAAGGAGTCGTCCGGACGCCGGAGGACACAAACACTTCCAGTAGCTCAAATCGACATATCCGTCCGGACGCCCAATATAGAGTCCAGACGCCCAAGTCTTTCCAATAATCTACGTATCCAAAACCCTAATTAGAAAATTAAGAATACCAATATTAAAAGAGATACAGAGAAGCCTAAATGTTAATTTTCAGAATCGCAATCTAAAGTGGGAAAGAAATTAAACTTAATAACATAAGAAAATACACATCCACATAGATATATACACACAGAGAGAGAGAAAATGCCCAATTAGATTAACCAAAGGTAGCCAATCTGCCAATGGATGCAAATAGCTACGTTAGTTGGTTTGAACGAAATCAAGTTTTGCATATAATCCCACAACGTATACTTTTTTTTTTTTTTTTTTTTCGGGGAACCTCCCTGTTAATTTTTATAATTGAATGTGGATGGAGAAGCACAGGTTATTGGCTGGTCTGCTAAGGGGTAGTTTGAGATTGCTGTGACTTAATAAAAAAGTCGCTTTTAAAAAAATCAACTGTGAATTAAAGCAGCTTTTAGAAGTAACATTTGAGTTGTTTTTATAATCTGCTTCTACTGACCCATAATTTTTAATTAAAGTTGCTTTTTACTAATTTACCAAACATTTTAAGACCTTAAATTGTACGAAAAAGCTGATTTTTTTAAAAGCGAAGCTATACCAAACTAGTCATAAGTTGGTGATCATGCAGGGCTATTTATGGGTGCAGTTGCGAAACCAGTAGCATGTGATATCTCTGTGTTAGCAACGAAACTCGTTGCTTGCTATTAAAACAGGTCTTGAGTTTGCTCTAGATGGTGCTTTTTAATTACCCTCTTATAATTGAGCCTTCATTTGGTGCGGAAGGTGTCCTTAATTATTACTGATCATGAGATTCCTGCACTTCTCTCACAACTGCTCAACTGCATGTCCTATATATATATATGAGGTATTTTATAATTTATAGACATTCGATATGGTAATCGTGTGGCACACTTGATAGCGAGAATGAGATTGATTGGCTCATGGACTGTCTTGTTCAAAGATTTTTATCTCATTCACTCTCTTAATTCCCGGGGTTTTGATATTCCCAAAAATAATTCAACAAACCCAGAAGAGACTCAAGAGAGAAAGAGAGGAAACGAGAGGGAAAACGCTGGGTAAGGTTGGTTGCAATCATGCAATGGGTAGGAGACGGTGGCCGGCCGGCAGCACATTGCATGCAGCTGGGTAACTGGGTAAGTATCATTCCGAAGAACCAGATCGAATATGCCGGCCACCTTAATTAGGCAGCACCTTCAAAGCCTCTAAAGATGTTTTTGCTTTCTTTAACCAAGGACATGCATTAGGATGAATCATTTTCTTTCTTCATCTATTGAAACCAATGATGAAATCATCCCATGAGTTTTAGAATATACCAAATATAGGCACATATAGGGTAGCCAGTAAAGTGGCCTCATCAAAACCTTAAAAAGGATTTCCCAGAGAATAAAAGAGTGCACCACCATCATCTTGAAAAACAATTTATACATCAGCTATACCATTAAAATCTGGACGAACATAACATATCGAATACTACTAAACCCCAGCAAGTCGGCAACATACACAATAATAAAGGGTCAAGATAGATGACAAATATTTCAAGAGCCTAAAATTAATGTTTCTACAAGTATTTAATCCCATGACATTGGACCTTATATAATAAGGGTTGATATATAGACAGTAACAAGGTTTTGATTAGTCTAGAAGTCTTTCATAATTAGTTTGCTAGATTGCCGCTCGAGCAAAGCACCACTGCCGCTAGATTGCTACTTGCCAACTGGGGGGTTCATGCTGCAAGGAAATTCACATAGAATCAGAAAGGCAAAAACAAATTAATTACTGTAATATAAGGGCAACCACAGCTACAAACAAATAAAGATAACCACAGCTCAAACTGTTCAATTTTAATTAATCTACTATGCAGCTGTTAGCCTTAGCAGCCCATTTCCTTGTCATTCAATCACGGGCATGTCATCCACAAACAAAATTAATAGAACTACACTCTCGCCTGCTTGATTACAGAACTATGGGTAATTGGCCATGCCAAGCTTTAAAGGTATTGAAGCAGCGAGTGGGTTATTCCACCACAACACACAAGTATCAAAGAACTATACTACCATATTTGAGGCCAAAAGTAGTTTCACTGTCACAAAGGAAAGGGAAAAATATACATTACACATAACATCACCTCATCCTTGGTATAGCAATCTCAGGCCTTTTTCAAGAAGAGGTGGTTCATGCTCTTAGTCGGGAATTATATCCATCTTTAACAGAAGAATTGTAGTTTTAATCTAAAGCTAAATTAATGCATTCACAATTTTCTTTTTCCCACTTTTACACATCAGAGGAAGTACAAAATGATTAATCATAATAAAGGGCTAAAACCAGAGAAACCATTTTGAAAGATGGTTGAGTAATTTTTTTTTTTTGAAATGAAACAGAATTTGTTAATAAAAAGATGAATAGACTCAGTGGATAATGAATCCACAAAAACAAAAGGGAAAAAACAGAGAACTCAAACAGCAATACAAACAGAAAACAAACTACCCCTACTCACAAGAACTCTCCCTCAGGATAAAAACAAAGAAATTCTCCTAAACTACTGCTGCTGCTCTCCAATCCCTTAGAATAGAAGAGAAACTATAATCTTTAAAAACCTCAGAGACTGAAGCCCAAAGAAACATGGTTGAGTAATTTGACCACAACGTACGATCAATCAGTTAGATACAATATATACTAAGGTCAAATTATGATCAAACAGTTTAATACAATAAGGCCAAAACACAAAAGCACTTCTCAGCTACAAAGGAAAGGGTAATATAACCTCAACTGCAATGCCGATGTGACAAGTTTCAGTTGGTGATTCTTTCACAAGAGGTTCAGGCTTAGCATTGTGAGGAAATCCACCTAACAGAAGAAAATTTTAGGTTTAATCTCAAGCTAAAATGCATTAATTGACACTATTTTACAACTAGCCAGTATATCAGGGCAGTATCGGTACGTTAAATATAACAAAACTCTTTGAGTCAGTTCGATTCTCAAATAACTAATCATATTAAAGGGAAAAAATTAAAGAACATTTTAAAACCATGAGTAATTTGATCACAGGGAAACAAACAATAAAACTTATTACATACATGTGCTTCCGCTGCCGGATGTTGAAATTGCTACAGCCTTTTCTGTGTCTTCTTCCACAAGGACATGCGTTTTTGTACACACTTCGAGAGGAAATTCACATACAAGGAAAAATTGTATGTTTAGTCTAAAGCTAAAAATGCTTTGACATTTTCTTTCCGGCCAGCCAACATATATCAGCCAGATAAATTAAAGTATCAAAGAACTATACTACCATATTAGTTCGATTCTCAAATTATTAATCATATTAAAGGGATAAACATTTTTAAAACATGGTTATTTCACCACAACACACAAGTATCAAAGAACTATACTACCATATTAGACGCCGAAAGTAGTTCACTATCACAAAGGAAAGGGAAACACACATTACACATAGCGTCACCTCATCCTTGGTATAGCATTTTTAGGCCTTTTTGAAGAGGTGGTCCTGCTCAAAGTCAACCGCTTTAACATAAGAAATGTAGTTCTAATCTAAAGCTAAATGCATTCACAATTTTTTTTCCCCACTTTTACAGTCGACCATGGGAGCAGAGTAAATGATTAATCGTAATAAAGGGCTAAAACCAGAGAAGCCATTTTGAAAGATGGTTGAGTAATTTGACCACAACCCCACACATATGATCAAATGGTTAAATACAATACTAAGGCCAAAATACAAAAGCACTTCTCCACTACAAAAGGAAAGGGCACTATAGCTTAAAAATAAAACTTATTACGTACATATATCCTCACCTGCGATGCCACTGTCAGAAGTTACAGTTGGTGATTCTTTCAGAAGAGATTCAGGCTTAGCGTCAAGCTCATTGTGAGGAAATTCACCTACCAGAAGAAAATTTGAGGTTTAATCGCAAGCTAAAATGCATCGACACTTTTTTTCTTTTCTTTTTCTTTCCAACTAGCCAGCATATCAGTACGTTAAAACTATTGAGTCAGTTCAAATTCTCAAATAACTAATCATATTAAATCAAACAACATTTTAAAACCATGAGTAGGTAAGTTTGATCACAGAAAAACAAAGAATATAATGAACTTATTACATACCTGTGTTTCTGCTGCTGGATGTTGAAATTGGTACAGGCTTTTCTGTGTCGTTCAGCATAAGAATGACAGGCAAGCATTCATGTTCTTTGCTAGGAAATTCACCTATAAGGAAAAATTGTATGTTTAGCCAAAAGCTAAAATGCATTGACATTTGTTTCCGGCCAGCCAACATGTATCAGTAGGATAAACGAACTACCTAGCTAGGATAATCGAGTCGGATAATGACACAATAAACAATTCACAACCACAGAGAAACGTACATATATAAAAGCTCACCTACAAATTCGTCTGGGTATTTTTTCTTTAACTGGAGCCATTCCTCTTCAAACATGCCGTATTCTATAAAGTACTTAAATCTCTCAGATTTAGCCTCATGGAGTTGACGCATTGTCTCTTCGCTGAGGTTAATATTTCCAGTTAAGGCAAGCATATACGCTTCATCAGAATCCCAACCGATCTCATAATCAAATTCAGTTGACCTCATGACTTTGTCGTCCTTACTCCAAGCATCCAACAACCTCTGCTCAGCCTCAGTAAACGGCGGAAATTCATCACTTTTCTCGGACGACTCCTGCAATTTCTTCTTCGCCTTTTTCTTCGATTTCGCCTTCTTGCCGCCCTTTTTCTTCCAATTCGAACCCATCGAATCGAGGTTATCTACGTACCCAAAACCCTAATTGGAAAATCAATAACACCAACATTAAAAGAGATACAAACACATAATTGATCTATTGGACAAGTTTACGGGTTTATCAAATTACTAAATGTAAATTGGAAACAAACCTAATAAGAAAATACACATCCACATATATACAGAGAGAAAAGAGCATACTCGGAGGCTTGGAGGGATGAGGAGAAGAAGAAATAGAATCGATATGATGCAGAAGCTTTTTTACGGAGGTGTGCGAATCGGTAAGGAATGAGATGGGAGAGACAAAACATGTAAAGGGTGAGAGCAGGTTTAATACTTCGTCAATTTGCCGCAGATAAACAAACATGTAAAAGAAAAGTTTCGTGATAGAGCCGACCTTTTCTTTTTGAAAAAAAAATAAATAAATCCCCACTATATGAGTATATGACTTGCCGCAAATTGCCAAATTTTCGTTATTGTTGTAGGAAATTCTATTTTGTACGTGTTTAGTTAATTTAAAAATATTTAGTTAAGATGAAATAGAGATATGTATTATAAGATTTCATGTATCATAATATTATATAGATCTATATAAAAAGACATCTTTTCATCAATAAAAATCTCTTAATTCTGTATTATTATCTTTTGTCTATTTACTTTTAGATTACTTAAACAACTCTTAGATTTTCAATTTTTTTTTATTTTGGATATATGGGGGCCAACAGGCCCAGAAAGCAAAGGAAAAAAACAACAGCTCAGATAGCCATTTTCAAAATTAGAAATTTTCTTTTTAAAAGAAATGTCTTTATTGAGAAAAAAAATGATTGTGTAAATTAAATTAAATTTTACCTGAAATCTACGTCTATGTAATCCAGCAACAGGTGCATTACAACTTTTTTTTTATTATTGACAATGAACGTTGCTTAATAGTCCCAAAAAAATGAACGTTGCTTTTGAAAAATGGGCATGGAAATAGTTTTGAGTTATACTTGAGCAAAAATCCTACTGATTCCAACATTGTTTTGTCACAGATATTAGCAATTTTCTAACTAGGCACAATACTAATTAAGATGATCAAACAATGCGGGAATGGATCGAGTTTTCTGGAGATGAAATTAAGATCATTTGGATTACGTACATCAGAATCTTTCCAAATACTTCACTGTGCATTACTAGAGCTCATTGAGTCATTTCTGCCTTGGTAGTAATAACTTGATAAACTGTTCTTTCATGGTTTCACCTTTTCTATAATACCAGTTGGAACTCCATAGCATATATGCGGCCCATCTACATATTTTAAAGTCGAACCGCTACGGACTTTATTGACAAGCGCTCCAATTGTGCGACGTTCACCTTGTGGTTTTGATCTTTCTTGAAACAACAACTCAATCAACCTCCACGTGAATAACGAATTCTCTCTACTGAGTAATTCCCATAATGTACAGACAACTAGAGGAGCGCCGGCATATAAGTACGACAGTGGCACGCAGTAAGGAGGGTAGTAGCCTCTCAATTTTGATGATCCATTGGCACAACCCATCAAAAAGGCAGCAGCACAATTATCCACCTTTTCCAGTTTCTTCACAGGAAAATACAGAATCCCTGATCCACATCACAACACATACAGACAAACATATAGAGAGTCAGAACAAGCAAATCATACATGCAAGCTTTAAATATACAACTCTCAAAATCCATGAGACATCGTACCAGAATTGTGACCAACAAACACATACAGGTCCTTCACATTCAGAAGCTCACTAAATTCTTCATGGGATGGTATGTCTTTGTGAGTTCTTACCTACACAATGCATTTATCAATGTGATATATATATATATTGAATAAGAACAATGACCGAGTACACTATGAACTTGAGGACAAATTGACAACCAAGCCATGATGGAAACTTATCAGCCCTTTTCCCCCATAGAACAAGAATCCACGGTGACCCCCTCTCTCTCTCTCGAGAGAGAACTTTAGGAAGACATAACAACAAGAGAGCAATTGTGATGTACATGTTTACTTCAATTATATGCATGTGGGCGGTCTACTGGTTTATGCTAAAATATCACATAATAAACGTTGAGTAATTTTTGGAAGTAGACATGAATGCTCTGTGTGAGTTAGAATATTACCATGACTCCTTTACTCGTTAACTGTGGTAATAACAACTCCTCGGCGTTCGGAAAAGATTGATCCGGATTTAGGAGGACAAATGACTGTTTAGGATCTATAAAAGGGATCTGACTCTCGGAATGCTTCTTCATAATGTCGAAAATACTCTCCACGGAAGGCATTCTATAAACCTCTTGATCTCTCATAATGGGCAACCTCTCGAAAGGTAACATCTGTTACAACCATTAGTAAACAATCATTGAAATGCTAGCATAATTAAATCAACACTCGACTTTAGAAAGAATCACTAGATATTTTCAGCTGAAAACCATATCACTTTATACATGTATTTGTTAAGTCAAATACTTAACGACTAATTTTAAAATAATCTGTAGGTCACTAGGTAGTGTTGTTGGGCATGTTAAAAACCAATTATTCCAGAAAACCCATTATTGATCGCAAGGTTCCAGAAATCGTAAACAAACACATACTGCTTGGTTTGAATAATGATAATAAGTGTATCTAAAATCATTTTTATACTAGCATGATTAAAATAAGCCTGATTATGATAGAAAACAAACACATACCTGAACCTGTGGATCCAGAACTAAAATTATTGGTTCCCTGACAACGGATTTCATATCCTCAAGCATTTTTACTTCCTTCTTGATTTGTTCCATGTCCTTGTGAGGTAAATTAACAATACCATTTGATTGAAGCATCAAAAGAAACTTATTTCCGTTCAAAGCTCGCTTGGAACTCCCAATGAGTGCTTTGACATCACTGTTTAATGCCGTCCGATCATCATTTAGTTTTTTCTTGCTCCCCAATTTCTTCTTCAGTCTCTCGTATACAGAGGACAAGGGCTGACAGCTTGACCATTCTCCAAGAAGCACATCCTTGGCATATCCAAACCACAAATCTTCTAATCTCCTAGTGCATGAAAATTTTATGGAAATTAGCTAATGTATCATGTTCAACTTAGACTAAAGCAAACATTATCCTCTTACATTTTAATATCCAGATCCTTAGATTAAAGCAAACAATATCCACTCAGATCATTATATTTAATTATTTATGCTTCATGATACATGCAGTACGATTCAAATAACCTACCCCATAAATTTCTCTAGGCGATGATCAAGCGACTGAAGGTCAGCAAGCGGTTCTGACAAGTGAAGCCCCTCCAGTATAGTCCTAAATTCTGGAATTATATCCTCAATTTCAGTGGAACCTTCTGAACCCCATGGACAGATCCAACTTTGGGTACTCTCATTCTCAGCCCAGTCACGGCCTCCTCCTGTTATGAGTTGCATATTCTGTATCAATGTCCACATATATTGAATTTTGTACCTTTAAAACAAATTTAATTACCTTGAATTATTTCAGAAATTGGCAGAAGCAAAGTAATAGGTTTGCGGTCCCATTTTAGACGTGTTATTAAAATCCACGCTTCACGGTGGTGCGAGGCAGAAGAATCAGAAGACAACAATTGTTGTAAGAGACTAGCATAAGACCCACCAATCACACTTAGACAAATAACCGGTGTATAAGGAAGGCCTTCGAAGAAACTTGTTACAAATTGTGGAAGATCAGCAACCTTCTCTGGTGCAAGATTGCGTTGAGTTGAACCAGGGACATCTGAAGCCTGAAGATAAAGGTTTAAGAAAATTCTCATCCTTGCTCCATGACAGATCAAAGACAACAAAAGTATCATTTTCTTTAATATTGGGTGCTAAATTCGACACTCAAGGTGCTCATAAAAATAGGCTGCATATACATAATTGGATTGCATAGGCATACCAAGGAAGCTTGATGAAAAAAGGATGCCCATTTTGGAGTGAAATACTCGAGATCTCGGCAAGAGGACAAAAGAGAATGTTTGTCATGGTCAAAAATAGTATAACTAAGAGCACACATCGTAGCAAGCAGTTTGGCAACCTGTTGAACATCAAAGTTATTCACAATCCACAAATCCAAGGCATGAAAAATAAAGACTGAAAAATAAAAGATAAAAACAAGTGGAAGATACTTTCGGTTATCATGGAAGCACCTAAAATCCACATGAATAATGAAGCCAAGTTTAATGGATAGTTTCTTTTGAACATACATACATCATGAACTAAACTCACATCCATCTTAAAACTGCCTAATAAGAACCTAGCGTGCTTATACCCAGAAAATATTACTGAAATCCAAACCAAATCAGAAACACAATTCTAATGAACTCTAAAAACCAATATAATATACACTTTTGTTTACTGGATTCAAAGTTGTGGACTACATATACTCACATAAAGTCCTTATGGTAATTTATAGGTTACATGATTCAATTAATCATTACCAATTATCAAGTCTGCTCATATTATAAAAAACAATCAGAAAGTAGTATTTACTTGTCCACTTGTACATTCAAAAACAATCATATTATACATTCAGTTCCTTGATGTATTAGTTCCTATCTTACTATTTACTTTTCCACTAGATGCCCTAAAATATCACATCCAATTCCACCATTAATTTCCTTAATTTATAATTGATCATACTACAAATCCTAAGATGCAAAGAATTTCAAGGAAGATGGTTGAAATAAAAATAGAATGAGAGTGAGAGAGAGAGATGTTTCACCTTCTGAAAAAGTATAGGAACGTCCCTGCATATCACAAATTCTAGTACCAACAAAGATACTAGTCTAGGCAGATCCTTAGCAAGATCATTATCAGCCAGATCAGAAAAGATACTCCTGCTGATTCAACAGAATAATCCAGAAAGACAAAAACCCAAGTAGTAAGCAGAAATTTGTGCGCTATTAGAAATCTAAAAAGTTATCTTATGTTGACTTCTAAATATGTGACCCTAATGTCACCAAATATCACTAAACCAACCTAAATAAACATAGCAATAATGTTGAACCACTAAACCACGTGACAAAGTCAAAGAAAGTCATGAAGCTTGCATAAACATACATATATTACCTGGTTCCCTCAGAACGAGCTTGCAGAGACCACCAACATATGTTGTAAATTAGTTCTGCAAGCTCAACTGAAAGATCAAATCCCCCAATGTCTTTTCCCATCATGCCAAGAAAGAGATCAGTAGAGATAGCAGGAGAAAATGCATCCCGACTAACCAGGAGTGACATGCTTTGCAAAATAACATCTAGCAGTGACATGTCTTTTGAAATACCATCTGTTGCATGAGTTTCTATGTCATTCTCCAAGAACTTTCCTGAAAATAAGTTCAAGCATACGCTTAGATCGCATGGTTTAGCGCTCACTTGGGAAAGAAAAGAGAGAGTTATCTTATAGTCTATAGTCTATACTGTTATTAAGACTAAAATGTGATTTCCCCTTGAGGCTAAAATAGTAAAAAACATGTTTTCGTTTTATGCGTGCAGTAGTATCATTGAAAACAAACTTGTTTCTTGTGTGTGCACATGGATGCAAACAAATAAACTAAAATGATCATAGTATACAGCTGCGCCATACCTAATCCTGCAAATAGCCGGAGAGAAAGGCGTCTACGCACCAATTCCCATTTCAGATATACCATATTATTCACCGAGTTGGATCTGAAAACTCCCTGATGCAGACAATGCCAACAACCTCTAGTACTCTTGCAAATGCAATTCACATTGAACTCCAAATTAGAAGGAAAGTCACTACAGCTAACAGTGTTCGTCCAATCTAAATGCTTTAGGTTGGTTAGGGCAAATTTCCACCCTTCTTCAACCTCAGATTGCTGAACCAATGCTGCAGTTCTTCTGCTATCGGAAAACGCTAACGGATTCTGGAAAACAGCTCCTGCCAAGCTCAATCTGCACTTCTCACAAGGAAAATCTTCAACACTATTGAACAAGGCAATAGTGTCTTCCAATTCAGTTTTAGCAGAATCCAATTTTTTCTCCCTGCAATACACTCTTCCTACAGATATTCAAAAAAGATAATTATCATTATCGAATACTTTAGAAAACTGTAGAGAAGGAAGATATATATAGCATGTATGAAATTGAGATGAAACAGTAAGAAAACAAAGAGAAGTTATTTCCCATACCTATTACAGAAGAAAATCTAAGTCTTAATACAGGAAACCTTTTGTTACAAATATTTTTTCCGAGAGTAAGAAGATGTAGGGCAGCAAGTCTATCTCCTTTAAGTTCTCGGATTACCCCCAACTGAAGTAGGCTTTCAAGATAACACTCAAGTATCTTCCATGGACTAAGACAGAAACTTGTTGAATTAAATTCCAGAGTATCATAAGACCATAAAATGTTGGCACTAGATCTTGAGACTTTCAAACTTTCAACATCAAAGGTTTTTTGAAATAGACGCCAACGTCTTCTAAAAGCCTGACTTGCATGTGATAGAGCCTGGAGTATTAACAAAGATTAAAAACTAAGTCAACATGGATACAGAGTTTTGAACTGTAATAAACCTTTGCCGAAAATCAGTAGATAACTATAGCTTTTGGAATTAATTAACTAATAAAGGGACATGGCCTTTTTGCAAGGAGGTATAATATGCTTCCAAATAGACAAACAATCTCAAAGTTCCCTACGCTTTGATCAGCAAAGAACAATGTAAACAAAACAGTAGATCAAAAGCCAATTGAATTTTCACATATTTTATATTATCCCAATTACTAGAAGGGACAACTTTAACCAAAAGCACATAACAGTAAACCAATTGCTTAAATGAGAAATTAGTATCAGTGAAAGTAACTAAATAAGAAATTCATGCATGAATCATAACTAAGGAACATTATAGACCCTATAAATACTATTGTAAAACCTCAAAATGACAACCGCATTTAGTTTCAAAAAAGTACTAGGAAATATGGGAGAAATGAGTCCAACAAGGGTTTTGGTGATAATGGCGGTGTCAACTTTGTGTTTGGGAATAACTGTGCAAGCTGAAGATGATGATAGATCATGTAGTATTGCCCCAGTTCCATCTCGTTCTGATCAGCTCCCTACGAGTCCTATAAATACGAAGGTTTATGCTTGCGGTGAATGATGAATTAATAGTTGCATGAAAGAAGTGGGGGAGTACCCGGTACACCAAATATACTACCACATGTATGGAACCCTGCATTAGAACTCTTGTAGATGGTGTCTACAAGTATACATTTGGTTATACAAAGTCCTTAAGCACTGAGTTTGCAACTGCTCTCTCTCTCTCTCATATCACATATATGACAATATTGGATAAAGGGGTTATGTGATATTTTAGTTAACTTTTGGTTTTTTATATGTTTGACATTATGTTCAGTAGTCTATAGAGTATTGAATTATCTTTTGATCTAATAGTTTAGGACCAGAATCTAAAAAAAGAAAAACAACTTTCAAACTGTATCTTGTTCATTAGGATGCAATAGAAGGATGCTTACCCTACTTCAATTTTGACTACATCATAAAAATCTATATTATGACAGCACACTCATACTTTTCATGTAAAATATAGATTAAAGACTTTCAATTAGTTCTAGTTGTGATTGCATATTGGGAAAAATTAAGGTCTGTCCTAGGCTTCTAGATGTAGGTCAGAGACATATCATATATTAAGATCTCTCCTAGGTCCCACAGTATCCTGTTCATTTCTACCAAATCACTAAATTAACTACGTGCTATCCTTGCATTTAAGATAGGTTAGTATACTCTAGCTTCCCTTGTGAAACCTGCTTTCTTCAATCACCATTACTGATATCACCATAACTTAGCTATAGCCAATTGGACTTTCTGAAAGAAGATACTGGGAGACTGAAAACAGGACATAAGAGAAGCTAGGATAGCAAAGGCAACAATCTCCCGCTAAATATAGTTTCTCTTGCTTTCACCCTTTTATTACTCAGCGGTTTTTATATTTGACATATCTAACTATTTTCTAAGACCTCCTCCATAGTGTAGGGAACCCCAAGTATTCATTAGGCTTATGAGTTTTTTGAGTCAAACTAGGAGTATTTAGGGATGAAATAGATGCTGGATTTTTCTAGGTGTTTCTTCTAGGATGATGCCACATAACCTAAATCAAGAATTCTCACCATTTCCTTGCAGCACTGTGGTCAAATAGCATGTTTAGCCGGGCCATGTTTGATAGATTATAGATTTGTATGAGGTAGTAAGCTTATGAAGTAATGACATTAGTAACGTAAAATAATTAATTAACATCAAATAAAAAAAAATCAAATGAGGACAAGTTACCTCAGCTAAATGTCCCATGCTTGCAAGTCTTTCAGACAAGTCATGATAATAATATGCAGATATGCATAAAGCATCAGATCCATCCTATGTAAGAACAACAAGAAATATGAATTAATGATTTTTACGTCATCTAGACACAATCAGTTCAAGTAAATAACTGAGAGGAACTTACATTTTTCCTCAGTAGGTGAGCTTTTTGAACTGCATCATTATAATTCCACGAGGTGCTAAACAGTTCAAAGCATGCTAGGACACTTTCATACTGATTATCCACTTTTAAATGATCCAGCCAGAAACTAGTAGAATCTGATTCTTCACCATAATGAGCCAATAAGATCTTCATGAATGCCTCACTAACCGGTGAAGCGCAGAATGCATGGCTTGTTCTTCTTGATCCCCATAAGATGCCTAACCAACTCTGATTATCCACACTTAAATGAAGTAATCTAAAGATTATTTCGTATATACCATCAACCTCCTTGCAACCCTTGATGGATACCAAATCCAAAACATGGGAAAAGACGATCATCAGATTTTTGGGCAATGTTTCTACAGAAAACTCCATCTCCAACCATATCCCAATGGCAGTGTTGATATCCTCCAACACTCTCTGTTTAAAACAAAAACCGGCCATCAAATATTAGAAAATTTATTAAACTAAAACAAATACAATCTGTCACGTCCCGAACTTCGGAATATGACTAAATGTTTCAACCCAAAATATAAGTAGATGGTTATATATATAATTGATAAAGGTGTCTATAATATATATATATATATATGTATGTATATTTTAAAACGCTGAAACTGCTAAATCTATAAATTCATAAGTTATATAATTGTGTCGTTTCCTTATTCCAATTCTTATCCCAATATAAAAAGGGAATCCATCTACAAGCTTCTACCTCCGATTCTGTCAATTATAATTGCCTCAATGCAAAAACAACAAAACAGGACATTAAAACGTGGTCAAAAGTTAAAACATCTATGGTAGCAATCATAATACTACAAGCATATTTCTACAACACTTGGGTACTTGTTTTAATTCAGTATTCAATCCAAAGAAAAACTCCATTTCCCATCCAGAAGACAATTCCGAGCAGAAATGGCACAAGGAAAGCAAACCCAGAAATAATTATTTTCAATTGTAGTTTTATTATTATTATTATTATATTAGTTTTATTATTATTAGGGTGTTGTTATTAACACACCCTTGTGTGTTAATAACACACCCCATTATCTCTATCTCTCTCTAGGGTGTGTGCATTAAAGGAAGAGAGAGATAGAGATAAGGGGGTGTGTTATTAACACACCCAACACCCTATTATTATTATTATTTACCATTCTCTTGGACAACCAAAATCACCTAGGAAAGAATTAGGATCAAATTCTGCTAAAAACAAAACAAAACAAAACAAAAAGGCAAAAGGCAAAGTAACAGAATCCAGCTCATAAGAAATTAGAAAAGATACTAAACCTAGGAAACCAAGTGAGAAAGGTTCCCACAAACCCAAAGTATAGGCAATTTCAAGACCTACAACAACACGGATCTACTCACTATTTCAATGGATTCAGGGATTGGAAACTCCATAGCTAGAGATATAGTAACATTAGCATAAAACACAATTCTACACCCAAAAGAGAGAAAGGCTAAACTTTAAGTAAATAGAGCTCCACACCTCATAAGAGTCAAACTGCCTTTCATCTTACATCAGAAGATCTTTGGCATCACTAGAACACAGGAGATCCAACAATGTCCCTATCGACACCAGATCCTAATAATATATAACTGATTATCAATTCACCCTATAATATAATACTCATTCAGTACCATTCTATTTTAATTACCAACATGTTTATAGTAGTTATCTAGTTAAGTAGCAAAGTAGTCACTCGCCAGCTAAAACATCCAGAGTACAAACACCACCAGCAAAACTCAAATAATAATAATATATATATATGCAAGAAAGAAAGCGGACAAGAAGTCCACCAAGGAACAGAGCTAGCAAACAAAGACCCAAACAAGACCAGAAACACGCAACTCCCCAACAAGAACAAGGAACCTAGGAAACTAGGTTGCAGCAGCCTTCCGATCTAACAGAATGGAAGAAAGGCTGTAGGCTTTGAAAGAAAGTCGAAACGGAGGCCCAAAGAGCTGCCCAGTATCTTACTCTCTCCCAAAGTTCCTCCACCCTTACACTGAAGTAATCTTCAAAGATCCTCCTAGTCTTTCCATCCAGATCACCCAAATGACGGCGAAACCACTACAAGCCCAAAGAACTATAGCTTTCTTCCCTTTCCCGAAGCAAGAAAAAAAAAAATGACAGAAGAGAGCATGACTTCCTTCTGGAATCTCCCAATTAACTCCAGACTCCCTAAATAATTTCTTACTAAGAAGAGAATCAACTTCACTGCACAAAATCATGACATTTCACTAGTAAAGTAATACTTCATTCCACAACACAATAGCATGAAAGCCAAATAATCATTATAACTCCAAAACCCAAATAAATCCTCGTGATCAAGTAACTAGTTGTCAAAGTGACGCTGTCGAGAAATTATAAGTCACCATAACCGTGGTAAACTCTATCGCCCATAAAAAGAAAAATTAATGAAGAACTGATAGAAAAGTCTTTTGGAAGAAAACGGGTGAAGTACAGAACCATCCCAGCACACTGTAACAATCAAATCCCTATTGACGGAGGAAAAAGGACTTGAACTTCATGATTTGATACTAGTAAAACCTCAGATAGGCAAAATCAAACTATACTAACTAGGTTCCTGTCACCAATTGAATTGACTCATGCAGTAAACCATGAGCTTAACTAAAGCTTTTCATATTCGCATTGTTACAGTCACTAATAGGGACAAGAAAATTATTCCTTTGGGTTTGCATGTAGAACCCAAACATAAAATCCAACCTAAACCAAACATAATATCCAACCTTATTGTAGTCAGCTAACGACATGAGCCATCAACTAGAGGAGAAATAGATGCTATGAATCATTGCTTCAAAGCAACTTCTAGGTGATGTGCAGAGAGTAATCAAGCAAGTTAAAGAAAACAAAAGGTAGATTATGTGTAACTAATACAAAATGGATGAATATTACTCTTCACATATATCTTTCGGAAGGTTGTCTGTTTCTGACATTTGAATTAGGATTAGATGCAGATTAACTTTATATTTATTTCTGTTGATATAGGGAAGCAACAGACCAAAAGGCACAATACTAGGTGACACAAAGCAAGTTAGCATCCTGGACCAAAAAACATTCACCTGAAACAAGCAAGGAACATTACAAAGTAGCCTAATATATATGACCCCAGTTTTACACTACAACTGCTCGAAGGTCAGAGAAATCAAGAGTCTAGAAGGTGCGACCTGCTCAAAGGCTTCTTGGAGTGTACAGAGGAAGTCATCTATTTCAACATCCCATCTTACTATTCAACCATCTTTGTTTTCATGATTGCCCAGCTTGGATTGCAAATCTACTGATTATCAAACCCAAATCTTGCAAACTATTCGATATATCTACACTTTTATGAAGACATACCAATAAGGTTGGATGGGGCGTTGAGAGAAGAGGAGGCTAGTGTAGGAATAAATAAGGAAAAATGTTAATTATGGAGTGCAGTGAGTCCCAACTCCCAAGTGGGGTGCACCCCTAATAGCCGCGCCCATACGTCTTCTCTAGGCCTTCTTTAGACAGCTAGTCATTACTCATTACATTCTCATACACTTATTACTGTTACCATAATTTGCTAAATATTATAGGTAAGGGGTATCACAATCTCCCATTCCAATTAAATTTCTTATTCAAAATTTGGAAAACTTAATAGTTAAAATCATCAGATTTCATAACGGCATTTCGTGTTTCATTGTTTGAGAGATCTCTATGCAGATAATCCTTTCTAACATTCATGTACACACACACACGCCAATAAGACAAATTTCCCCACTGTATTTCATAAGTTTGAAGGTTTTTGATGGATATCCTCACAAATTTCTTGAAATAATTTTTTTTAATTAAAATGCACTTCATTACGAACTACAAAGCCAATATATACGAGTAACTATATTCATGAGAAGAAAAGAACTACTTTATTAGGTAAAAGTCCTATGCTTTCCTTGTAAAGATGATAAAGTTTCATAATACCAAGCATAAAGTCACATAAATATACATCTTTAAAATTGCCGATATTTCTAAATCTACAGAAACTCATAATATCATGGAGTTGCTTCCTTATACCAATTCTTATCCCAGTATCAAAAAAATCCATCTACAAGCTCATGTCCGACTCTGCCAATTATTATTAAGGCTCAATGCAAAAACAACAAAACTGGACACTAAGCATGAGTTCAATTATTGTAGCCATCATGATACTACAAACATATCTCTACAGCACTTGACTTATTGTCTCAGTTTGGTATTAGCAAAACTTCATTTCCCATCCAGAAAAGACACTCAAAAGCAGCAAGCATAAATGCACCCGGAAGGAAAAAGTCTGAGCAGAAACAGAAATATATATACATATATATCTTGGCAATTATATATATATATATATATATGTATATATATATACTTTTAACCATCCTCTTTGAAAACAGAAATACTATTTCACTGTGTTGGAAGTCTTATTCTATTAAGTCAAAGCTCCAAGGTTTCTCCATTACGTAACTACAGTAACATAAAAGTCTAATAGACCTACAACTCCAAATAAACAATCACCATCTCAAGTAACTTGTAGTCAAAGTGAAGCTCTCGGGAAGTTATAAGCTACTGTGCCTGTGGTAAAGTTTATATTACCCATAAAAAAAATTAATGAAGAATTTATAGAAAAGTAGTTTGGAAAACTACCTGTGATGTACAGAATCATCTACATCGCTATGTAACAATCAAAAGTAGTATGGGTATCACACAGTCACACATACATCTTACCTTAGATTTTGGATCGTTTTCTTGAGTGCAACACGCACGGAAGCAGTATGCAACAGCTAACTCATGAGATTCTTCCTCCTAAATGATTAAGGAGGAGGCATTCAGATTTTACTAAAAACAAAAACAGCAACAACATCCACACACACAAAAGCATAACGAAAGTCATATTAGCCAAAATACCCGGCTCGTAGCTTTTAGTTTAGTCTACTTACTCACCTAACTTTGCAAAATAAACCAATGTACCATGTTCCATCAAATTTTAAGGATTCTATCTATTTATCCATTAATTAAAACCTTTCCTTGCTGGAGCCATTAAATAGAAACTATGTTGAAGGGTATTTTATTCTATTTTCTTGCAAGTGAGAATAAAGAGGTAATGCAAGTGACGGACACTCCCAACGCCTAATGTTCACCTACTGGGAGAGGTATCTAGCATGGTGCACATCTTCTCCCTAATGGTTGAAATGGAGGCTACGCTCTGGTGACAAGGTTCTCTTTTGGTTGGACAATGGCATTGGTTGTGGACTCCTGTGAACTTTTCTTTGACTACTTTGACTGATGAGCAGTTTCCATTACATCTTTAATGTAGAAGGAAGCTTTCCACTGATCCCATTCGTACCAGGTGCAAAGTTTACATGGAACACTTGTTCAAAACTTTTGGGGCATCCTTCAGAATTTGATAATGCCTTTCAGCTTCCTCAGTGGCCACAGAGCTCTATTATAATGAAGTGTGCTCATGCTTGGTTCCAAGCTTATTTTTTCCAGTCTAAGAGTCCTTCTAAAGAAGTTGTTCAGTTATGTTGGCATGCTCCTGATCCTGGTGGTCTCAAACTTAATACTGATGGTAGTAGGTATACAGTGGATGGGCCCAACAGTGCTGGAGGAATTATTAGAAACTCTACTGGTGTTTGGCAGCATGCTTCTCTGCTATTTTGGGTGTTGGAATGGTTCTTGAAGCTGAGCTTTGGAGTCCCTTTCATGGTTTAATGATTTCCAAGTAAGCTGGTTTTGTGGATTCAACTATGTGATTCTAATGCCCTGGTGGAGTTGGTCTTAGACAATAAAAGTAACTCTTATCATCGATCTGTAGCTTCAACAGTGGCTGCAGATCCATGATGTCTAGCAATTGGAATTGTCAATTAGTTCATGTTTATTGGGTCATTCTCTGGAATTAGGCCTTCATATACCTCAAAAGAACCTCGGTCTATCCAAATGTTACTTGCTACTGATTGTGCTGGTGTCTCTAGGTGTACAGTTGTAGTTAGTTGGGTAGTTTTTGTTGTGTTTGCGCATTTATCATCTTTTGTACCAATATAAAAGTTAGGGGGATAATTGACATTTGGCTCTTCATAAGAAGGCATTTTGGCTACTAAGCAAAAGAATAAAAACACAAAACAAAATAACAAAAAATGAAAGATAAAATATAAAATATAAGTCGACTTACTAGTGATTCTATTGCAAGTGACAAACAGTCAATACAGTCCTCGAGGCTCCCACACAGACCGAAAATTCTTGACCGTTGGAACCAACTAATTGATGTCGCATCCACCATTTCCAGTAGTTTGTCCCGAATTTTCTTTTTCTGGTTCTCGCAGTAGTCGGAGTAAATGACCTGCATTTGGTCATATGCAACATATTCCTGAAATATTCAAGACAACAATGTAATTAGTGACTCACACATTCTAGATAAATATTAAGCATATAACAAATACAAGGTTTCTAACCTGCACCATGATGATGAGAATTCTCTCATCTTTTGAAATAGAAAATGGCTGCAGATATTCATAGATGTCCTCATCCAAGGCCTCCAGCTGACATTTTACCTGAAAAGGAAAAGCAAAAAGAACCAAAATTGGTACCTAAGAAATCAAAGACGTGATGGATAACCAAAGGTATAATTTGACCCCAATCCGTGCTAATAAGTAGTAAGTAAAAGAAACTTGCTTGATTATCGCCAAGGTCCCAATCATAGGAGGGATGCTCACTAGCCATAGAGGAGAAGCAAAGAGTAAAGCAGAACAAAGTGGCAGATCAACTGTAACCGAGAAGTAATCAAATATATTTTTTGTTTTTAGAGAAATAAACTGAATTGATACAGGAAAACGTAAAAACAGTTAGAGAGAGAAAGTTTCTAGAGAGAGAGGCTCTTCCAAATCGAGACATTAACAGTCACCTAGCGTAGTATTTTTTCTTTTTTCTTTTTTCAAATGAGCATTTTCCTTGAAAAATTAAAATTAAAAGATAAAATGTGGAAATAGATATTCTGATATTCATATTGAGAACGGAAATGGTGAATCTGTTTCCACGTACCTTAACCCACATTGTCAAGGAAGTAGGAAAAGGAGAGTATGGTGACCAGTTGATCAAATCGTCAAGAAGAATTCTTCTTCTTTCCCGTTCGTCTTCTTCTATTACCTCCATGGCTCTTCTTTTGGATACTTTTGGTGACCTTGTTCTTCTTTAAGTTACTCAGTATTTTTATCCTTCATATTTACAAAAATGACACTGTATAAAAAAGCTACTGCTAGGACTGACTAGCGACCAATAATAATTGAAACACTGAATTGTACTGGTTGGAAATTTTAACTTCTTTCGATGACTTTGTTCTTTTTAAAGCCACATAATATTTTTATTCCTCATATTTATAAAATGTCACTATGAACGAAAAATTATTACTACAGATGACCTCTTGAAAATTTTAACAAAAACCCTTAAGATTTTTACGCTAGGTGAAGGTCGAACCCCTCTCCTTTTAGTTCCAAACATAAACCTCAACCAATAAGCTACAAGTTCTTCTTGTTACATTAGAAAACATAACCTATTCAACCCTACTTCCTCTATCTTCTTTCTCCTTCACATCTTTTTTTCATTATCCTTCCTCGGTCTTTTTTATTTGTTCTCCTCCTCCATATATGCATATGGAATATTGGATCTAGAAATTATAGTTAAAATCTATATCTAGATCTTCATCGCTAGATCGCCACCCTTCCTTCTAGCCCAACCAGAAATTTTTTAGTTTGAGCTTCAAATCGATTGAAAACAGATCGATGAAATCTGGACCGAAAAAACCAGCATATCAATTGCGACAGATTGGTAACGATTCAAAATATTAAAAAATTGACCAAAGTTGGTGGTTCGGTTCTGATAAAGACGCCCAAGTGGTTGATATCGAACCAAAGCCACCCCTAGCTATTGTTGATGAACCAAAAAACTACTGCTAACGAACCGAAAAGTTACTACCATTCATATTTTTTTGTTTTGCCGAAGAAAGAGAAATTTTAATAAGTGATAATCACATAGATACAACAAGATATAAGTACGGGAAAGTCAAAAATGACAATCCACAACCTAATATGAAAATAAGGAAACAAAAGCGCAACACTACTAACTAGGTGCGATGCCTGTAACTTTCACGAAAACACTTATAAACCAAAAGAAAGAAGTGGAAAAATGTCTTCACTTCTTCTCGAACCATTTATATGAAAAATTGAAAAGTTATTACCATTCACATGAAAAGTTAATTTTTGTAACATGTATTTATGACAATTCAAAAATTGGTAAAGCCTTTGACACATCATTATTATCCTTTATATAGTTATGAAGTCATATAATTGTATTTTATATAGTTATGAAGTCATATAATTGTAACTTTATGCCGGCCATAAGAGGTCCAAAAGAAGTGACAACCACGAAAAACCATTTTGGCCCACGTCTACACAAGCAGGCCTTACAAAAGCCTATGCTCTTGCCAAGAAAATCCGGGGGAAAGAGAGGAATGTCAATCCCAAAATTTTCCTAAAGTAGAAAGAAGAGATAAAATATAAAATCACAACTTCACAAGTCATGGTAGTTCTCAGAAAAGACTCAGATATTAGCATTATAATTTACAATTTTAAGTGCAAGCAAGAATGTAAGGATTAAAGATCAAGTGTACTCTGTGCATGAAAGGTCGTTTCTTACATCAAAGATCAAGAATGTAAAAGGACTGGCTGATAGCACAAATTAACTATTGGAAAGGAATTTTTGTTTTCTTTTTTGAAAGGAGATTCTTTGTTCTTTGTTTTCTTACCAACACAAATTAATCAATTGATGAATTGGCTCAATAGTGAGAGGAAATTAAAAATCAAAAAATCGCAAAACCACAAATACCCTACTCAGTACTCACTGCCACCTCTCCACTCCATCCCTTCCCCTGAGTTCCTCTCTCTATTACATCTATTTATCCGTCTCCGTATTGTCCTCTCTCTTTTGTTCACTCCATTCATTATTCATATTCATTTCTTGTCCCCGGATTCAATCATATTTGCTGCACTTAGCAAATGAGAAAACTAAACCCACCAAACAAAAGAAAACCCAGAAAAAAAAAAGTATTCCCAAAATTGATTCAACAAACACAGAATCAAATACGAGAGGGAAAAAGCTGGGGAGCTTGGTTGCAATGGGTGGGAGACGGTGGCCAGAAGCATGGCTGGGTAAGAAAGCATCTATATTCTATAGTTTACCAAAACCAAAATAACCTTAATACAAATACATACAAGTACAATCTATGACTCTCATTAGCCTAAAAAAAATAATACGAATTGGTAGCGCTTTGTCCACTCTCCCCCATTGATGGCTGAAGTTTCTCTTGAGTGATAGCTGCTGGTGATGGCCACCCAGTACTTTCCCAACGTTGCAGAGTCTCTGTAAACCAACAAAAGATTAACTTCGGTTAAGAGTAAGATCTATTGGAGTAAATCAGTAAAATGGATGGTATTCGTTTAGAAAGATTGTTCAAGCAGCAATCTCAGAGTGCAGGCCAGTACATACATACATACAGATACAGACCTAAAAATAAGCGATGTTTTCGCATGTCATGACAGTTAATGAAAACATGGGGGCAAACACATTAACAAAAAATGGATGATAGCCTGGTATAGTATGAAACCAAATAAGTAAGGAAGGCTACATATTGCAACAGGGTAGTTCTTGCTACATGATAAATACCAATTCCAAACAGCTAAGACATGCACATTTAACAGAACATGCAGATCAATTCTTTAACTGAAGACATTACGATGAATAATTTACTTCACCTCTTGAAGCCTATGATCATGAGGATGTGCTTTGAATAATCCTTGAATGATACACATAGCAAAAGAAATATATACATTCACAAACCTTATATTTCAAAACAACGAAACTTGGCTTTTTTGTACCCTTATATCCATATCCTTGATTGGTGTTGTTTTCTTTGTTTACGTTATGGTATTTCCCTAAAGAATCCTCACAAAAAGAAAAAGTCTTTTGATGAATAGCCTCAAAAGAGGATAAAAACAGAGGAGTATCAACAAAAAAATGAATAATTTATTGTTATAGGAGCCTTTCTAATCACAAACAACGAATATATCAACAAGTTTAAATCAGTTTTGTCCAAAGCTGTCAGAGTGCAATTCATACTTGAGGTCAAAACCATTCACTTCAGTTCATAGCGGATGCATTTAAATAAGATCATATAACTGAATTGGAGTTATCATTAAGAAAAAATTGATGCCGGTACAGAATCAAGACAGTTATACTTACATAAATCTGCAAGCAAGGATCAATTAGCCATCCAAAGAGAGCCCATTTTGTCCATGACCACTAATCTCCTCATCTTTCTTAAGGCTTCCACACACATTGCATTCCATAGCATCTGAAGGAGTTCCATCATCTTTCGGGGGTAAAGGCGCAAGCGTTCCCCAGCAATTGGTTCTACTACACATGAATCTGATAAAGAAATAGGCATGTGGAAAATCAGCTTCTCCTTGTTCTTGTGCTTCAATGTCACTCCCTGCTTCTGATTCCGAAGCTGCTTCCATCTCCTGGTCTTGGTCCTCATCCATAACCTCCGCACCAGCTTCTTCCTCAGCCTCATCATTGTCGGACCAATTGGCTTCAACCTTGCAACGATCACATTGACACACAAAGCCATAGTCCTCGGCCAAAGTCCTCTGCCGGCTCGAAAAAGCCTGGTTAACAGGAAAGTAACTCAAGCAAACCTCCCTTCCCTCTGGAACATCATGAATCATCCTGACCATTATATCCGTGTTGCCTTCATCAACGTAATCAAATCTGCAGGCATTGGGGAGACAATCATGGTTAAAAAACGAGGCATTGGGATAGATTCCATAGGCTCTGCTCGATCTCTGGCCAAATTCCGAAAAGGGCTCCATCAATCCAAACGCATTGAGCTTGTCCTTGGCCAACAGAGCCGCCGTGAGCTCCGATGAAAACAATTGCGGCTGCGGCGGAGGGCAGACAGTCGATATTAGAGAATGCAGAAACTGGGCTTCGGCGGAGTCCTGCGGCTGACCCTGAAGAGACAGCAGTACCTGGAAATTCGAAGGCGAATTAACGGCAAGGTTGTAAGCGGCGACCAGGAAGCGAGCTTGGACCTGACGATCGACGGGTTGACCGGAGAGCGGCGAATGGCAATTTCGTAATTTCACAAGGGCAGCGCATACCCATTGAGAGTGGGAGGAGGACTGAGCAGCGGAGAGGCAATTGGGGCTGCAGAAGGTGTGGTGAGAGCACCATGAGCAGAGTGAAAAGGGAGCGGTTCGGGGGTTTAGGGTTTTGAAGCAGTGGTCGCAATAAGGGGAAGGAGAGGGATTGATGAGAGGAAGAGCGGAGTAGAGGAGGATAGGAGAGTCGCGAAGAACGATTTGGCCGCCTTTCAGAGGCTGAGCCGCCACCAATGACCTTCCTCTACCTTCTATCTCCGTCAGCCTCAACTCCTTCGTCATTGCCATTTGCTATTTGCAATGCTCCTCGAGTTTTGCCGCTTCAGTCTCTTCAGACTATTGGGTTTCTTTAGGGTTTTTCCAAGGGGTTTACTCTTGTTCACCTCCCTCTGGCTTGATTTTCTATTTTCCTCGGAAATTATACAAATTGTACATGAACTCATATTTTGATATTTTTGCATTTGAACACTCATTTTTCGAAAGTTTCAAAATTTAAATATTTTGAAGCACCATAAACTATCCTGTTAGGGTTAGTTTGAGATTGCTGTGACTTAAAAAAAAGTTGTTTTTGGGAAAAATAATTGTGAATTAAAACAGCTTTTAGAAGTAACTTTTGAATTGCTTCTATAATCTGCTTCAATTAATCCGTAATTTATAATTAAACATATTTTTTACTAATTTACCAAATATTTTGAGACCTTAAATTTTATGAAAAAGTTGATTTTTATAAAAGCGAAGCAATGCCAAACTGGCTCTTAGTTTCATATTGGTTAGTATTGTTCTAACTTTCATGTATAAATTATTAAATCATCAAAATATGATACGTGCAATAAAATCATCTCATTTTCAGAGTTGCTTTTGTTATATCACTTGCATTCAATTAGTATAGTTTTTGTTTTGTTGCTTAGGAATAGGGTTGCACATCAGGACTTAAATTTGCATATCGCTTGCATAATGACATGTTTACTTATTTGGAATGAGTATGAGAATAAATGAATTGATTCTAATTCATGAGTTTTCTTGCGTTTACTAATTTGTACATGAATCATAATGATTGTGGGTCCCACATAAAAGTAACTAAAAAATAGTAATTCATTCATGAATATCCGGAGTTTGATTACCAAGGGGGAGAGTAGGTATTAGGAATAAACTCCATCGGAATGAACTCCAATTCATTCATATTTTCATTCCAAATAAATAAACATATCTTAAAGTTTTCACATATTACTTTACTTCTCGACCTCATCTCTCCACGACAGATTTGCAAATTTTATCTCGATTCACAATTAAGTCATTATGAGTTTGAATTTGAAGAAAAAAGAATTCAAATTTAACTCGAACTCGAACTCGAACTCGATAAAAGAAATGAGTCGAGCTTAGCCATCCACTCCCTCGAAGGTACATTTTGAAAAATACTAGTAAAACAAAATTTAATAAGTAGTGTCTCCAACATTGGGCTTGGCTACGTGGGCTTATCGTAACACAACTACGGCCAACAAAAAGAAGCCAAGTTTGACCCGTTTGAGTTCGATTGCTAGTCCAAATATTATCGTAGCCGTTGAAGTAATGTCGGTTTTCCGGTACCCGAGTTAATTATAACCTGACCACGATTGACAGGCTTGGTTAGGGTTAGGCTTAGCCCGCTACGGATATAAAAGCAACGCCTGCTTCTTCTCTCCACCCCTAATAGACTAAATATCATCCTCTCGACCCTCAGAGCTGCGCGCGTTCTCCATCAGGTGCTGATTCTATTCCTTCTTCTATTTTGATTTTGCCTTTTCTGTTTGCTATGATCAGGTTTTTGGAGAATTGAATCCTCTCTCAGTTTTGTTGTGGATCTGTTATCCGTTGTTTGATTCGTGACTTGATTTGTGGATTTTGTTTTATTTCATATCGTTAATAATCAGAGCTTGATTACCAGTTTTCCCCAAATCTATGCAATCCATTAACGTTTCATGTTAGATTCGCGAAGGATTATGGTTTTTGACCGACTTGGTATTAAAAGAAAAGAGCAACTAGTCGCGTTAGATTTAGGCATTTAGCTCAGTTTTTAATCAAGTTTTGGTTATTTTTTCTGTTCTTTACTGGCGGATAGTCTCGGCCTTGATGAGTTACGATTTTATTAGTGTTTTGATCAGCTCCTGATGATTGAACTTCATATATTTAAGTTTCAGCCTTGTCTGAATGTTTCATGTTGAAACTAGTTTTTCATGTTCTGAAGGAGCTGTTTATTTTTATCTTTACCTCAATTGTGATGAATCCTATCCTGCTTACCAGTATTCGTGGCTTGATGAGTAATTTACCTTGATGCTGTGGCTGGATTGGTTTCTATCCTGTTTATTAACTGTCATATATGTTTTTTCTTTTATTTGAGCAACTAAATATATTTTTGGCTGGGTAGTAATCAACTTCCATATCTTTTATTTGATCCATTGAACATATGTGGCTGGGTATGTGTGTTATTGAACACAAGCTTGCATCTCCGCTGACAATTAAGCAGATTTTTTGTTCTTTGATAGTTCCTTTCGGTAACTTTATGGAATGCAGAATGCTTTGGCTTGTTAATAGGCTGCTTACAGTTTTCTTTGTTATATTTCCACATGGCATGGCTCTCGAAGTGGATGGGCTGCATGTTTCTGTATTCAGGACTTATATGTATGTTGTCTTGCAGGCATCTATTGTGGTTTCAGCTGTTGCTGTAATTCTTCAAAATGTCGGATGGTCAGGAGACTGATAAGAACATTGAGATATGGAAGATTAAGAAGTTGATCAAGGCACTTGAAGCTGCAAGGGGTAATGGCACCAGCATGATTTCTCTCATCATGCCTCCACGCGATCAAATATCTCGTGTTACTAAGATGCTTGGCGATGAGTTTGGAACTGCTTCAAATATTAAGAGTAGAGTGAATCGTCAATCAGTTCTAGGGGCAATTACATCTGCTCAGCAGCGGCTCAAGCTTTACAACAAGGTTCCCCCAAATGGGCTTGTTCTATATACGGGAACAATTGTTACTGATGATGGGAAGGAAAAGAAGGTGACAATTGATTTTGAGCCTTTCAGGCCTATCAATGCGTCGCTTTACCTCTGCGATAACAAGTTTCACATTGAAGCTCTGAATGAACTCTTGGAATCTGATGACAAATTCGGTTTCATTGTCATGGATGGTAATGGAACTCTTTTTGGGACATTAAGTGGCAACACAAGAGAGGTACTTCATAAATTTAGTGTTGACCTGCCAAAGAAACACGGAAGAGGAGGACAATCAGCTCTACGTTTTGCTCGTCTTCGAATGGAGAAGCGCCACAACTACGTTAGGAAGACAGCAGAGCTTGCCACACAGTTTTATATTAATCCTGCCACCAGCCAGCCGAATGTTTCAGGATTAATACTTGCTGGATCAGCTGACTTCAAAACTGAGCTTAGTCAGTCAGATATGTTTGATCCCCGTCTGCAGGCCAAAATTCTGAATGTGGTGGATGTTTCTTATGGAGGAGAGAATGGCTTTAATCAGGCTATTGAATTGTCAGCAGAGATCCTGTCCAATGTGAAGTTCATACAGGAGAAGAAATTGATAGGAAAATACTTTGAGGAGATTAGTCAGGATACTGGGAAGTATGTTTTTGGTGTGGACGACACACTTAAAGCTTTGGAGATGGGCGCTGTTGAGATACTTATTGTGTGGGAAAGTCTGGACATCAATAGGTATGTGCTAAAAAATAGCGCTACCAGTGAGATCATTGTGAAGCATTTAAACAAGGAGCAGGAAAACATTCAGAGCAACTTTCGGGATTCTGAGACTAATGCAGAGTTAGAGGTTCAGGACAAGATGTCACTGTTAGAGTGGTTTGCTAATGAGTACAGGCGCTTTGGGTGTTCTCTTGAGTTTGTCACCAACAAATCACAGGAGGGGTCACAGTTCTGCCGAGGTTTTGGAGGCATTGGAGGAATTCTCCGCTACCAGCTTGACATGAGGTCTTTCGATGAGTTTTCTGACGATGGTGAAGTGTATGATGATTCTGAATAGCAATCAATCAACTCTTCCCCAATGCTGGTGCAGGAAGGCAGGGGTGAAAAAGCCTGCACCAGTGCGCACAGAGTTGCGGTTGCTACTGCAGCTCCAGAGTTGGTGCTCAAAAGTTTATCAGGCTTGATCAAGGTTTATATTCCTTCTCTCTAAATCTTAATAGTATTATTTCTGGCAAAATGGGCAGTCCCTTGATAGTCTTTTATTTTTTGAAGGACGTTCCATTATCTGATCCCGAAAAGCTTGATGCGGTGATTTCATCTGGTTCATCAGAGGGGCTTGACGGATGGACCGCGGGGAACGAGGACATTATGCCACGAGCTGCTTCCTTTGGATCAAGACCTTTCAAATATATGCACCAATGTGTTAAGAAACCCCTGAAGGATTGTGGATTTGCTGTTGCTTAAGTATTATACTCGGTGGATTTGCTTATCATTCAAGTGTTATTCTATCAAACAGTATACTGTAGCGTTGGCCCCTTGGAATTGTGGCACATCTCTGAGATGTAGCCGGCCTAAATAATGGGGTGGTGCTTTTGGTTCAAAAATTCTGCATTTATGCATGGTGGTTTTCTTCTTATGAATTTATCAGCAATTTACTTGTAGCTTTGCTGCCCATCTTTGAAATGGGAGCCGGGCTGAACAATTATGTTTCAAGTACGTATTTTTATGTATTTGTTTTCTATCAATTTCTGAATTGTCGTTTACCTTTGCGTCTGTGTTTATAGTCTCTTTCTCATATATGACACTATGAATGTTGTCTTCCCCTCCCAGAACAACATCTTAAAAGTACCTCACACTCCCATAACCTATACAAAGTCACCATTGGTTTACCAAGGCCGCTCCGTTAAAGACTTTCTCCTTGGTAGCCGACTGGGAGCAAATAATGTGGATAAATAATTGCCAGCTGTCACACTACTATTGGTTGATGCCAGTCATACTTTAGGGTTAAAAAGGATTTTCGGTCTATAAAAAGGGTTTGATATTCATTTGGGAACAGGCAGCTCGCCGCCACCATCCAATTTGTTGATGGTAAAATGAAGGTCTCAGAAGAGAAGTTTGATTGATTCCTTTGTTTGCTTGTTAGTATTTTGCTTAGCTTTCAAGCCATTCATTGATTCTATTTGTTATTTGTGCACAAAGTCGGATTCTTATTCTAAATTTTGTGGTGTGATTTCTTTTCACTGCAAATATATAGATTCGATGTGTTTTTGTTTTCTCTTTCTTTCATTGCGTGAATCATACATGTTAAAAGTGTAGATAATCGTTTAATATGTTTTGATACAAGCAGCTAGCTCCCAATGATTGAACTCAATACTATATAAGTTTCAGCCTTGTCTGAAAATATGATGTTGAAGACAAGTTTTACAAGTTCTGAGGGAGCTACTTCTTATTTTCTCTTTTGCACCAACTCAACTATGAACTCTCTCTTGCTTGTGTTTCTGGGTTTTGTCTCTGGCTTACATTCTCATCTGCATGAGCCTCTGGATTGTGAAACATGATTGTGGATGGTGAAGCTGGAAGCTTTGTAGTAATGCGTGAAGGAGATTCATCTATTTCTTTTTCCATACGATAAATCTGAACTCCGAAGTGTAATTTCTTTACGAGGCTCCACATTCCTGCCCTGACTGCCAATTTGACAATTTCCCTTGGGAGACCTATGTCTTCATAGTGAAACAGAAGCACTTCTGATGCCATTTGCTGATCTGCATTCCTGGGTTTCACTGATAGATAGGTGTTCGATGAAATGACTGAGAGAAAGACCCTTCTACTAGTGAACAGAAACTGTAACAAAGATGAAGTTAAACACATACCTGGCCGTACATGCCAACCTGAATGATAGACATCTACTCTTCTTGGTCTTCTCAGCCTGGGTAGGGATGGATATGGTGTACCCTGATAAAACAACATTGACCAAATTTTAGTATTGGTATTCATGTATTTGGCAAAGGCCTAAATTACATGGGTTTTAAACCACAATTTAGGCATCTGGGTTCTTCAAAAAATCTCAATTGAAACCTGTAAAAGTTGGAAACTAAGCCATAGGAGCATCTGAGGTTTACAAATTTACAAGCAAGCTAATATTGCAGATATTGGACAAGTTCATACCTTTGTTACGCAATAATACCCTGATGCCGATTCCCAAATGCGACGGATTATGATATATTCTCGATCACTGCAGAATAGTGGTAGCTGGGGATTTACAGAACACAATTGTAGTTAAAAGATCTGATTAGGAGAAAGTTCAATAATCTAGCAACAGGAAATATCACCTTTCTAATCCAATGAACAATCATGGTACCAGTTTGGAGGCAAATGCTTAGAACCTTGGAGCGAATGAGCATCTTATCCCACCTGGGTCTGAATTCATCATCCCAGAAGAAGTCCCTCAATAACTCTGGTGATACATTTTCGAACACTGTTCTGGCGCGGTACTGCGTAGGGCCTAACTGAAATTTCAGAACAATGTTAGAAAGATTTGTATGCACCGGTTATGTAATATGTATATAACTCTCAAATTTGTTAGGCTTACCGGTGGATCACGATACCAAGCTTGGTATGTCAAGCCAGGAATAGACTGCTGCATCATGAGTTTCCAAGGTGGACCGCCATCGGTCTCATCTATGTGAGAAATCAATACTTTCAAATCTTCTTCATTCACTTCGCAACATTCTTGTTCCTGATCAGGAAGAGAAGGTTGAGTGCAGCTGACAAACTGGGAGAGCAGTCTTTGTCTATGGCTATTGAAGGAACGGAAGAGTCTTCCCAAAGCGGAATCATCAAGGGAGATAGTCGAAAATGGTAGGCGCCATGAACTAGACCATGACCATGACCATGAGGTCCATGACCATGACCATGACCAAGAACATGCCTTGATAAGGCTTAAGCTCACAAGTGGTATCAGTGCTGCTGCAACAAGACAGACTACCGTCAATGCTAATTCGGCTATCATAGCTGTAGTTGGATATATGAATGGGTAGCTATATACTGATCATGCATTTCCGCTATAAAAATCCATTGTGTGGTTTGTTCTTCAAGAAACACAATATGCACAAAGAGAATTGCCCCTGCAGTGGTGCAAAGAATTTCGTACTTTCACTCCTTTGCAAGACAGCTTGCCATCTAAAGGAGGAAATAGCATGAATTGCCCCCTGCAGTGGAGCAAAGAATTTCTTTCACCCTCCAAATTTTTGTTTTGGTTTCTGTTTTTTTTTTTTTTTTTTTTTTTTTGGGAAAGTGGGGATGGTTTTACTTTTACCTAAAATAGAATCAAATCTTCCTCCAAAAATTAAATTTTTAGCTGTTGAAGGTTTTTCTAAATGTCTTAAAATGAGCTTTAGAACCGAGGCACAAAGATTGAACGACATGAAGTTTTGGCATTGACATCGAATTTGACCCGTTCTGAACTGAATATCTTATTATCGCCCATAATCTAAATGGAATAAATTATGTGTTTTTATTTACCACAAGTGCTAATAAAAATGATATAGCCCCACGAAAACCGATTTCATAATTGTCTTGAGAACCAGAAACATTTATTTGTTTTTGAAATAAATTCAAGATTCTGACTGTCCTAAATGAATTTGAAGAACCTTAATTTCCCAAACAAGTTAATTGAAAATAAATTGACATCGTCTTACTAATCGACTTGTGCATGTATAGAAAAACCTTACCGTACAACACAAATTTTTCTTATTTTTGATTGTCTCGAAATTTTGGGAATGCATTTTCATGATAAAGAAAACTTACACAAGATATGTCCTGCTAATGTCTGTTTCTCCTTTCTTGATGGAAAAACTTGTATCCTCAGAACTCAGATATTCTATCAAACAACCTATTCCCTTCTGCTGCTTTAAAAACGTTGGAAAAGGTTGGAAAAGGCAAAATTAGCATCAGTTAATTAGGACACAAGATTCGTTGTCACGTCTAATGTACCTCTAATATAACAAATCACAAAATCCCTCATATATTGAACATAGTTCCAGGAACATCACAATTTCCCAACAATAAAATTTCCAGTCGCCACCAAGGTATTCAGATAGGACAAGCTTTATGATACTGGAATTCGAACAGATCCCTTCTATTCCTGCAAGGAAACAGAAACACATTACTACCAGTAACCATAGGAGGCACAAAAACCATTAAAAAATTGCATAACACATGCTAATACAATACTAGTTTACAAGTAAAGATCAATCTCGAAATGGCTTCTCTGGCACATCACAGAATCTGCACCTTTTCAAATGAATAATGGATTCATCCTAACTGGATCAAGGAAAAGGAACAACATTGGAAAATATATGTATGTCAGCAGGGAACTAAGCCAAAGCATTAGTGACAAGGTCAGCAAGAACAGGGTTTTGCCTGTGGAAAATCCAAGAATTAGATTTTGTTAAGACTCCTTGAAAACTTTCCAAAGCGAAAGCTCAATCCATTTACTTTACCTAATCTCCAAGCATTACTCTAAATATCCATTAATGCTACTGTACTTTAATATCGCCCATATACAAGAACATAGATGATGTAGAAACTGATTTTCAATTTCTTGTTTAGTGGCAGGGGTATGGGAGAGGATACGGAATAAATGGTAAGCCTGGTGAGAAATGAACTCCGGGTGTCACAGTAGTTTATTTTACTATCTGTAATCTCATTCTACTTACATACAGAAAGACATGCACAGGCACCCATGCTGATATTGCTAAAAAAGATTGTGGGTATAAGAGCAATGGAATGATCCTAAACACATAATAGCTGGTAAAGCTTTAAATAAATTGAATTGACAAACTGTACCTCATACAGTCTAGTTATATTAAAATCAGATGTACTGCAACATTGAGAGAATTGATATGGAAAATGAAATAAATAGCAAGCTCAAATAATGAGAATTAAAACAAAACCTTTAGCAACCGGTTCCCAGATATAGAGCAATTTGGGACGAAAAAGAACACTAATTACTATTACACTAAACTTAACCTGGTTTGCCAATAAATTAACAAGAAATCTACCTCAGTATAACTTGAGTAGTAACTATTCCAGAATCTTGAACAGTGTTAAACCTCCAAGATAGTGCCACTTGCTAACCTCTCAACAACTGTACCCCCAAGATCTTAATGCTGTTGGAATTTTCAAGATACTACTGTGAAGAAGCCAAAAGCTACCACAATCTAAGCTTACACTCTAAAACTCATAAGCCTATATAATCTTTCTCCAACCACTACAAAATAAAGAGACAAAAGCTCAAAATAACTCAACCTATTTATGCCTATTCGCAGTACTCTTCCATAAATAACCATATTGGAAACCAAGAATCCACCCCTCCCCCCTAACAGGGTCCTCTTTGTACAGGCAAAACACACAGAAGCAACAGTAGAATCTTGATTAAAAGATAGTTTTATTGATCTAAATGATTCTTAGTTAAGGCCATCAAAGTCACATGCACTTTCTCAGTAGAAGACAAGAGCTTTCCGAATAGTCCACAGAGGAAGAATAGAATAAAGCAAAGGTTAAAAGTTCAACAGTTATAGGAAACATAATAATACCTGATCCATCGGTTCTGCTTCATTGTTCTTATGTTCCTCCTCATCATTTACTTTAGCATCAGCCTCATTTTCATTAGTTACAACCATTTCATCATCGTTGTCTTTAACAATATTGGTTGGAGTATCCTCATCCAAAATTTTCAAATCTGCAGGAAGCTGACCTGACTTCAGTGCCTGCACATGAAAAACAAGTATATGTCAATGTCCAAAAAATAAGATAGAAAACATCCAAATATTATAAAGTACTTTCTCTGGTTAGGCAAAGCACCTGTTCAAGTCTTGCAACTTCTTCAAGAGTCTGGGAATTCACTATGGCAGCCTGCACATGGATGAAACAATTGAAAATGTAATAAAGTTAAAGAAACTACATATAATCACCGATGATTGAGAATTAAAAAACTTGATACCTATGATTACCTTGATAGCATTAATTTGATCCTGAGTGGGGGCAACCACTTTTGGAGTCTTTTGTTCCTCGGCCATTTCAGTATCCTCAGCTGGCACAAATTTCTTTGGGGATACCTTTCTAGTCTCTTCCTCAACTTCTTTAGATGCAAACAAAGTTTTTGCTTCCAATCTCTCCTGTCATCCATGGAGCATGATCAAATTTACAGTTCATTTCCCAGCTCAATTTGGAAAATGACAGTTGGAATTACTGTAACATTTTTACCACATTGCTCTGTGAGGTTAAATGTTTAATCTTACATGTGATAATTAACTATACCATCATCGACACACAAAGTTGTGGTGTTTCATGAGTATGTTATTGCTAAGCAATCTAAGACCAGCTCATTCTGGTAACTTGTAACTATAGAGAAAGTAAAACTATGCCAAAAACAACAGCAATGAGTTTGGGACCTTAAAAAGGACTAACCTTATTTTTCACTTTCTTAAAATCCAGAACCCGAAGTGACTTCAATTTGTGAATCACATACAGCCTATAATTGGGTTTCTTTGTGATGTTGTTATCCAACAGGCTAAGATACTGCAACTTCTGAAGGGATGCAAGAGGATCAATCTCAACCAAGTTCACTAGCCTGTTGTTGGTAAGTACTAAAGTATGTAACTTTGGCAAGTACTCTGCAATACATACAATTAAATACTTGGTATTAAGCACACAGAAAAACATACAGCGTACAAAAGATAACAGGCTGTAGGAAGTTAAGTGACAATAGAATTGAAGTTACCTCCAATGTTGGGATTGATACGGGTAATTCTATTGTTATTGATAATCAAAGTACCCAAACGATTAAGATAGGGCAAGTTTTCCAGCTTGACAATTTCATTATCAGACAAATCAATGGTGTCAAATTGGTCCTGTACAGTTTAAAAGCAAAACACACTCAGTAACTTCAAGCAGCTTCACCAAAAACCCAGTAATCTGAACAGAAAGATGGATAATAGTCCTTTTTAAGTAAATTGCTGACCTCTGTAGCTCCCAAGTTTTCAATTACAGGTATCTTATTTCCTGAGAACAAAAGGTGGAATACATAAATTCATCAACCCTAAAACACTAATGTGGGATTGGGAGTTCGAAATTTCGAATGGTTCAGAGGAAAAAAGGAAGTACCTCGAAGATCCAGCTCTCGCTCCTTAAGCGCATTGAAAAAGTGAGGGCTTTTCCATATCAAATCCGCAGTGAGCCTCACCATTGCTTTCTCTGTTCCGCAGTAACTAGTTTCCTTACTCTCCTAACCCTAAACCCCAAACCCTTGACTCCACTATTTACTGTGCAAGTCTAAGTCGGAGCTCGAAGGTCACCAGCCACAACAAGTACGTCTCTTGCCGAGTTGGAAAACCTAACGCTAATTGCTTTAAGCCACAGAGGACCGCCCTCGGCTTAATACGGTGCCGTTTTAATCATTTCGTGACTCAACTGGTTGACGGTGTCGTTTCAGCCACAACTAATTAAAAATTGAAAGAAGGAATTGCCACGCAGTCAAGCTCCTAACCACCGTTGGATTACTAATCAACGGTACACGTTGTACGAGATGACGTATACAGTATTCAGATTAAAAAGGGGAAGAGGAGCAAGGTCTCCGTCCACAGTCCACTGAAGAAGACAAAGATGGAGCGTCGGAGTTCATTGATAGTAGTATTAACGGTGACGATGATGGTTATGGCTGCGACGGCAGAGCGGACTATTAACAAGTCGGGAGGTCTATATTGGTCAACGGCAGAAGAGGAGGCTCAGGCTCAGCTTCAGCGTAGGGTTGACGATTCCGCCGTCGACGCCGAGTTCGACGCCGACGGAGGCTTCTCTTCCCTCGATTCGATGTTACAGTGGGCCATAGGCCACTCCGATCCCGATCAATTGAAAGAAGCGGCTAAAGATGTCCAGGAATTGTCCCCTTCGGACCTGAACAAGCGTCGACTGGAGATAAAGCAGCTCGTGGAGGAGCTCAAAACGCCGTCGGATGCGCAGTTGATGAAGGTTGCAATACTCGACCTGAAGAACTCGTCTTTGTCTCTGGAAGACCGGCACCGCGCTCTGGAGGAGCTTCTGGAACTTGTTGAGCCGATTGACAATGCAAATGGTAGGTGTGGATTTGTGAATTTTTCATTTGTATTTGCATTTAGGTATAATTTGGAATGAGTTTGGGTGAGTGACATGGTTGATTTCGTGTTTTTCAGATTTGAACAAGCTCGGGGGACTTGCTGTGGTGATAGGAGAGCTCAATCATTCTGATGCAGAGACAAGGAAAATGGCTGCATGGATTATTGGGAAGGCCAGTCAAAACAATCCACTTGTTCAGAAGCAGGTATGCTATGGATTAACATAGGGAGGTTTTTACCTTCAAGTACTAAAGTTATGTGCTTGAGAGTGAATACTTGATTGACTAGATTGGTATTCTCTTAGGTATTGGAACTTGGGGCACTGTCCAAGCTACTGAAGATGGTTAAATCGAACTTTGTAGAAGAAGCCATTAAAGCAATTTATGCTGTTTCGGCCATGCTACGAAACAATATAGCTGGTCAGGAAATGTTCTATGGGGAAGCTGGGCATTTGCTCCTTCAGGTAACTAATTAAAATGAGTAAAGCAAAGCATCTGGAGTAAATATGGCACTTTTTATTGCAACTGAACTGGGAATTGTTTTTAGGACATTGTGAGTGATTCAAGCATTGGTGTCAGACTGCGCATAAGAGCTGTGGTTCTTCTGGGTGATCTTGCAGAGTTCCAATTAGAAAGTACGGATAAGGATGAACTTCCCTTTTTCAGTGATCACATTCTCCTGAAGTCTGTGGTTGATCTAATATCATCTGTTGACCTTCACCTACAGGAAAAGGTGCGTCTTTAGCATTAGTATAAGGCTGTAAGCTGAGTTTCAATTTATCCTCATTAGGAGATGCCTCTAGTATTCTAGGTCCAAGTTATATTTTGATGTGCTGGCTGCATTGGTTAGGAAGTAGATAACACCATGTTGGAAGAAGATATAATAACATTTTGTCTTCATTTGCAATGTTATGCAGGCCCTCATTGCGATTAAGAATCTTCTGCAACTCAAGACAACTGAAGCTCTGGTTTTTAAGGACTTCTGTGGGTTGGATGGGGCATTGGAGAAAATGAGGCAGCGGCTGCAGGACTTAATGGTAGAGGAATACCACAGAGATTATGCAATGGATGTAGAAAGCCTCCGCAGTGAAGTGCAGCTGATTTTCAGTAGGAAGCTGGAGAAGGTAGTAATTCGTGGAGCGTAATCTGTTTACTAGTTCTAAACTTCTAATTGCTTGCTAGCATCCTGGAATTTTGCCTAATATCGTATACTACCAATGACAGGTAACTCGGATGGCTGCGTGACTCCACTTGAGGAAGAGCAACTAAATACACAAGTTCAATGATCCATTACTGTTCAATCACAGCCATCAGACTCGATGACTCATCGACACAAAGCAGGACTACGATAGTTAGTGTGGTTTAGTTATTGTCATAGTTTGTTAGATTCGTTGGCCAATATGTCATTACTCATTAGCAAAGATGTGTAAGTATCGAATGTATTAGTGAAGCAATCAATGAGAACTTTAGCATTTACACAAATCCTGTTTTGCTCAACTCAGCGGCATCTGGTGCTCTGGTAATTTATGTGATGCTCTTGATCATGGATCTGTACATGGCGAACATTTTGATATGGTCTCCCTTGTGGGAAAGGCTAGGCTTTGCTTGTACTCATAATTTGATGAAACTCGCTGTGCAGAAATGTTGAGGATTAAATCTTTTTGGAAAGTGAATCTATACATGCATTCATATCCTTAATGTGCCTTGTTTTCTTTGTTTCTCTCTTTATCTTGTTACAGTTTTCAGTATAGGAAGCTAGACTAATATTGTTACATAAACGCATTGTAGAGTCGCTCAGTCGACGGAGCCTCCCGATTTGCCTCGGCTCAGCTCGTTTACACCCCGTTGTTGCGTAATAAAACAAGAAAAATACAACATACGAATTCTGAAAATGTCATCATCTTGGGCCAAAATAAATAAATGTCTGTTGTAGAATAACGGGAAAAGTAAAGAGACAAGATAAATGCACAGGAATCATAACTTCTTTATTGATGAATAAGTGTCTCTTTATATAGAGGAATACAAGATACAATCCATATGGTAATAGGATTCCTATTCAATTACATTCCTTATACAATCCTAACTAGATACTCCTAGGTTGACAAGCACACACAAAACGAGTATCCTTCAACACTCCCCCTTGTGCGGTCAACACTAGGTGGTGCTCCTCACGTTGCCTCATTAAAAACCTTGCCAAGTAACAAAAACCCAGTGGGACAAAAATAACCTTGGTCGAAGGGAAAAAGAGTGCAACACACCACTTCACATTTGGCATAGCAAGACGTCAGACTCCCCCTCAAGTCTGCGTCTCCCCCTGATTCTGCAATCATGGGAGGTCAGATAATTTACGCAAACCAATGCTCTTGACATGCTTCTCAAATGTGGATTTAGATAGCGACTTACTAAACAAGCCTACTACATTGTCCTCAGAACGGACTTGATTCATTTGAATCATGAGGAATTTTATGTTATAGCTGATATGCTTGGTATTGTCGTCTTTGATGAAACCTTGCCTCATTTGCAAGTAGCATTATCCTCATAAATGCATATATGTTCATCAGTGGTTGACCTCAAACCACATGTACTTCTTAAATGTGTAACTATGGACCTTAACCATATACACTAACGAACAACATCATGGAGATAATCTCAACATGGTTCGAAGAAGTAGCGACAAGAGTCTGTTTCATAGACTACCAAGATAACAAGGTGTTTCCCATGGTAATGCTAGACATAACCCATATTGGAACAACCTTAATGAGGGCCAGAGAGATACCCAATATCAGCAAATTCCACCAAAACATCATAAGAGTTTGGGAATAAGGGGTGTAATCGAGATACTACCGGTGATACGTTTGGACGCTGGCCGTCTGTCGACCGGTCGATGGTTTCCTGTCGACCGGTTGATCACCGTACTCGACAATATCCACGAAAGGCTCGGGTTTCACACCCATTTTACCATACTTTCGTGTCTCTCTGTAGGGATAGAACAAACTCATATCAATCGTACCCTTGAGGTATCGAAAGATCGTCTTTATGCCAGTCCAATGGCATTGCGTGAGCGCAAAGATAACTAACAAGTTCACATCAAAGGAGATATCAGGTCTTGTGCATTAAGCTAAGTCAATAATGCGCTTATTGCACTCAGGTATAGCACCTCAGCCTCTAAAAACGTTTTCGTCATCATCCCTTGGACAAAACGGATCTTTCCTTTCATCTAGGCTGCGACCAATCATGGGAGTGCTATCAGGATGGACCCTATCCATATTAATGCTTGAGCATCTTTTTGGGTTTCCCAAGATCATTCATCTCAAACTTGGATTGCAATGCAAATCCGGAACTTGTGCTCTCAACACGCAGTGGGCATAATTTAATTGTTCACATTCCCTCTTCCAATCAAGTAGTCACTTAGACGGGTATACCACGTCCGTCTAGATTAATTCAATCCATATAGTGAGCGTTGCAACCTTAGCAAACGCGCTCCGTGGTCGGGAGCCACTTGACTTGGGTAAATCTCCATATCTAGATCCCCATAGAGATATGATGTGCCCACATCTATAAGCTGCATAATCAGTTCTTCGGAAACTACCAAACTGATAAGGTAGTGGAGCGTAGTAGCATCCATTACGAGAGATGTCTCATCGTAGTCGATTTCAGGGCGTTTGTGAGAATCCTTGCGCCAGAAGGCGAGCTTTATCTCGTTCTCTCACTACGCACTCTAACAAAGACCTATTTATCCAACAGGTTTTATTCTAGAAGGATCGGCACACCGGGCTCGAACACCATTCTCTTTGTTAGTGAGTAGTCTAACTCAACCTGAATCACATCTTTCCATTTAGGCCAATATGCTCTACGTTGGCATTCCTCAACGGAGCGGGGTTCAATATCATCATTCTCAATGAACTCTCGTGCACAAGCATATGCGAAAACATCGTCGTCTACGATGGAGTTTCTATCCCACAGCCCATGTACACTAGTGTAATGAATCGAGATCTCTACATTCCCACGGATAGGTTCTATCGATGGAGCGTCCTCCAGATATGTCACTTGGACATAACCGTAATCCGGAATGTTCTCATGGGTCGGATTTTGAGTATCAATGATGAGAGGATTATTTTGTGCCATCGCAGCCCGTTACCTAGGGCGCGTATTCCTCAAACCCGGTGGCATCTTACGCTTCCTCAGCGGAACCACGGCCTAAGCCACATCATCAACAACAATGGTGATGGCGCCAGCGGTGCTCTGCCCATCCTGGTGCGGCCTGAGACACGACACCATCAGGGGTGGCATTCACTGCGTCTTTGAGTCTGAAGTCCTTTTTAGGTACTTCCTTCCTTGCAGGTTTGCAGCAGATATATATGATCTAGTCACTCAAGATCTGAGAAAGTGTCCGGAAGAGAATCGGCGACTTTCTAGAGATTGATAAGTCTACGCACTACGATGTCACGTATGCAGTAGGGGGATCGTTATGAGACAGAGTGGGGACAGGCCACGACATTCTCGTCGTTCCTGCTGAACGTAGACGTTCTTATCTCCCCCTAACGACGGGAAGACTGTCTCATCGATGTGACAAAATAGATCGCCTAACAAGGGTTCTACATAGCGGATTTTGGTTGGAGACTCAAATCCAACATAAATACTCATTCGTCATTGAGGACCCATTTGAGTACGTTGTGGGGGCGTAATAGGCACATAAGTAGCACACCCAAGACGCGTAAGTACGAGATGCTTGCCTCGTACCCAGTCACTAGCTGTTGCGTAGAAAAAGATTGGGTGGCGATGAGCCTCAGACGAATAAGCATAGCTGCATGCAATACCGCGTGCACCCAGGCAGAGGGAGGAAGATTGGTGCGCATTACCAATGTCTTCATAACCATCTGCAAGACCATTCTGGGTATGCACATGTGGGACGGGATGCTCGACATCTATCCCTATAGACATGCAGTAGTCATCGAAAAGCTTTCGATGTAAACTCTCTTAGCATTATCAAGCCTGATTTAATGGGATGATCCGGGTAGTGAGCCCGCAGGCGAATCATATGTGCTAGGAGTTTAGCATAAGCAGCATAAGAGATGACCATAGCGTGACATGTGACCAGCATGTCGACGCATCAACCAACACCATAAAACACTTAAATGGCCCGCTTGTTGGTTGAATAGGTCTACAGATATCCCCCTTAGGATTCTCTGTAAGAATGAGTGAAGTACTTTAGAATCCTTTGCATAGGACGGTCTCAGTCCTAAGTTCCCTAAGGAACATGCTTTGCAAAACGAGCGAGAGGCCCTAGAGGCGTCTGAAGCATAAGAGGATGTGAGCATTGGAGAGAGGGATCGAAGGTCATTGGATGTCGACCGGTCGACAGGGGGGTCGACCGGTCGGCGATCCTCTCTGGACGGGGGCGACCGGTCGACAGAATCGGCGATCGGTCGACAATGCTCCCGGGATTGGGTCGACCGGTCGGCAAGTCGGGGGCGACCGGTCGACAGGCATCGGACAGCAGGAAAAAATCCCTTTTTCGAGGCTGTCCCATCCTCTTGAATCGCCTTTCGATTCATGCTTTGATTAGCTCGAAAGAATGGATGTCCGTGTGAAATTTTCAGTATACGAATCATCAAATCACGACCTGGGTGTCCCAGTCTATCGTGCCAAAGCCAATATGTGTTTGAATCAAGGAGGTCATCCCGAATGACATGGTTTGATTCAATAGCTCGAATAGTGGTAGAATATAACCCACTAGAGATACACATAAACTTCTCTAAGATGCGTTTTCTACCGCAATCATTAGAGGTAATGCAAAGGAATTCTATCCCATTCTCATCATGCGTTTCCGCATGGTATCCATTGGCGTTTATATATATCTTTAAAGCTCGATAGAGTTCTATTCCCTTTAGGAGCGTAGAGAGCATGTGATACATCAATTCACAAAGGAAAATGAGCTCATCATTAAAATCGAGGCTATGAAAGCATCTCAGATTTTGTTAAAGATATATGCCAAGGCTTTACATTCAAAGTTGTATCTTGATCTTAAACTCAAGACTAGAATCCATTGTCTTGGCAATCTTGCCGTAAGACATAAACTTGGAAAACATAAAGACTTAAGCAAATTAGCTTCCAAAGTCTTTAACCCTTAAACTCGACGTCATGATCATTGCAGTTACATACTCATATGTATTGCAAACTATAGCTCATTGATCAGACGCTCCATAATATAGACATCATGAAGAGGATTCTCCAGTGATTGAGGTATAAGGCGCGGTACAAACAATCCATAGGACGGTGACAGCTTGCCTTGGCCGGTGGCGGTGCCATCACAACTAGTGGCGGCACAACGCAAATCGGCGATGACCGGTGTCGTCTCTCCCATGGAGACGATGGTCATCTCTCACTCTTTCGCGGCTTTATTCACGCGTGATTGCTTAATCTTATGGCGATTACCTTCTTGAGCAAATAAATCTTACGGATCAATGTCCGGATTAGTCCCTAAAAGCTTAGGTTTTTGCTCGTGGCGTCTTCCCATAGGGGCACAATCATCGTCATGCCTTACATCAAGGCAGAGATGGAGAAGGTGGTGAGAGTTCCCTCAATCAATTACTCATCTGTGATGATTTACACAGAGATGCATCAAGTATTTGACGCGGAGAATGTCCGAATTATATCCATGACTTGAGTAAAGTCAGAGAAGCGGAGATTAATCCATTATGCTTCTAAATTCGGAATGGAGGTACGAATGTTGCCATAACATTCATGGAGCGCTTCTAGCGCTAACCTCTTTCATGAACTCAAACTGGAGTGCCATATCATGTGGCATTTCATCAGGAAACAATAACCTGGCATTGTCATCACAGTTTGAGGGTCTAGAGCGGTTAGTTCAAAACAACGCTCATGGATTCGAGCTAGAAGCTCTTTGTGCGAAAAGTTGCATCGCAGAATCCAATGGAGTAAATCGAGTTAATTCATGTTCGAAATCCATAAATATGGAGAACAAGAATAGGGTACCTTTAGTGACGAACCTTTCGTTGGTAAAGGATTTTCTCCCCCTATGGCGACAAAACGTTCGTCGGTAATAGGTAGCTAGGTTTCGGAGTTGATACTCCCACGAAACGATTATGGTTTCTGAGCTATGCTCCAAGAAACGTTTCCAAGGATCAGATTTAGCCGAAAACTTTGATGTAGTATAATCAATGGCGAATGCCATAACTTATACCTTTCGGTAGCTCCACTTAAGCATGACCAGGTAAGTAGTAAGAGATGTCGGTAGAGCGAGGCTCACTTGACACCACTAATCTCAAACTATCCTTACCTAGACATCATACCCAAGTAGGTGAGCCTAGTCGTGAGTAAGTCAAGGCAAAAGCTTTGATGTAGAATGGTCGTTTCTTCTCTACGGATTCCTCATCCGGAGGTTTACAATGAACATCTTGTTCAAGGTCTCTTCTTCTCTACGGATTCCTTATCCGGAGGTATAGCTCGAGTCCCCACAACTCGGCTCTTGAGATCATCACCAATAGCATGATGATATTAGAGGTGCTCATGACTTACATATGCCGCAAGCGACATAAAGCTCGATCACTCCCCTAATACTTCTCATAGTTTGGTGAGTCTGGAAAGGTTATCCCACGTTATAAGAAAGGTGGGAGGTAGAAGAAGGGAGGTTGCAAGTCCCCGATGAAAAACAAAACCGCATCAACTTAGAAAGTAGGGTTTAGGGTTTATGTAAACTTACTTGGTGTTTTTCTTGGACTTGATCTTGATCTTATAAGAACACTATTCACGGTCACTGTTCACGCTGGTACTATTCACGTCGGGTACTGTTCACGTCGGGTACTGTTCACGTCGGGTACTGTTCACGTCGGGTACTGTTCACGCGGGTAAAAACCTAGGGTATTTGTGTTCTAGGGTTTTCTGTTTCTCAAGGTTAGAGGCTCGTGCTGATAACGTGTTGTAGAATAACGGGAAAAGTAAAGAGACAAGATAAATGCACAGGAATCATAACTTCTTTATTGATGAATACGTGTCTCTTTATATAGAGGAATACAAGATACAATCCATATGGTAATAGGATTCCTATTCAATTACATTCCTTATACAATCCTAACTAGATACTCCTAGGTTGACAAACACACACAAAACGAGTATCCTTCAACAATGTCCTCTTTAATTTTGGACCTTTGGAAATTAATGTCGAAGCAATTGGGTCTTTTTTGGTGAGCTATTGCTAAGTTGCCAACTAGTTAATTGGAGTTGGCGTGCATTGTGCAAACGACGGGGCAGTTCGACCCCAAAAAAAAAACAATATATATATATATAAATGGGGTAGGTACTAGACTACTAGGCATTTGTATTTGCAGAGAAGGAATAAAAAGTAGGTGATTTGGATCCCACTGGGGTTCCGGGTCGGGTCTGTCACTGTCGCTCTGAGGGCTTCAAAGCTAAAAACAAAAAACAAGAAGAAAAGGTCTGAGCTTTAGAGCACGTCTTGGCCATTTTGTTAAATCGATCCATTCATCAAGTCAAATCCTCATTTTTCAGCTACCAGTCCAAAAACTCTGATTGATTGAGAGAGAAAGAGAGAGACTGAGTCAGTCTGTGTGTGCTTGTTTCATCGAGGAAATTAGGCAACAATGGCTCTGCAGACGACGACGACGACCAGCTGCAATGCCTTGCTCCCAAAATCGCTTCTTTCTCTTGCTTCGCCGAAGATCGAGGGCCGAGTTATGGTCGGAGCTGAAATCTGGAGACGAACACGAACACGAGCCCGAGGAGGAGGAGGAGGATTGTGTGTGTGTAAGAGCAGCGATGGTGGGAAGAAGGGAGGGGTGCCCAATTCCAATTATGTGGTGCCCTTAGACAAATCGTTTTCCTACAACTCGTCCTGCATCACTCGCCCTCTAGCTGAAATCCTCAGAGACCTCAACAAGAGAATCCCTGATAACATCTTCAGCACCCCTCCCACCAATCAATCCACTTTTATTCCCTGGTAATTTTCATTCTCTTTTTCTTCTTTCTCATTTTCAGTCAAGATTTTGGGTTAATTTTGTGTGATTTGTCTAGGTACCATGCAAACCGGATGCTGAGCTTCTACGCTCCTGGTGTGTCCCTTTTTCTTGATTCCAATTTGCGGATTACAATCATGAATTTCTTGTTAGAATTTTCATCAAAATAATTTTACTGCTGTCAAAAGCCTAATGCTTCCGCCTTTTCATCAGCTTATGCATCCATATCTGATTTCAAGAAGCAATTTGATACCTGCGTCTTGATCATTCTAACATTTTAGCTGTACTTGTTTCGTATTTGTGCAACTACACAATGCCGTTTGCAGGTTCTGTATGATTTGGCATTAGTTTTTTTTACTAAATCTGTTACCTTGACATAATATGATTGGAGTAATTTGACCTTCATGTCTGTATGGGGTGTCATCTTAGCATTCACATGTTTGCTTTTCTTACCAACCACCAACCAGTTACACTCACATGTATGTCCAAATGCTTTGGGCCCTCTAGTGGCGGGTAGTGAGTCATTGTGTAGTTATTGCCTAAATTCAAAACCTATTTTCAGTTAGGGAAACCCGGAAGGTGGCTTTATGAGTTGACCTACCCAATTCAAATTGTTTGGCAGGCAGTTTTCGAATAACTGTACTCTCTTTCAGTATTGCCATTTATTTAGCTCACTCTTTAAGATTTATAAACCTCCACCATCTTATCAGTTCTTAACACTCTTCTTGGCAGGATGGTGTGGAGAAATCCGTGATGTAATATTTTCTGACAATGGAAGTGTGACTGTGGTGTACCGTGTCACTGTACGAGGATCTGATGGAGAGGTCTGGCTCTACTATCCTTTACTGGTTTATTTCTATATCACAATATATCTTGAGTTTTAACTAATAATACTATTGATCAATACTCATACCTCTAACCTCAGGATCCTTCTTTTCTATGACATTCCATTAGAAATCTTACTATCCTAACTGGAAATTGAAGTTGCTTTTTCACTCTCTGCCAATAACTACATAGGCACGGTACCATCTCACCCACCTTAGCTAGAATTTTCAGTAAACTAACAAATATAAACAATGAAATAGAACAATTAGGGATTTGAAGTACTGGCCAGAGTGATTTGTGTTGGCCGGTTAAGCAATTGTGCATCTGATATAACAGACTAGTGTCTTTATGTTTGAGACTTAAGCCGTAATATCAGATGTCACATTAAGTTCAAAAGAACAGGTTCAGGCAGAATGATCCAAGTCATTTGCATTCTCCATGAGATTTTTGTTTTGGGCTGCAACTAAGATTAGGTTGAAACAAGTTAGCGTGTGATAGCTGGTAAATTATGGGGCCTTGATCTGGAAGGAAAAAAGAAGTTAGATTTAAGTACTAGGAAGCCCAAATTCATATTATTCATTTTAGGAGCTTAAGCTGGTCACTATTGAAATGCAATAAACAGGAATGTCCCGATTATTGATTGTGAAATCAAATGCCGTTTTCTTCCATTATGGACCGTTTAAAATTGTGTTAAATAAAAGGGATGCTGTAGTTGTCTACGCCTGTCTGCTCTGTCAAGTTGGAAACAGTTTTTTTTTCTGGTGGTTGTCTATTACAATGAGTATTATGTTTAATCTTATGAAGCTTCTGCTTCGCATTAGTTAGTTCTTATACAATTCAAGGAGGAAGGAAATTTGGTGGTTGTGAAGGTTAAAGATCTAGGAACCTGGAGTTATGAAAGATGCTTAGCGTGGTGAAGTTGAGATGACTTGAATATTTTAGGAGCTGTTGATCTATAGTTCATGAAGCCAACTGACTAGAGAGAGGCTCTCTCACACAAGTTGTGAACTTCTTATTTATATTTAATGAAGAGAACCTCTTTGCTCTATTTGGTGGATGCTTTATAGAATTTCAATGATTCTGTTTAAGATGGAGACTTAGTGGAATGGAATCACTAATACTTACTGATTTTAGTTTTAATAAGTTAATATTATATGTTGGAAGGGGCACACGCCTTTTATCCAGACAACACACCATTGAAACAAGACAACCAAATGAACCAAAATATTTAAAGTAGAAGCATCACTTTCTCTCCGGTTCACAACTAAAGGCAGGGAGGTAACCATGTGTAACTATATCAGTGATTCTCTGTTCTTTGGTAAATGGTGTAATGACAATGTTAAATGTGATTTCACAGCAATGGAATCTTGTCATATTCTTTATCTCCACAAGTTCATATTGTATCTCCTGCGATAATCACGCTCTAATATCTTATATGTTCATTTGATCAACCAATACAGGCACACCGTGAATCAACTGGAACGGTATCACCCAGCGACGGCAACATTGTTGATCCAGTTGCTGCAGCAGAGGAAATGGCTTTCTGCAGGGCATGCGCTCGGTTTGGCCTCGGCTTGTATCTGTATCATGAGGAGTAGAGAGGCCAGACGGCTGGAGGGTTGACCTTGACCTTCTCCATGTGTCAACTTTTTTGTTAATTTGTTAAGATGTCAGATAGATTGTGCTTTCTGCCCACTGATGTATATATCTGGCAAATGAGTTGTCATATGGTTTCATATTATATGGTTCGGATTGTGGCAAACAAATAATTGATCCTAATGATCATATAAATGCATGCCTAATGCTTTGCAAGAATAGATATACATTGAGAGAGTACTATCCGTATTTATGTATCAGAAGGAACAGTGTACTAGTATGTATATTTACACTAAAACAAGCTTGTATAAACATGTTTGATTTGTACACCCCTGAAATGACATTTAAATGAAGAATAAAACTGAAACAAAGTAAAGACTTATTTCCAAAGCAATTCTATTAATTCGCCTATCAGATACCATATTCCTGTAACCTTGTCTGAGGGGGCTTTCTATGATTTGTATGGTATTATTTGTCCAATTCATCACGGCTTCAAAAGCCTTGGACCTGCATTGGAAGCCATCCAAGATGCAACAACATCCACAAGAAGGTTCAAGTCTTTGGACGCTTCTGCACGAAGGACCTTCGTCGAGTCTACACCTAATGAGTTGCCTACTTCTTTAGCAACAGATTCCCATGGCGTTCCCACAGTGAGATTGGTCAACATCTCACTCCCACGATTTACTGCATCTGCCATTGCTGGAGGCACATCTGGGAGAGCCTGCAAGATAGAAATGACATCTAAATTGCTGAGTCTTATGGATCCAACAGGAACTGCACTCACAGATTCTAAAGATGCATTTGAATTATAGATAGTTATAAGTCATGGATATCTATTCTGACCAAAGAGTTGGGACAAAGATCACCTGTTGCAAAGGAAGTGCGTGATCTCCAGGCAATAGACGAGTTGACATGTCTAGCATAGAACTGATGGCTGAATCTGAACTCAACACCTTTGCTAATATTGAAGTCTCATCAATTGTATCATCCTTGAACCTCACTAGAAGATTCCTGGAAATACCGTAGTATGATTTTATCTGGAGAAAGCATCAATAGGTGGATATTATAAGTGGAAAACCTAAAAAAATTCAAATAGAAGAAAATTGGAGAAGATATAGTCGCTGTTTATCACAAGAAAGAAAACAGCTTTGTTAAAATAAAGTCAAAAAGTACAACAGCAGTGAACAAACAGCTTACTTAAGGTGTAACTAAAATTTCAAATAACCAGCTAGCTACTAAAGTAATACAACAATCTCAGCAAATATGCGATACATAAGATCAAAAATATTAAGACACGGTAGCTCCCAATCCACATAAATGAAAAGAAAACGTATATCTCTAACTTTTTTAAAATTGCATGAAATTAATATATATAAAAAAGTTTCTATCCCAGAAGGTTTCTCTACCATCATCCAATGCATTTTGCAACCAATCAAAAGTAAAATTCTTCACACCTAGTATCAAGTCATAACAAAGGTCGCCATGAAGTAGCCTTACTATTTGGATACATTCATATCCTAATTGTCATATCCACATAATGACTCATTGCCAACATAAATCACTATTATGTTGTGTGTAAATAGCCTCTCTTTTGATTACCATGAACATTTCTCTTTGGAGTATTAACGGACTTTGGTAAACAGGCTTATTTTTGGGCTTCCAAAGAGGATATTTATTTTCTAACAAGCTTATATTCAGATTCTTACAGAAGCAGAATAGCTTTAGGTGTGAATCATAAAGTGCAATTGAATAAATAGAAGGGCTAATTGGATACAATCTTAATAGCTAAATAAATGGTTAAACTTAACTAATTGGTTAAAAATTGTATAATAATAATAATGAAAAGCTATCCACCAATGTTTGGATTAACTTGTTAATCGTTAAAGGTTCGCTTACAAGTCGCCGAGTCTCTTCAGGTTTTGGAGCAAAATCTTCTCTTCCATTGACTAACTCCATATACAAAGGCGGGAGCTGCTCCACTAAAGGCAGAACTTGCTTCATGATGGGAGGGCTTAGGTTTTCAAATTGCCTGAGAGTCATTTCAGCCTGCAAGAATTTCCATAAGAATTGATGAGACATCTGTTCAGGAGTCTTTAATGCAAGTCAGAAGAAAAAGATAATTGATAGACGGACCAACTCCATGGAGGAAATCAAACAAATCATAACTAACATATTTAAATTAAGGGCAAGAACAGAAATAAACAACTTGGACGGCAGATTCACAAATATACGCTTCCAAAGTACCATTGGTCAATGCTGGATTAGATTACTAGTATGAGCATCTATCTTTGGTCATGTTAGGTTGACTCATATATCACTATTCTTAAACTCTTTTTGAAATGGATAGCTAACCACTATCCAAAGATACACAAATGAAATGACTAGCTGTGCCAACAAGAAAAATCCACGATCAAAGAAACAAAGACCAAGATTGACATTATATATATATATATATATCCTGGAATACATGGCTACATGAAGAGATCCTTATAATCTAAATGTTGGAGCTTCATGTTATTTGCTAACAATACTTGATGAGAGGATAATATGAAATCAATCTTTAGTAAATAGTTCAAAAACTTGTGTATATATAGACATATTAATAGATATAACTCTTACAGTCTTACCCCTAGGCGGAATGTCGGTGATGATGCAATCTGTGATAAAATTGGTCCAAGGCTTTGGGCGACTGGAACAAGAACAGGTGAGAACAGAGGAACAGCAGAGCTCGCCTCCTGTTAAATTGTGGAAGAACAGTTTTTGTTCAACAAAAATGTTTTATAGAAATAGTTTTGAAAACATATATCTTGTTGTGTGTCATTTGTTTGTTTGTTTGTTTCTTATTGATAAGTTCTGACATGTAAACTAAAGATTTCAGAAGGTAAAAACCTTGTTGTTGAATGCTATCAACACATTCCCATTTCTTTGAATAGCATATCTTGAACCTGGCCAACCATTTGATCACCAATGTAAGGAATTTCTAAAACACCAAACACATGCACCCTTAAAAGCAATTTGTCAGGAGAAAATGAAAAATTGGCTATACCAATCAAAAGGTGGATGACAGATCCCAAAGAATGGCCAATGCCAAAAATAGGAAGATCTTCAATCTGTACAACCAAGCATCTTAGGTTTTGTTCACCTCTGGAAGAAAGAAAAAAATAATAGATGACGAACATAATGAACAAAGACTCACTGTGTCTTTAAAAAACCGATAACATCGATCAAATTTGAATTGAACTTCATCTGCAATGAAGAAGTGGTCAAATCCACTAGCATATGGCGTTGCAATCACCAAAATTCCCCTACAGCACAAACATGAATGTTTCATATTTTTGTTCTGTTCTTAAAAGCAGAACATTCCAATATAATTTATCAATGGTAGATAGAGGGCAATATAATGATTTAAAAGTAGAATAGACATCAATCTAACCAAACTCAACCTTATAATCCTACAATAACAACCAAAACACTGGACATAAGAAGAAATCTAGACTCACACAAACATAAACTATACAAATTCATCGGTAACCAACCAAATTATTTGCTAAAAGTATCTATAAGAATTGAATCTCACTTTTCTGCGAGGCGCTCAAGAAAGAAACGGTAGGTGAGCTGAGGGGCTGCTCCAACAAATATACCACCAATAAAATGTACAACTGCCGTGGGTTTCAAGGTTTTCGGTTTCAGAACCCATGCTCCCTGAAACAGTTAATGACAGCTTCCTTTACTAAATAGAAAAAAAAAAAAATATATATATATATATATATATATATATTCCATGTGATGATCCATATAAGCTGAATGAAAATGAAATGATACCTCAACTTGAGTCCAGTCGCTTGAACCATTCCAACCACCTTGGGATTGCCTTACAGTCTCTGTCAGTAATCTGAAAGTAGAAAAAGGAACAAGTATTGAATTTGAGAGTAGAACTGTATAGACGGCAAAGAAACAATCAAAGTAGAATTCAAAGAAAATGGGCATATAGGAAAACTAAACCTCTCAATCTCAGAGTAGAGTTGAATTCCAGTTGGTTGTGGCTGCGATTGCTTCTTGGTGGTTTCATCATCGAAGTTGCAGAAGACTCTACCCCGAAGATGGCTGTGAGAATTGGGTAGGCTGACGATATGACTCTGCTGTTGAATTGCTAGCCGCTTCTTCAAGGATTGATGGGGATGAAGCCGAGGATGAGAATGAAGCTGTGCACTCCTTACCCAACTGGCCATTCTTTGACCCAACAACAAAAAGCTTCAATCTTTCTCTTCAAATTCAAATCTTGTTTCAAATGGGGATGGTGCCGTCAGTCGTCATCTTCGTTCTTCTGTTTTCATCATATATAATTATAAATTAGCTCTCAAGCTGGAGCCCAGGCTCACACGTCGTCGTTTTGTTGGTTACCATAAAGTCATACACCACAATAAGTAAGTAAAATGTAAAGAAGAGAAAGACGGCAGCTTTGTTTGTTTGCTTGCTCCTTTTTTCTCACTATTCACTGCTGAGCTTCTCTTATGCTCTCAAGTGTGGATCTAAGAACAAGAAGAAGAAGCACCAAGATGAAGGCTCTGTTCTTATACCTGAAGAAAAGGCCCAAACTCAAGCAATGGGTCTTCCTGGCAATGCTGATGTTTGCAGCCTCTTCATTTTTATGGGTCGCAACCTCCGTCCTCCATGGCAGCCATTACAATTCAAATTTGGGTCTCTCAGCACCATCATCATTATCGGATTCAGGCCCTTATCACAACTTCAAGCTCTTTGCCGCCGACTTCAAGGACATGATCCGAAACTTCAAGATCTACGTTTACCCCAGTAATTCATCTTCATCTTCTTCTTCCTTTGCTCAGATTTTCAATCCTCACCCAAACCCGTTCGACCCGAAAATGGGTAACTACTTCAGCGAGCACATGTTCAAGCTGGCTCTTCTTGAGAGCTCACTCATCACTCCCAATCCCGAACAGGCCCATCTCTACTTCTTGCCCTTTTCCGTCAATCTTCTCCGAAACGACCCACGAGTCCATTCTGAGGATTCCATTTCCGAATTTGTGGCCCAATACACCAATGAGGTTAGCCGTGACTTCCCCTTCTGGAATGCCTCCATGGGTTTCGATCATTTCTATGCTTGCTGTCACTCTGTTTGCAGAGAAGCCATGTCCAAACACAATGGCCTGCGCAACAATGCTATCCAGCTCACTTGCTCCTCCAGCTATTTTCAGAGATTCTATGTCGCCCACAAAGACGTTGCCATGCCTCAAGTTTGGCCTCGCCCTCCTCTGCAAACCCTCAATCCACCAAAATCCAGGTACTGATTCAATTTTCTCAATAGGGATTTCAATTTTGCCAATGACCCACATGGATAATCTAGCAAAGTATCAATCTTTCTCAACTGGGTATGCAGGGACAAGCTTGTGTACTTTGCTGGGCGGATTCAAAACTCGATTGTTCGGCAGCAGCTAGTAGATTTATGGGGCAATGATACTCACATGGATATCTTCTCTGAGAACCCATCTTTTCCTTATGAAGAAGGGTTTAAGAGGAGCAAGTATTGCCTCCATGTTAAGGGCTATGAGGTGAACACTGCTAGGGTCAGTGATGCTATACACTTTGGGTGTGTTCCTGTTATAATGTCCAATTACTATGACCTTCCTTTTGCTAATGTATTGAACTGGACCACATTTTCGGTCATTGTTAACCACAATGAGGCTGCTTCCTTGAAGAAGATGCTGATGTCCATATCAAAGAAGACTTACTTGAACATGTACCGGAATTTGTTGAGAGTCAGAAGGCATTTTGTTTGGCACAAGACCCCCAAGGGCTATGACTCTTTCCACATGACTGCTTACCAGTTGTGGCTCAAAAAAGGGTCGCAGCGTCCGTCTTTCTAGTTTCTGCTTTTTGTGATTCAGGCTTTTGGGTGTGTGCAAATTGCAACCATGTCGTGGAGTTTACACTTCTGAAGCAGAAACGTAGCTTTGTATTGTATGCCATGCAAGGTTTGCACCATAGTTTGTTAAACCTGGTTTGTATGATAGCATTGAATTGAAAACAAATTTTACGTCTCAATTCTTAAGTGTTAAAAAACGCAAACCATGGTGGTGTACCATGTCCACAATACAAACTTGTTCACTTGGCACCAAAATGCAACCTATTGATGCTAAGCAGATGATATACAAAATCAAGCAGCAACATCCCCAATGTAAATCCATCCATCGTGAACATTCAACGCCTTCTTTTGACAATAATAGAGAATATAACAGTGAATATACAAGCAGAAAGAGTCTTAGCAATATCACTTACCAAGTATCTATTATATATAAATCCAATTACACAGCACACTTCTATGCGTCTCTCAAAACAAGTACTTTTATTTACTATTTGTAACTAATTCACATCTAGTGATCGGTGGGTTGAGGCTGGTATGTGCGCCGCCTCAGCTGAGACTCCGGAGTAGGCTGCTGCAAGAAGATCCTCGTTGGATCATTAGGATCAACATACCTGCAAAATTAGCAAAACATAATTTAACCAATTATACTTCTCTTCATCCACTTTACTACAAGCTTACATGGCAAGATATGTCACTTGGGCAAAACATGTCACTTACGCATGTCTCATCATCTCATCAACTGGAGTTTGGGATGCTTGTAAAGGATCCACACGAGACTGGGGGGCATTGGCTTGTTGAAATTGTTGATTATATCGTCTCACAGAGGAGATCAGGTTGAAAAAAAGAGGAACAAAAGTCCCACAGCCCCCTTCTTTGAACAAAATCTTGAATGAGTGAGTAGAATAAAGAGCCCCATGCTGGTTTTCTGGAACCACCTGACATTTGTAATTGAAACAATTAGGATCCCCAAAATCAGACAAGGGTTTCTTGCTAATCATTGGATAACAGGTATACTTACAGGCTCCACCTGACCAGCTATATTGTTGCAGAAAAACACTGGTTGGTTAAATTTTTCTCCATGGACATAAAGCTGCAAGTGAAAAGATCAGTGAGATGCAAGCACAAGGATCTAAAAGAGACCACAATAGATTAAAATAATGTGTGCACAAACTGCTCGAAGACGAGTATCCTTACAATCTGCGACCAAGCAAACCATTCATAACACACACCAATAGCTTTCAGCCTTACACATATCTCAAAACAATTAAAAAAAAATCTACATACAATAATACATATGTGTGTGTGTGCATATATACATAAACAAGGGGGCAAAACATCCAATTAGTAATATGGGTACTGGTGAGGAGAAGATATCTAGATGTAGTTTCATCCCCCAAGATCTTCACCATCATCTGGTGAACAAATTAGCTAGGCAGCATATCCAGACATGGTTCCATGTCTGATGCCAGCAAAGTGGAAGCTTTCATAAGCTTAGGTCATGAGGCATCGATTTCAACAGTGGGTAATTCCTACGGTAATTTACTCTGAAAGTTAGAATTGTCTTAATGGTAGATTATGTATTTTATTGCGGGCTCTAGCTTGATCTATGACAAATATGTGAGGCAGAAATTCGTCACAAAGTAAACTAATTAAATGGAACATGATATCAAATTCATTGCTAATACTGTTTGTTAGATAAAGCAATTGGAGAGGCAGGGATGTCAAACAAAATTATATGGTCCTACTTAGGATCCATAAGAGGGCACTTGAGATAAAATCAAAAGAGCATATCAGGGACTTTACAAACAATGCTAATAGTCCGAAATAGCACACTTACCAGAACCAAACTTAAAATAAATGAAGGGAAGTTCTTAGGAGAAAAGAAAGTCTGAATGTATCAACAATATTTCATCTTTAACCTAAATCACATTTTCTTATTGTTCCCATAATCAAAAGTGCAGGGCACAAACGTTACAAATAGTTAGCTTAGCAAGGAAAAGCAAAGCACTCAGAATTCAGTATGTGCATCAGATAAAAATAATCAAATGCAAAGAGAATAAATCCATTTGGTCGAGCAAAACGATGCAGGAAATGTAAAGCTCTTTGGCTGAAGAAGGTTAGGTGTTTAGGACAGTCACCCATAAGTACAGAGATACTGCAACCACTAATTGAGAGGACTGGAAGGATACCTAATCTTATGAACCACCTTCATTTGAGTTTTTTCTAAACTCTATATTTTCAAGTTAGTATTAATCTGGCAATTTTCTAAAAGATATTTTGTCAAAAATGTTCTAGCCTTTCTACGCCTATGGTTCTAGCCGATTAATTAATAAATACCTACAGTCATGTCATTTAACATTAAATTTTTCCCACTTGAAAAATGATCTTGATCTCGACTTGACAACGAAAACGTGAATGCAAAGTCTGCAGATTTACACCATAGAACAAAGAATGTGAAAGCCTCCTTCTCTGCAAATTTTGACGTCAAACAAAAACTCGAAAGCTCCGGTCTACAATCTAAACACATTATCTATGATGCAGGTTGGTGGCTACAATCAGCCCAACAAAGACCTAAACCGTTAACTAGAGAACGAATACGAGACGTAGCATAATCATCACAAATAGGGTTGAGAAAAATCATCAGGTGCAAAGCAAGTGCGCACATGTAAAGAACAAGAGGCATAGTGAAGCTAAGTATGACATACCAGAGGCATATCAAAAGCAGTGAAATGACCATCAGGCTTCTTCGAAACAAAGACCATGCGGATATTCGACAAGTAGATTGTTCCCTTTGCTTTGAGACGACCGCCATCGGAGCTGAAAGTTGAAGGCAAGTCTCAATTCAAGACCGAATAATGCAATCGCAGAAACTAGTCGTGAATTGGAATATATTTTCACTCAGCAAAAGAGAGGATTCGAATTAAACAATTTACTCGGTTCTATTCCAATCCAGTAAAAACCCTAAAAGATTGAGGAAGGGGATGAATTGACACATATTGCAGAATCAAACTAAGAAGAATGCTCAGAGAGGCGTCAATTGAATCGAAAAATGGGACATTGAAAAGTAGGATGAGGAGGTGAAGTGAGTACTGACCCGGGAATCTTATCGACTTCGAACTCGACGCCGTCTCTGGCCAAAACGAACATCTCGTTAACAAAAGGAACGGGCATGCCATTAGGGAAGAGCTGAGGATTCACAGCCATCTCTCTCTCTCTCACTCTTTCGGTTTTCTCTGAACCACCGACCGGAATCAAAATCTCACCGCGTCGCGTCGCCTTGGGAATTGCTGAATGAATGAACGAACGAACGAACCAGACACGTCTTTAAAATTGTTCGCACGCTCTTGCCGAATACTCCAGCACCCCACCCGCTTTCCGCAACCTTCTCGAGTTCTCGAATATTAAAACTTTCGCTTAATTTTTTTTCTTTCTTTCTTTTTAAGAAAAAAATACATGTCTTTTTTTTTTTAATGGGGAGGGGGATTTGGGGGCTCCAAAGTTCGAAATTGTGGGGAGGGGGCTCGAACCCGGGTTATGAGGGGGGTAGGCACACTGCCTGTCCAACTGGACTATACCATACATGTAAATCCAATATTATTTGGTCTAATGACATTTTTTTTGTCTCATAAAAGACTAGTAGATTTTGTGTATTCTCGATTATTATGTTATTAAATATACTAATATATTAAGACTAGTTGTATAGTCTGTACTGCTCCTTTTTAAGATGTCCATATTAAATATTGTAATCCTTAATTGAAAAAATAAAATTTCTACTATTTAAAAAAAAATACTAATCTTGTGATACTGATTAAAATATACTAGTTGATTTTATACGTAATTCGCTCTAAAATATATTAATTTTCTCCTATTCTCTATACATGTTCTTCATGTGTATAGTTGTTTTTCATTGAGAAAAAAATGTAATGGGAAGTTATCTTAGATATTTGCATTAAAAAAAATTATCTTACAAATAACAGAAAGTTATAGGTAAACAGATAATGGAAAGAGTATTTGGATTTTGTTGAAGGATACCCTATTTTTTGTGTGTTTATCAACCTATGAGTATCTAGTTATATTTGCATAAGGAATGTATTGAATATGAATCATATTATTATATGGATTGTATCATTGTATTCTTCTATGTATTCTTCTATATAAAGAGACACTTATTCATCAATAAAGAAGTTCTGATTCCTGTGCCATTATATTATCTCTTTACTTTTTCCGTTATTCTAAAACAGATTTTTTTTTGTTATTTACCATAATACTCTACAAATATTAAAACTCATTAATACTCTACAAATATTAAAACTCATTCAAATTTCATATATGGATGTCATTAAGAACAATAACGTCTCAACCACATTAGAAGACTTCGTCTCGTATACAATGTTACCAAATATGACTACTCCTGTTTCAGCTGAAGAGACCTTAATTGTTTGCCTTTATCTATTTGCTTCATTCCGGAGATAGTGTATAGTTCTGAGGACGTTCAACTAGTTTGGGATCGATCACCGGCCGATTGTTGCACGTACAGATCGATTCTCAAGGGTTTCCTTTGTTCGATTGATGACAGTAACATCAACAACAAGGTCTGGACTGGGAATCAAGCAATTAATGATAGAAAAAAGATTGTTGGCCTCATTAAGGCCTAAGATGTGGAGGCCTCAATCATATGTGGCATGCCATATCATTGACCAATTGTGAAATTATGTTACTTAGATGCCACATCATTTTAGGCAAAAGTCTATCATATCCATTCTATATCTAATGGTTATTACTTATTCAAGTTTAAAATTTATCGATTAATTATGCTTACAAATATATATAATTAATTATTCTTACAAATATAAGGAAAAATAATTTACACATTAATTTACATTAACCATATATCCGAATTTACTCATTAATTATCCTTATCAATCAATTTACTCATTAATTGACATTAAACATATGCACGAATTTACTCATTAATATAATTGACTCTTTTTCCATATTTGAAGATCAAACGAAATCTTTTATTTTTGGATAGAACGAAATTTTTTTTTTTTTATGAACATAAATTCATTTTATAAAATATATATTATAGATAAATGAAAAAAAAACCTAGCAATTTTATAGTGGTTATTAAGAATCGAAACAGCAATTTTAATGTTTAGGGAACCCAGTATGGTGGATTTAGGGTTTAGGGGTAATGTGGATTTAGGGTTTAGGGTTTAGGGGTTAGGGGTATGGTGGATTTAGGGTTTAGGGATTAGGGGTATGGTGACAATTTTAGAGGTTTGGGGTTTAGTAATTTTTTTTTCTTTTGTATTTTAGATTGTAAGTGATAAATATATAAAATGATAAAATTTAATTCAAAATTTGAAAGGGCAATATTGGTTTTGTAATATTTGATATTGGAATAAATATTAACATGCTTTTAAAAATATAATTTATTTTATATGACATGGCATGACACATTGGATTGAGGCCTCCACATCTTAGGCCTTAATGAGGCCCCTAGCATTGCCCTTAATGATATTAGAACCTTAATTAATGTACTTCGGTTTCTCACCCTTAATTATTTCTACTACAAACCTTCCTAATCAATTCCAACACAACCATTTGGAGCTGCTCACCCCAATCTACAATCCTATCGATATGAGTCAGCCAATAACTGACAGCTCTATCTTGCGCGCAATTAAAAAGCATATATAGGAAGGCGTTTCGCTTACTAGAATAGTCTTGTTCGGAAGCCAAGAAACGATTAATTATCTGCGGCGCATGCATCAACCAGTAATTGCTCACCCTGCGGAAGCTTATACACAGAGTAGTCACAGTCTCACAGACATGATTGCAATAAACTTCTATATATGGTACGTATTCGATAAATGCGTTCTTTTGTGGTTATAAACGTACGTACATTCCCTAAACCCTGATCGAGTTCATGTGCCGATCATAATAAAGAAGAGTTCATGTGTTCTTTTGTGGTTATTAATTAACGTACATTCATATCACATCAAGACCCAGAAAGCCTACTTCGATCTATTGGGTGACATGAGAACAAGTCTCGTGCATCTCCATTGAGAGATTCAAACGACTCAGATCGAGGCTAGGGATGTTCAAATTGAAATGCACCACATTTTTTTACTTCCCTAGCTTGTGAATTCTTACCCATGTACGTACAAACAAGAGAATTCTTATTTCATTGTGCAATATTACCGTTGGAAACTTGGCATTAACTACTACCTAAGTAATTATTATTGCCACTCTGTGTACTACAAATACAAATTTGAATGAGAAATACGAGTAATTATAATTTGACTATAGTGCTTTATGGGCCTATGGATTAATTATCTCCTAGTTCAATATTATATCAAGGTTCGAAATGCTAAAGCTTTTATTCCTGATCTAATTTTAGCAGATATATCTATAATATATGCATTATGTCTTTGCAAATATACTATATAATCTGTCAATTAATTAGTCAGACCATAGATGACTCCGTTGTTTGATAGTCAGCTTCCTCCACCACAAGCGGCTGCGACGCCGTGGCGTTATACTGTTGAAGCACCACAACCGAAGCTGTGGAAGAGAAGTCTGATGTCGCTAAGAAGCTTCCGACTGGCCCAAGCTCTGCACAGTCACTTGTCTCTACCAACGGAACAGTCGGCGGCATTCTCCCCACTATAAACAAATTGTTCTTGCTCATTGCTTTCAATGCCACCGCGATCTCCCCTTTGCTCTCCACCACCTTCTCCTCGTACAACATGGACTCTTCCTTCTCCTTGCCGCTACTCCGTACATTCATGTACTCCGCCAACAACTTGTCGTCCTCTTCCTTTTCATGACTGCTGTCTTCTTCTTTCAACATTTTCTTGTTGTCCGCCGTTATTCCAACTAACTGGGCTCCAAATTTCAATGTCTTCCCTTTTGGGGCCACAAATCTGACGACAGTCACAACAATCCCTGGATGCTCAGCCAATCTCATACCATAGGCCAGTGCCTCCCGGTCATCTCGTCCTCCAAAGAACGCCACCACCGCAGCATACGACAAGTCACTGGCGGAGACCTGCGTGGTTCCACCGAGTCCTCTGTCCACCAGAATCCCGACCGAACAAGGAGCGTGTCGCAGCACGCGCTCGTTCACCGCTCGAAATGAGTGTCCCAGCGACTCCATGGTCCCGTCCAGCTTCTGATGCTTGTGAAAGGGCAACAAAATCATTGCCGCAGTTTTCTGGTGCGCGCAGGCGCATATGTCCTCGTGCATGTTGTTTAGCGCAGAGATGGCGGTGGCGGGCCGGACCTTGACGCTGCTGAGCTGCTCGTAGGCCTCGAAAGCGATGACCATCTGATCCTTATCGTCACTCTTCTTGTTCCAGAAAGGGAGGCCGTTGTTGCGGGCTTTGTGGACCATGGAGATGGCCGAGGACCGCTCTGAGAGCTCCATGAGGTGCATGGCGTAGACGGTGAGTCGTCCGCGCTTGCGCGTGCCACGGGAGGACTCGATGAGGTTGATCATGGTGGGGATGTTGCGGGTCGTGTGGAAGCATGCCAACATTCGAAGCTCCGTGTCAGGGTTTTTGCGGAAAACGCTGCGGACTTTGTAAGGGGCTCCCTTTCGAGCTGGCTTGTACACTGCCATCACTAGTGGGGTGGTGATGAAGGTGGTGAATAACGCCATCATAACGAAGATGGCAAAAGTTTGGTCGTTTAGCACCTGCCATAGTCATAACGAAGATGGTAATTAATGTTACATGCTAATTTCCATGCAATCTGTTTCGACTGAAAAGTTTGATGAGTTAGTTACCTTTCTATCTTTGCCAATATTAAGGACAATGAGCTCCACCAAGCCCTTGGTGTTCATAAGAAACCCAAGCGCCAACGCCTCCCTGAAAGGCATCTTACAGGCCATAGACAAGGCCACCGTCCCCACAATCTTCCCGAACGACGCGGTGAATATCACAAGCGCCAACAAAGCCCAGGAAAGCCCTCCGCTTATGGTGGCCACATTGGTCTTGAGCCCACTCGACACGAAGTAAAGCGGCAAGAAGAGCCCGGAGACCAGATCCTCGATCTTCTCTATCAACACCCCGGCGAACGGGCCCTCCTTGGGCATTATGATCCCCACCACGAACGCGCCGAACAGCGCGTGTATCCCAATCGTGTCCGTCACGAAGCTCGCGGCCAGCACCAGCGTCAGAGTGATGCAGATGTACAGCTCCTTCACGGGTTCGCCGTCGGGGGACTTTCTGGCCATCATCACCAGGAGGGGGCGCACGACGACGACGGCGAACGCAACGAAGCCGGCGCCGCAGAGGAGGACCCACAAGGAGACCAGCGGCGATGTGTTGGTGCCGGTGAGGGCGATGGCCAGGGCGAGGAGGATCCATGCGGCGACGTCGTTGACGGCGGCGGCGGACATGGCGATGCGGCCGACGTCGGTGGTGAGGAGCTTGAGCTCGGCGAGGATGCGGGCCAGGACGGGGAAGGCGGTGATGGAGAGGGCCACGCCGATGAAGACGAGGAAGGGCCCTTCCTTCACGCCTTTCGAAACGGTGGCACGGAGGACGAAGGAGGTGGCGATGCCGAGGACGAAGGGGAGGGTTATGCCGCAGAGGGCGATTCCCAAGGACTTCTTTCCGGTGCGGCGGATGGCTTTGATGTCGAGCTCCAGCCCGACCAGGAACAAGAAGAAGCAGAGTCCGATGTTGGCCACCGTGTCCAGTACGGTCATTCCTTTTGGCGGGAAAACTGTGTGTAGAAACGCCTTGCTCCGCCCCAATGCCGAAGGTCCCAGAAGAATTCCACCCTGTATTCATTAAATAATATGTTAGGTAAAAAAATGTAGAACAAATTTCACCTAGGTTTAAGAAGAATTGATGAAGAAATTGAATGAAAAAAAAAAAGAGGAGCTTACGTACAATGACTTCGGCTATGACTCGGGGTTGCCGGAGAGGTTTAAGAAGAAATGCAAGAAATCTGGTGAAAACCACGACCAAGATGATCTGGAGGATGAGTAAGGGAAGAGCGAAATCAAGCGGATTTTCGCCCTGAAATGATCCATTTGAAGTGGCCTTCATGGGCGGGGTGGTCGCCGGCGGTGGCGGCGACGGCGCCATCTTCAGACCGACTTAATTAATTGAGATGCACACAATAACTGGTCTGAATTCTGTTGTCCGTGTTGTTTAACATGCATGAAGAGAAGAATCTCATGTATACGAGAGTAACTGTAGTTTTTGGGATCTTTTAACGTATGAAGTGTGAGGAACACAAGGCTAGCAGTACAGCAAGGGAGGGAGAGAATAAATGAAACTAACATACTTAATTATAGAAAGTAAGACTCAACAATACACATGTCTATCGTTTTTCTCTGCTTTGGTTAAGGGTCTGGTTCCTTCTTCCTCTCCTATGTATGGTTATTGTTACTTTGACACACTTGAGACTTGAGTGAGTCTCTTTAATTTCACCCACTAAAATATACTCAACATTTCACTACCCCAACTTTATAATATATTCAAGTGGAGAAGGGTTACAAAACAAAGAAACAAATACAAGTCAATTCCCTAGTTGTATGCAAGAATTTTCTTGCTTATCAGCTAATGTGGTATCCATAATGTCCCAAGCTATAACAGACTAGTAAATGTCCCTTGTAAATTTTCTGATCTCTTAGAAAATGATACTGCAAATCTTGAACTGTAAAAGAGCCACAAAAAATGAGATGAAGGAACCATGAGCATTCTCTATTTTCAGCATTTCATCTTCAATGCTTTAATAACCCAAATTGAATTCCTCTCCATCTCAAATCTTCAACTTCAATTAACTAGGAAAGAGCAACTCTGTTTACAAAATGATACATTCTTCGATACCAAGATTTTACAAAAATTACAGAAAAGAAGAGGGTACAACAATTGGAAATGAAATAACTCCCCACCTAGGTTTTAGAATTGAAGGCCATTTTCCCTAGCTGCATTAGCAAGGGCTTCCACACGCCCATGATACGGATATCCACCTCGGTCGAAGGCTACCTTTGTAATCCCTTTCTCCAAACAGGACTTTGCAATGACTTCTCCCACCTTCTTTGCTACTTCCTGGTGCCAGAAAGCTTGAACTGATCAGGACTTATCTTTGACAGATAGATCAAAGTTAAAAATAGCTTTATCAAATAGAAGGTACATGTACCAAATCAGCAACCGACCAATCTTTGATAAAAAAAACTTCTCCAAATGTTATTATTACTATCATCATTTTGTCTATTACAATTTTACAGCGAGATTAAACATTAACAGACAAGTGGTAGAAGGAGCTTGCACATTGATCCATGCAACAGTTGAACTAATCAGCATTTAAATGCAAGGGAAAACATATTTGTTGACCATTTCCATGTAAAGATGTACATCTGAATGAAGTTTCATACAAATCAACCACATGGTCTAGCATCAATATTTAACAGGCTGTTGAATTGTAATCTGTGAACTTACAATGGTAGGACCAGCAGTGAAGTCAAACTCCTCAGAGATGGGCTTCTGCATTGTTGAAGCTGAAGCAAGCGTGTGCATCTTGGTATCATCAATCACTTGGACATAGAGATGTTTGTTGGAGCGGAAGACACATAGTCTTGGCCTTTCGGTAGTTCCTTCAACCTGAAAAACCAAGAAATGAGCCATCCATAATCAGAACCAGCAACTCTCATTTTCAGCAAATACCTTCCAACAGCTTAGAGGACTGAAGCACAAGGACCACAGAAATTTAGAGGCTCCAAAAACAAGAAGAGCAAGCAAATGTTCTCAAGATGAACCATTTTTATTGTTCACTAGTATTCTTTAATGCGTAGAGAACCAATTAAAGCTCCAGACTTTGGCTTTGAGCCTGAGAGAAAACACACTAAATTTTCCAAACCACATAGTGCCAAAACCTCAAGGGAACTTAACCATTTAACTGAATGCCTGCTAATGCCCCCTTTTGCTATGAGCATGCACAGTGTGACTAAACAGTAAAATCTGCTCTCATTCTTGTAATCAAAACTAAAATAGGCTAACCCAGTTCATGTACATGTAAAATGTTGACATCAATATAAAATTGAAGACCCATTTCTCTATTCTTGAAACCACTAGTATTTGTTGGTCTAATGGCTCAGACGGGGCTTTACCCATTACTCAGAGATAAGACAAAGTTTCAGACTTTTGTAATTTCAAGGAGGACAATTCATCTGGGTTGAAATTGTGTGCTAATTTATCTGATACAAAATGCATTGAAGGTGAACCAATCAAATTTCAGAAATTGGGTAAGATAGAAAAAGAGGGAGATGGTTGTTACCTTTTTTCTGATACGAATATGGCGAGCGGTCCTGTCTTCTCTTTTGGTAGTGGCTTTGGCTTCCACAACAAGAAGAGACTGAGATTGAGGCCTCGGAGCAGCCACTCCCACAAACTTGGGACGCATCCATAGCTGTTGTGAAGAGCCAACGAACGAAAGAGACGCTGACATTTTCTCTATCTCTCAATCCTTGTGTGTCTCACTCTCACAGTCCCTCTCTTTTATTTCTAAGCCCCCTCTCTTTTATTTGGCACCTTATCCATCCCAACCCAGTTACGCACCCGTTTTGAACATTACCCACTTTTTTTTTTCTTTTTCAAAATAATAATTAGATAGACAAAAAATAATAATAATAGTAATAATTGTCCAAAAAATAATAATAATTGCCAAACGAAGGATTTTCAACAAAAACGCTATAATATGCGATGCTTTAGGTTTTTAACCCGTTAAATTCAATTAAAAAGTAGACCTAATAGTAGTAAAGCCACAATATCACATATTCTATAATATAGTAAAAGTTCTCGTATTGTTTTTTACAATAGTCAAATTACAAAATGGACATTAGAGCTGGAATCCCGAACGATGTAAGATCTTACTACAATAAGAGCAGACACCAAAAGACCAAATTTTGGGCCGGTCTTTAGCACCTTTTGCTTAGGTGTCTAGTTCAAGCCTATGATATTTCATCTCGAAGCTTCGGAAGAGAGAACTTGAAGAAGAACAAGCGTGAATCTCGGGTCTTAACGTCTTGAAGACCGTAAATTGGTCTTCAATTTCTCTAAATTAGGCGGGACTTAAAAAATAGATATGAAAGAGTAAAAAATAAATGAAAACGCCTATAATTTTAGTCACACTAAGAGCTTTGAGACAATATATCGAGTGCCCAAAAAGAACACCGAAGTCAGAAATCAAGGACAATGCAAGTTCTTACCATATTTTAATATGGGATTTTCGACATGGATGTACTCGATAAGCTTCAAGCCAAACACTGGACGTATTTGTGTTGCGTTGATGTGTTAATTTGTGTGTAGTCCAGAAATCACACTCTATTTTGAATGTAGTCCAGACAAATATTTTTTACTAATTGAGGTCCAGTAACTCACCTGCCACATAGGATTTCTTTCCTTTTCAATTTTCTCTAACTAATTATGTACTTTTGCATTCCTCTTATACCCTTTTGTAATAAATTATGGTACATTGTCATCATAATTAAATAGTACCCCATAAGTAAAATAATTAATAAGGTCAAACAAGATTTCATATTTCATTAAATAACAAATTTATTCTCTTATAAGGTTTCCTTAAAAAAATATTAATCAAAGATAATTATTAGTGCATTAAATTTGACAAATTCCTTATATATTTGTTAATCTACCTTAGCATCTCAACATTTCATTCTTTTTCATACTGAAACATCTATTTTTTCCTCTCCTTCTTCTTTCATTGCCATCTTTTTTCTAACATGTAAATTTTCTAAAATCTACCTTTATCATAAACTTTCCCGAAACTATTGTAGAATTATCATGTCGTATCAACCTTCATCATACAATCAAATATAGATTTTGGATGAATTTTTCATAAGGTTCCGATTCATTTAAAGGAGGTAGTATTCGATCTACCTTGTTCATAGATACATTTGCATCTTTATGCGGCAAAGCAATGAACAACTCGCATTGTAATTAGTACTTAAGTTAGCCAATGTGTGTTAGTGTTAATTATTTACCAACAATAAGAAGTAAACTTGGATTAAATCATATATCGAGTAGTTTTTCCCAAGACCAGCCTTGCACTTCGCTACATTTAGAGTCCCAGGGAATACAAAAAGAGGATGAAAGAGATACTATGTGTAGGCTCTTTTGGCAATTCTAACTCATCTATTTTAGAAGCAGGTCAGTGGGGGTTTTAATACAAAAGCTCATATGCAGCTGGTACGTCGTGCACTGGGTGACCTTTTTGGTTCCTGTCCATTATTCTTCGCGCAAGGGAGACTTGCTTGCCAACAACAAAGATGAATGCCTTGCCCGTTCCTCCAGCGCCCCTTGCAGTTCTTCCAACACGCCGCACGTATTCACTTGGATCACGAGGGAAGTCAAAGAGTATAACATGATCCACACCAGGAAAGTCGATTCCACGTGATGCTCTGTCATATATTTTCGTACACATCAAGTTGATATTAGAACTTTATGACTAGTTTTGGAACACAAATTAATCAGACCATTCATATTTGCCAACAAAGTTCAGTAGTTGGAAATCATGCTTGCAACAAAGATTACTACCTATCAGTGCAGACCAAAAACTGTGCCACTTTCTCTGAACGAGAATTGGTGAACTCCTTCATATTTGCAAGCCGTGATTCTTGAGCAAGAGCAGAATGAAATGGCAGAACTTGAACACGAGTTCCACTTCTATCAAAGCGTGTTAATACATTCTCAACTTTTCTGCATGTCTCAATCTGCAAAATAGAAATAAAGCCAACTTCATTTAAGATTTTTCAAATGACAGAACTCAATGTCTTCTTTCTCCTAAAAAGGAAAAAAGTCAGAATGCTTGTAATAGCACACAGGGACAACTGGTGTAAACCACAAAGGTAAATACTCCACCTTACCTTGTTACAGAAAACTATTGTTTTGGGAACAGGACTTTCCTCCACAAGCTGCAGAAGAGCAGATTTCTTATTTGAGAATGCCATCTCTGGAGATTTTTCACTCCGATCATCTCCACTACAATCTACAAGAACCTGGACATGAATCATGATGATTAAAATCCATAACTTTGGAGTAAATATAAAGCTCCTAAATTCTAACATAATTTGGAGAAGTGAGGGAAAAAAATAAAATCAAAAGTCATATCCTAATGCAGCTATAATAAGTTAATAACAAAGACATGGACCTTTCTCTCCTTTTCTCTATTACATTAGAGTAAAAATGATATAATATATGAGTATGATTTAGGAGAATTTACAATTGTCAAATCAAATATGAGTAGGATGCGTAAGTTGCTAACAATACTGCTATAGGAATTTGCTAAACGATGCATTTAGCACATTCCAATAGTAAAATAAATTTTGGTGTATAATACTGAATGATAAATGGTTAATCTCAGTGGACTTTACTAACTAATATAAAAGTATTACTATTACACACCACCTGGTTACTAAAATACACATAAATAAGAACCTTAATATTGAGGGCTAATATTGACCTCCTAATTAACAAGACCACAGTCTAAAACCCACAAGCCAAGTAAACCAACCTCTTCAAGGCCAGGGCTTATCCGGTGCATTCCCGGTGCCATGACCACTTGACAATCAGGAAAATCTTCAACTAATTTGTTGTAAATGCCAAGTGGTAAAGTTGCAGTCACAAAAAGATATTGGGTGGTAACAGGTGAGGAATTGATCAAACTTTGCAGTGCTGCTTCAAAATCCTCATCATTAAAGAGTATATCAACCTCATCCAGCACAGCACTGCAACAATAGCTTCTAATTATGTGCCATGTAGGTACATCAACATACACAAGCACAAATACATGCACACACCCCTCACCCCGACTCACCCACAAACATAGAGATAGACTAGTCAACAGCATCACCAAGAACTTGCCAGGTCTATGTTGATATATTATACACTAAAAATATATACTTGCATCTAGATTAATTTTGGCAGACTAAGTGACTTCACTTGCCAGAGTGGAAGAAACATAACGAGGACAGTTTAAGCAAGAGTTTTTCTTCTTCTTCTTCTTTTTTCATTTTTTTGTTTGGCTGGAAAAGATGAGTACACTTTTATAACTAGAAAAACAAACTATCTAAGGAATATAGACAGCAAAATCAAGGCCCATAGTTTTCAAACCCCGTCCAGAGATTTTAGACACATGTTATCACTCCTTGACAACACAAACTATAAGAACAGATTCCAGAAAATCCTTAGTTATTCATGTCTCATGCTGTATCTAGAATATATGGTTTTGGTAGACTTGTAGTCAAAGCTGCTATCAACAATAGTGACATATATAAACTCTCAGAAAAAAACAACAGAACAGTCGAATAGAGAAGATATACACCACCACCAAAATTGAAATTATAAATGAGACTTTAAATTAATCAAACCCCAAGACATAATTATGAAAGAAGTTTATGCAAAGTTAAAGGGAACTGGCTAACCATCTTAAATTTGACAATTGCAAGAAGCCCTCCTTAATAAGATATATAAATCGACCAGGTGTTGCTATTAGAACATCAACACCTTCTTGTAAACTTTCCAGCTGAGTTCTCTGTCGATGACCGCCTGTTACAACCATAGACCTGACAGGAACTCCAAATTTTGAAATTGAGCGGCAATTACCCAAAACCTACAAAAGTTACACTTCTTTATTAAGTAACAACTGCAAGACTAGCCAGACAGATGCAATACGACTAAATATCCATGATCCTTTTCTGTTTATATGCAAACTGCTTGACAAAACTTATACTAAGAAACAGCTTCTGTCAAACAACAACCAAATTTGTGACTGGTAATTGCCTTCTTGCATCTTGGTTCTCTAATACTTTTCCATAAACAACTAAGCAAGGCTAAAACTTTATTATACAAGCAGAGGACCCATGATATAATGAAAGGTCATGAATAGAGTGATTTTAATTCTTATTTATGGTTCGCCATAGAGGTATATTAGATTGTTGTTGTACTTGTTTCATCTGTTCCTTTTTGCTGGTTTGCGCTTCTGCTGTACTGTTCTGCTGCTTTTGCAGTTGTTTGCTATAAATTTCTCGTTTACAAATACATACATACATATAGGAAAATAGTACACATTCTTTTGCACAAAGAACAAGGTTAAACAGGTAGCAGCTGGCTATAAAAAAAATAAGCCTAGAAAGTTGTTGAATCAACCTGAGAAGAGGTGAAAACTGACAACAAAAACTAAGAGCATGTGGATCAGGAAAGCTACATAGAAATGTAACTGTTAACACAAACAACAGAAACTAACCTGAGAAGCCAACTCAGCAGTCGGTACTAATACAACTAATCGAGGACTCTGCAATGAGGACTTGCTCACTCCTTGAAGTTCTTCTTCCCTTAAACGCTGAATTACAGGAACAAGATAAGCTAATGTCTTTCCGGATCCACTTTGGTCAGCTATAATAGAGCTTTTTCCAGCAACAACTGGAGCAAATGCCATGGCCTGCAGTTATCCAAGATGTGAGGCACAAGTATAAATTGTTAATTATGAGTATGTTTGAGTTTACCTATTGGAAACTGTTTCAAGTACACCCTTCCTTGTACAGGTTGACTAAGCATGCACTACATATATCAGTACATTAGCTAGATATTGCATTTTCTCAGATTTTTATAATGTGTTATCATTATTAGGAACCGAACCTATCAAACTGTGACCTCATTTTATGTGCATAAAATTCCTTCAGTCCAATCTAAAGCAAGAGTATTTAAGTACGTCTCCTTGACTACAGTATGTATAAGAATTGGAGATGACTGACAAGTGGAGATAAAGGATACTTTTTGAAGTGCATACATTTCAAAGCACACACCAAATCAGATGCTTTGCATATGACTTTTTATGTACCTGAATATGTGATGGGCGCTGGAAAAGCTGCTTCCTTAGACATTCAATCATGTACTCGCTGCATCCGACATCCTTAAAGGATTTTCGACTGAAAAAGCCACTGTCGTTGGACACTCTCCTTCGTTGTTCTAGGTCTGGATACTCCGATGAGTCACGTACAGACCCTCCATTACCCCATCCTTTTCTTGAAACTGAAGCCTTTCGTCTGTCTACCATGGTGTTAGGCTTTTGACGCATATATGGTTTATGCCGACTCTCAGTGAGTGGCTCAAAAAAATCTTTCGTAGTTACTCTAGAATGGTCCATGTAATCTGTTGGTTCCTTCTTCCGCAATGCGTCCCTAAATTCATGGGAATTGGAAGGGTTTGAAACTCTCCCTCCACGACTGATGGCATTTGCTTTCTTCTTTGTCCCCATACCTTCAAGTGTAGTGATAAATGGTGATGTATCTTGTACATCTAGTTCATCGTCAATCTCATCCATGTTTTGCTTCACCCGAGAAGTTTTCTCGACTACAGCTTTCACTCTTTGTACTTTCAATCTCCCAAAACTTCCAGCAACTCTCCTAGTACGTGCTGGTTGACGCTCATTATCTGTAAATGGTAACACATGCACGCTCAATGAATCAAGGGCCTAAAAATTACAACAGGATAAACATATATGCACTCAGGACTAAACAAATTATGTATGTATGCTCAACCAATACTTGCTTATTAGGACAATGTGCCTCAAGTTCATAGCTTTCATGTAAAATGGAAGATACTTGGATTACTTGGGGATAAGACCAAGACCAAGAACCAACCTAGTATGTGAGATTTCAAAGACGATATTTCATTCACTAGTGTGACAGCAAAAGTCTCAAATTTCATAAATTTAAGTCTTAAAAGCCTAAATACAAGTAAGTTGAGCTGAAGGCCTGAAGCTGAATAAGCAGAAACCAGAAGCTAAAACCCAGAATTGAAATGGGAAAATTGAAAACAAATAGATAGAAGAGGACCTCCATGAGTGGTATTGGTTTTCGGAGAGTCATGGACGACGGAAGAGTCATTGTTGGTTGCTCCCAAGACAATGAAATCGTCGATACGGTCATAAGCTGCAGCTGGGTTTTCAATGGGTTTTTGACCTAAATTGCAGCTTACTCCCCATTTTCTAATCTGATGAAGGTGGACGGTACACTTGCAGTGGTGCTGTGCCACCATCCATTCTGGGTCAATGCGTTTCGGCCATAGGTGGTTTACTACCGGAGCAGGAGCTTTGCCCAGCATTTCAGGTTCTGGATATGTTGTGGGCAATTGGGTATATATGGATAATCAGTATTCTGTATTATTCGTTGAGCTTCAAAACTCAGAAGTGATTGTCTGCACCAAGCACAAGTAGAGTGAAGAAGAAGAGCTTGAGTCGTTGATGGTGGAGGAGAGCAACGGTTATCTATCTATTCCCTTATCATTTATCGACGGTCTCCTACACCGGGTCGGTCTTCGGGCCATGGGCTTTGAACGAATATGTTTTGCTACCTTACTTGACCCGGCCCAAAGTTCCTCCACCAAATAGTATTTGACGGAAAAATTGACAGAAGTGACGTTAATGCAGGTGCCAAAATTGATGTGTTTTTCGGTGTGGTACCTTATTGATCGAATTGAAAGTGGAGGTGCCAAATTTGTTGGATCGAATGACCTATTTTGGCCAAATAATTAAACCGCTATGAAGTTAATTTGCTTATTTAAAAATTTACTTAAATGACACTTCTTTCGAAACTATGAGAGTCACTTGTTATTGATCTACTTGAAAATTTACTAACAAATTACTCATGCATGCTTTTCAAAATTTACCAATGAATTAGCATAATTTTGGCTCATCACAAGGATTAGCATCAAATTTATGGTGAAGCCAACTCAAAAGTCACTCGGATTATCATCACGCATTAACCACACCTCTCTAGCAAGAGGGCAATTCAGATCGGTAAAGATGGTCCTAAGACTCGATATTTGGCAAAATGGACAAGTGAGAGATCCAAAGAGAGTTTAATCATTGGAGACTTGGAGTTATAGGTTGGTAGTTTGATTTTCTACTCTCTGTTTTTTTTTTTCCTTTTTCAATCTAATCTAACTTCATGCAAAATGAAAGTTCTATGGTATGTTAATATACCAATACACCAAGTAGACTAGTTCGATACATATTAGGTAGAGACTGTCTCCATACATTAGTAGACTAGTTTCACTTGATCTTGAACAAATTAATATATATATATATATACGTATGTATCGAACTAATATACTCGATGTATTGATACATTAATGTACTGTAGATGAACCTCATGCAAAAACCCATGTAGCATTGAGATTCTTTAGTTATTGGTTCACAAAATCTAATAATATTAGGTTACTTGGTAATCAAGAAAACTCATAATCTAAGACGAAATCGTGTTCAATTGTTTCTCCTTCTAGTAACAAATTTATACCTCTTGTTTATTTAGGATTAATGAGATTCAAGTACCCCCATACCTTAAAGTGTGTGAATATATATATTCCATTCTCTCTAAGCTATCGATTCTTGAATACGTACTTAGGTATCATCATCACGTTCATTATATCGTTAACAGCAGAAAACCGACGTCTTCCCAACCCGAGATCGAAGTTGGTTGGTCAATTTAATCGCCATGGCTATCCTTAACTCTGACCAAGATGGTAAGATATATACTCTATCTGTGGTGCTTGGAATAACCCTAGCTGGCTATGTACCTGAAGCAAATTCTATATATAGTTAAGACCATATATACATACATAGACTGCAACTGCATCTAATTAATACTATGACTTCTTAATTAATTGTACTTTGCTGCCATTATCTGATCGCAGGGGTTTTCAAATCACTTTCCGATTCACTGCCAACTCATTGCAGTCTGAATATAGAGTTGTTTTCATTGCTAACTGAATATTTTTCATCGGATGGATATGAATCAAACGAGTTCGAAGCCGGAGGATACAAATGGTAATATTATATTTGGCTAAATCCCATCTGTTCTATCTCCATCTTGTGGATGTCAATATGTCATGAATTAAGTTGCATTAAGCCATTAAGTAGTCTAAACCCTACATGTTGTTGACGATATTATTATTATTATTATTATTTATGCTTTTTTTCTTCTTTTTTTGGCTAAATGCCTAAATATGTTTATGCTTAATTTCACACAGGAAGCTGGTGTTGTACCCAAATGGAAACAAGAAGAAGAATGTGGAAGACCACATCTCTGTCTACTTGCGAATAGCCGGAGCAAATTCACTTCAGACTGGTTGGGGAGTATCTGTTGATTTCAGATTGTTTTTGCTTGATCAGAATAAGGGAATGTACTTGGTAATTGAAGGTACTATTTATATATATATATATATATATATATATACATATGTACATGCGCATCAGCGCACGCATACATTTTTTGGTTTGGTTTGGTTTGGTTTGGTTTCCATATGAACTGCATATATTGCTCGATCGTCTTCTGATCTTTAATCTCTTCTTTTTGGTGTTGTGTGCATTGCTCAGATGCTTTTACAAAGCAGAAGTGCTTTCATGGGGCGATGCTCGATGTAGGTTTTGATAAGCTAATCCCTCTTAAAGAATTTACCGATGCTTCCAATGGATATCTCATTGAAGACAAGTGTGTCTTTGGAGCTGAGGTCTTTGTTTGGAAAGAAAGAAGAACAGCCCAAGCAGAGTGTTTATCAAGGATAAAGTGGCCTTCTACCTACAAGCATGTTTGGAAGCTTGAAATTTTTTCAAAGTTAAACGCTGAAAGTTACAGATCAGAACCATTCAGTGTTGCAGGCCAAAAATGGTATCTCTGATCCCTGCTATCATTTTTTTGTTTGCACAAAAAATTGAGTGATAGGAGAGGAACAACCTAAAGAAAAAAACAAAATAGCAAAGAGTCCAATACATTAACCAAAACATCCCGAAGCAACAACCATATAGATCGAAAACACAAGCTAGCTAATGATGTTCATCGATCTTAGCAACAAGTTTTTGTTTCTAAAGTACGTAAGAGCTAGATTGCTTATTGTTCGTTCATTGCAGGACTATACGTCTCTATCCCATGGGTGATGGCCACAGCAGCTCCCGAAAAGATGTTTATCTTTCTCTTTACTTGGAATTGGCATCAACTTCTCCTGTCACCAAAGTATTTACAGAGTTTTCCATACGCATCGTAGATCGAAAGGATGCCAGTCATCAATGCCGGACAAGTAATTAAGGATTGGTCTCTTAATTTATTACCGTTGAATACACATATACTCTTTTGTTTAACAAAGAATCGTTTTTCCTATTTGCAGGTAACCACTGTTTCACTTCCGGTCAGGGGTTCGGTTGGACTGACTTCATAAAACGGGATGATTTCAAACGTTTTTTAAAGAGTGACACTTGCTTAGTGGAGGCAGATGTCACTGTTCGTGGAATTGCTAAATAACCATGCCAACTCCACAAAGAAGGGAAACATACTCTAGAGGCAAAGGACATTGTCCCGTGCAATCCAACTTTAAAAACTCTCCAAACTATATGATCGTTTTCAATTTCATATCCAAGTATATATCAAATTCTGTATACTTCAAATGAAATGTTGATAGTGCTTTTGTTCTCAAAAAAACAGTTGGTGTTGTTGGTTTCGTCTTTCCAATGACAATGGAGTTGTTTGTGGCTTATTTTGCTGTAACCACATGTCCACATGGCTTGGTGATCCACATAACTGATCGATCCCTCATACACACTATGATGTAAACGAACATGCAACTCTCAATGGAAAAACAGGGTACTCTTTTCTTTCGCCCAACCGAGTTTTCTTAGGACAAGTTTATTTCTGATCAAATACAAGAAATTTGCTTCATAAAGGACTCACACTTGCTATACAATCATCCCAACTTGGGATTCAATTCATCACATTGAATTTTCTGTAGAGAAACCATATTTCTCCTTTTATTCTATTCCAATTTGATCAAATCTTGATTCATACACAACGCTACATAGGCCAGTTGCAAGGCTGCAGCCATAAATGTTCTCGGTGATCAACCATCGAAACATTAAAATTCACCCTACTAATTGAACAAACACAAGTTAGCTACACGCCCACGTTAACCAAATGAGTTTATACAAACGGCATAATAGCAACAGCAGTGATGAGGATCCATATCACATCTGTAACTTTATTCATCCTCAGCTAGGGTTAACTGCTAGGCGAACCTTAGAAGTCAAGACCCCATCATCGACCAAATCTTTCTATCCTTCGCCGCCTTAATTCTTCCAAAGGAAGGTCGCCTGAATAATGTGGCAAAGGACGTGACGTCATGGTGTTAACATTGTCATTGTCGTTCCTATTCGTCCCACACATTTCACATACATCCAACCAACCAGAGTTTTCATATGTACAAGCATTGCATCTCCAATCTGATGCAGCTATTCCTCTACGACTCCCACCAACTGGTCCTCTGCCAGATACTTGCCTCCGTCTGAATGGAAACAAGTTTCTTAAAAGCCTTGCAGGTAATTTTAGTACATCAGTAACACCCCTGATGACTACAGTCAGTGGGTCTGAACCTGAATATGCACCCCTCAACCGGAGATATAGAAACCCAGCAAGTATTCCACCCAAATGACCAATGAAAGAGACACCGGGCACCAACATTTGGATAAGAACCAATTCCGCCCAAGCAGCATAACGCGATGGCATTGGAATTCCATGAACATAGCTGTAGTTTCCAGACTGCGAATTGAGAACAACTTTCATTGCAAATATCACCCCAGAAAACCCAACAGCATATTCGGAGTAGTAAGTCCTCTCATAGTCAAACAACACGAGTAGAGCTTTCGAAAGCAGCAGGGTGATTCCTTGGGACATACCAAGTAGCACAGCAACCATGGATGCAAATTCAGTACTATCCATTGAAGATTCCAACTTGATCCCCTTCCATAAGAGTGACAGCATGTTATAAACCAGGTGAGACTCCCCCACATGGTAAAACGGGGACAAGAGAAACCGCTTCAAGTCCCTATTCTGTTGAACAATTTGCAAACAATAGCTTACCACACAGTTTAAGATGACGAATTCATTTCCAAATCCCAATTAGCAAACGGCTATCACAAAATCTACTCCAAATTTGTAGCAAAGATTACTAATTTAAGTTCCATTTCTTAAACATAAATGCTGAAAACAAGAAAAGGACTACAATTACGCAATTACGAGAATTGGGAATTTTGATTGTATGGAATCGAAATGGTAATGAATTGTGAAGTACCTTGAGGATGAGGTGAGGGTTGAACCAGACGTCATGAATGGAAGGGAGAATGGGTTCGAGGAAAGCGGGGCGTAAGTAGACGAGAGAATTGGCGGCGAGGAGTGCGGCGGTGACCGGCGGCTTCCTCTCGAGCCTGTAATACTCGCTCGCCGCGTGAAGTGCTAGCAGCGGCAACATTCCGTTCGATCGGGCTCCTCTTCTCTCCATCTTCGTTAGGGTTAGGGTTTCGTCTCGGCGATTTGATCTTCAACCTCTTCTCTCGATTACCTACTTGTCACGACAAGCACATTCCAGAGTCGAGAGTCGAGAGTCGAGAGTCGAGAGTCCAGACGCTTCGCGGTTTTCCTTTGTTCTTCTCTCTAATTTTTTAGACTGTCAGCTGCTTTATAGTTTTATACAAGGCTGACCCGGCCCATTGTCTTATGCCACAAGGCCCGATCTGCTAATTTTTTTTATGATGATGGAGGATGATGAGCCCAAGTCGAGCCCATTGTGTTGATGGAGGATGATGAGCCCAAGGAATGGGAAGCACAAGTGGAGCCTTGTGTGCTCATCACTTTTGTTTCTTTGCCCCAAGGAGGAAATGATTTGCAACGCATTTGATTCGATCAGTTATTTTGAACTCTTGTTTTGAGTTGGATATGTTGGTGGAGGTTCTGGTTTGGTGTGTGATGATGATCAAATATGTGTGGGACTTCCGAACTTGTGCTAATGTTCTTGATCTGGAATTATAGCTTCTTATTCCTTTTCAGTGTGAAAATATTGATTGGGGTTGAACTTTCGTGACATTGACCTTTGTTGTCGGAATTTAGCAATTTGGGGAAGATGTGAGACTATAGTAATCATTTAATTCACTATTGTTAACTAAAAATGCTCAACTATTGTTATTAAAATCAGGTTGTTGATTTTGGGCATTCAAGACATTATAAGATCACATCACGTTGGTCTGATATCATGGGAATTCTTGGCTATCTTGATCCTATATTCGAAATTTTAGAAACTACAAACTCAGTTACACATGTTGAACTTATTATTGTCATTAATTTTGTAATTTATTGCGTGACAATAAACGTATTAGTGTCACTCCATAAACCAATTGTCAAACAATAAACTTGTTATTGTCAGATAATAAATTGGTTTACTGAGTGAGAGTATACTGACACAACGATAATTTTGGGGTGAGATATGAGTGAAATGTGAATTTGCGTATCGTCGTCAAAGTGTAGTAGATGGTATATTTGAGACCGGGGGATGTCGTACCCAAAGGATTGGAAGGCCCAAGATCCCTATTCGGTAAACAATTAAACCGAAATGCTTGACACTAAAATGGTGAGATAAGAGATGGATTATGTACTTGTGAAATAGATTATGTGCAACATGATGTAGTGTTCATAGATTGTGTTCATGAATATGTAACTTGTAACCAAAACAGTAAGTAAAATAGGCAAATGTGACTAACTAAAACAAGTATATAAGCTTACAAACTCAATACAATTGGAGTGTCTTTGTGATCAAATGGATGAGATAGTTGGGGTTTCGGGTTTAACCTAACCCACTCCGATGTATGATAAACCACTTTGTTATGAACACAAGATTGATTAACAAACCAAAATCCTGAAACCATAGCACTAGAAAGAGTACATAAGATTTAGTTTCCAATTTATCCCTCATGTCTAATAGATTCATGAGGAGTTCTCAATCAATTTGCTTAAGCTTGCATAAGTCCTTAAGTTCATAAAAAGAGGCATAGAGTCATAAACTATGATTTCAAACAAGCTAGGCCTAAGCTTAACCCATCACATGCATAGGGTCTCTTCCGTACTCTCGTGCCAAATTCTGCTCTCGCATCAACTTGAACTCCTACTCCATTAATTTAAGTCTTGTCAAGGTACCCAAATTAACCAAATAAGGCAAAGTACTTCAAAGACTAAGAATTCAAACAAGTCAAGCATTCACTCAAACTCATCATGTTCAATGTCAAGAGTCTAGAATTTAAAGAGGTTATCAAGCTCTACAAATTCAACCAACATAAGTCTAACACATGCTTTTCAATTGATAAGGTATCCAAACATGCATTCAACATTATTAAGCTAGACAATGAACATATTCATAGCACAATCCAACATGAATAAACATCAAAGTTTTATAAATCCATCATCAATGAACTAGGGCATGCAACCCTAGTCCCCAACCATAAGAATTTATGCACACATGCTTGTATAATACATCAATAGTTTCAAGAATTAATTGAACAAAGCAAAGTAAAGATAGGTTGAGAGATGCTTATGAAGACACCCAGTAGGTCCTTGTTGTTCCAAGAGTTGGTTTGCTGCTCCATGTATCCTCTTCTTCTCCTCACTCCTCCTTGCTCAAAACCTCCAGGATTCTAGATGGTCCTTGCTGTTATTGACGATTTCCAGATCATGTAAGTGCACAAACGATAGTGAAAGTTGGTCCCTAAGGTAAATGAGGGTCTTAGGAACAACTTTCGTGAAGGATGAAAGTCCAAAAAATGGATGGAAGTATGAGAAAATGCATGATTACAGTAGGTGGACGGGACTGTCCGTCCGGACGTCTTAGTGTGACGTCCGGACGGATTGGACGGCTGCTCTAGATTAGTTTTGGTGTTTGGCTTGGGGCTTTGTGTGTTCTGATGTGTGGCTTCTTCCTCCCTTCTTATGCACGAATTTGGGAACTGAATTAGGGTAGTGGACAGGTCTGGTTACCACTTACACATGCCAACTAAGAGCTCACAACTAGTATGATTTACCAGCTAATGGATTCTTCTGCATGCATATCCCTATTGTAGCACTTCGCGTTCTTATTATGATTGTTGAAGTTGTTATAACTTACGTTTAAAGAACTAATAAGCGAACCTTAATGTAAATTAATGCGAGAACTTCCATCAACAAGTTTCAATTCTGGAACAATTTTCTTCATTTAATTACTACGTACCCTAAATGCTTTGTCTTGATATGTAACTTTGAGAATACTTGTGCAAAGGATTTGTAATTGCACCTATTTTATTTAAACATATATATATACGATCCTTAACTCAACCACGCTATTGATTAATTAGCAAGTAAACCAAACCAGATCCAAACAGTCAAACAGAAGCTCGCACATTGTAGAACGATCCATCGTAATTGATTGTGGTGCTCCATTATAAACAACATTAGTCAGATTATCCCTACTGCATAATGCTTAGCACATCTGCATCGGTACATACGTAAGAAATTGAATAGGCTGATTTTGTGCAACATAGGCACCCTTAGAAACTAGCCTCATTAGAAAGATCGAAACCTCAGACATGGTGAATTTCAATGCTTGTTGCGGTCGAACAGAAAGATGACTGAGGAGTCCATAACACCTCTACTGCCTGTAAGAGGAAGAAAATTAAGAAAATATAAATACATAAATCTGGGATAGAAGTTCCCCATAATTCTGTGTCTCTAGCTCCCTTGTTTTGTGGTTTGAATGTATGGCAAATTCTGCAAGTGTGTGTTAAAAAAAAAGAAGAGATTTACTAGAAAATTTTAATCTCACAGTCATGTGGTTGGAGGAACCAATGGATCTGAGCCGTTGCAAGACATTCTTCAAGTCATATTTGTCATAGATGGTAGGCAACTCAAGCCCCCCTTTAGCACCCACAAATAATGTAACCTGATAATTGATCGAAATGCAATCAATTTTTTTTTGGGCAATAAACATGTACATTTTCTATTCCATAATCCATACATAGAATAGCTAGCTAAAATGATCCTTGTTGGACTAGCTAGTAAACTCAATCATCAAATGTAAGAGTACGATTCTAAGTTAACCCGCCCTTACCATTATATCATCATTGTGCCAATCATTAGCTGATCCTTGGCTTGTTGAGCTTTGCATTTTCATGCCGTTCACATTAACAAAAGTCTCTTTGTTATTAACCCTTTCGTCGATAGAAAGTTGATCAACATAAGTATTTGCAGCTCCTCTGTCGAACTTTGAAACCACCTACAATGAATTAAGCATGCATAAATGTGAGCGATAAAGCATATTAATATCTATGTGATCTAGTAATATATATTTGGTCCAATTAATATCTGAATTCACATTATATTCATATTTAAGTGCCCTACGTACGATATTGAATAGTAACGGTATTGTACTTACAGATACGGAACTTGAAGTATAATATTCATGATGCCGAAGCAAAGCTACAATCGCCTCTGCAACAAAATGGGTACGTACATTGTAGAAATTGAATTCATCAGAATACTTAAAAAAGGAAAAATATATCCATTTAAAAAATTGATATTGAGGTCTTGAGGAGTGTGTTTTTCATCATATTTGGAAACTCAAAACAAAGTTTAATTACCGGTCAAAACATAGCTCAAACCCTAGGTAGAAGTATCTGCTGTTTCAGCAATTCGATTGAGATCCATTTGGATATCTCGCCCCTTGCCCGAGAAACCAACCTTAGATATCATCAATTCAATCATCAGTCTCGATCAAATATATAAATAACATAAATAGAGGATTAATATTAATATTGTCGAAGAGATTAGATATACCTGAAGCTTGACAACACTTGTTTCTCCACAAGACCATGATTGCTGAGCCATAAGAGCTGCCAACATCACGATGAAGGCCTTAAACCATAAAGGCAAATAACTACAGCATACGTACATTGACAACATAAGAGGGAAGGAGATGGATACATATAACACAAACCAAGGCGAGTCGCTAGGGTTAGGCGACTGAGCATCGTACGGATACTCCGATGACCACTTTCCACCGACCCGCCCAAGCTAGTGGTTTTCCAATACCAAGGTGATCTTTAATAGCATGTGGCCGCTTACACAGAGAGGCGTGCCTGCCTGAGATTTTTGAGTAGTTGGTGGTGGTGTTAGTCAAGTCCGCAGCGGAGAAGAAGCATTTAACTCTTGCGCTGTTGAATTTAGGAGCATGGCGACTGTTACAAGTTGCGCTCAGTTTTGCTGCGCTGAATTTTTGGTGATTATTGCGCAAGAGAATTGGGTTGGCGACGAGTGATGCAACTGTTGCCATTGAAAACTGAATCGAGTAATTTGGAATTCCACAACGTGAAAGTACTGCAGTTAGGGTTTTGGTCCGGCCCCTTAACATCGTTGATATATAGATATGAGAAAATCCTATTTTAATAGGAACTTTAATTTCATCGCGGTTAATGATTACACTAAAAAAAAAATGCATCGCCGTATATATCTATCTATATCTATACTATTATAATGAGAAGAGGGCTTGCTAACCATAACTGATTTTTTTTACGGATATAACCCTCAAATATTAAAAAACTTTGAAACATAATTAATTAATAGGGACAATAATGTAAATTAATAAAATAGAAAATAAAAATAAAAATAAAATAATAACTACCTACTACCCATATCTAGAAATAACTACCTACTTTTTTTTTATTTAGAAAAACAATTAACTATTCACTAATTCAAAAAAAAAAACAATTTGCACATGCAGAGCATGTGTACAAGAGGCTAGTTATATTTAAGAGAATATGTGTTGTCAACCATATACCTTTGTTGTATTAAAAAACATTAGATATCTACTTATTAATTCTAAAAAAAAAATATCTACTTATTCAAAAAAGACAATAAAGTCAATTTATAAATAAAAAATTTTTAACAATTCAAAATATTTCTCTAGTCACACTATCACACTCTCACGTTTTTCTCCATCTCTACTATCATATTTTTTATAACTTGACACATAGTGTGTGGGCTCCATATAGTATATATATATACTATTATAATATGAAAATGGCTTGCTAACCATAACTGATTTTTTTTACGGATATAACCCTCAAATATTAAAAAACTTTGAAACATAATTAATTAATAGAGATAATAATGTAAATTAATAAAATAGAAAATAAAATAATAACTACCCACTACCCATATCTAGCTAGAAATAAGTACCCACTAATCATACCAGGCAATTAATATATATATATATATATATACAGTCCCCTTCACATGTGCACGTCTGCACGTAAAATAAAATGCGAACATCCTCATTGGGAGTGCAAACTAATGATCAAAACCGTCTATATTTTAGGTCATCCTTCAAGGATCATTTTGATTAAAAAAATTCAAATTGGAAATTATTTAGCCATTTGATTACCACATTCATCGTTTCAACCTTATATGATGGACTGTATTTGATTGTAAACTATACAATGAACAGATAACCAAACAATCTCCAATTCGGCTGATTTTTTGCAATGATAATTCTTGAAAATAAATCTAAACGAAGAACGGTTCCGATGATTGAGTTATGTTGTAAATTAGTTGGTATGAGGATGTTCGCATTTTACTTTACGTGCGGACGTGCGCATGTGAAGGGGACTGTATATATATATATATATGTTGTAATGAAAATATATATAACAGAAATTGCCTTGAATCACGTGTGATATTGATACAATATGATCCTAATTTAGTCCATGCCAACAAGATATATATGTAATTGGGAAAATTTTAATATACATCACTGCAAATCATACAACTTTTTAAAAAAAAATGCAATTGCATTTTTAAATTATAATTGGCGTTTAAAAATGTGAAACTAGGCATTTCTTATTTTTAATACAAACTGATTATTAATACACACACAAACATATATATATATATATATATATATATATATATATATATATATTACTCCTTAACTCAACCACGCCACTGATTAATTAGCAAGTAAAGAAACCAGATCCAAACAGAAGCTCGGATATTGTACAACAAAAGCGCGATCATAATTAATTGTTGATAAACAACATTAGTCAGATTATCCCTACAGCACCATAATGCTTAATTAGCACACCTACATCGATACATGTATAAGAAATTGAATAGACACATTCTAGCTAGCTATGATCTCAAAACTAAATGATTTTGTGCAACATAATTAAACACCCTTAGAAACGAGCCCTTCATCAGAAAAGAAACTTCAGAGGTGAGGAATTTTCAACTACTTCTTGTCGCAAGAACACGAAGATAACTGAGGAGTCCATAACACCTCTACTGCCTGTAAGAGGAAGAAAAGAAAATATAAATACATGAATCTATGTCTCCTTCGTTTTGTGGTTTAAATATGTGTGTGTGTATATATATATATGTGTGTGTGTGTGAAAAACAGGAGAAATTGACAATAATTTTTTTTTTCTTACAGTTATGTAGTTGGAGGAACCAATGAGTCTGAGTTGTTGCAACACATTCTTCAAGTCATTTTTGTCGTAGATGGTAGGCAACTCAAGCTCCCCTTTTGCACCCACAAATAATGTAACCTGATAATTGATCATCAAATCCATGCATATAGCTAAAACAATATATTAATCATCAAATCCAAGTGTAAGATTTAATTTAAGCTAACCCGCCCTTACCATTATATCATCATTGTGCCAGTCGTTAACTGATGCTTGGCTTGTTGAGCTTTGAATTTTCATGTCGTTCACATTAACAAGCGACTCTTTGTTATTAACCCTTTCGTTGATAGAGAGTTCATCAACATAACTATTTGCAGCTTCTCTGCCAAACTTTGAAACCACCTACAATTAATGAAGCATATATAATTTACATGTGAGCTAGAAGTTATAATCGATCATCATTAATTAATATCTAATATCCAAGTGATTCTAAGTGTAATATATATACTTCGTCCAATATATGAATCCACATTAGCTAGCCAGAGATGAAACCCATCTCCAGTTAACACTCGCTCCCAGCACAAGCTTACATGCACAGATAACCTAAATAGGCTCTCTATCATTATCATATATAGCTAGTGAATAGTAATGGTATTGAACTTACAGAGACGGAACTTGAATTGTAATATTCATGATGCCGAAGCAAAGCTACAATCGTCTCTGCAACAAAATGTGAACATTGTAGAAATTGGATCGATCAGAAAAGGAAATATTACTCTTCAGGAAATATTAATCATTATCATATATATATATATTTGAAAACTTTAAAGGCAGATCGAGTTTAATTACCATTCAAAACATAGCTCAAACCCTTGTAGGTAGAAGTATCTGCAGCTTGAGCAATTCGATTAAGATCCATTTGGATCTGTCGCCCCTTGCCCGAGAAACCAACCTTAGATTGAAATCATCAACTCAATCATCAGTACTCGATCAAATATATATATATATATATATATATAGAGGATTACTATTAATATTGTAATATATATATATATATAGAGGATTACTATTAATATTGTGGAAGATAGATCTGTATATACCTGAAGCTTGACAACACTTGTTTCTCCATAGGACCGTGAATGCTGAGCCATAAGAGCTACCAACGTAATCATGATGAAGGCCTTAAAATACATTGGCCACCAAATTTGACCGCACAAGGGTATTGCCCAAATAGGGAATAGTAACATGTATAATACTGCCAAAGTCCAAGGACTGTCGTCACGGTTCTTAGGGTCGTACGGATAAGGGGACGACCAGGTTCCACCGACCCGCCCAAGTGGTTTTCCAAAACCAAGGTGATCTTTAATAGCATTACACACAGAGCCATGCCTGCCTGATTTTTGTGAGTCGGTGGTGGTTGTGGTTAAGTACTGGTTCTTCTCAGCCGCGGACAAGAAGCATTTAACGTCGACCTTGAATTTAGGAGCACAAGAAGCATGGCGACGACGGTTAAAAGTTGTGCTCAGTTTTGCTGCGCTGAATTTTGGCTGAGGATTGCGCAGGACAATTGGGTTGGCTACGAGCGATGCCACTGTTGCCATTGAAAACTGAACGAGAGAACTCCAAGGGTGAAAGGATATATGGGCCGGTTTTTTAGGGTTAATTTGGTGCCCTTAACAGTTTTTTTTTGTTTTGTGAAAAACAGTTTTTTTTCTGAAAAGTAGTTAGTAGAATTTTTTTATTTTTTATTATTTTATTAATTATTTTGTCTTTTACCTTTTTGTCCCTATTAGTTGACTTTTATCAAAGGTTATTTAATACTTTAGGGTTATTTTAGTACAAAATTTCAGTTTTGGTTGACAAGAGGTGTTATCTTAATATATAGTATAGATATATAAGTAACCTCATACAATGTGCGAGTTGTTGTAGAATATTGAAAAGTAAAGCAAGAGAGTAAATAACACAGGAATAAGATATCTTTATTGATGAATAGGTGCCTCTTTATATAGAGGAATACAAGGTACAATCATAATTGAAAATGATTCTTATTCAATACATTCCTTATGCAATCATAACTAGATTCTCCTAGGTTGACAAGCACACACAAAACGGGTATCCTTCAACACTCCCCCTTGTGCGGTCAACACTAGGTGGTGCTCCTCGCGTTGCCTCGTTAAAAACCTTGTCAAGTAACAAAAACCCAGTGGGACAAAAATAACCTTGGTCGAAGGGAAAAAGAGTGCAACACACCACTTCACATTTGGCATATCAAGACAACAGACTCCCCCTCAAGTCTGCGTCTCCCCCTGATTCTGCAATCATGGGAGGTCAGATAATTTACGCAAACCAATGCTTTTGACATGCTTCTCAAATGTGGATTTAGGCAATGACTTAGTAAATAAGTCTGCTACATTGTCCTCAGAACGGACTTGATTCACTTGAATCTTGAGAAATTCTTGTTGTTGCTGATTATAGAAAAACTTTGGTGCTATATGCTTGGTATTGTCGCCCTTGATGAAACCTTGCTTCATTTGCTCAATGCAAGCAGCATTATCCTCATAGATACATGTAGGTTCATCTGTGGTAGACCTTAAACCACACGTACTTCTTATGTGCCCAATTATGGACCTCAACCAAATACATTCACGAACAGCTTCATGAAGTGCTATAATCTCAGCATGGTTGGAAGAAGTAGCGACAAGAGTCTGCTTAGTAGACCTCCAAGAAATAGCAGTGTTACCCATGGTAAAAACATAACCAGATTGGGAACGACCTTTGTGCGGGTCAGAGAGATACCCAGCATCAGCAAAACCCACCAAAACATCACTAGGAGTTTGAGAATATGGTGTAATTGATATACTGCCGGTAATATGTCCGGACGGAAGGAAGACGTCCGGACGCTGGACACATGAATTAACGGTTCTGTCCGTCCGTCGACCGGTCGATAGCTGCCTGTCGACCGGTCGATCACTGTGTCCGACAGTATCCACGAAAGGCATGGGTTCCTCACCCATTTTTCCATACTTTCGTGTCTCTCTGTAGGGATAGAACAAGCCCATTTCAATCGTACCCTTGAGGTATCGAAAGATTGTCTTTACGCCAGTCCAATGACGTTGCGTGGGCGCAGAACTATGTCTAGCTAACAAGTTCACGGCGAATGAGATATCGGGTCTTGTGCATTGTGCTAAGTACAACAATGCGCCTATTGCACTTAGGTATGGCCCCTCAGCTTCTAAAACGTCTTCGTCATCATCCCTTGGACGAAACGGATCTTTCTTTGGATCTAAGCTGCGACCAATCATGGGAGTGCTAACAGGATAGACCTTATCCATATTAAAGCGCCTGAGCATCTTATGGGTATAAGCTGATTGATGAATCAGTATCCCACTATCACGGTGCTCAAGTTCTAAACCGAGACAAAACCGTGTTTTCCCAAGATCTTTCATCTCAAACTCGGATTTCAAACATTCAGCGGTGTCTCTTGTTTGTATTACATATATCACATGCCGCCAAGCATAATCAACACACTCCTAGCGGGCCCACGTGACGTATGGGACCCAGGCCACGACATGCGGGACCTAGCCCAACACCCGAGCTACCTCGCCATGGTAGAAGCCGACCAAGACCTCGTCGGGAGGCGTCCCTCCCATGCTCGCCAAAAGGCTTCGTGACAAGCAAATATGACTTGCATCCCACATCGGAAACTTGTAACAAGAGAGAAGCTTCATTATCTATAAAAGGAAGCTCTCTCCCTCTTAATTAAGGAGTTCCAGCTATCCCCATCTCATGGGCTTGTAGTTCTCTACACTTAGTGAATTACACCAAGTGGACGTAGCCTCTCCCCAAGGAGAGGTGAACCACTATACATCCCTTGTTATCCTTGCATGACATTCTTCGTACCTCTGATAAGGTCCCGACAAACCTTGCAGAAACATTTGGCGCCGTCTGTGGGAATTCCTACAAAAAGCTTCATGCCTTGCTAGCCCGAGTTCAAAATTGCTCATCTATGCATTACCCCAGTCACTTGGCATGCAATTGATAATCATCAACCAACCCTCACACTACTCGGGCAATTGCTCACTCATGACCTTGGTCAACCCTTGGTCAAACTCGAGCCCCCTTGGTCAACCCACTTCTCTTGGTCAAATTCATTGTCCAAGCTCAAACAACACCCTCTCGGGCACATACCTCCTCAAGCTAACCTTGTCGGGTATACCTTCTCGGGTACACCTTGTCGAGCATCACTTCAATAAGGCACCCCCCCTACTCGACTACCATTACTCGAGTGCAAAAAAAAAAAACTTTAGTCAAACTAACAACCACATGAGAGGCCCACCAATCAAGCTTCGATCACATCGAGTACCACCTTCTCGGGTACACCGTTCACTCGAGCAACACCCACCAAAAACACTACCAACTGCTCTGTACACCCGTGTACTCGCCAGCCTCCATTCGAGTAAACCCGAGTTCCCCAACTCGATCACCATCGTTCACTCGACTCCGTCGATTAGCCACCTCGACCCCACCGAGTTTCAGTCTTCCAGACCTTCTCGGCATCACCTCCACTCGAGCAGGTCACCGCTGCAAAACCCAGACTTGATCTATCAAACTGCCTGGGCACTCAGTCCTCTTCTCTGAGCCGAGCCACCAATGCTCGTCAGCAATTCAAACTCATGGGAATTTTGATCGTTCAATACTTCAATCGATCGATCAAGACTCAAACCCTCTGGGCATTCACAAAAAAAAATTCACCGATCGAGTTCCAGGCTCCCTCACCGACCGACTATCCTCACTCGAGCCACAACTCCAATCGAGTATTACCCTCACTCGATCACCACCATCACCGAGTTCGTTCACTCGATATCATCACCATCACTCGGGCATCACCTCCCTCGTCGAGCTCACCTCTCGATCGACATCTCGCTTGAATCCCGGTGCCGGTCTCATCTCGGACAAACATCCCGTGTCGGTCCCCTCGGTCAACTCGAGCCCAACTCCCCGACTCGACCGCCGCTCTCGACCCGACATCTCCGGATCGACCGTCGACCTCCCTCACCGACCTCCCTCACCGATTGACCTCTCGACCCGAGCCGGCCTCCTCGACTCGACCCTCGCCGAGCACTCGAGCTTCCTCACCGATAGACTACTCGATTCCCGATCGCGCCGGAGGTGGCCTCTTGGCCGTGTCTCCTCACCACCGGGTCGACGTCTCCTCGATGGACACGGCCATCCCGGACTCCAAGCTCGATCCCACTCGGGAGCTCCCAAACCAAACGGTGCGACTCGAGTTTGGGTCGTGTCCTATACTTTTATCCAAGGCAAGGGGCTACCAAAAAAAAAAAAAAAAAAAAGGGAGTCATTCACCTGCAAGTGGCCACATCATACCAACACGGGTACTCGGTCTTGGGCTTTGTCCACACACAAATTGCTATGGACACCTAGTCAAACTCCCAATCGACTTCCAAACTTCGTGCAACACTACAAGATGAGTTTCTTATCTCATTACAAAGCATGCCCACTGCTTTCATACTATTTATTGTCACCCGAGCATAATCATAATAGCATCTGACAATAATTAGAGTTATAGCATGCTTCTCATACGTCCCTGACTATGCCAATCTGAACACGTCTATCAATTGCTCACATTATAAATATCTATTCGAGCATGTCCAGGCCAATACATGGTTAACAAATATCTAATCGTGTGCTTAGCCTCACTTGTTAAGTCATCACCTACATGCTCGTGCGCATACTTACATATGTTTCAAGCATGACACTACACGCTTGCAATTACACATAGTACTATTTAGACAGAGCATGCATGATAAACGCATGCCACAAGCTCACATGGCTTCCGAGCATGTCAAAAACTTAACACTATTACTTTATCAGGCTAAAGTAATTAAATGATTTTTACATACATGTGTACTAATCATTTACTTTATTTTTTGGGGAGCGTCGTCACTTCTCATTGAGTATCTTACGGGTGCATCACTACGACACTTCAATCTTCAAAAATGGAGTCCCACACTTGGACATCTCCGATACAATTATGACACTTACGCCTCTTCCTATCGGCTCCCGATAAGTGCTCTAACTTACGCTCTATTACTTAGAGCTAACAACATGCTTCTATACTTTTTAAGCATGCCTACAACATGTGACACTACATGCTTAAATATGTTCATGCACCATGACATATTGCACATATTAGGCATGTCACACTTTTAGTAGCATTCCTACTACATGTTAAACACATGCTTACATGCACGCATGCTCATCACCCGTGCACACTGTTACTTATTCGGCCATATTCACAAATTGATATGGACACCCGATACCCATGTATCCCTCGGATACATCAAACTGCCAACATGCAGCTCATGCTCTACGAGCAATCATTGCTTCCGAGCAATCACGGTCTACGACCACTTACAGTCAAGCATTCCCCACGGGAATCAAACCAGCTACAATCCAGGGACATGTCACAATTTGCCGTTGATCAGGCATGACCCCCTCGGAAACAAGGGCTCCAACCAGGCTAGCTCCCTGGTGCCCGTTACGTCAACCATTTGGACGTAATGACCCCCGTACAAACAAAGTGGCCACTAAACACAGGGAGTTGGGGGACTCCCTTGGGGTCAGCTGGGCCCCAAAACGACATCTAAAATCGTTTACAAACAAACGCATGCCTAACACAAACCATGGTAGGGCACTGCACGACTACATAAACAAACACAACGACCTCTCCTTGACTGGGGGACTTATTCGTACTCGTTGTGCACAATAGGCTACGCCTAACCCAAACTTTGTCTTACGGACACCTTCGTAGCACACTTTGTCTTTATGACAATTGGAGCTCCGCGCTCACTAGTATTAATGGAACAATTGAATTCTTCAACCATTGTTCTTCGAACAATTGAATTCTTTTCACCTTCCATTAATTACTTGCATATATTTGGGCGACTTTCGGTCCCCACACATACATACATATACACATTATTTGCATACAATCATAATGCAACACACTTCATATATCCACGATATATTACTTGTACACTCTTGTACACTCGACTTGTACGTCACAATGTCATTGCCCCGTGCAATCTATTTTTGCTTCATATGTACTTCATATGCTTTTCTTTCCTTGACAGGAACTTATGCAACGTTATCGTGTCTCCTTTTGGCACCGACATGCATACTCGGCGACCCTTGACGCGGCTCTTCTTCCTTGAGGACTTGGGGGACTAGTATGGGTAGGACATTGCCCGTATGTCACTTATGCTTGACGACATCAACTTTTCAACTCCCCAACCAAGAAGACCCTCTTACTCGGTGACTTGGGGGACTTGTTTGTATTACATATATCACATGCCGCCAAGCATAATCAACACACTCCTAGCGGACCCACGTGACGTATGGGACCCAGGCCACGACATACGGGACCTAGCCCAACACCCGAGCTACCTCGCCATGGTAGAAGCCGACCAAGACCTCGTCGGGAGGCGTCCCTCCCATGCTCGCCAAAAGGCTTCGTGACAAGCAAATATGACTTGCATCCCACATCGGAAACTTGTAACAAGAGAGAAGCTTCATTATCTATAAAAGGAAGCTCTCTCCCTCTTAATTAAGGAGTTCCAGCTATCCCCATCTCATGGGCTTGTAGTTCTCTACACTTAGTGAATTACACCAAGTGGACGTAGCCTCTCCCCAAGGAGAGGTGAACCACTATACATCCCTTGTTATCCTTGCATGACATTCTTCGTACCTCTGATAAGGTCCCGACAAACCTTGCAGAAACATCTCTTAGTTCTTCAAGAGTACCAATAATGTTCATATCATCAACATAAACCGCGGCAATTGCAAATCTGGAACTTGTGGTTTTGATAAACACGCATGGGCACAATTCATTGTTCACATACCCTCTTCCAATCAAGTAGTCACTTAGACGGGTATACCACATCCGTCCGGATTGTTTTAATCCATATAGTGAGCGTTTCAACCTTATTGCAAACGCGCTCCGTGGTCGGGAGCCACTTGACTTGGGTAATGAAAATCCATCAGGAACTTTCATGTATATTTCCGTATCTAGATCCCCATAGAGATACGCAGTGACCACATCCATAGGCTGCATGTTCAGTTTTTCGGAAACTACCAAACTGATAAGGTAGCGGAACGTGATGACGTCCATTACGGGAGAGTAAGTCTCCTCGTAGTCGATTCCAGGGCGTTGAGAGAAACCTTGCGCCCCAAGTGTAAGATTTAATTTAAGCTAACCCGCCCTTACCATTATATCATCATTGTGCCAGTCGTTAACTGATGCTTGGCTTATTGAGCTTTGAATTTTCATGTCGTTCACATTAACAAGCGACTCTTTGTTATTAACCCTTTCGTTGATAGAGAGTTCATGCATCAACATAACTATATATTTGCAGCTTCTCTGCCAAACTTTGAAACCACCTACAATTAACGAAGCATATATATATTTACATGTGAGCTAGAAGTTATAATCGATCACATAATTAATTAATATCTAATATCCAAGTGATTCTAAGTGTAATATACTTCGTCCAATATATGAATCCACATTAGCTAGCCAGAGATGAAACCCATCTCCAGTTAATACTCCCAGTACAAGCTTACATGCACAGATAACCTAAACAGGCTCTCTATCATTATCATATATAGCTAGTGAATAGTAATGGTATTGAACTTACAGATCGACACGGAACTTGAATTGTAATATTTATGATGCCGAAGCAAAGCTACAATCGTCTCTGCAACAAAATGTGAACATTGTAGAAATTGGATCGATCAGAAAAGGAAATATTACTCTTCAGGAAATATTAATCATTATCATATATATTTGAAAACTTAAAAGGCAGATCGAGTTTAATTACCATTCAAAACATAGCTCAAACCCTTGTAGGTAGAAGTATCTGCAGCTTGAGCAATTCGATTAAGATCCATTTGGATCTCTCGCCCCTTGCCCGAGAAACCAACCTTAGAGAAATCATCAACTCAATCATCAGTACTCGATCAAATATATATATATATAGAGAGAGAGGATTACTATTAATATTGTGGAAGATAGATCTGTATATACCTGAAGCTTGACAACACTTGTTTCTCCATAGGACCATGAATGCTGAGCCATAAGAGCTACCAACGTAATCATGATGAAGGTCTTAAAATACATTGGCCACCAAATTTGACCACACAAGGGTATTGCCCAAAAAGGGGATAGTAACATGTATAATAGTGCCAAAGTCCAAGGCGAGTCGCTAGGGTTCTTAGGGTGGTACGGATAAGTGGACGACCAGGTTCCACCGACCCGCCCAAGTGGTTTTCCAAAACCAAGGTGATCTTTAAGTACAGAGCCATGCCTGCCTAGCTGATTTTTGTGAGTCGGTGGTGGTTGTGGTTAAGTACTGGTTCTTCTCAGCCGCGGACAAGAAGCATGGCGACGACGGTTAAAAGTTGTGCTCAGTTTTGCTGAGCTGAATTTTGGCTGAGGATTGCAGGACAATTGGGTTGGCTACGAGCGATGCCACTGTTGCCATTGAAAACTGAACGAGAGAACTCCAAGGGTGAAAGGATATATGGGTTTTGTTTTTTTAGGGTTAATTTGGTGCCCTTAACGTACAGTTTTTTTCAGAAGCCTTAAGATATATATAAGTAACCTTATACAATGTGCGAGTGTTATTTTTTAAGAAAAAATAAAATGAAAGTTTTCATTTACCCATTTTTTTCTTTATATTTATTTATTTTTTGTTTTAATTTTTTTTACCATAATAACAATTTTGAATGATTATCATGAGAATTTTTTATTATTTTAAAAGGTATTTGTGACAAACAAAAAATTAGTGAAGTCTTTGACACAAAACTATCTTTTGATATGGTTTACAGATAAGTTACATCAAGTTAGAAGTTTAAACTTTAAGGTGTTTTCAAGCGAATAATAATATATAAACCGTTAAACAAACATACGAGTAAAATTAAACTAATTCAAGTTTGAGATAACTATCGAAGCAACCATTAAATGCAATTATTAGACCTTAATCTAACTAAGTCTGAACTCAATCAATAATAATATATGTTTGTACCTCATGTTAGGAAACCCTATATATAGGACAACAGAGAAAGGTAGGTGGTTTTAATTTAGGTTTTTAAGTTTGCAATAAATATTTGGTTGTTAGAGTAGGTTCCTATGCTTCTTTCTTTAATCCATTGCCAACTTCATTATCCAAATGCTACAAATTTGAACTAATATTTTTTATTTTTTCCGGTGAAGACAAGTTTGAATGATAAATATTCTACAAAAAAAAAAACTAACATGAGAAAATGTCTCTTAATTTCTTCTTCTTCGTGTAAAATATTTTCTCACCAGAAAAAAAATTGATATTTATAAAAACAAAAAGAAAAACAAAAAGAAAAACTAATTTACATTTCCATGATTCCTCGTCTTTGAAAAGAATATTATTCATTCATCTCTTGCAGACTCATTTCTTCTTACTTTCGTCTCTCTGTCTCTGTCTCTCTCTCTTTGAACATTAGAATTTGACTGAGAACCTAGGGGGGACTCAAAGCGGCTGATAAGGCAAAAGAAACGGGCTTGATTTCCACCATCTAATTGAAGATAGATTCCAGAGGCCCAAACAATGAATCACCTAAAGCGACACAACTAGCTTCCATTTCTGTAATAGGTTCCATCTCTCTGAATTCTCTTTCTCTTATGGTATATACTTTCCCATTTTTCATACATGCATTATGTATCTGAAACCGAATTCCTTGTGCAGAAGTTTCATTCGTGGTTTTTTTTTTGGTTCGGTTGCTGATTTCTGAGGGAGACATATCAGATTCATAAAGGACTCATGTAAGAAAGTTTCTCTCTTAGCTAACTACCAATTCTGCTTATTGAGAATGCAATTATTCTCTAATTTCTTATAGAAGCCATTTATTATTTAGCTGATGAACAACTCTTATATGATAGTTACTACTCATGTCATGTGTAATTGTGTATTGGGTTTTGTTTTTGTGGTAATTATTGCTTTTTCGAGGATTAGACTTTACGTTATCTATATGCATATAGTTTTACCATTTTCGGTTTCAAGTATTTGGTTGGCTCAAATTTTCAATCTTTGGCCTATAGGGAGTCTCTGCATCAAGCTATTATTCCTGGATTGCCTGACGACTTGGCATTGAGATGTCTGGCAAAGCTGTCTCATGGGTACCATGGACTGCTTGAAACCGTCTCAAAGACATGGAGGGATTTAATCCGCAGCTCGGACTATGCCAACTACAAAGCTAGAGAACGTTGGTGTGGCAACTGGTTGTTTGTTCTGACTGAAGGCTCCAAGAACGAGTGGGTTGGTTATGATCCTGAAGCGGATAGGTGGCATCCTTTGCCGAAGATTCCCACTGTCCATGCTGAATGGAAACACTATGGGTTTTCAAGTATTAGTGTTTGCAATCGGTTTTTCGTAATTGGAGGGTCCTATGCTCAGGATAGTCCTGCATTTCCCCATCAAAGGCCTTTGGTAACGAATGAGGTCATGCAGTTTGATCCATTTAAGAAACAATGGACCAATGTGGCGAGCATGCTTACTCCACGCTCTCACTTTGCATGTAGCGTTGTATCTGGTAAAATTTATGTTGCTGGTGGACGCAACTTATCTTGCACCACGGGGATTGCTCTTGCTGAGGTCTATGATCCAGTGGCTGACAAGTATGTTCCTATTGTTGCCCCTTAAAATATATCTGAGCACTGACATTATCATTAACTGCTTATTCCATTTTTACTTACTAAACAAAAGCTTTTCATTCTTCTGTGCTTGCTATATGTTATTTCTCAACATTCTTCTTAGGGGAGAATTCAATTTTCCTCGAGGTTTGGCAACTTGTGTTTCTGATTTTGCTGGCCTACCTTGTCCCTCAAGTGTGGCCTGATCTTGCTGACAGCAGATAGCTTAGTGGGTCTATAAATAATGTGCTTGCCATATATGTTCATGATATATCTTAAATATGTAATTATGTATATGGAGTTGATAACCATTGGGTCCAGTTGGCTTTCTTCCTTTCTTTATTTTGTTCCTTATTTGGCAATCTTTATTTTAATTATAAATGTGCAAAATTCCAGATGGGAGGAGTTGCCACCAATGCCCCATACCCAGATGGACCGCTTAGGCTTATCCTACAAAGGAAAATTTCATGTTCTTAGTGACCAAGTAGGCCTGCCTGACCTGAACACCTTTGAGGTGTTTAGCCTATCTGAGGGAACATGGTGCACAATGGAAGACGTTTGGCCTTTTTCAAGGGCAATGCAATTTGCAGTACAGGTGATAGGAGATAATCGAGTGTACACTGTTGTAGATTGGGGTGAGAGCTTGATTAAAACAAGGGACACTGAAAAAGGAGAGTGGTACAACATAGGCTCAGTTCCATCAGTGGTTCTTCCTGATCACTGTCGGCAGCTGGAGGCGTTTGGTTATGGTTTTGCTGCCTTACGACATGAATTATATGTCCTAGGAGGGAAGGCTCTCAAGTGGGAACAATCTGGTGCTGGGAGGTTTGACATTGTGAAGTTGGATTTGGTGAGGGTTTGTAACCCCTTGGTTAAGCCATTAAAATGGAGGGAAACTAGACCCATGATTGGGTTAGCTCGTGGCACTGTCATAGGGTGTGCATCCATGGAAGAAGAATCTTCATGTGACCAAGGTAAAGTTTAATATCAGTTTCATATTTTCATTAACCATGTTGAAGTTCAACCATTCCTGTTGCTGATGAGAAGACTAGTAACGTATTGTTGTCTCATGCTTTCCAGGCTTTATTCTGTTGGGGAACGCAACCTTCCCTGTTCGACCCTTCCATTTTCCTTCCCGTCCATAGGTTGAACCAGAATCATCTTCTTACATTGGGGCAAGGCATTGACATTACCTTCGTATATATCCAATACGAGCTAGAATGCAGGCTATCATTGTCCAGGGATGTACTGCAGTCTGGTAGTCCATTCCACAGAGGGGCGGGGCAAAGAGAGTTCCAAAACCACCAAAATGACCAAGGTTGATGCTTTGATGGAGCGTACGCTCGCCGGAAGAACCGGCATGGGCGGGCTAATTGCAGGTGATTCACCGACCGGAAAATCGCCAACAGCGCTGCCCCCTTGCCAGGAGACATATGCAAAAGATTCTAATACTATTTGCCAAAGAAACATGCTTGGATTTAATTCTTTTCATTTTTATAAGAACACTTGAACACTTGTGTGTCACCATAAATGATCATAATTGCAAGTAAATTAAAAATGTAGCGTTTATTTATTTATTAAACAAATGGGTTAGCTCATAAAAAGGAAATTGTTTTTGTTTGAAACTAAAAAAAAGGTGACGTTATTATGGTAAATAAAATTAAAATTGGTGGCAAAAGGCAGAAGCAGTCAAGCAGAGCAGAGTCGCAGAGAGAGTAGAGAAAGTGAGAAAGAAGGATCAACTGAAGGCGCGATAATCACTTGACCTTAAATAGAGGATCTCACAAAATGGCCCTAATTGAGATGCGAAGAAGACGAAGCCTTACAACCAAACCCAGTATTCAGTAAAGCAGCGATTTTGTTCCTTCTTTCTTCTTCTTCTTCTTCTTCTTCGTGTAACGACTTTCAGCGTTGGAAAATGGGGAGAGGAATATGGGTGCACTGGGTTATGATGTTGCTTCACGTTGTCGCCATTGCCATATTCACCAGAGGCTTTCTCCTGACCCGAACGGAGCTCCCAAACTACAGCAAATGCTCCGACGTTTCTGAATCGCCTTGCTTCTTCTCCGTCAACGAAAACCAAGACCACAACAAGGTTCAGAACCACACCGATCAGAATCAGGGGCGTTGTTGGAGCAAACCTGCTATTGATCGACTCGTCATAATCGTTTTTGACGCCTTAAGGTAAAGCATTTCCGTTATGATGTGATTATCCCACTGTGAATCTCAATCTTCAATCTTGAGTCACGTCCCTGTTAATCTTTTTCTTTCTGTCAGGTTTGATTTTGTAGCTCCCAGCACTTTTTTTCAAGGTTAGTGTTGCGAACTCGTTTGTCATTGCTTATGATTACGTTTACTGTTGTGTTGTGGTTTTGACTTTATTCGAGAGCATAATATTCCAAATGATAATGTCATAGAATCGAAGCCATGGATGAACAAATTGCAACTTATACAAGAACTGGCTGCTACAAATGCATCATCTGCTCGGATATTCAAAGCCATTGCTGATCCACCAACCACAAGTTTGCAGCGTTTGAAAGTGAGCTCTGTTGCTTACTTGTTCAAATGCTAGCTTCATTGGTTGCTCTAAACATTGTTTCATGCACCACCTTAAGCCTTTTTTGAATTACGATTCTTGCTCCATTCTTTTGGGATTGCTTATCTAATTTAGCAACATGACTTTAATTATGAGTACAATTTCTGGGTACAATTCTGTAATTGAATTGGAGACAGCGTCATGTCGAGGATGAAGTTTTAACTCTATCAGTTACTTCCTTCTTGCAATGTTTTATAGGGATTGACAACTGGTGGACTGCCGACTTTTATTGATGTTGGGAATAGCTTTGGTGCTCCAGCAATTGTTGAAGATAACTTGATACATCAGGTCTCTCTCTCTCGTTCTGTCTTTACTTGCATAATTTTCTGTCCTGTAAAGATATTTCCTTTTTTCAAGCTATAGATTTCTTATTCTTGTGAAGTCTGAAATGTGAGCTCACTTGCAGTTGGCTCAAAATGGAAAGAGAGTTGTGATGATGGGGGATGATACATGGACTCAGTTGTTTCCTAATCATTTTGAAAAATCTTTTCCTTACCCATCGTTTAATGTTAGAGATCTTGATACGGTATGTCTTGCAAGTGTTTTTGCAATTTTCATAACTTTTTCCTTGCATGTAGTCATATTCTTGACTATTTTCATGGCTGCTTGGCTAGAACTAATTTTTCTTTCTTTTTCCAGGTGGACAACGGATGCATTGACCACCTTCTTCCATTCTTACAGCGAGAAGATTGGGATGTTCTTATAGCACACTTTCTTGGTGTGGTAAGATTCATTTGTTTGACTAGTGTGGTGTTAAATAGCGAGGATATTTTTGTTTGAAGTTGGATGTCTGCCTTTCCCCTTCGAAGATTTTATGAACATTAAATTAGATATGAACTTGCTTTGCTAGCTTATTCTACTAATCGATTCTCAAATGGTACTTGGGTTTTGGCTATTTGTTGGTACCTGTTATTGATTTAGTTTGATGACTTTATCACAGATTCACCATTTCTGTGACTTTTGAGATGTTATTAATGGTTCAGATTTCTGATGTTCAACTTGATACATATTAGCAGATTAGGTCCTTAATTCATGTGTAACCAATCAGTATTATTATTTTTCCTCTTCTGTTGTGAGTGATTTGATTGAAGTTATAGCATTTTGTATCCTGTGTTCATTTCCTGAAACCTGCATCAGATCACTAAGGCTTTCATTGAGAAACAGACAAGATCCTTCTGTTGAGTTTACCTGCATCAAGTGCTGAGTTACTAATTTTACGTTTTAATTTTCTTTTTGGCTCAGGATCATGCGGGGCACATATTTGGGGTTGATTCTGGGCAAATGATAGAGAAGTTGGAGCAATACAACACTGTTTTGCAAGTAATTCCTTAAACTTATACATAAGAAAATTGCACTTTGAAAGTATTCTTCTCTCTATGTTTGCTTTGTTGCTTCGTTGGATTGCTCCCTTACTGATTGGCTTGTTACTTTGGTTCCTTTTGATTAGTTACCTATTTTTATTATTACTTTTTCTTTTGTTTTTGCTCCTCCAATAAGCAAGAAAGAATAATTTAGTAGAGAAAGGTGAAGCCAAATACATGGGAGACATTATTGGAATTAGAGTTTCCCTTAAATTTTTGAAATTGGTTCCATTCTTTCTAACCTTTAGGCCATGGCTTGAATGTTGAAATTGAACAATCAGGGTTATTGTCATTGTATATATAGGTATGTTAGTTATACTTTACCAATCACCTTGTTGACATGCAGTGCATTGTTCTATGCACATACATGTGGCCGGTACATTGATACTTCTATTTTTTATTATTTATTTATCCTTCCATGCGTACTTCAACAAATTAATCAGTTTGCTTTAGAATGTAGTTGAAGCACTGGAGAGCCAGTCTGCGCCTGGGGGATTACACGAGAATACTTTACTACTTGTGATGGGAGATCATGGGCAGACTGTAAATGGAGATCATGGTGGGGGGAGTGCTGAAGAGGTATAACAAATATATTTTCTTTATAGGTTCACCTAGGCATTCATTCATGCTAACTTGAATAACACAGTGCAGGTTGAGACATCCATGTTTGCTCTGAGCTTTAAGAATCCCCCCTCTCCGATACCAGCGGAGTTTGATACTTCATCTTGTGGACTAGATTTGGTACTGCCCCTCTATCAAAACGCATATATCCTTTTGGCTTATGCATTACATGAAGATTTTCTACATACAAATTAGCTGTACCCCTGCCCTTCTTCTCTTCTACTTTTATAGAGGTTGAAGATTGTCTTCTTTGAGAAAAAATAAGATAAAATAAAGACTTAAATATAATTTACAAAAATTCTTAATTTTCCTTATTACTTATATTTGTGAATGAAACTTAATGAGACTAAAGGTTTTATTTTCAGACTTTTTATACGGTCAAACTCCTACTGGCCTTTGGATAATTTTAAGAAAAATCTCTGTTCAATTGGCATTTTGAATTAGGTTATTATGAATCATAAGTCAATTTGTTTTCTTATGTTCACATTTTTTACTGTCTGGTTCCAGGATAGGAGGAATATCTGCATCAGTTCCATCCAGCAGGTCAGAATGGGTTAACATGGTTTTTTTGCCTTGCTGTAAATTTATATTGCCACTACCAATACTTAGTCGAGTCACTCTTTGCAGCTTGACTTTGCAGTGACGATATCCGCTCTGCTTGGTATTCCCTTTCCTTTTGGAAGGTGTAGTGTAAGCATCCTGTCAATTTAACTTTTTCCATGATTTGTCTGATTAAATTGATCATCAAAATGAGTATCTCCAGTCCTTAGTATTCCCTAAAACCTATAATAACATGGGCAAATCAGTACATTTAGAGGAAGTGATGAAATCAAATATTCAGCCTAAGAATTTCTATATGAAACATTGTCCATTGAAGTCGATATTGATGCCCTTGATTTTAATCAGTGCTTATACTCGCACCATTTGACCAGGTTGCTCATGTTTAAACTTTAAAAGACTGTCGGGCAGTTTGGTAGATGAAGCTGTCAGTCTACGAAACTTTATCAAGTCATTAATACTCAATATGGAATAGAACATAGGCTTAGGAAATCAAATGTGCATATGGTTGATTTATATGGGTTCTTTGGCAATGTTATCATAGTACTCTGCTTATGAGAGCAGTATATACTGATGATATGGCCATTTACTTCGTGTCCAATTGTCAATGTCTAGTGTGAACAGTTATGCGCTCTGTTAATGTGCAAGGATTAACTTGATATTGATTTCTAAACATTTATGCGCTCTGTTAATCATCTCAGTCTCCATGTGGATCTCATGTAGTGTGGACAGTTAACCTCACTACAATTTTCATTACTTTAGCTTTTTGTTGATCTCAAAATTAATATACAAATAAACATCACTTATGAGTGACATTGTTTTGTTTCAGTATTGGGCGTGTTAATCCTCAGCTATATGCTTTAGGTGCTGGAACATGGAATTTTGAAGACAGTTTGGGAAATTGCCAAAATCAGCCAAAGTTAGATGAATGGATGCTGAATTACGTCAATGTACTATGCATCAATTCTTGGCAGGTACTTACAGTAATTGTACATATCATGTCAATGTACTTGATCAATTCTTAAAAGAATGGTATTGATCCTTTTTTGATCGACCACTTGACTAGTTGTGTTAGGTTGAACAGGAATCTGGTACCCCTTATACTCCATCCCGGCCCTCTCAAGGGGGGAGAGGTAGTGACTGCCACTTTAACTAGATTAGTTCCTGTTTATGAGGAGATAAAGCTGTCTTGCGAATTTTATTTTGGAAAAAATGAAAGCTCATCATGTATTAGAAGCTGTTAGATGACCTAATATCAAAATTCATTTAAAACTAAAATAAACAAAGGAGATTTTAACTGATGTGACTATGGTTTCCTAGAGCAGACTTGTAGGTGGACATTGTAGCTTCCCATAAAGATATGACTTGTCATCATACATTCATTTTGTAACGTTTTATCTTTAAAGGAAATTTTTAACCCTTCTGTACATTTATTTTATATAACAGATGAATTCTTCATGTTCAGGTAAAAAGATATATAGATATTTATTCAGCTTCTTCAGTTATTGGATTTTCCCGTGAAGATTTGTTGCACATAGAAAACATATATGCTAAAGCAGAGGAGAGATGGTCACATACTACAAAGAAGTTGCTGTTACAAAAAAAGGAAAGCTGCGATGCAGTATTGCCTGCTCTTAAGAGGCAAATTCACGAGTATTCTGATTTCCTAGCAAGTGTTGCTGAACTTGCACGGTCCAAATGGACCGAGTTTGATCTAAAGATGATGGGTACTGGACTTGGTATTATGTTAATATCACTCATTATCCATTTTCTTGCAATTAAGAAAGTGAAGGAGCAAAATGGTTTTTCTTTCACTTCATCTGGAGATTCCGGAATTTCCTTTGGGTTAATTTTTGCTTGTTTTATGGTGGTGATACGTGCATGCAGCTTCCTATCGAATAGTTTTATCTGTAAGTTCTTGGGTATCTCTTAATTTTGTGGAAGCAACCCATGGTTAGTGCTCACATTAGAAAATTAATTTCTTTATTTTCTTTTTACTTGAGATCAGTGGAAGAAGGAAAAGTGGCATGCTTTCTTTTGGCTACAACTGGATTTGTTAAGATGCGGTCTTCAATCATGAAGAAGAAGATGATATCAGAAGTAAGTAGTTTACCTCAGGTTTGAGGTTCCTATTCCTCTGCCCCTCCAACCCAAAAGAAAAAAAAAGACACCCAAGACATGTTAAGGTTTTTAGTAATGCTCATTTCTCTCTTATGTAATTGCAGGCATTTGTTTTCCTTCTCCTGGTCACCATTTGCAGATTTACTATTCAAGTTGGATTGTCAAAGCAGGCTCCTAGTTCTGAATCTGTGAATGCATTTCCTTCATGGATGCTCGTGATGACCTCAGTTTGGAATTTTGTTGCAGAAGTTTTGCCAGTACTTGCACTGATTTTATTGGCAGTCTTGCTGCACAAGGCCGTTAATAGAAGCTCTTCTGAGGGGATTTGGAAGTATATTATGTTGGGAACTAATTTAAGTTATATGCTTATAGCACTGTACTGGACTTCAGAAAGTAACATATTGAATCTGGCCTGGGTGCTTAAAGATGTTGGAAGAAATTGCATTCCTCGACTAGTGTATGCCATTGGAGTTGGACAACTATTTTTACTGGCAATTAATCAGCTTTTCATTAAACAGAAATCCTTAGATGGCAGCAAGAACTTATCTACTAAAGCAGTGGCCATGTTTTCTGTATGGAGTTCAACAGTCATTATTCTGTTAGGAAAACAAGGACCCTTCATTGCGTTAGCATTCATAACTGGAGGTGAGGTCTTTAGTAATTTATACTTTTGGTGCTTAGCTCTCTATTTAATAGTATTATGTTGGCCAATAAGCGTTCCCTCTATTCTTTAGCATTCCACAATTTGTAAGGCTTGTTACATTTAGTTTTTTTATTTTGATAATTGTTCTGTTATAGAATTATTTTTTATCACAATTTATTAGGTTCCATATCCCAATTTGCTCTCTGTTTTTGAAAATTTTGGTTCATGTAAGAGTCTGTTTTGACAGGTTATTGCATAATGCGGCTGGATAATGTAGAACTTGATGGGAAAGATGGAGGTAGTTGGAATTTGATGCTTGATCCAGTTCCTGTAACACAATGGAGCCTTTTTGCTGTGTGCCTGTTTTTCTGCACTGGCCACTGGTTTGTCATTTGTTCCCTACCTTTAGGTTTCTGTTTTTTTTTTTGTCACTACACTGTGCTCTTGAATCTCTTTGTTTTTTTCCCTACAAAAAGTATTTTTATTATCTACAATATGGCTTTTCCTTCTCTATGGACATTACTGGACATTATTTTGCCATCTTTTGCACTGTTATGCTTCATAACCTAAAACAAACTTTTTTTCAGGTGTGCTTTTGATGGCCTCCGATATGGTGCTGCATTTACTGGGTGAGTCATTGGTATGCGCAGACATGTATTGTCATTATTAACTTTTTGCATCATCTGTGGAACTGAATGCTAGGAATCCAAAAATCAATCTGTGTACAACATAGGGGCATTACAATTTAGAGACCTCAGCACTCACTTTGATGGTTATATTATGTAAGTTCAATAATTAATAGTGATTGGCTCCGGCTATTTTCAGGTTTGATGAATTCATCCTGCTTCCCCAAGCAATCCTTCTTACAATGGATACTTATGGTTTTTCCCTCATCCTTCCAATATTTGGACTTCCATTTCTTGTTGCATGCCGGGGGCAGACTGAGAAAGGAAAGCAACCCATCCTCATGCGATTATCTCTAGTAAGTTTTATTGCTATTAGATATATGCTTGCCAGTTGATAATCAGTATTATCCTTGTAAAGAGATCCTTTTAGTAAGATCATTTGAGGCTTGGCTTTTCCAGCCACTTTGATGATTAATTGGTTATTGTTAATGTGTTAGGTGTATATGATTTATGGACTCATTATGGCCACTTCAGTCACAGCCACTATACTATGTGTTACAATCCATAGGCGGCATTTGATGGTAAAGTCGTCTTTCTGCCACAACTGTCATTTTTGTAACAATATTAGCACATTCAATGTCCTTAACGATATACTTACCTTGCAGGTATGGGGTTTATTTGCTCCTAAGTTTGTTTTCGATGTGGCGGGTCTTATCCTTACAGATGGTCTCGTTTGTTTAGCCTCACTTTACTATTTCAGTCGAGTGGAAGATCATGTCCTACACGATCCATTGAAATAGAAACCAACATGCTAGCCAACAGCTGCAAATTTTGCCAACATTTGTTATTAATTATTGTAGTGATTCTTGTTAAAGTTACAGATGAAATCTTCATTGACAATGTTACCAAAATTTTACGAAATGCATAGCTTAATTCTTTCATCTTTTGGCTGGATATCCATAGCTGAATTCATTTATCTAAAAAAGAAAACTTGCAGGAAAAGCATATGAATATGATGTTCTAGCCACAGCTGAATTCTTCTTTGCATAACAGATCGAGTTTAGAGTTCAATTCACTACAAATTGATCCAAACGAAACTCATCCACAAAGGAAACCTTTTGGCTCGCACTGTTTTCCATCTAGCATTTCTCTTGTCATGTTATTGAGCACATCTCGTGCATTATTAACGCACCACTCGAAATTCATATTCTATGATGTTCGTTTTGTATATGAAAGAATACAAACGTGATAATTACTGGATGTGAAAGCAATGATGCATAAGATTGTGTGATCTTTGGAACCGATAGTGTTGGAACATCCGCCTGTATTTATTGAGAACCTCAGACACTTATAGAGAAACCACTCAACCAGAGTTGGATTTTGACGTTTTGTTGGGCAGCTATCATCTTCAGCAGTGAAGCCGCATAGCATCTAAATTATCTCTCTAAAGCCTTGGGCCGTTTGGCCTTTTTATCAGCAGCTATGGGATCTCACACACAATTCATTACTTGGGGCAGTTGTCATCTAATGTTGCTCTTCTAGTTCCTAATCACATGCTTAAAAACGACATTTGTGATTAATTATATTTCATTTTCTGCATGATTGGGAGTATATTAAAGCTGTAGTTGCTGTCCAAAGCTACAAGGATGGATATTGGTGTGGGATATCCATCTCTCTCAAGGCCGGTTCCGTCGGCTTATGCCGATTCGTTATTGGAACTTTGACATGCTTGTATTTTTCCACCTGTGATGGCGTAATATATTATGCAGTGCACATTAATATCACATGCACTACCTGATACCTACCCTTTTGTAGGTATAAGTACTTGGAACCTCCTCCGTCATTTGCACAAAGCTTTTCTTCTCCTACTGACTCTTATCCCAGTACTCTCTTCCATCCTAGACCATGGTAATTCTATTTAGTCTCCTGCAGTAACTCATAGTTTTACACGCAGTACTGAAGAAAAAGAAATAAAAGTAACATGGTAGTAACCAACATTTAGAACTGCTACATTTTGTATGTCATTTCCTCATATCAGTTCAAATTTGTGTAGGGGTTGGACAGTGAAGTTGGAAATGGATCAAACAAAGAGTTAGCCTATGAATCTGTGACGAAACAAGAAAAGCAAGGCGGATTCAAGGCCAACTATTTTATCTTTGGTAAGTGACAGATTAATGTACCATGACAAACTGTATATCACGTTTGACTTTGACACAGCAAGTGAACTGTTTAATTATATGAATTTTGCATGTGTATGTGCAGCAATGATGTTTCTGGACAACATAGGGTTTGTGGCTAACATGGCAAGCCTGGTTCTATACTTTATGCTTGTGATTCACTTTGACATCTCTGGCTCTGCTACCACCACAACAAATTACTTGGGTACTGCATTCTTGCTTACAATAGTGGGAGGATTCATCTCCGATGCCTACATGAATCGCCTCAACACCACTCTACTCTTTGGTGTAACCGAATTGCTGGTAAATTTTTTTTCCTACATTGTGAAAGTACTTCTATTCGTCGTGTGTTAATTTATAAATGCACAACATGTTTTTGCAGGGATATATGTTGCTGATTGTTCAATCCCATTACAAAAAACTGCAACCTTTACCATGTCTGGAATCAACCTGTGTGCATGGCACGAAGGCCTTGCTGTTTTATGCTTCAATATCCTTAATTGCACTTGGAGGAGGTGGAATCAGAGGAGCGATTCCTGCTTTAGGCGCTGATCAATTCAACTACAAGAAAGCAGAAGAGCGCAAGCATATAGCCAGCTTCTTCAATTGGCTCTTGCTTAGCATAACGGTTGGGGCCGTAATTGGAGTCATATTTGTGGTGTATGTCAGCACAATGGTTGGCTGGGACATAGGATTTATCATCTCCTTGTCTTGTGCTTCTCTTGGTCTTATCATTGTTGCTTTTGGAAAACCATATTTTCGTGTTCGAGTGGCAGGAGAAAGTCCTTTATTAAGGGTTTTACAGGTCTCTGATCTCTCCCTCCTCTCTCTGACCTAGCTTAGCTAACCAGTTTTTTTAGTACTGCCAGAGCTAATTAGAGATGGCCCTTTTTCTGCAGGTTTTGGTGGTTAGTGTAAAGAACTGGAGGGTGGATGTGCCTCAGAATCCTGATGAATTACATGAATCTACAAAAAAACGAGAGCGCATTCCCCACACCAACCAATTCAGGCAGGTTTCTCTTAATGTTCTTCTACAAATATTTCGCGTACTATGTTGTCAAATTGTTAATAATCTAGGATGCTAGGCTACGCATTGAGCAAGATTAATTTCAACTAATCAATAGTCCTGTGTGACAATCTTACGTACAACATAACAACTTGCGGGTGTTTCTTAATGTGGCCCACAAATCAAACAATGTTTCACCTAATTTATTGTTTTCATATTGATAGTTTGACAACATAACATGTTGGTGTGACGTATGCTATATGCGAGCAATTTGTTTGACAAATCTCTTTGAGCAGATTACTAGACAAGGCAGCCATTCTCCCTAAAGGTGCCGATGCAGCAGCAGCATCAAAATGGAGCGTTTGCACAGTTACACAGGTGGAGGAAGTGAAGATCCTCACAAGGATGATGCCTATCCTTTTAAGCACAATCCTCATGAACACATGCTTAGCACAACTGCAAACCCTCTCCGTCCAACAAGGAACCCTCATGGACACACGCATTGGCGGTTTTAATGTCCCACCGGCCTCAATTCCAGTCATTCCTCTAATTTTCATGTCTGTTCTTATCCCCGTCTACGAGTTCACTTTCGTTCCCCTTTTGCGCAAAATCACAGGTCACCCCAATGGTATAACCCACCTCCAGAGAGTTGGTGTTGGACTTGTCCTGTCAGCCATCTCCATGACTATAGCAGGGTTCGTGGAAGTGAAGAGAAAGCATGAGATCATTCACCACAATCACAAGATCAGCCTCTTTTGGCTCTCGTTTCACTATGCCATTTTCGGCATTGCAGACATGTTCACACTTGTGGGGTTGATGGAGTTCTTTTATAGAGAAGCTCCTGCTGGCATGAGGTCTCTGTCTACTTCATTTTCTTGGCTTTCGCTGTCCATTGGGTACTACCTGAGCTCGGCTTTTGTTGAGCTCATTAACTCTATCACTGGCAAGTTTACAAAAAGCAAGTTGGGTTGGCTCGAGGGGCGTGACATGAACAAGAACCATATAGACCTTTTCTACTGGTTTTTGGCGATTCTAAGTGTGCTCAACTTTGCAAATTATCTGTTCTGGGCCAACTGGTACAAGTATAAGAACGATGTCACAGTCGATGAGGACATGCTAATCAAAGCAGGCCAAGGTGGTGGTGATGAATCTTACTCTGCAAGTGCAAGCATTGTGTCCAAAAACTGAGATGAAGAAAAACAGCACAAGTGAAGTTTGTAGGAACTTTGGATACACATAGAGAAAATTTTGAGTTCCAAGTAAAAGCCTCATATACCATAAATTTTCAAGTTCTAAATATTGGAGAAAGTCACGATAGGTGTATTTTAATGTATGAATTGTACTAGTGTATGCATATGTTGATGGATCACATGAGAAATTCTGCTTTCATTTGGGAACTACGTCGATGGTTTACGGTCTAGCTAGAGAACAATACTCTTTATAATTGCTTCTAAAATTTATCATATTTCGAAACATGTGATGTTCTGAAATTTTTAACCGTTAAATAAGTGAAAAAGCACATCTAATATTCGAAATATATAACACTCCAAAACATGATACAAGTTCTCTAAGAACCAAATCAATAGTCAATAGAGATTGTAATGGAGGAAGCAAATGCATGTGCAATTAGCGGACTTAGGATAGAACTCATCATGATGCATGTTGTAGATGATACTGTATTGACATGGAAGTGGGATGATGATAATGTTAGATATATTGGTAAGAATGTGGTCGTGGTGATGCAGACAGTTAGATACTAATACCAAATGAGCGAGTGTGGTACAGCTCTAGTACTGGATATGGTTGATCATAAAATCAAGTGTCGGCCGGATTTAGCTGGATGAGTTTGGTTGGCTAAAGTGGAAAAAAGAAAAAAAAGAAAAAGAAAAAGAGAGGGAGGGTGATATTTCACTCTACAAGTCTAAAATATAGGTCCCAAATACCAAACATCCAAAATGGCATAACTATAGCTAATACATTAATGTTCCTCACTTCATCTGATGTTCAATAATTGACTCTCTTGACGAATGCAAGAGAAGTTCAATAAAAATGAAAGAGATAGAACAACACTATGTCATTGCTAAGAGAAACCAAAACCCATCAGAAAGAATTCAAAAGAGTATAATTATTGCTAATACAATAACCAATAATGTTCCTCACTCTATTTGATCGATTAGACAAGTATGATCGATTTTTCTTGACAATTTATGAATCTCGAAAGAAACATTTAGACTATGTAAGTGCTTTGAATTAGTGATAAATGAGGTTAAAGAATTAAGTTAAAATTAAAATAGATAAAAAGTTTGATTTCCTTTATTGGTAAAAAGAAAAAAAAAACGTAACATATATTAATCACCGTCTTCATAAATATCATGCACACTTATTAGTCACCGATACTCCAAGAGCAGTCATGTCAGAGGAACAGTACTACAAGAATTGAATTCATATCTTTATGGCCAATCGAGTTCATTAAAGAATGAAAGGCAAAAGCACATTTCCTCTTTCCCCATCTTCTCTTCTCATCTTTCTTCATTTTTAGTAAATCACTCTCTCTCTATGTTTTGTGACTTTGTCTTTTCTCGTGTTGCTCACTTATTTCACACAGCATCCATCTTCACATGACAAACTTGTTCTTCAGCCACATTCTCTCTATCTATTCGGGCTTTCCACTTTCTTCAGCTAAATACAAGTGAAATAACAAAAACGTACCCAGCTCTGATTCAGCTCTAGTTTTGTAATCTGCATTTGCTTGTTTTCCCAACATTGTCTTAGTGAGAGGTCTGTCAGTAAAAGATGAAGCTGTTCTGGGTTTTTGGGGGGTTTATGGGGTTGATGTTTTGCAGACAAACAAATGGTTTTGCAGATTTGAATGTGACTCAAGATGAAGACTTGCATTATAGTGAGGTTAATGTGTTTGGTTATGCTAATTGGGTTTCCAGCACACCCTTGATGGTGGGTCTAACTCTTATTGGTGGAGCTGCTGCTAAAGGAGCAGGTTTCCCCCATCTCTCATTGAACTTCCATACCTATTAGTTTGTATTTATGTTCACTCATATTACATTTTAATTTAATGGGCACTCTCCTAGTTACTTTTTTTTTTCATCAAGATTGATTCTTTCGCAATCATATGAGTCATATGATTAGTTTCAGATGAAACAAAACCAGGCTTTTTTCAATATTTCAGATGAAGTAAATCAGAACAAGTGTTGCAGCCTGTTAGTTAAATCCATTAGAGACTAGTTATAAAAACTATGGTAATTTTATGATTCTGTGTTTTCTATGTGCAGTCTGCCTAGATGGAACATTACCCGCTTACCACATCCACCATGGATATGGATCAGGAGCAAACAGTTGGCTCATTGAGTTGGAGGTATGTCATATTGGAAGCAAGCTATGATAGTTCTGTTTTTACCATCATCGTCAATGTTATGGTCATTGCATCAGAATTAATCATTGATATGTATATATGGATCTTTCATTAGTAAAAAGTAACTCTGTTCAACTTAACATATGAAGTTTCTCGTTTGGCAAAAGTTGTTTTTAATTTTTATTTTTTTTTTATCTTTTGCCTTGTTTGGGTTTAAGCAGGTATAGAAAATAGATCTTGTCCTTGCCTTTTAGGGAAGCAACTTAGCTTCGACCTTCATAGTTGGTATGATATGAATTTTTTTGTTTAATTGGGTGGTTTGCTCGTAACATAGGTTGGAGCTAAGATAATTTTCCTTTTGGTGCTCAGTTTCTTACTTGTGAGGGATAATGGGGCCTGAGTTATTATATACAGCTTGGTGCTCAATGTCTCCCATTTGTCTCTCAGACACCCACACCTTTTTCTGTGAGACTTATTTATTAAACTTCTCTTATTAAAAGGGAGGAGGATGGTGTGATACAATCAGAAATTGTGTCTATCGCAAGAAATCTCGTCGCGGTTCATCAGCATATATGGAGAAGCAGATACCATTCACAGGGATATTGAGCAACAAAGCTAGTGAAAACCCTGGTACTTATCTGGCTGCAGCCTTGACTATTTTTCCCACACATGTTTCTTTATAAAGTAAGTAACTAGTAAACTGATATTCTGAATGGGACGTAAATACTTGCAGACTTTTTCAACTGGAACAGAGTCAAGGTTCGATATTGTGATGGAGCATCTTTTGCTGGAGACAGTGAAAATCAGGTCAGTGGGAATAAATGATCATATGCTTTATCTACTATCATAGAATTTGCTACATTTGTTTATGACCAAACCATGGCTTTCTTAATCATGTCCTCAATTGGTGTGTGTGTGTGTGTGTGTTTTTTTTTTCATATGGTAATTTACCACCGGTATTCTTCCATGCTAATTCTTTTCAGATATCCTTCTACTGGATAACTGAAAAATTAAAGACTCTTAAGATTATGGCACGCTGGGTTGTTAAAAAATTACTGATTAATGATGTTTCTCTCTAGAGGACATGATTTAGATTGGTCAGATCCAAGCCTTGTCTTGCTTATGACTGAAAAATAGTGGCTTATTTGATTCTCAGGCAGCCAAATTGCATTTTCGAGGTCAACGTATCTGGAAAGCTGCTATGGAAGAACTGATGACAAGGGGAATGCGCCATGCTAAGCAGGTTATTGTTACTGATTTTCTGGAGATAAACTTCTGCTAATATTATACATCTTACAGTCTTACTTTTGGATTTCTAGGCTCTTCTTTCTGGATGTTCTGCTGGTGCTGTTGCAACTGTCCTCCACTGCGATGAATTTCGTGGAATGTTTCCTGGAACTACTAGAGTCAAGTGCCTAAGTGATGCTGGATTATTTCTTGATGTGTAATGATCCTTTTTTGAATATGCTACATGTCATTTGATTCGTACACAGATATTATATAACATTGTCAATTGAAATTGCAGATTTGATGTATCTGGTAGCCGCTCTTTGAGAAATATGTTTAGACGAGTGGTTAACCTACAGGTACTTTCCATTTAAAGTACATTTTCAATCAGTAGATTTCAAAGTCTCTCATTTTATGCTCAAAGTTAATATGGTAACTAGAGGAGGCATTTGGTCACACAATTAACAGACAGGTAGCTCAGAATGATGAAGCCAATGCTTGAAAGGGATTTAATATGTGGATGTGAATTTGTTGGATATGTTGATAGTATGAACTAGCTATGGTGATAAGCAGTACTAGTACTGTTGATTTGATCTTGGGAACTACTTTAAACAATAGATGTAAATACATTGCAGGGAGCGAAGAAGAACCTTCCATGGAGTTGTACTAATCGCCTCAACCCAAATTTGGTAGTTCCTTTTCTCGTATTAAATCCTTAGCAAATTCTTAGTAAAAGTACCTAACTTTAGAAATCAAGTTCCCCTTCTGTTTATTAGTCAAAATTATTAACTTTGCTCCATTTCAGTGCTTGTTCCCTCAGCACATAATTGCAAGTGTCAAGACCCCCCTTTTTCTGGTCAATGCAGCTTATGATACATGGCAGGTGAGTTCTTATCCTATTACATATAGTTCAGCCGAAGAATTCTTGTAACTAATTATATGTAGTCAGAAAGTTTCTTCTAAAACAATTTGCCTCACTAATATTTTTCAGTGTTCATCCTTCGTATCCTGAGGAACTAATTTGTTCAAGGTTGAGACAATTTAAATATCCTTTATGCCATATGACTCATTATGGCTCATAAAAGGTGTCCTATGGGGAAAAGTGATCCCTTGGCCTTTCTGATTGATATGGTGGATGAATATGAAGCTTGTATTCTCATGCTGCGTGAATGACCATATCTTTTAGTAGAATTGTGATATCCTGATGGCTAAATGATAAAATTGATTCTTTTTCTGCTTTACTCAGATCCAGGCAAGTTTAGCTCCACCAGCAGCAGATCCTAATGGCCGGTGGAATGAATGCAAAAAGAATCATGCACGTTGCACTGTGCGGCAAATTAACTTTTTTCAAAGTAATCTCCAGTTTATTTAGTCTCTTTATGCTGTGTTCAAAATAAAGATTCAAGAAATTAACTTCACTATTTTTCTTTCATAAGCAGGCTTCCGGAATCAAATGCTCAAAGCTGTAAGCGGCTTCTCAAGGGCTGGTAAAAATGGTCTGTTCATAAATTCATGCTTTGCGCATTGCCAAACCGAGAGACAGGACACATGGTTTGCTCAAGATTCTCCCCATATTGGAAATAAGGTATTTCCTGTTGCACTTCTTATTTCATTAGTTAGACATGTTGGTACCATGAAATCATGCAATTAATTATATGCAGGGGATAGCAAAATCTGTGGGGAACTGGTACTTTGATAGAGTTAATATCAAGGCTATAGATTGTCCTTACCCTTGTGACAAGACCTGCCATAATCTGGTGTTCAAGTAAATCACAGGTGCTGTATCATCTATCTATGTCTTCTGTTCTCCAATTGTATTGCCAATTAAGGGCATGTAACATTTATAGTTTACTTTAAGTCATTGCTGTGAAGCTCAAAGAGTGATCAGCAAGCCTAAGCTCATCTGCTCTGAACTTGGGTATCAACTCATTGATTGATTAGCGAGAAAATGGCTCTGTTGTTTCAATGTTCGGTTTTCATTGAGGTGGATATCTATATATGTTGTTCTATTTTGATGAGAAATTATATTATCTTCCTCGAGGCACAGAGTGACAGTGGGGGATCTAGCTGGGTATGAATGTCCATGTATAAAATGATTGCTAGGATCATACAGATTATCCATAAAAATTGAGATGGAATTTCATAAAAGTTTAGAAAGTCTCAAGTCTTAAATATGAGCAAGCATATCAGACCGTATGATCATGCACCTGATAATTAAAAACATATCACTCACCTAATGATCAGATTAATTATTACAGCACACTAGCTAGTTGAGTATTCATACGTATAATACAAACTGATGCACGTTTCGTCCTAAAGGCTAGGGTCTCTTATTAAGTTTTTTTTATATATCGAGTATTGACCTAATTTTTTTTTTTGAGCAATGAGTATTGACCTAATTAAAATGCTTAAAGAAGCTCCTCGTTTATGATTGTCAGATCTTACTTATCCGATCGATCCTTCTTAAGAATCTGCATGTTATAGAGATCAGTGGCTGAGCTTCTGGACCTATTTGATCTGCTTCATATATGTTCAATCCAACGGTCAGGATTGAGCGGTGATAGAGATCAAACCGTCTTTAATTTTTTTTATTTATAAATTATCTTTTTAATTCTCAAACTTCCAAAAATCATAATAAATAGCTCGGATGTCCGAAAAATTTCCCTTCTCTTTCCACTTTCCACGGGGACTCATCGTAACATCTATTTCATTTCCAAGTTCTCAAATTGAAATTATGACTAAAGAAATATTTCTGAAAAATTCCCAAACCTCTTTAATAACTATCGGAATTATTAATTTATTTATCTTGATTAATTCCAAAATCATTCTCTAATTTTTTTTCAAAGCTCACAAAAGGTTACTATCATTTTTGCGTAGCCTAATTACATGAACTATAGATTAATTTTTAGAATTGTCCAATATTAACCATATAGTCGCCATGGTCTAGGAAAATTAATAGTTCAAAAATAATTTTGGTGTACAATATGTTCAGATTATTACAGCACACTAGCAACTTGAGTGTTCATACATAAAATACAAACTGATGCACAAAACTGCCATATGCAGTTGGGGGAATTGAAGGCCATAATCACATTTCGTTCTAAAGGTAACATATCTAATATATTGACCTAATATGCCTAAATCAACACCTCATTTATGCTTGTGAGCTGTTACTTAACCGATCGATCCTGCTTTTGCTCTATGCTTTCGTCGACTTTTGGCCTTGTATTCATAAGAACCTGCACGAAAGAGAATGCTTTCACATGTTAATACACCATTACACAGATCTTGCAGTAGTACTGATTAAAAGTTCTAGAAAGCTTATCCATCATCACTTTTCGAAGCATGGTGTTTTCGTTGATGAGGGTCGAGATCTTCTCTTCTAAGTTAAAATTGGCATCCTCCAACTCTTTGGCTCTTGATTCCAGGTCATTGACGTAAACCTTTTTTCTTTCCCGGGCTTGTTGAGCAGACACTCTGTTCCTTAGCAATCTGCTAGTTTAGGGCATTTTAGGAGAGTTTTAATTTGATCAGTACTATTAGTTCGAAACGGATACTAATTTTGTTCGAAAATACATGTCAAGTCTCCAAACCTTATGAATCGATCACAACATTTTTAACTGATATAGACATATAGTGATATGAGAACCCAAAACCTTGGACAAGTAGCTAGCTAGAGATTTTCAAGCTAGGCATGTTAATATAATTATGATCATAGCAATGCACAGAGCTAAAACAGAATGTCATCCAGGAGGTTCAACAAATATTCCAGGTAACTTAAAAAAATTACGATTGAAAATTGTAAATAATCCGACAATTAAGGTAAAATTAAGAGAAAATTAAACAATTCATCTCCATTTTTTTTGGTAACATTGCAATACATGCAATTGTTTTATTTTAGTATATTTTGTTCGGCTGATTATCTAGCACATTATGTCGTAGTCTAACAAGACGTACATAATTGTGCAAAAATAAAAGACGATTAATTAGTAGTACGATCGATCTCTTGGTACCTTTTGAGTCGTCTATACTCCTTATCAACTGGGTTTCGGCCTCTGCGGCGTTTGCCTGGAAAGCCAATTTCTGCAGGGTTGTTGTTGCTAGTGGCATTATTATTGTTGGTGACTGTAGAGGTACGAATAGGATGATCATCAGGTGGTACAGCCTCGACGTCCGGAACAGTGAACATATCTTCATCGCTATCTTCTGGATTAATATTACCATCATCATCATCATCATCATCCCATGACCAAAATGAATCAACGTCTAATTAAGACATCACATGAGTCCAAAACCCACAACCGAAAATGAAGAAACTAGCTAGTACGTACGGAATTAAGATGGATCTGCAAAAACTAACCTAGTTTGTGCTTCTTGTTATTTTGATGAGCATGGAGAGAGTGAGGGGAGCTAGAAGAGTTGTTGGCATTGAACTTTCTCCATGAAGAAGAAGAAGACCCAGTTTGCTGCTGATTGTCCAAGCTAGAAGACATAGTTTATGGGAGTAGCTAGCACTGGATCTCTGTCAATCTTGATGATGAGCTAAGCTTGGTGGTTAGGTTTTATGGTTATGAGAATGATTTATTGGTGTGAGTGACGTTGTAATTGGTCGAGTCAGTAGTTTGGTTAACTGGCTTGAGAATAGTGTGTGTTGAGGATTGTGTTTGAGGGAGTTCTAACTTGTACGTATGATGAGGATGAGCAAAGCTTTGGTTTCAGAAGGAACACGTTGATGTATACACAGCCGCCCGAGACTTTTCCCCCAAACGACACACAACCAACCATTTTCCCACACTTTTTTCTTTCTCCGAGAGAAAATTTAATTTCCAAGGACCAAAACAAAGGACATTAATGTGTGGGACTGTGAGTCAAAAAGTTGGAATGCAAGTCTCCAAAAAAAAAAAAGTTAGAATGATGAATTGCTTTCTTTTTTTTTTGAACAATTTAGAATGATGAATTGCTAAAGAACATATATAGGTGTTTGGCAGACAATATTACTGTAATGCATGTGAATCTAGAGAACTATTTTTCAGCTACCACTTTTGAATGAGGTTACTCGTCGCTATAAATGGTTAATATGTAGCATTTTTTTGATGTGTTACCAAATAATATCATATTAGGGGCTGGGCTTAATACAGGCTGTAGACCAGCGGGCCAAAAAATGAGGTCTATATTGGGTAATGTGGCTCGACACACTCTAAGGATGTGGTAAATGAAAGTTTCTCACTGACATCATGGGATAGATGGAGCGGGGTGGAGTGGGTAGGGGTGGAGATAAATAAAATAAAAAATGACCAGACCAATACATGATAATAACAATCCCGTAAAAACGAAAGGAATATTTTTGCGTATCTGCCCCTTGTGTGCTTTATTAGAAAGAAAATTAACTAGACCGATACAATAGTTGGTGCACGTAACTAAACTTTTTATTGATTTGTAACTCTCAATTGTATCTGTTAATTTGACTTGTCATAATAAATATGGCATACAATTTTAAAAAATTATTAGTGAAAGGAATAAACACCATCCTACGGAATAGAACATTATTCGGCAAATAATCGATTCAGAATAGATGTCCCAAAACGTATCAAAGAATAAAGTTGAATATTAATGCAGCTAGATAGTACTTTTGTCATTACCCAATAAAAAAACGTAAGGAATTGCTTTGCGTATTTGACATTTGCGTGTTTTATTGGAAGAAAATTCATATGGACTGATTCGGTGGTTGATGCATGTAACTAACCCTATCTTTCACTTGTAAAACGTGTATTTGCCTGACTTGTGATTAGAAAAAGCGTAATTTTTAAATTTTGGTGGAATGGGTAGGATGGAGATAAATAAATAAATAAATGACCAGGCCAACACATGATAATAACAATCACGTAAAAACGGAAGGAATAGATTTGCATATATATTTGCCCCTTGTGTGCTTTATTAGAAAAAAATTTAACTAGACCAACATAAAAGTTGGTGTACGTAACAGAACTTTTTATTGACTTGTAACACTCAATTGTATTTGTTTGACTTGCCGTTATAAAATGGCATAAAATTTTAAAATTTTATAAGTGAAAGGAATAAACACCTTCATACGGAATAGAATATTATCTGGCAAATAATCGATTCAAAATAGATAGCCCAAAACGTATCAAAGAATAAAGCTGGATATTAATGCAGCCAGATAGCACTTTTGTCATTACCCAAGAATAAACTTAAGAAATTACTTTGCGTATCTACCATTTGCGTGTTTTATTGGAAGAAAATTCATATGGACCGATTCGGTGGTTGGTGCATGTAACTGATCCCGTCTTTCAATTGTAAAGCGTGTATTTGCCTAACTTGCCGTTCGGAAAAGGCGTAAATTATTTAATTTTTGACAATTGGAAGGAATACACATCTTTTTAAGGATTAAATGTATAGAAAGAGAAGATTATCTACCAATGCTAACCAATATGTGTGAGTATATATTAATATATATGCATGTGGATGACTTGTAGTACCCTACGTACAAAACAATATTGTAGTTACCCAATGTTCATCCCCTATTCATTTTGAGAAGGAGAAGTCCTTCTATTTGCCACCAGCCTCTCAAAAGCCATTGATGATTGGTAGAGACCCATCAATTAATTCAAGAAAACCGATCATTCTCTCGCATTCACTTTCACCCTAGCTAGCTTAGGCCAAGTACTACTCGACGTTTCAGATTTTGGGGGTGGCCACTGGCCAGCCACCTCTAAGGAGCCTCTGGAGTACCATAAGGCTCGATATGTTAGGGCCATTGTTTCTTCAGCATACAGGTAGAGTACTACTATATAGTTTTGATGAGTTGGGTGATGAAAATTAATAAAGTGTTTCTGTTACTAGATTTGTGACACCAGTTAAGGAAGTTGAGAGAAAGACCGAAGATTAGGTTATTTTACTCTTGCCCCGAATTGACAACAAAGCTTTGATTTTACCTAGATACTAACAACATCACTGTATTAATTATTACATGTCTTTCATAGTTTCATGTTTATACTCTTTACAAATTAAGGGAGAATAATGGTTTTTTTTTTCTAGTGGTTAATTTTCTGGATCACCATCCCTTAATTTGCAAATAGTAAGAACATGAAAAACTTGTAATAATATCTATAGTAATATATGTTGTTACTATCCAAGTAAAACCAAGCTTTGTTGTCAATTCACGGTCATTTTCAGGTGGTCAATTAATTTCGTAATCAATTGTGCTCAACTGCCCTTAGATTTAAATCCATTGATGAAAAATAATGAGGCAAATAAATTCATTCTAACTACCTCATTATTCACCACCTACTCCAAAGACAATTAAGCACAACTAATTACAAAATTAATTGACCACCTGAACATGACTTACGGCAAAGTGAAATAACTCAATATTTAGGCTTCCTCCTATCTTTATTAATCCTGCCACCAACCCTTAATATTTACTGGTGTCATAAAACAAAACTGGTAACCCAAGTTTTTAATTCCATCGCTCAACACATCAAAACTAGATATTAGTCCTGCACTCCTGCCTTACTGCTAACAGAAACAATGGCCTTGGCTATCGAGCATTAAGGCTGCGTCCCTTTGAAGATGCGATACTGCAGGTCCGTGCCAGTTGCCATTGCACCCTCTCCCTTTTCTGCATTCGTCACTCTTGAAGTTGGAACTCTTATATTTTGAAGGTTTTTAGTATGGTATATATCGATTCTGCTTTGTACTTATATTTCGAACTTTAGCATAATGCAATGCATCTACACCGGCAGATCTATTTATTTCTTTTTCCTTTTCTTTTCAGTGAATGAAGACTAGGTGTTCGAAGAGTTGCGTCAAAAAAACAAAAACCTCTTAAACTTTAACAAGCAAATCAAGCTAGCATGTGACCTTTTAAAACCCACCCTCATCAAGCCAGGTCTAAAGTCTAAACTAAGACATGTTACATTTGCAAGTTGCCCAATGTTTATTGAAGAAGACACAATGACACATTTTAGTGCTAGCCTAACAACTTGCCCTTCTTTTAGGCTAATTATAATGTGATTATAGATTCAGAAAAAGAAGCAGATCAGAGTGGTCCATTTCAATTTTCTTGATAAATTCAACAAAAGGTGCAATGGCTCTGCCTATCCACATGCCCCTGGGTCAGTTAACAACGTGGTATTCTTGGCTTTCTTCACCTTTCTCTCTGTCTACTGTCTAGGCCACCACTCCTCCTCACATATCTATCTATCCTCACCTCCAAACAATAATGCGTTCACTAAGTTTCTGCAATCTGCATATATGCTTTTGTTCTCTTATCTGTCATTAAATTATAATTATACGATTAGTTAATAAATATTTAGAATACAAATACTTGATCATGCCTACCTCACAGTCTGTTCATTAGTCTACCTGTTTATGCTCTGTCAAGCCAATCAGCAACATAAAGTTTTCTGTGGCATGTATAAGAATAATATTATTGGTTGCTTTTATATATCAGTTCTAAACTTCCAAAGCAGACTAATTTATCATATATTTCTGGCTTTGGATTTGATTATTTTTTGGGATGGTGAGAAGAAAATCATTAAGTAGAAGGGGTCATGATCCCTTTTTATGTTAACATGCCAAAGACTACACTTTTTTCTAAATCTTCATCCCAACTTTACACTTCTATAACTTTCTGGTCAAAACCAACGCTCTGTCAGGATCGAGCAGGCCAGGTAGGAGTGAATGCTAGGTAGATTTGATCTGTACAAGCTAAACTCCGGAAATGTGAGCCGTTACATTAGTCAATATCTGCGGAGCACTATAGAACACCCCGATCAAATTGCGATCGATCATGTACTTCCCTTGATATTTTTACTCTTTACCTACATATATAGACAATATTAACACATCTGTAAAGATGAAATCTGGTTGGGGCTTTGTGCGTGCCACCATCTATGTATTGGTGAAGTTTGTGTATTATTTTTAATACTTCAGGTGCCTGGCTGGAGGATTGAGTTGTCTTCTGGGATTGATATGGTATAAATCCCATAATAAATATATATTCCCCTAATGACATACATGCCATAACCAGCTCATGTGACCACCCTTCTGTCTAGTACTGCTGCTTTTGTATTGGGATTATATAGGAGGCTACGTGCTCTTTATCCTTCTTCACTCTTTTCTATTTTCCTCTGTTTCTTCTTCTTCTTTTTCTTGATTCCCATCTCATTACGCAGCCATGTCTACTGAGACTACTAATGTTGTGTCTGTGCCTACAGCTGAAGATAATCAGGTAATTAACACGGCCTAATTGATTTCGACAGCTTTGATAATTTTCTCTTTCTTTAGTTTGGGTTGGAAACTAACCAAAACTAGTAGTTCATTTCTAACCTAGTAGTTCAAGCATCTTATCTAGAACCAGTTTTGGGGTTACAGCATCTTAACTAGGTAGTTCATTTTTAACCTGTTTATGTACTGTATATATCAATTTTACCTGTGAAATGAAGATTAAATGTTCAAACCGTTGATAGTTGTTACTTGTAACTGTATGGTTCATTACTTCATCAGTTGATGAAATCATCTTGAATTTTTGCTGCAAGCTAGGCTGTTTGAAATTTGCAAAAACCTAGTTCTGCTTGGCGTATGTTATGTGTGATCATATAGTTACTAGGCTCTAACTAGCTAGCTTTGTATGTTTAATTAGCTGCTACACATATCCAAGTGTTAATCTAGGGAAGTCAGATTCTGTAATAATAGAAATCTTATTTTATGCTTCAACTCATTCATTCATAGTACATAGAAAAATAGATTTTAATTAATTAGTTCATCACTATGCTTCAGCCCTCAGAACACATGATCGAGGCTGTAGAAGCAGGTCATCTTGATTTGTTAATGGTGTTTTTACGTACCTATCTTTCATAATACTTCAAAATTGGTTTGTCATGTATATATAGTACTGGAGCTGATATGATTTTGTATTATGGCAGCAACATGAGAAAATAGTGAAGGAAGAAACACATGCAGTTGAACAAGGTGACATTCCACCATCCAAGGATGATGCAGAGAAGTGCGAAAAAGAAAACTGTGAAGCAGAAAAGTCTGGAAGTTCAGAGATTTCGATCACTAAATCTGAAGAAACACCAGTGGTCAACCAGGCCCAGCCTCCTGTTGTTGAGGTTGAAAAGGCTGATCATGTTCCAGTCCAAAACGTCGAAGCAGATCATGAGAGTCGAGCAATTGAAGCGGTTGAATATGTGCCAGCTGGGGAGACACCATCAGTTGAAGCAGTTGAAAATGAACCAGATGTGGAGAAAATAGCAATTGAAGCTGTTGAAACTGAAAGGGTTTATTGTATTCCTCTTGCTTTGATCCAATCACATTTACATTGTGGTTCTATATATACATCTGAATGAACTATGCTAAGATAATTATTAATTATATAGTGGAAGACAACAGCTAGTGTACGGCTAATGTGGTGGTCAGGATAAGATTCCTGAGATTATTCCTGAGCTTGCTTGGTGTGGCATGGATGTTGATCTGCGTTGGACACATGGAGTATGGGAGATTGAATAATGAACTCTGTTGATTAATAAACTCTAACATCCCCCCTCAAACTGAAGGTGGCAGATTTGAAGCCAACTTGAGTTTGGAAACTAAGTCTTTGAAACGGCCAGGTGGATGTGCCTTGGTGAAAAGGTCTGCTGGTTGATCAATGGAAGAAATTGAGCAAAGACGAACAATGCCGCGAGTAATATGTTGACGCACATAGTGACAATCATTTTCAATATGCTTTGTGCGTTCATGAAAGACATCATTATGGGCAATGTAGATAGCACTTTGGTTATCACAATAAAGAGTAGTGGGAGAGGAGTGTGAGACGCCCATGTTCTCAAGTAACCAGCGAAGCCAAATGAGCTCTTGAGCGGTATCAGCAATAGCACGGTACTCAGCCTCTGTAGTAGACCTAGAGTTGAGAGATTGCTTTTTACTGCGCCAAGATATGAGGGAGTTTCCTAAAAAGAAACAGAAACCAGTTGTAGAACGTCGGTCCGTAGGATCACCCATACAATCTGCATCAGAATAAGCTGTAAGATGAAGAGATGAGTGAGCAGAGAAATGAAGACCATGAAATAAAGTGCCCTTTATATATCGAAGAATGCGGAGAACAGCAGCAAAGTGAGTTGAGCGAGGGGCAGACATGAATTGACTAACAATGTGAACAGCATACGCAATGTCAGGCCGAGTAACAGTGAGATAGACGAGACTACCAACTAGCTGGCGATATAAAGTAGCATCAGGAAGTGGAGTACCATCAAAAAGATCAAGTTTGACATTGGGTTCAAGTGGAGTAGAGACAGTCTTGGTGTCTGTTATTCCAGCACGAGAGAGAAGATCAGAAGCATATTTGGCTTGAGAAAGGGTATAACCATCGGAGTGAGATGAGACTTCGAGACCAAGAAAATAGTTAAGATGGCCAAGATCCTTCATTTCAAAGTGTTGGCTGAGATAACGTTTAAGGTTAGAAATACCAGTAATATCATCTCCAGTGATTATCATATCGTCAACATAAAGTAAAAGAAGAATGACACCTTGTCCTGTCTTACGAATGAAAAGAGCTGAGTCATGAGGACTGGAGGTGAAACCATATTTTCCAATGACAGTACTGAACTTAGAAAACCATGCACGAGGAGCTTGCTTGAGGCCATACAGAGCTCGACGAAGTTTGCAAACCTTATTAGGAGGATGATTATAACCAGGTGGAGGTTTCATATAAACATCTTCAATAAGGTCTCCATTAAGAAATGCATTCTTAACATCCATCTGAAATAATGACCATCTTTTAATAGAAGCAACAGCAATTAGGCATCTAACAGAGGTTAGACGAGCAACAGGCGCAAATGTCTCTTCATAATCAATACCATATTCTTGGGTAAAACCTTTGGCAACCAACCGAGCCTTATATCTTTCAATAGAACCATCAGAGCGAGTCTTTATTTTGTATATCCATTTACAACCCACAATAGACTTGCCGAGAGGAAGATCAACCAAATCCCATGTATGAGTTTTGTCCAAAGCCTGTAATTCATCTGTCATAGCTTGCTGCCAAACAGGGTCAGTACAAGCCTCACGATATGATTGAGGCTCATATAAAGAGAGAGTAGTGGAATAACAATGAAAACCATCAAGAAGAGAGGATTTTTGTCTCACACGAGTGGAACGACGAAGAGGTGGATCTTCATCAGCAGAAGAGGAGCTTGAGGACATATCAACAGATACGTCAGGAGAATCATCAGCAAATGATTCAAAATAATTACTAGTAGACAAATCAGTAGGAGGAGAAGCCAATGGAATGTCAGGATCAATGTGAGAACCATCAGATGAAGCAGGACCTTGAGGAGGGGCAGTCAGATTTTCAGGACCAGCTATGTTGAGCTCAACGGGAGAACCTGTGTGAAGATCACTAGGAAACAAGTCCAAAGAACAATTAGTAAAAAATGATGAAGTAGTTGAAGAAGGTAAGTGAGATTGGGACAAAGAGGAGAACATTTTATGTTCCCAGAAGACAACATGACGAGAGATACGAAGACGATTGGAAGAAGGATCCCAACATCTGTAACCTTTATGTTCAATCCCATACCCAAGAAAACAGCAAAGACGAGCTCTGGGTTCTAATTTTGTACGTTCATGGGGCTGGAGAAGAACAAAGCAAGCACAACCAAAGACTCTAAGAGAGGTATAATCAGGAGGAGAACCGTACAAGCGTTCAAATGGAGACTGGTTACCAACATAAGGAGATGGCACACGATTGATGGTGTAAACGGCTGTGAGAGCGGCTTCACCCCAGAAACGTTCCGGACAAGAGGCGGAAATAAGAAGGGCACGAATAGTTTCTAGAAGATGCCTATGTTTGCGTTCAGCACGCCCATTTTGTTGAGAAGTTCCAGGACAAGACCGATGACAAATAGTACCTTGTTTGGAAAGGAAGTTGAGAAACTCTGCACTTTTATATTCCATGGCATTATCAGTTCGAAATATTTTAATAGAACGAGAAAACTGAGTTTGTATCATCTGAGCAAAGTTGTAGTAAATTTGAGAGAGTTCAGAACGATTTTGCATAAGATACAACCAAGTGAAACGAGAGTAGTCATCAATAAATATGACAAAGTATTTGGATCCTCCCATTGTAACAGTAGGAGAAGGGCCCCAAATATCTGAATGGATTAAATCAAAAGGTGCAGATGAAACAGAGGTACTGCTATTGAATGGTAAAGCAGTTTGCTTTGCAAGTTGACAAGATAAACAATCAACATCTCCAGAACTAACATGACCTAAATGACCATTGGAAATCAAGGTACGTAAACGACCAAGAGAAGCATGACCCAAACGAGAATGCCATAAATGTAGAGAAGGAGCAGAAGCAGCGGAAGTGGAAGCAGCAATGGAAGATGACAACTTTGATGGAATGTGAAGACTAATGAGCTCAAATAGTCGTCCAATCTTACGCCCGATCCCAAGAACTTGCCCTGTCTGTGGATCCTGCACACGACAACCAGAACAAGAAAAGATGACATCAAGACCAAGATCACATAGTTGACCAACAGAGAGGAGATTTAATGTAAGCTTTGGAATTAAGTAAGTGTCAAGGAGTGATAAGGTGGAGGTGGAGATTGTGCCACTGTGAGTGACAGACATAGTTGAGCCATCAGCTGTATGAATTTTTGGCACATGAGAAGTATTTTGTTTGGAACGAAATATGGTAGGGTCAGATGTCATGTGATTACAACATGCAGAATCAAAAAACCAAGAAGAGTTACCTGAAGTGGCTGACATGGCAGAAGGCAGAGGCGTACTAGAATTAGAAAGAACCTGTTTGAGAATGGACTCTAGATCACTCAGAGAATAAGAGATGGAGGAAGAATCTGGAGGAGTAAGATCATCCTCATTTGAACCTTGACTAGCAACAGCAGCAACAGAATTAGAATTGAAGCCAGATTTATGATTGAATCTGTATTGACCTCCTTTAGGTTTATTGTTAGGGCGCTGTTTGTTTGGATTGACCGGACAATCATCAAGGTAATGACCAGTTCTGTGACAATATTTGCATATCCTTTTTGGACAATCCAAAAGAAAATGGCCAGACTGATGACAATATTTGCACACTTTCTGATTTGATGATGAATTTTCTCCTCGGTTATAAGGAGTGGCAAGAACAACATCTGTGCGTCGAGTTTGAAGAGTGCTGAGGCGAGTTTCTTCTGAGAGAAGATCAGTAATAGCACTGTCAAAGGTTGGGAGAGGACTCCGATGAAGAAGTGAGGCTCTTATGGGCTCAAATGTATCATTAAGAGCCATGAGGAAATGCATTAAACGTTCTTGGTCACGATAGGTAGCGAACTTTGCACCGTCACCAGTACAAGTCCATGTAGGTTCTGCGAGTGTTAATTGATCCCAAATAAACTGTATTTGAGAGAGAAAGGAATTAATTGACTGACCAGGTTCTTGGCGCATGCGATGAAGAGTGCTCAGAAGTTGATATCTGTGAGCAAGATCAGTAGTTGTATAACGTTTCTTTAAAAAATCCCAAACAGCTTGGGCTGTGTCAAACCGACCAAATTGATGGTTGATGGAGGCAGATGAGGTGTTGCGAAACCAAGTGATGATTTGGTGGTTTTTACTGTCCCAATCTTCAAGTCGTTCAGCAAACTTTTCATCAGTTTCATTTGTCAACTTGGAAGGTTGAGTAATATCTCCAGTAGCATAGCGCCAAAGCTTGCGTCCTTTGAGAAAACTGCACATGGCTTGAGCCCAAAAAGTGTAATTTGGACCTTCAAGAACAGTATGGATGGGTTGAGAGACATCAGTTTTGTCCATGGTAAGGTGATTGGTGTATATTGAGTGAGACTGAAAGAACGAATGATTGATTTATATTGAGTGATTGAGTGATTGGTGTATATTGAGTGAGACTGTGAAAGAGAATGAACAGTGGGCGAACTAGTTGAGGTCACAGAGTTTTCGGCTCTGATACCATGTTGAAACTGAAAGGGTTTATTGTATTCCTCTTGCTTTGATCCAATCACATTTACATTGTGGTTCTATATATACATCTGAATGAACTATGCTAAGATAATTATTAATTATATAGTGGAAGACAACAGCTAGTGTACGGCTAATGTGGTGGTCAGGATAAGATTCCTGAGATTATTCCTGAGCTTGCTTGGTGTGGCATGGATGTTGATCTGCGTTGGACACATGGAGTATGGGAGATTGAATAATGAACTCTGTTGATTAATAAACTCTAACAGAAGCAATTGAGAAAGAGCCAGAGAAGACGCAAACTATTGAAGCAGTAGCTGAGAATGAACCAGAGAAGACACAAACTATTGAAGATGATGAGAAAAAACCAGTGGAGGAAATAGCAATTGAAGCAGTTGATAATGAAGCAGATGAGAACAAACCAGTAGAGAAAGTAGCAATTGCAGCGGTTGAAAATGAACCAGAAACACAAGCTATTGAAGCATGTGAGAATAAAGAAGTGGAGAAAGTAGCAATTGCAGCGGTTGAAAATGAACCAGAAACACAAGCTATAGAAGCATGTGAGCATAAACAAGAGGAGACACCGGCTATTGATGAAGAACAGATAGATGAGAAGCCAAAAATTGAAGCTTTCGAGTTTAATCCATCAAGTGAAATAGTCAAGCCTGAAGAAAATGTTGAGGGTGATCATGAGAAGGGGACTACTGCTGATGAGGGCAAGACTACCTGTGAGTTATCAACCAATGAGGAAGCTCAGACAATCGAGAAAGAAGCAGATTTGGTTGAGAATGATAAAGCTGCAGGGAAGGAAGAAAAGAGTGTCAAAGCAGAACAAGCAACTGAAGAGAGTGATGAGAATACTAAAGAAGCATCATCTGAAAATGAAGCAAAGAAAACTGAGGACCGTACTAAAGAGGTGTTAGTCAAAGAAGACGAGTATAAGGACATTAAGGTGCATGGAGAAGAAGCTAAAAACGAGTCCAAAAGTGATGTACCTCCAACTCTTGAGCCATGCAAAGATGCTGAACATGAGACTCAAACATCCAAAGACCAAGTACAAGATGTTTCAGTTAAACCAGCACAGAAACAATCAGGTAACAATATCATATCAAAGGTGAAACAATCTTTAGTGAAGGTGAAGAAAGCTATAATTGGTAAATCTCCTAGCTCAAAAGTCCTCACACCTGAAATCAAAGGAGAACTTGAAAATAATAACTAGTTTCATTGGTGGTGGTTGATTGATTTGGTGTGCCTCATTTGGTGTACACAAGAGGGCAAGGACCATGCTTTTTTTGTTTTGTGTGGGATTTTGCAAGATTTTGTTGTTCTTTCATGTTAGGTGCAGTAGTAAATTACTTGGCATTATTTTTGGTGAGTCATATGTGTTTGAAATGTAATTGACATTGTATCGATTTGCTTTGTTTGTTTCTTCATTGAGTTATAATCTGTGTTATTTAATTGAAATAGTAAAATTACAGGAAACAAGGAAAGTCCATTTGAAATATCCCGCAAATCATTTACCCATAACCGGCCACTCAATATCCTTGTGAAAAAACTAAACTACCGCAGGGCATTTCCGTGGTCGATTTTGAATTTGATAAATATATTGCTTGTGAAGTATGTTTTCCTGTTGTTGATTGGCAATAGGAAACTTCCAGTTGTCTTATTGCCCAAAGTTCTACTGAGAAACAACTTCTCAAGACGACCAACTTTCGGAAAGAGATACTTTCAATAGCACACGGTTTTGTGCAAAATGGCATATTACCAATTTCTGAAGTTTTTTGGACAGGTTTTGGTTCACAAGGATACGTGAACAAAAGTCAGGTTTATATATTGGGGGTATGGAAAAATATTTGAAAGTTAGGTTTTGGTTCAGCGTGTAGCCGTGTATAAAGTATGCCAAATCGAATAAAACTTGTATATTATAGCACGATTTTTGTGGAATATGCATGTTGCAAATTTCTCAACATATATATTTTTTTTGGCTAATCTCAACATATTGTTAAACGTGTAACAGGAAGATTAAAAGTCCCCCAAAAAAAACGAAATCGTGTGCTTATTTGATCCTCGTAACTTCATAAGTCATAACTATTAGCTTTCAACTGAAAAAGAAATAAAAGAAACAAAAGCCCAAAAAAAAAAAGTGAAACAACGTTTGCCACTAACAAGTCCGCATGAATTATATGGACTGGTTATCCACCAGCTCTTCCATCAAGCTAGAGTGCGTCTTTTCGATACAAAGGAGCCAAAAAGTGCATCTTTTTTTTTCTTCAATAATTTGTTTGGCAAACTTTTTTTGTCAATCGATTTTTCTCTTCAATTTGTGTGTGCTCCTTTGATATATATTTATTTTGTTAGTTAGAGGCAATATGAAATTATCATCGCTAGAAGAAAAATTCTTAAATCGACGTTTTAAAATTGAGAATGTACGTGACGTGGAGGAGTATGAAATAATTGAAGATAAAATTAAGAAAAATCTCCGGACAAACTAATATGAATCGAGAAAACTCCACAAAGCAAGCAAGCCTGGAAAAGGGTTCCTGCCCCCACAATCCATCAAGGGCAGTAACACTCAAATACATTCCTATATTTGACTGAAAATGAAAAGTAGGATCATAAAGCAATGAGATTAACCTCTATATCCATGTAGATTAGGGTTTAGTGAATCAATAAAGCAAAAAAAGAGACTAAAGAGGCTGTTCAATACAATGGGGGCAATTCCCTTTATTGGGGTTCACAAATTCTGAGAGATATGAAAGAAAGAAAGAAGGAACAAGAACCATCTCTCAGAAAGAAAGAAGGAACAAGAACAATAAAATAGAAAATGACTTGTGGGTGAGAATGGGGGGCAGTGGTAATTAACATGTTGGGGAGCTTAGGTTGGTCCTAATCAAGAAGGATCCAAGGCCAAAGCTTAGCCTCAAATTCTCTTTCATGTCTTTGTTTAGATAGGCTAGGCTGGAGGAACAGATCAAAAAGTATGTATGTATGTATAAAAATACATATATGGCTAGCTTAGGCTTGAGTTGTACACAAAGTGCATGAAGATCAATGTCATTGGAGGAAGAGAAAGATAATGGCAGAGGAGGCTGAGCCAGACCGAAGCAACATTGGGGGAACAACCTTTTCTTTTACCCTAGCTCACAGCCCCAAAATCTTCTTCTACCTTTCTTCAGGATCAAGCTTGCCTACTTGTCCCCCCTAATATTTCTCTTTCAATTTTCTAATTATTTCCCTCCTAATAAATCAACAGAATTATATCAATTACATGCCAAATATATTCATCCCAACATTTGAAGTGGGAGGCAATTTGGGGCAAGAACCCAAATCTACTTGCACTACACATTTCTGTGAGTCAAAGAACAAATTGGATGCATCTTCTCAGAAACCCACTTAGTTCATTTGAATATATATACAACCAATGACTTGGGGCCAATTTCCCAGTCCGAGGTCAGATCAATAAATACCTAAGACTTGATCAAAAAATAATAAAAAATAAATAAATACCTAAGACATATAGGAAGACTAAATTGTTGGAATGTTGGAGCAAATACAACATGTATATTAAAGGTGTCTGTCATGGGACATTTCAACATGTCTTGTGCAATATGCATGGCAGATTCAAGATTGACCCAAACCAGGAATGAATGTTGGTAATAGTGATGCACACACGTTCTTCATGATCGAGCTCGCGCTCTTGCTTGTATGTAAAAATATTGTTTGGAGTATTTTATCGAGCATTTTAATTTAATACAAAAAATATTAAAAAAAATGATGAAGATTTATTTTCACCGAATTCTCTAAATCAGCCGATTCTAAAATGAAGGTTTTGAGTTCACATGGTGTACAAATTATGTAACAAATATTCTCTCATCTACTCATCATTAGTATGAAGCAAGTTATGGGAACCTCTAGAAGACTAGAATTAATGAAGTGATTACAATAACATAATGACATGGCTAGTGTTTGTAAGTGACTTTTTTTTGGACAATAGTGTTTGTAAGTGACTAAAGGGGTAACATTGAGATCCATATATGGTATAGTAATTTTTGATTCGAAGATAATTATACATTCATGTGTGGGTGGTGGGTTTGATACTAATTGAGACTAAATAGCAAAGGCATTGGGTGCGGAAATTAGTTGATTGCATGTTTCATAAAGTTGAGGTCATGTCTTGGCTTTTGAGAGACGTAGTCTTGGATTAGTTCTAAAGTCTTTGAAACAATTTCTCTAAACATCTCATCCTCATCCAACCCTCCTACGACTTTTAAGGCCTTTTTATTATAAGTTTCAAACCTCATGTCCATCTTTGTCTCCCTCCCATTTCATTATTTGCTTTAATATCTCTCCCTTCTTGATTTGCTTCTAATGAGTTGTCTCAATTTTCAAAAGCAAAATAGCAAGTTCAAATTAATTTCATAATACTAATTATCTACAAGGTTTTATATGTGTATTTTCCTAAAAAAAAAAGGGTTTCATATGTGTATTTTTAGCCTTTGATACGTACCTAAAACCGAAATAAATAAAGAATAATTAAGTAAGAAAAACAATAACTCTTAGAAGATTAAGAATCAAAATGAAAATAAACATGAGAGAATATAGTGACAAATTCAAAAAAAAAAAATTGTGGAGGCGAGACTAAGATTGAGAGGTGCATTTTACTTATCCGCAACACATCCTGTTATTTTTGTCCATATACAACTATTTTCGGAAACATTTCCTCAAAATAACTTTGTAGAACACATAAGATGTACGGAACACTCTTTTATAACTTATCAAAAATTATTCTGAGAGCAATTTCCTACACTCTACTTCCATCACCAACACCTTTAGAAGTATAAACATTTTTTCACATAACTTTTTCAAAATTATTTACTACAAATCATCTCTTTATTGATGTTAAATTTATATCTCACGTGAGATGTGTAATCAAAGGAAAGCGTGCTGCCAACAAGATACATGGAGGCAGTAGATGGTGATTTTATATCTTGTCTGATGGGTGGTGGGAAAGCAATCACTTGCTCACTTTACATACCCCATATGATACATTACTAATTAATTAACCAATTAATTAACTAATTAAAGGTTAATACATAATCATTTCAGAAAATCTTATAAAAATTTTAGGGTGCAGAATATGACTAGAGGGAGTAATGTGAAGGGACAAGGAATGTGAAGGGTGTCCTGGCTTGCTGGTTAAGCTAGTTTATTTAAAGCTCTATGTAGGCTTATGTGAGTATGTGACCATCTTTGCTTTGTAATTTGATCCCTATTAAGCTTATTTTTGTATAACAAACATAAAGCCTATTGAGTTGTTTAATCTTAAAAAGACAATTAAGAAAAAAGAGAGAAAAAGAGAAAGAAGCTAGGCAGATCATCTGCTCTCCAAAGATGAGAATGTGAACTTTAGTATCTGCTTCTTTGTCTCCACTAGCTAGCCTACTCCCCCTATTCCCCTAACTTCCTCATCTTCCCTCCATGAATTATTTAACTAACTAGCTATTAAAAAAGTTGCCAAGAATTAAAAGTTGTTTGGTCATCAAGTTCCTAAGTTTGTTGGACCCTGTGTGTTTGGAACTGTGGATTAATAAGGTCTGAAACTTGATTTAACATATGCTAAACACAATTATTATTGACAACAGTGCAGACATATACCAAAGCATGTATGTCTAATTAGTAGTTAAATTATCTGTTCATGGCCCTGCGGGTGCGGGTGGCATTAATTAGAACACCGAAAATTGCAACATGTAATTTTATGATCGGAATCGTTTGGTAACATTTTTCTTAGTACTTTTTTCTCACTAATCTAATATATTGAATTATCTGAACACTGTATGAAAATGATACCATTGTTATCTTCATTTTGGTCTATTGCTTATGCATAATAATCCATTGATGTCGTTCAGTAGTAAAGTCACAACCATACAATATGAGTGTTCACTTGGTTGAACATTTCTCATAAACCCTAAATCCTAAACAACAAAGCAAACTAAGTTCATGAAATGAACCCTTCTAGATTTGTACAATTTTAAAAATGTGGCATTCATTTAGTGTATTTCAAAAATTTAATTTGTTAATCGGTTTTGTGAGACAGATGAATGTAAATAAATTAAAGATGGAGATTTTGAACTCAAAATCTCTTAACAACAATTCTAATATATACCAAACTAATTAGTTCCCAAAACTTAAGCTATTAAAATTATTTATTACTGTTTATTATCTCATATTAATGTATATCGCACTAACATTACTATGACCATCGTGTAAGCTCGAAAAAAAATAGTAAAACTAAAAGATTAAAGAAATATCAACGTGGACATGTGGGGCTACCCTGGTGGCAAATCGATTGTCAAATTGACTACTCTCTTCTTCTCTCTTGTTGAAGGAATTAATGACTGTCTGTAGACTATAGAAGTGTAGAGTATTATATATAGAGGGTTTCATGGCCTGAGATATCGGCTTTTTAACCCTTTTAACACATTTATATATCGTCTCTCTCAAGTCTCATATTATCATCATCTGATCTGGGTACAAAAATGGGATTAAGAGCTGCTGCACATTCGTCTTCTTCTTCTATAGATAGCAGCAACCATCCTGATCTTGATGATCTTCTGCCTAAGCCTTCTGGGTCGTCTTCTTCTTCCTCCCTCCCCCACAAGATCAAAATCATTGGCGGTACTATTTGTCGTAACAGTAGCAGAAGCACTCATACCAGAACAGATTTGAGCACTGATCTAAGACTTGGCCTCAGCATCTCACCCTCTCATCACTCTGACTTGTCTTCGACTACTTCAAGCCCAAGCAGGTATGTGATTGTTTCTCGATCACATGTTCTTCCACAAATGATTCTCAACTGTTTTCCGGCTAACAAATCCTCTGTCTTACTGTGTTCATTTCTTTTTCAGGGAGGAAGCATTGTTAAACTGGCCGCCGATCAAATCAATCTTGAGGAGCACACTTTCTGGAAAAGCAGACAATTACCATCATCAGAATTCTTCTTTATTTGTGAAGGTCTACATGGAAGGAATCCCCATCGGTAGAAAATTGAATCTGTTTTCTCATGATGGTTATAATGCTTTGATCACAACTCTGAGCCTCATGTTCAAGACCACCATTCTATGTAAGTTAATACAAACACAAATTGTTAAATAGGACCTCAAATTTTGAGATCAAAGATAATGGTGTTTTTTTTTTGGGTAACAGCAGGTCCTCATGATAATCATGTTCATTCAGAGAAATATCATGTGTTAACATATGAAGATCAAGAAGGGGATTGGATGCTGGTTGGAGACGTGCCTTGGGAGTAAGCACCTTTAACCCCAACTCTATATGTTTTTCAGAAGGGTAGTGATTTCTGCACTCCAATTTTAGCGTCATGCACTCCATCTATACGACTATACGAGCTACAAAAGAATTATAAAATATTCAGTTTGGAGTGCAGAAATAACCCAATCGCCTACCCTTTCGATAGTTGTCCTTACACAAATTGTGTTTCTAATTTTGATTTTTGAAACAGGATTTTCTTGACCACTGTGAAAAGACTGAAGATCACAAGAGCAGACAGATGTTAGCTAAATTATATTGATTTGTTCATCTTATAATTATAAGACTCAGAGTTTTATATACTCTAATCCAGTTTTGCCTTATTGGTACGTACTGTGGTTCAAACTTCATACTCAAACACTGTGTACAGCATCAATATTATAATAGATTATACTTGTTTCCCTTTCTGGGTTTCTTTTCCTCCATCAAAACCATTCATTGTAGAGTAGGCAAGGTTGTTAACATGGGGCCACATAAGGGCTTCATTTTTCTTTTCTCGTGGCATTGATAATTAGGTGAGAAGTTGTTTCCACAAGATTGCTGCCTTTGAATCTCTGTGATAATTAGTAACTATGATCCATCCTCAATCAAGAAATGACTTTGTACACGTGTACGTTCTCTTTTCTCCCATGGGAGCTTTAGACGTGCACACCATCCAAAAGGGTTTCATTCAAACTTAGACAAAGTTATAGAAGCCATTGATCGATCATAACTTGATCTGTAATAATGAAGTTAAAGAGTGCATGAATCCTTTGAGTTTGACCACCCAAATTCCCGAAACGTGGGGGTGTGTCTCAAAAAGCATTATATGCTTCTAATTTTTGGCAGGCCATTTTAATTAGTGTTGAAAATAGGGAGTAGTATTAGTAGGTAAAACCGAAAACCAACCACTAAAGTTGTTATATTAGTGCAGAATGGAAAATGTTGCACTGCCATTTCTTGTTGACTGAAATTTGCAGGATCACCAAGTTTGGAACGTTTAGCTACCAGAGTTAATTTGTATATTGGTGACTGTCACAGTTAGGTAGGTATACTATCGATCTCCATAGGAATGTTTAGGAATTAATCCTTTTCAAAGGGACCTTTCCTTTTGGGGAATGAAACACTCTCCTAAAGTCCTAATTACAATTCACACTATAATTGTTTTCACTCTTTATGCTTTCTTTATTTGTTAAAATAGTTTGAATCTGATCGAACAAAATTATCCACTGGATTGTACCTATTATAGGTAACCAATTAAACTCATATCAGAGTTAATGAGTTATTATACCTCTGAAAAAAATATCTCCGAGTTGTGTTCCTGATCTATCGGACATTTAATTTGATAATCTAATTCAATTTCTTTTCACATATAGTATTTCTTTCTCCAAATATTAAAAAAACAACTAATAAATTGAAACAAATTATATGACACTCAATCAAACTAAAACATTGGGTCTCGGGATTTTTTTTAGACTATGAGCCCCGAGAGAACAAACCACATAAATTTTCATGCTTTGAAAGTACAATTTGTAATCTACTTTGGTGAGTTGAAACGGGAAAAATTGCAAAACAAATAAAAAATAAAAAACTTAAAAAAATGTGAGTGATCCTATAGCGACGAATGGTCCAAATCATATATATATATATATATATTTTTTTTTTTTAATATTTTGATATTCTCATTAAACAAATTTTATTCCTCAATAAATGTGTCGACATTCTTGGATCCTAAAAGAGTCTTGAAACCAAATTGATATTCGAGAATCATATAGAAAACATTTTTTTTTGTTATTCATCATGTGAAACGATGAATAATTCCTTTATTCATATAAAACAAACATTGGGTCATCGAGATTTTTTTGAGACTATGAAACCTAAGAGAGCAAACCGTACAAATTTTTATGCTTCAAAAGTACAAATTAAATTCATGATTTGAGACTCTAAAAAAAAAATCCATGATTTGAGGCCCAATCCAAATCAATGAAATTGACGGGTCAATGACTGTACGGCCCATAAGATCCGCTTTATACTTCACCCGCTACTGGATTATGATTAATTCGTGTGTGACCGTAGTCGAGAAAACAAGAATCGGGTCGGGCATAAAGCGCCACCTCGCGGGCCAAATCCCCAATTCAAGCCGTGGGAAGAAGAAGCTCCGAAAGAAATTCAAAATTGGTACAAGGAGGGAGAAGAAGACCATGAAAGGCCAGGCACCCAAAGGCTCTGTCAAGAAGTTCAGGATGTGAGTTTCTTCCTTCTTCTATCCTCGTTCGTTTTGGCCCATGAACTCTCGGTGAAAATTTATATGTAAAATTACAACCAACAGGCCGACCTCCCAGAATTTAGTACCAATTCGCGTTGATTTCGAAGTCGAAGGCCAAAGGTTCAAAGACTCCTTCACGTGGAACCCATCTGGTAAAAGTTGGATTCTTTATGTGTTTTTCTTTATCTTTGTGTTTTTTTTTTTTCAAATTTGGGTTCTTGCGCAGCTGAAAAATTCTAGTGTGTGATGAGATTGATGACAGATAATGATACAGAGATCGTGAAATTTGCGAAAATAACAGCTAGAGACTTGAAGCTATCTTCAGCTTACGAGAAAGCCATTGCTTCTTCCATTCAGGTTGGCATTGATTCAACTCTGTCAATTTGTCCCACTTAATTTAAGTTTCTACGGATAATAATAGCTTATGTTATGTGGTATCAGAGCCAAGTTGATTATTTTCGATCATTCCAAGGCCAAGATATGTACACCGGCGAGAGGATTGTTCCAATTAAGGTCACTCTGATCATACTTCATATTATGTAGCATAGATACTACATTGGCAAGTTGCTATCTTTCAATGCTTTGGGGTGAGTAGCGAAATTCTGACGGTGTTTTATTCTCAGCTTGATCTTCGTATAAACCATACTCTCATCAGGGACCAGTTTCTATGGGTAAAGCTTCAACATTTTCTTGTTTCATTATATCATTGAAATACCTCCTTTTTTTACCTTGAGTTCAGATATATTTGGTGCATTTCAGGACTTGAACAACTTCGAAAGTGATCCTGAGGAGTTTGCTAAAACCTTGTGCGCAGATTTAGGTGTTCATGACCCTGAAGTTGGCGTAAGTCGTTGCATTCTATATCATTCTTGTTTAACAATTTTCATCCATTAGTAAGTGCAATGCGTTTTGGTCAAGGCTTTTGGTTTGTGTCAAAGTTGGAACCTTGATGAATTTTCAGTGCTAAAGAAGTGATTCTCTTATTGCAGCCTGCAATTGCTTTTGCAATTAGAGAACAACTGTATGAGGTTAGATTTTATTGCTTCTTTTGTACCTCACATAAGGTGCATTGTACTTGTGAGTATTTAATGAGTATTTTAGTCTGAGGTTCATTTACTATGGGATTTTGTATTTCATCTTGTAGATTGCAGTCCAAAATGTAGCTTCAGCAAGAGAAAGCAGACTAAGCAAGAAAGGGCGCCGAGGGGGTGAACATACTCCACTCAGGTGTTTGTCATTAGTTTTTCGTATTTTAAAAACACATTTCCTTGTTGAATTTACACTGTAAAGCTTACGTGATGGTACATTTGTCATTAACTCTCAGTAAAGCAAGTAGTACTGGATTGGACCTGGTGAAGTCATTTGGTCACAGATCTAGTGTCATTCGGTATGTCTTCTCACTCCACTAATTTGTAGAAATTTTTTTTCTTGAGAAGTCAGAAAGTTCCATTATCTATGTTGTTAATGAAACTGAAAATATTATATTTGTCTGTTTGGAATTTTTATGCGGGCCCTAGCCAGTGACATTCAAATACCTTTTCATTCCATAATCCATATACTTGTGATTTGTGAGTACTGAGTAGTGTATATGGATGTGATTCTTCAAAGGGTTTTTCGGCTAACAATTCTTCTGGGGTTTTTTTAATTGCCAAAAAAAAAAAAAACCTGCAAGTTTATATTCTTCATTCAGGTACAGATACCTTTCTAAAGGCCTCCGAAACCAAGAAAATATACTCTGTCTAACTTCTTTTGCCATTAGATCTTCCTGGGATAGTCTTACTATCGAAGCTACTGTCTCTTTCTTGAACTAACACTCTGTTTTTTCATAAATATTCAAAATGATGATGCTAATTTATTCTTATTTGGGATATAATATAACCAAAAAAACCATCTTGAACAGAGGGTTGGAAGATATATTGGCATAATATATACAACCAAAGTCATCTTCCTGCCATTACAGACTTTCTTTTCACAGCTTATCTTCTATTAATTGATCCTCTTCAAGGAGTAAAATACTTGACAACAATGCAGTGGGCCTCTATTCTGAATCTCCAAAATTGTAATTCATTCAATGAATTAATGTTTGCGTCATCTGCGTGTAGAAATCCCCATAACACTGGAAAAAGCAAAACCTTCATTCTCATACTTTTGAGTTTAACCTTCATAGCTAGTGAAAAAAACCATAGTGAATACTTTGTTCTGCATGGCGATTTAAACCTAGGAAGATACATAATAGATGTTCAAGTCCTCCATGCCTCTCCAAAGTCATCCTCTTAAGTGGAAGAGACGTTGCAGGGTTGAGCTTAATTGCTCAATCAACATTACGACTACTTTGGCCATTTTAGTCGCTCCGGTGTTTTTCCCCTACAGATTTTCAACATCTTTTTGTTAAATCATATCCCTCTGGTTGTTATATTTTGTGTTTAACACCTTCACTGGTAGATAAGAATTAGACAATTAACAATGATTTACTGACAGTCGTTTCTCTATGCTCCCAAATGTATCAGGAAAAGAAAGGAGTGGGATGTGTATGAACCCATTGTTGATCTTTTATCTAGTGAAGAAGTGGATGCCCTTGAAGCAAAAGAAGAAAGGAATGCTCGGTGAACTAATACAGTTGTGAGGGGTAAGGTTTATGTCCCCCCCTCTCTTGTTTGTACTTTTAGTTAGTTTTTTCTTTCCAAAGGGGTAAGGTTTATGTTTCCCCCTCTGTATTTTTAGTGGTTTTCTCCTTTTAGAGGGATGAGGCTTATGCCCCCTGACTGGGTGTACTATGTGTACTCTTTGTCAATTAATGAAATAACTTTCGCTCCGTCGAGCTTTGCTAAATAAATGAAACAGCTGTGAGGGAAATTAAATAGTTGTATAGGGCACCAATACTTGACTAGCTAGGAGCCTAGGAGTCTGAGTAGTCAACTAGCTAGTAGTCTGAATTCTCTGCGTAGTTAAATTCACCGCCATTTGATACCAAGTCTGGGTCTTCTAGTTCTTTGTTCAAGGCCTGCAAAGTGCCCTTGGGAGAAAATATCCCTAGAATCGTGTATAAGGTAGATTTTTTCCCTACATATGTAACTGTATCCTTTTCAGTTTATTGCACATTCTGAATTTAACTACATATAAAGGCACTCGCTTTTCCTATTGTTCATTCATTTCCAATCTTGGATTCTTTTCATATCATCTTCATTTGTCCACTTGCAATAAGATATCATTGATAGTATGGACCAGTGTTGAAGGTGGTGACAATCCAAATCCTAATCATGCATGGATATGGGCCATGGAGCTACCCATAATTCTGTTTTCCTTGCTTTGACTTCTGAAATTGAACCTATAAATAATTCTGAACAAAATTGAGTCAATTTCTGTGACCTTTTATAAAGGCACCGACTGCGTGTGTGATTAGTTCAACAAGGGATCAAATGTTGTGACTTCACAACTTGGAGAACGGTATTCTGTACTCCATGTACTTTTAATAAATAGATCCCAGCTGCATTATTGTTCTAGCTCCATTATTTGTTTTGGACAAGTTATAGATGTATTCTCTGCTGTTGGCTCTTAAAGAATACGTTTCATTTTTAGTGCGACTGATGACAAATGGTTTTATGAAAATGCTTCATGACTCATCTTCTTCATGATCCTTTTGTTATTCCCTCCATAATCTCTACTTGGTACCCAAAACTTCAAAGAAACTCAAGCTTCGAAATGCCCTGCATCAAAGCATATGTTAGACCATCATGGACTTCCATAAAATCGAATTTCAATCTTCAAGTTAAATTTTACACTCTCCCCCACTTTACGACTTCATTTGAAAGGTGTGATCTACTTGTACAAGTAAAGCCTGGACTAAAGTAGTAATGTGGTTCACAATGTAGTGTCTTGTCTTTAGGGTTACTCTTTTGTAAGTCAATTCATCGGTGGAGGTTTGAATTGCAAAATTCTTATGCATTTTGATTTTCAGGTAATTTAGTGGTATAGGGAAGAAGTTATACATTGCAGAGAAGGATGAAGGAACAACTTGAAAACCGGATTATAGTCATTTAGATATGTCTCTACATGCACTTCAACAATCTGCAACTTTCACCATTAAAACATGTTTGACATGGTGAGTTAATGAGAAATTGTAATGCATCTGGCTAACTTGTGATTTGTTTATACTTGGTTTTCTAGCAGCGAGATGAAGCTATCATATTTATTATAGTTGTGTGTCGGATTTTCATTAAGCAGCTTAAAAAAGTAGTTGGGAACTTTGTGATTTGTTTATACTTTATAGTGTAGTACTTTGTTTGCTTTGCCCTTTTAATCTATATACAAAATCTTTTGATCTGTTTATTCCAATGAAATATGGTTCAAAATCATTAGATGAATATATACTATTAGTTTGCTAACCAATAAAAGAAGTCCTTTGAGGACCAGAAAGAAGAGAGATAAGATGCAAACTACAAAAGAAAGCGAGAAGGAGAAACAAGAAAATGGAAAGAGGCTGCAGATGAGTTAAAACATCCTTCTAAATTTCCATTAATAATCTCACTGTAATCTTTCATTTAATCACAGGGATTCCCTATTCATTAACTATTACAATCTAAAAAACTTTCAGGTAATGGGGGCAATTTCACAATCCCGCCTCACAAACCCTTCTTTAATTTGTTGTGTGCTCTCTTTTTTGCTCAGTTGGGTTTCTTCTTCTTGCCACCACTGTTTTGAAGCACAAGATCATCATCCCAACACAAATTGCTATCTACAAGTAACACTTGCACACACACCAGTATGATATGCAAGCAAAAACCATGATGACCCAATTGGCATACACAGAAATACATGCCAATTGCTGAAGTGGGTCTTTTTTTTTTGGGTAGCTAGATGGATATTAGGCTAGACTGGGTAATAGCTTAGCTGCCATTTATGTCAAGAAGTGATGTTGCAGGCTGAGGAGTTGGACTTGTCCAGAATAGACCACATGACCTGAACATCTTCATAACCACAAGCCATCACTTCACCATGCAGAGCAGTCACACTATTCTCATTCCCTGTTCCATATATTATCAATGGAATACAATTACTCAATTACTCAATTACTCAATGACTCATAGAATACATATATATATATACTATGATGATAGACATGTATGTATACCTTGAAGCTGAGACTTCTTCTGGTCTCTGGTGCTTGGCTGCTGGTTGAAGACTTTGCAAGCTTTCTTGAACGGAGTTGTGATGGTTTTCTTCCAAGAAGTCATGGATGATGCTTTTGTATTATATTGTATGAATGTTTTGTGTTGCAGATGAGTTTCACAGCTTTCTCTCTGAGCCTTGTTCAGCTTTTGCTGTAAATGATAATGTAGAGGATTTGTATATATAGTGGGACGGTGAAGAAAGAGAGGGGCAAGATCCGTGAGATGGGGTACCATTAGAATAGAGGAACATCACTCACTCAGTTAATCAGTCTTTTTTTTTTAAGTTAAATTTTTTCTTATCTTCATTGAAGGTCGCCGACTGCACCAAAGCACATGGCGCACGCTCCCACAAGGCTTAGAGTTGGAGGGAGAGACCTCCAACACGTGAATCCCTTTACTTTTCTGAATGTGACGTATATTATGGGATTTGCATAATCACATATATTGCCCATCTTACTCTTCTTTCTCTTTCAATGTGTGTCACATAAGTTACAAAGTTGCCTTTTCACCAAGACCAAGAGTACCCCATCTCATCATCATAGTCACCCTTCACCAAATTGGGAAATTGTGTAGATAATTTGGTCGATCAGTTTTTGTTCAAATTGTGTGGCTTTGACAAGTTAAGGATGTAAAGGTATCCACAACGTTTGAAATAAAATCCACATATTATGAAAAGGTTATTGGGTCGTCGTCGACTTGATAGTAAGTCTAAAGTGTTGAAAGTGGGTACAAAATCGATGTCAAGATGAGAATAATATCGATGCTATTATACCACTAGTAATGGATACTCAATCACCAGTCGGCTGTAGAATGTTTGGAATTGTAGTTGAGAGTACCATTGAGACACATTATTCAAAATGGCGACTCAAGCAAACACAACAGGTGGAGCAAGTGTCATTCTCAAAGAAGATCTTAATTAGACTTTAGAGTTACAGTGATCAAGCTACACTTGACCTGAGAAATTAAGTATGATGATGTGAGAAAGTTTGCATCGATCTCACCAAAGTGAGACTGTTAAAGTGTGTGACTCGATATTGACTATAAATATAAGACTTGATATAAACTCAAAAATTTAATTGTAAAATGATACAACAATCTACACTATACGTGAGTGATTCACTATGTCACAAGACGAAAGGTAAGTGAATGAAATCATTCATACTACATTATTTCTTTGGACATGAGATTTTTAGTAGTCTATAGTTGATTCCATGTTTTCCTCAACTGTATATGTGAGTGAACTAATCCACAAATTACCTTAAAAAGATTGAATTAAGAGCAACTGTTTATCATTTTGACTTCTCCATTATCTGACCAATGAAGAAAAAATCTTAGATATAACAATGGTGGGTGCCAAACTGAACAAAAATATACCAGAAGAGCCTTTACTCTTACACTACCTTCCAATGTTCTTGTTGGATGCATTAATAATGCACATATGAAGATGCCCGGCCTATCCATGTATCCAATTGGCTAATTTCCTATGATCGATCCTTTTAGTAAGGCCTGTCAGTCTGTCACATGCATTTTCAGTCTCTAAACACTACCACTCCCATCTCCTCCAATTGGTTCCCTTCCTCACCAGGGTCTCCTGACTCCCACTCATTCATTATTCAGTACCAAACCCAATGCTTTTGCAAATTATTCCTGCCCTAGCTTGCTTCTACTTAATGTGATATATGAGAAATTAATACATGAGTAACATGACCACAGGTCCACAGGTCCACAGGCAGAGGCCTAATTATCCATTTCATAGGGTATGTGACTCCCACATGTTGTGCTCGGCAGAGAGAGAGAGAGAGAGAGAGAGAGCCAAATGCCCAAATCTAGTGCAGCAGTGTCTGTTATATGTTCATATAACCCTAAACCAACCATTTTGCGACTTGCATGTTGTTTAGTACGTACGTACTAATTATTACTAGTTTAATTTACTGTTTAAAAAATTTGCTAATTTAATTCATTAATCTATATATGGTCTGTGCAGAAATTAAGCTACATAGATTAATGGATCCGCATTAAAACTTCTACTTGATATAAAATTGAAGCTACTACATGAATTTGTGGGAGCGTACGTTGATTTTAATCATGAGTTGACAAAACAAAGCATTCATATATATATATATATATATATATATATATATATATATAAATCCTAACCCCCAATGAGAGTTCTCTCTCCAGCAAAACCGTAGTCCCCATGAGATTCCTCAGTAGCGTCTCTGTGCGCATCAAATATAGTAACACTTTCGTGTGCTATTCTCCTACCATCTAGCTTTTCTATATTTTTCATCGCGTAAATCATAGTGCCGTCAACGATCGCTGGTGCTGCTTTCTATGATGAGGATGGTCTTCGCCTCTCTCACTCACAAGGACGACTATGTCTGTCATGCTATTTTCAGGCATTTGGTGGTTATGCTCCTGCATGGCGTCCCTTGGGCTCTCAGAGATGGTTGACACTTCGCTTAGATCTGGTTTTATGTTTGTCGTTGCCTGTTCTGATGTGTCAATCAAATTCAATGATTCAAGGTCTATGATCCATGTGAGTTTTGGATGCTCGATTTTGGCGGCTCAACAACCTTAGTATTCTAAGTCGGCGACCTTATTACTGGTGGGGCGATGCTAAAGTCTAACCTAAATTAGATTTGGTTATTTGATTTGGGCCGTTTTAATTTCTTGTTTAAGAATAAACATGATCAGTTGTGCAAGTTTCGACTGTGGTTTTACTTTCTTTTTTCATGGGTTCTCCTTGAACTAGATTGAATTGATTGGTCTTGGCAATACTTGCCAGAATTTTTATGCTGGTTATTAAGAGCAGTGATACACGGTGTATGTATTGGTTTAGGTTTCGAATCATCGATTAGAGTTCTAGGTTTAAACTCATCGATTAGGCCACTTGTGTGGTCTGTACTGCTCATTTTTAGGATACTCGATCATATTAAGGATTATAATCCTCTATTGATTAATAAAGTTTATGCTATTTTACAAAAAAATTATATATATATATATATCGAAGTTACATAATATAATATACTCCGAAACTTTAGCATTTTCGTCTATGATTTCATCCATTTTTTTAATTATGTTCTAATTTAAGTAAACATTAAGTGCGCGCCTTTGAATGTTTGTTATTTCTTTATATATATGTTTCAATTTTTGGAGTGTCCCCTTATGCATATGCGACTTCATTGATAGGGCATATTGAGTTTCAAATAAACAAAATTTGGCAGAAATATATGAAGAGAAATAATGGATTAAAAAGATATTTAAGTGGGAAATGAGAAGACTCGGTTTAATAGCAACACAAAAGAGAGTGTAAGGGCAAGATTTCTTGCATATTGGCTATTTCCTAATTAGACAAAACCTATTCCCTGTAATTGCATTCAATTGTATTGTTGATAGGGTTTTATAAGTCGTGGCATTAGGATTGGTGATCGTTCGGCATCCTTGAAGTTCATCTCAATGGTTCTTGGTGATTTCCTCTCTTCCTCAAGGTATGGATCATGCATTTGCATCTCATACATATTTGGTTCTCTTAGGAAGTCCTTCAATCACCTTAGGGTTGCTAGAACTTAAAATTGGTTTTATGTGAAAATTGCAAAACTTGTTTAAAACCGATTTTTACTCTCGACGATCGATCGTCACCTATCGGGCGATCGATCGCCCAAGGTCAAGAAAATGACCGTTGTGTTTAAACCAGTGCGCTTGAGTGCGGAATATATCCGTTACGCCTTTTGTCTTTAATGATCGATCGCCCTTGATATGCGATCGATCGCTTGTAAGGGTATGAGCTTCTGGAACGTGCGATCGATCGCACCTCTATCGGGCGATCGATGGCCCTTCACGTTTTCTTTGCTGAAAACGTATGTGTTTGTCGTGCGATCGATCGCACCCCTTGGGCGATCGATCGCTTAATGCATCAGGTCTATATAAACAGATTTCTGTTGTTTCATTTCGTAACTTTCCTATCTAAATCTCTTGCAAACTGATCTTTGAGAAAGTTCTTTGGTATTGAGTGATCCTAGTCCATGCTATAGGTTCCTCCCTTGTTCTTCATTCAATCCACTTTAGCTAAACCTTTGTTTTGCTTGATACAAGCTTGTTTAGCATTCCTTAGGATTGAGAAGAGTTTGGTTTAACTCTAGCAAACATTAATTGTTGTTTTGCTGAGTTGAACGAATCCATACACAACCATTCATACATCATTGCATAGCCACGGTTCTTGCGATTGGAGTTACACACCGGTGGAGCTCTATTGGAGAAGCTTGAGGAAGGCACACTTGGAGGAGCAATTGGAAGCTACACAAGGTTAGAACTGCCACTAGAGTATAGGTACTTGGTGTTTGAGTTTGGAAATGTTTTTCCCCTTGTACGTGTTTGCCACATTGGCTTTTCATAGTGTGATTCAAGAGCGTGGGGTATGGCTCCCCTCCGGTTTTTCCTCTAGAGGTAGAGGTTTCCGGGTGAACACTTTTGGTGTTGTGTGTTGTGATTGTTGATTGGTTTGTTTATCTATTGGTCTTAAACGTATAAATCATTGTGTGATTCATTCAATAGATTATAGACCGTGGTGTGCTAGTTTGACGCACACTTTGGGTTTTTAGGATTGTTCAATTGTTGTTGTTGTTGCACACTCTTGTTTGTGTTCAATTGAACATTGATTGAGTCCTTACTTGTCGATTAGTGGTTGCACAACTTACCCTTAAGGGAATTTCAGAGAGGAAAATGCCCTCGATTTAGGATTATGTAGATTTGACAAACTATGAAAAGTCAAAATTTATGAAGCATCGAGACTAACTGCTTTATTTAAGATCCATATATAACTATATCGTAGCTAGAATATAATGTTGTGTTTGTTTAGAGATTCTTTTATCATATCTCAGAGCTTGTGATTTACCGCTTATTGTTTAGAGAACTCATAGCGTATTTTTTTAAACTATTACATGCATTTATTTTTTTGTTGAATATAATGATTCTTTTTTGTTTATACCAAAAATCAAATCTAATAATTGAAAAACTCGGACCACATCATATCCTCCAGAACATGCACTTACAATATATATATATATATATATAGGAAAATTCTAACCTACAGATATGTATACCATGCAGACTTTTTTTTGAAAATGCAATTGCCGTTCAAAATGTGAAAATTAGAAATTTCAAAAATGCAATTGTCATTTCAAAAAATGCAATTATCATTCCAAAATACAATTGCATTTCAAAAATGCAATTGTATTTTAAAAAAAAGAACTACATACTATGCAAATCTGTATGTTAGACTCATCTATATATATATATATATATATCCTCCGCAACATACTCAAAATTTCGGTTAGTTTAAAATGTTATCATGCAACTTGTAATCTCAATTCTCAAGGCAGAATTAAATTATTAATGCCATTAACATGCACATGATATATCTTCTTTGCAAAATGTGTGTGGTTTTTCTAGCAAAACGAGACGGTCATGTTGCTAACAATGTAAGAAAGAGAAGAATTATAAAACTAAGTCAATTCAGGTTTACCTTACCTTCATTGGACTCTTAGCAAACCCTAAACCTAAAAATATTGTTATAGAAACTCAAAATGCTCTGTTATGTCTGACATGGTCGATCTGAACGCTTCTTATATTGTAAAGTTCATGCATGCAGTGAAATGCGAAATGCATCCCCCTTCTATCCTATTCCTAGCTTATTATTCCCCTCTTTTCTTTTCTTTAATTTTAAGTTAACTCTTTAGTTAATTAATTTAAGCTTCTTGTGTATTATTCCAACCCACATGCTCAATAAATGGCAGTTTTTATGTGATAAATGATTGTATAGTTTTATATAGATGGATCTTTGATCTGTGATTAAATAATAACTGACAGGGATGGTACGTGGTGGGTAGTTTTCACATGTATACAGACTTCATGTTTGGGCACTCATCAATTTATGGTCGGTTTTTTTTAGAACCTTTTAATTTCATTTTCTCTTTTGAAAAAGACTTAAAATTATTGGAGACCAAACCGTACGAAGAACATTATAATGAATAATGTGTGCCCTAACAATAAAGACGACTATGGCCAGGAAAAAAAACAGACCTATTGAAAATAGGACCATTCATACCATCACATAATTGATGCAAGAAAAAAAAGCTCCATAAAGAGGCGGAAAGCCCTATTCAAGACTTGAAAAGTAAGATCGGAAATAATCACCGCTACAAAAAGAGTCTTTGTGGACAAACATTTGTCCTTATTGCCAGTGTTTTTATTACCTCTATTTATCCCTAAAAGTTGAATTTAGGGACAAATATAGGTACAAATCTTTGCTCCTAAAAGCAATTGGAACACTAACAATAGGGATAAATGTTTGTCCCCACAGACTTTTTTAGAGTAGTGAATAACATTTATGCTTGAAACATAAAATAATCACCGGTACTCTTAGTTTAGGAACACTAGCAATAAGAACAAATGTTTGTCCTCACAGACTCTTTTAGAGTAGTAAATAACATTTACGCTTGGAACATAAAATAATCACCGATACTCTTAGTTCATGAACCTCAATGCATTCGATTGGTTTGTTAAATCATGCATGGGCATGTCTATTTGACATCTTGGCATTGTTTGTGTCCTTTTTCTTTAAATTTGTATGTCCTTTTTTCTTGGTCTCTAGCTTGTCTGATAAGAACGTATAGGAGATGACCCCCTCTTAATAATTGAATACAAACACAGAAAAATTATGGTGATAATGAGTGGTGAACGAGATTTGCTGAGATCCATCAGATTCAGTGGGAGGTATATTGGAGATTTGGATCTTGGTGAAGTGCAAATGAATTATAGGGTGACAACCAAACCAGTACCCGAAAGCAACCCAAGCCAAACCCCCGATCAACCCATTTTAATTTGTTCATCCAAAATAACAGTACAATTAAGTTGGTTCGATTCGTTGCCTCAAACTTTAGGCTATCGGACTATGTGGCTCAAATCTGCTCCACGAATTTATGTTTGTTTGTCTCTTAAAGCCACGAGAGTGCCCCCCAGAATTTGGCTATATATATTAGAAATATTCTTCATGAAAATTCTACCATGTTCTATAGAAGCGAAGTATGTGATTTTCCTTATTTTAAAACTTTAAATTCGGTAGAACCTCAGCACAAGTCTGCATGCATGCAAGGCAGTTAATTAATGAAGAGCCCAAGGATCGTCGTAAAAAAATAATTTTCAAGAAAATAGTAAAAAAATAATATCGGATTAAGTTTTTTGAATTTTGTCAGTTTGAGGAGTACTTAAAAATCATGATTTAAAGGTAGCAAGATTTTGCCATTTTAGTGAGAAAAATAAAAACATGCAATTTTGGCTAAAAAACTATGTGTTATAATCCACAATTTTGAGTGAGAAACCAAGGTCTCATAATTTTTTTTTTGAGAGAAAGTTTTATGCAAGTGCAATGGAAGAATAATGTAATCTATGCCTAGAAAAAAAAATTCAGAATTTTTTCTGCATTGGAAGTATTTTTTATTTTATTTTTCAAAGTCAGAAAACGAAAAAAATCATTAAAAAAAACACATGTTAAGATTTTCGATTTCGTCAATTGAAACACCTTCAAAAAATTATGTTTTACCAATATTATGATTATTGCAGGAACAATTGTAATTAATGACCAAGGGATTGACATGGATTGACATGTTTGGAATTCCGTCCGTTCGAGAAGTGCTTAAAAAATCATAATTTGAGAGTAGAAAATATTTTGGTGAGAGAATAAGAACATGTGATTTTGACTAAAAAACCGTGTGTTATAGTCTACAGTTTTAGGCGAGAGACTAAGGTCTCAGAAATTGTTTTTTGGAGAGAAATTTTTGTACAAGTGCAAGAGGAATAATAATGTAATCAATGCCTAGAAAAAAAGTTCATAATTTTTTCGGCACCGGAAGTAATTTTTTTTTACTATTTTTCAAAGTCGGAAAACAGAGAAAATCATAATTAAAAAAATCAAGATTTTTCATTTCCATCACTGGGAACAAATTCTAAAAATCATGCTCCACAACTAGTGAGATTATGACATGCGAATATTTGAATAAAAATAGGTCTTGGTATGCTTTGGCACATTTGGACGTGCCGAGGGGCACATTAGTATATCTCCTTGTGAACTGCAGTTTTCTTGAAAAAAATTTCCTACTATAATCTCACCATTCATGGAGCATGATTGTTAAAAGGTCTTTCAATTGATGTAATTCAAAAAACTCAAGCGAATTTTTTAGTTTTCATTGTTTATAAAATCATCAAAAAAGTGTCAAGATTTTCGAGTTCCGTCAATTGAAACGCTTTTCTAAAAATGATGTTTTATCATAAACTCAACTGCTACTTTGCTCTCCATTGTATAATTAATTCCTAGCTAGTTTATTGGAGAGCAAAGTTAATTTATTCGGTTACATACTAATTTTATCAACTGCTATTTTCATTAATTTAGTCATGTATAACTGAATAAATTAGTTGCCTATGGATGTCAAGTATATAGCTTGGGCCTTGGGATTCCATATATATGATAAACATATGGACAACCAATCTGCAACAAGAACAGGTTCAAACCTAGCTAATAAGTAGAAAGAAAAGATTATCTAATTTTTCAAAGGCTCATGATAACGTACTGAGAACTTATTTAAAATATTTCACTATAGTATGACTAATAATTCTATAAAAAAAAGTCTTAAGAGAATGTGAGTGGCATAGGCTATAAACTAATCTTCATTTTTTTTTTTGGATAGATAGACTAATCTTCTTTAATTATTATTGTTTCATCACCTTTAGATAGACATGTAGTCATAGAATCATGTGTGATCTTATGTCTCTCTCTATATATTCTTACTTAAAAAACAGACATTTGAAAATGATATCGAACACCAATAAGTCTCAAGTTCTACACTTCTGGGGGGTCATTAGCCCCTGGAAGCAACTTGGGGTCCCATATTTTCTGGAGGAGTTTTTGGCTGAGAATTGAACCAAGTGCATAAGTCTTGCTCTATTGCATGGCCTTGTTAAAATTTCCAAATATTTGTCTGGTGATTACTCAAATATATAAGTTAGGTCTAATATGACCTAAAAGACGTGCTGTGAATTTTTGTGTTGCTGTTTATTTTTCTATTCTTGGTGCTTATCAAAATTACAAAGTTTAACAGTTTTGAATTACGGAATAATATAACTTGCAGGACCAGACTAGTAGTAAAAGCCGTGGACTTGATTCCCTTCAAGCGTTCAAACTTTGAAGTTTGAAGCCTCATTATTTAAACTAATTGAAGAATCTTTGGCATGCAACTCGATCTCATAGATTAACTAATGGTTCTGTGTAATTTGATCTGACCTTATCGATTAATCGCAGGTTGATTCTAGAGTGTAGATGATTGGTCTGGGATTTAGAACCCCAACAGAATTAAATTAATAAAAAAACAAACTAGCTAGAGCATATCATTGTGAATTTGAGCCATGAATTAAGGCCTGGTAGCGTTTTATGCATGCAGCAGCTAGGTGCATGCATGGTCTACTTCGACGTAATATAATTATAAACTTTCAGATTAATTAACAAAACTACTGTTGGAATCCTATTCTAGTATAACAATGTTTTATTTTATTTTATTTATGTATCGCTAAAGCAAAAGTTTCTTCCAAGTTTAAAAGATAGCTCATGAGTTAACTTCGTACCATTTTTTTTAAAATTGAACCAGAAAAATAAAAAGTATTATTGGAGATATTCTTTGACAGTCAATAATTACAACTTTTATCTTGATTAGTTAATAATAGTAATGACTTGCAAAGTAACTAGCACTAAGATCATAAATCAAATATGTAATTCCTACAAGAGGGATCTGGCTAACTATATGTACTCTATAGAAAATTAAAGCTGGTGATTAATGTAATCAATAGTATAACCCTAATTAGCTAGCCGAGATACCAGTGTGTTGATCTTATAAAATATATATATTCATTGGTAAATCAATGTAGGTAATTGACTAAAGATATACACAACAAGAATTCACTACGCGCTCAAGGTTAGAGCTTATTCCCTTAAAATGTGAATAGTATATAGGTTAATGTAAAGTAGTTTAAATTTGTAATTACTAATTAGTCAATGTGCCACCCAAATAAAATATGTTAAATATATATTTTGAATAAACTCTTTGATACCTTTCATTAAACACTTTTTTAGTTGTCAGAGTAATTCATAATTGGACGGATAATCTACTATGATGGTTTTGTATTCATCTAAAAATTGTGAATATATATATAAATCAATTAAGTAATTGTTTTGACACTCCAACAAGTTCCAAAGCATCAACCAATTGCATAGTGGAATAGAAAGGTGGATATAAAAGCTTAGGGGGTTGAAGCCTATCACTAGTTTTAAGATGCACATGGTGCATGTAGAAGTAGAACCACCAAAAGGGACTTGCAAAAAGGGATCGGATCTGTCCATAAATTCATATATATATACATTTAGATGGTTCTCCTTCATTTTCATGGAGCTCTACCAAAAAGAAACAGAACCCAAGCGCTAGTTAGAAAGAACCTACTTTTAGCCTGACATTGTCTCACTTAATGGAAAGAGAGAGAATTGGGACACGAGTTAGAATCCTTGCAGAGATAGTAAATCTTAGCAATGGAGTGGCTTCTTCAGCAATTCTTGGTCCTTGATAACAGCATTTTGTATTGTTTTTAGGGTTTAGGGGTCACTTTTCAATGTGTCTAATTTTGTTTGGTTCACTAGCCATAGTTGGAGGCCATAAGCATTAGGTTCCTTTGCCATTCTAATCTAGCTTTAAAGACAAAACCAGGGCACTGTTATGCTTTCTTCAATTGGAAGTTGCCATTGTAACTTAATTGACAACGTGATGTGTGAACACTTTGTATTAGTGTCAACTATTTTGAGTATTATGACGGTATATCTAAAGCTATATAAGCCAGAAATATATGTGTATTATGAAGGTATATATTACCGTATTACTCATGAAAATCAAGCTTGCGCCACATTCAACACAAATCTATAACTCACATTAAACATATATCATTGTCAAAAAGGGATATGCCTGAATGATATTCCCAGGTACACTATGCATGTGGTGTGTATCATGCATTACGTACGTACTTCCAAGTGAACAAAAATTCTAGCTTTTCCCTGGTATTCTCTTATGGGAAATCAAAGTACGTGATTGCGCCCTAACCTTTTTCATTTGTAATGCTGATTCTGATTGATTTTCTTAACTATGTACAGACAAATGAGTACGAATCCGCTGCCCATATCGTGCTTCATTCATGTCTGAAACGATGTAGTACATTTAACCAGCTGGTGAATTTGCGAGAGTATGTCTAAAACGATGTAGTTTTCAGGAAGCTAGACATTTAACCAGCTGGTTAAATAATGGTTAAATAATGGAAAGGCTTCAGCAGCTGGTTAAATAATGGAAGCTAGAGATTAATACTCTCGCAAATTCACCAGCTGGTTAAATGCTGTTTGCTCTGATCGTTTTAATTAGACATACTAAACTTTAAACTCAAAAGGCTTAACCCTTAAATGAGGCTGCTCTATTTCATTTGGACTTACCAAATTAACACAATGAATCTCGATCTCCCTCTTATCAAACGACATGAAGATTGACATTATTAATTAATGTAGCAGCTGGCCGGAAACTGCATAAGCTCAAAAACATAGAGCTTGGAAGTGTGTGTTTTAAACTTTTGATCAATAGCCACTTTCTGTATTAGCTTCGTTAAGTATTCATGTGGCTTTAACTTTAAGAATATGAAAATGGAGCATCAAGCTAAAAAAGAAAGACAAAACGGGATATATGTATATATAACTAGGGATTTAATTTGCAACCAAAAGGGTGTTAAAGGAAAAAGACATCAAGGTTGTGTGTGTGTATATATATATGGACCTATGATAGATGCATCTTTTGATTAAAATGAAATTGCAGTTCATTAATTATCTGTGTTGATTTATGGGTTAAGATATGCAATTAAGTTTACAAAAGTGGTCATTCTTGATTGAGATGATCAGATGATGAAAGAATAAACAGAGTAACAGACTAATAATCTAACCAAGAAAGAATGTTTGAATAGCCTGTATATCAGTGTTTAATTGTTTAGTACTTGTTTCAATTGGTAAGTGCAGGTATTGCTCCAGTAAATTAAACATGCTGGTTTAAACAGAAAAGATAACCAAACTATGGCAAAGAAAATACGGAAAAGAGAAAACTATGCTCTACGTTTTATTGTCTGCATTATTGTAATTAACTCACAGATTACTGCACACTTCCAAGAAAATTACAAGAGATCAAAGAAGAAGAAGGGGACAAAGGAAGGAAGCATGACAAAAAATAATGGAAAGTACATTTAACCAGCTGCTCTGATCGATCAAATTCACTATATTAATCTCTAGCTTAACCGGTTGATCAAACAGCATGGTACTCAGCATCCGAAACATGACTCTCGTAGAATCTCGCAATGAAAGCAGTGGCCTTGCGGTCGATCCCAGGCTCAGCAGTCCAACCACCTCTGTCCTCATCGCTCGGACATATTCTTCTTCTAACATAAGCACCACCATCATCAGAGTACGTGTCGTCCCGGCTTCCACCAGAAAAGCACGCCTTGAACATGTTGCAGAAGGAGAACAATGAGGACGACTTACCCATAATAAGTGTCTGCTTTAATTTCTCAAGCTAGTTTTCTTAACAAGCAAGCTCTATAAGCCCTCTGTAGTACTATGCAATGGAGTGGAATATCTGTGCCTATTTATACTGTTAGAAAACCACTAGACCTTAACATATGGGAGTCCAGCTAATAAGATTGCTGAAGGTTAAGATTTACATGGACGGCTGGGATTCAACGATATGATGGTTTTGAAACTTAAGAGAAAGAGAAGCATCAGTGTTATTGTCCTCAGCTTTTGAATTGACCCAAACAGTTCTCTTTGGTGGTACAGTACCCAACTTTTTCTTTTGCTCTTAGCCTCTTACCAGTTTTCTTTATTACCCAAAAGATTCTCTCTAACTCTTATAAAATAAAGGAATTTCTTGAAAAAGCAGATGCATATGAACTTTAAAACCACCAATTACTGAAGTAAAAAGTAGATCAGAACATGCTGCACAAACCCTATTAAGCAACCATAATAAAGTCTTATGTTATCCATCTTCTCATATTTATCTTATGACGACAATGTGTACTCGATCGCTCGATATATATTGTTTTAGTTTATATATATATATATATATATATATATTCCCTAACAGTTTAAGTTTTTGATCCTAGCAACTAACATGCATGTTACAAAGTCTTGTTCACACATTAATTTCTAGCTGTTAGGGTTTGAATCCGCCAATGACCCCTAATTCTTTGTCTCAATGTGTGTGCTTCTCATTTTTGTGTTGTCTAACAACCATGAAAAGTAATACTAAAACATACAATTGTTGATCTAAGACCAAGTAAATCCCACACAGAACCAAAACTGAGACTTATGCAGAGAATATATAGTACGTTGAAATAATTGCTGCATGCATATAGTAGTTAATTCAATTGTGTTTGAAATTTGAATGGCATAATTGGGCACCATATAATATTTGGAAGTTAGATAAAGTTGCACATCATGCTCTGTACCTAGCTAAGTACTTCCCTTGCAAGAAAACGCAGAAGATTGTAGGAAGATATATAAGAAGATATTTATATATGTAAGAAAAATCAAAAGCAAGCTTTTTGAGTTTGCAGAGTGCTAGCTAGCTTTCAGCTTTTTCTTAATCTACTTAATTATTTTTTCGGTACTTTTGCGGATAAGCATCGGCTGTTTGCAATGGCTGGGAGTCTTCTGAGAAAGTAGCTAGCTACTGATCAGTGCATTCAAGCTGTCTCGCTTAATTTGTAGCATCTCAACAAAGAAAACCCTCAACAGGTTAGAACCAGAGTTTGGTAGCAATATCTTCTTTTCTATTCAAAATTCAGGGCACAAGATCTTCTTTTTTTTTGCCTTTAGCTTTTTTGATTAATAACCAATCCAGTATTATATGTTTCCTTGTTGTAATCACATCTGTGATATATATCATTGTGTATGGTTGATAAAGAAGGGAGCTAGCTAGAGATCGATGGTACGTATAAGATAGAGTTTGATCAAAACCCTAAACCTAACCCGGACACGTGACAGTGACCGAATATATGTACCTAGAGCCTTAGAGGGTAAGTTCTCTAGCTACAAGAATGAAAGGCTGGTGTGTAAACTATAAAGACAATATTCCTCCCTACACAGCTAAATCTAAACGAAAGGCGCAGCAATTCAAACTTAACAATAGTAAACCTGACCTAAAACCTCTTGACCAGTCTTCAATAACAACTCAAATGCAATTAATAATATATAGAGCTTAATTTCTATTGGGACTGAAAATGTAGGTTAGTAAATTTTCAATCGAAAGGGTATGGTATGACTAGTTATTAGTCTAGTAGTATTCCTCCACAATACGAGTTATAGAAACGTTTCTATTGAAAGTAGTATTCTTTAGCGTTGTATTACTAGCTCCAAAAGCTTCTGATTGTTTGTTTTCACAACAATTAGGTAATGTGACTGTACTCGTTGGCTTTTACGACACATTAGCAATTCGATCAAACTCTCGTTGGCTAATTAAGTGAGTTTTCTTTACTGATTTCAAAATCCTAGAAAAAGTTTTATAGCATAAATATAAAATGAAGAGAGTTTTGAGTAACTACGCAATGGAAGACTTTATCGTGTTGTTCAACACCTATGTTAAATGCACTAAGAGTCGTATGGTCAACTAAACACTAATCACCTAAAATTTAAATCAAGTAGTCCATACTCATTCAACATGGACATGGTTCAACATGGTTTAATGACTTTAGGCAATGTACGTATTAACCATCAATTTGGTTGTGTATTTGAATTTTAACCTTACCCCCAATAGGAAGAAATATATATATATGTATATATATATATATATCTTCTATTAATTAAGAGAATAAGCCTTATAATTATTTTTTTTTAAAACCCACCATTTGCCCTTCTTTAATTAAACTTGAAGAATAAATAATTCAATATTTAAAGGACATAATAGTAAATTAAAAAATATTAAAATTAAAAAAAATGATTAATCAAAACGGGGTAATTGCTCCCAACAAAAAATCTGCAATTGCTGTTTTTTTAATTAGTTTTTTATTATACCAATTTGAAAAAAAAAACTTATCTAAATATACAATTTTTGGCAGAAAAATCAAAATAAAATTGTGGGATTATGAAACAAACATTTTTCATTATTTTCGCCATGCTTCACAAAATTCGAATTCAAACACGTACATAGTTGTTCAAATCCATATTGGACCCTAAGATGATTGACCAACACACAGAGAAGAAAATAATTCAGTTAAAAAAAAGAAAAAAATTATAAAATTAATTTAAAATTACGTATATCACATTACCCGACGAATTAAAAGGTGTCTTCAAATTATTTTTAACCTTAATAATTTAAAAAACCGTTCACCTTCAATGCTCAAAACGTTGTGCATTTCATTTATTTGGGAATTCAAATTCTTTTGTAACTATATATCTCACCAAAAAACAAAACTCCGAAGTGCAATTTTCATTATAAATTATGGGTTATAACACAAGCATTTTTTATTGATTTCGTCATGCTTCACAAAACTCAAATTCAAACATGACATTGTTCAAACATCGATCTCATTTAAGACCCTAAGATGATCGACCAATGTTTAGGGAAGAAACGAATTCGTTTAAAAAAATAAAACGATCTAAAAACAAAATGAAAGAAATTTGTATAGCACCTTTGTTGACTATTTATTCATTGCTACGAGTGCCTTCTAATTATTATTTTTTCTTAAGAATTTTTCTTTGAGATCTCTATAAAAACTTTCACCTTCGCTGCTCAAAATATTGTGCACTTCAATTCTTTGGGAACACAAACTATTGTTAAGCTATCTCCCAAAAAAAAAAACTCAAAAGTGTAATTTTCATTATAAATTGTGAGTTATAGCATAAGCTTTTTCATTGTTTTCATAATGCTTCACAAATGTCGAATTCAAACTCAACATTGTTCAAACATCCCATCAAGGAACCTAAGATGATTGGGTAACGCTCAGGGAAGAAAGAAATTCATTAAAAAAAAACAAAATGAAGAAAAAAATTCTATAAATTTAACACATTTGCTGACGACTTATTCGTCGGGATAAGTGCCTTCTATTATTTTTTTTGCTTAACAATTTTTTCTTTGGGGTCTCTACAAAAACTTATCCCTTTGGTGCTCAAAATGTTGTGTGACTCCTTTCTTTGTGAATAAAAATTGTTTTTGAGCTATCTCACAAAAAAATTACTCCAAAGTGCAATTTCATTATAAATTGTGGGTTATAGCACACACATTTTTAATTGTTTTTGTCATGCTTCACAAAACTTGAATTCATACCCGTCGTTGTTCAAGCATCCCATTGAGGACCCTAAGATGATCGACCAATGCACAGGGAAGAAACAAATTAGTTTTAAAAAAATTGTACTAAAAATAATTAAAGAAATATCTATATCACCTTTACCGACGAATGATTCGTCGGGAAAGGTACCTTCAAATAATTTTTTGACTTAATGATTTTTTCTTTGGAATCTCTATAAAAACTTTCACCTTCGATGCTCAAAACATTGTGCGGTTCATTATTTGAGAATACAAATTATTTTTTAACTATCTTACAAAAAAAATACTCCGAAATGCAATTTTCATTATAAATTGTGGGTTATAGCACAAGTATTTTTTATTGTTTTCGTCATGCTTCACAAAACTTAAATTTAAACCTGGCATCGCTCTTTTTTTTTTTTTGGCCAAGAAACCCGGCGTTGTTCAAACATCTCATTTAGCACCTTAAGGTGATCGACCAACACCCAGGGAAGAAACGAATTCGTTTTTTATATTTTATTTTTAAGATATATAAAATTAATTAAAACTCAATTACTTATCCATCAAAATTGTCTATTGGTCCTCAGATCTTGACTTCTCGTATATATATATTGCAGAGGTTTAATTCCTTAAATTAATTGATATGGGCTGAAAATAAAAAAAAACAAAAAAAAAACGACATAATGACAATGACATGCATGTCATCGAAATTCACAAAGCTAGAGGGTTGATGGTACGTTGAGAAAAAAAGGAGAGGTGAGGAAGGTGGAGAACAGCACAAGACAAACGGACAAATCACAAGGGCGGTAGCCACCTAAACTCTCCTCCTTCACACGGACAGTTACCCCCCACCTACCACCCCACAACGTTGTTGCGAATTGACACAATTGCCCCTCCATCCTAGTTCCTGCAAGTGAACCATGACACCACCAACCAAGAAAAATACCAGATGATATCATATTATATGACCCAACGCAAAAAAAAAGTCTAACAGAAGAGAAAAGTCATCCCACCTACTCACGCCCAGGACAAGCAACACAATCATATTGAATTGAGTTGGAATTGGTTGGTATCTATCAATCATCATCTATTCATCTATACTGCTATACACAAAGAAAAAGAAGCCAAAACAAGAGGGAAAAAAACATATACATACCATTACTATAAGAGTAATAAACTGATAATCTATCTGTTACTGATATATAGTCATAACGAAATATGGCCTCCCAGTCTCAATCCCAGCCACCACCACCACCACCGCCAGAGAAGACGGAGGCTCTGGATGCTCCGCTTCATGCAGTTGGATTCGAAATCGAAGAAGTAACACCACAGAAGGTCTCTGGTCACCTCCGAGTCAGCCAAAAGAGCTGTCAGGTATCATCTTTTTCTGTCTTTGTTTGCTTCTTCATACATGAATTCTTTCCTGCTGAAAGTCAACTTTGAAGAAATTGATCATGGAATATGAACCTTTTGCAAATAACTGAGAGCAGCCATTCAAGGTGCTACATGGAGGTGTCTCAGCTCTCATATCCGAGGCTCTGGCTAGCATAGGAGCTCACATGGCTTGTGGTTTTCAAAGGGTGGCTGGGATTCACCTCAGCATCAACCACTTGAAGCGAGCTGAGCTCGGTGACCTTGTCTATGCCGAAGCCACTCCCATTAGTGTTGGCAAAACCATTCAGGTTCCTCACCACACTCAATATCCTGAAGTTTTATTTTCTTTCTCTACTGGTTATTACTAGATTTTAGACATCTACTACAATTTAGTCATAATAATAATCTGCTAATTACTAATACAACCAGTAGGTGCAGTTCAAGAAACAAATGACTTGCATCCTAGTTTTAAATTATCAACAACATTATCCACAGAGGCTAAGCATCATGTATGTGGACTTCATTTACCATCTCAATTTTTCCCAATATTATATAGCAGTCTTATCATTTACACAAAATTTCCTGGTGGAGTATAATAATCTTTAGGCACCATCCAGCCTGTAATGTGAATGTCAATACCCAATTATCCAAAGTGTGAAGAACTAGACTGGGGGTTCCCTCCACATTGGTTTTTCATCTACCATGAATTTATCTTTCCTTTTATCTAATCACATCAATAAATGGATTCATACAGTTCTATGTTGTAATGATTTGGTAATTTTGAATAGGTTTGGGAGGTAAGACTTTCGAAGATTGATCCTTCAAACTCAAACATCAGATCCTTGGTATCATCATCAAGAGTTACACTTGTATGCAACATGCCTGTGCCAGAGCATGCAAAAGATGCAGATCAAGCCCTCAAGAAGTATGCTAAATTATAAAACCTTTGTACCTATTTATGTTTCAACACTTGCTTGTTATTGAACCAATGAAGAAATCAAAAATAATCTATTGCAAGCATACTCATACTTCTCAGTGTTGTATTCACACACAAGATGAGAGTGTCAAACAAGCATGAAGTAAGCATGAAGTTATGTTTTCAAGAGATTATGCACTAAACAGAAAGGAGTGCCTAAGCCTAGCTCTGGCATGAGGATAGTTTCAAAACCCAGTTGGGCAGGTCAACTACACAAGAGGCCTGCTAAGCAGTTTCAGTTTCCTAGTATGACAAGCGAAGAATCAGTTAAACGAAAATGTTCCGTGATTATCCCAATCCAAAGCTCCAATCATAGTTGGCACTGTTGTTGAAATCAAAATTGCATACATGACACTCACGAAACTTACAAATATTCATACAGAGCAGTCACACCAAGTTGGAGTGAAGTTACTAACTTTACACCTACATGTATATGAATTGAATCAACAACAAATTGTCACTTTGAATTCTTCCCCCAGCCAGTTGTGGAAATCATTTTCCTTAAAAACCCAAAAAATAAAACCAGTATGAGCAAAAGGGTGTGCTAAGTAAAGTAATAGAATTTGGGAAGTAAGTTATGCTAGTACCTGAGACTGGTAAGCTGTTTGGTCAAATCATTGACCTCAAGGCCAGAGAGTTTCAGAGAAAACAGAGTTGCAGGTACCTCCTGAGAAACCACATGGGATAGCTTCTCCATTGAAGTTGCCAATTTCCTCAAAGCCTGAAATCCCATCAAACTTTTGATATATGCAATCATAAATCATTGTATTACTCAAAGCTCAGAATTCAGAGTTGAAAAAAAGATACAGGGTAATGACTCAGTGACTTACATTAATAGTTGGAATGCTAACTATAGCAACGGCGAAAAACGCAGCAAAAGCCTTGCAGGTATAAAACATCAATCAGAGATTACTAATTACCAAGTGTTTGATCATAATGTTGAAAATGAAGAAATGGGTACCGTGGAGATGACGAAGAGGAGAGAGACAAGGCCCAATTCGGCACTGGGTCGAATCCGCAGAGCTCTGACGACTTGTACGGACGGAGCAATTACAGAAGAAGAAGAAGAAGATGAAGAACAAAGTAGCGGTTTTGTCTGGGAGGATGGGATATTCGGTGGTTGCAACTTCAAAGTTGGAATATTTAGTTTCCGGGACACCACGTATGAAGATCTCCGGCCGCAGTGAAAAGGGCTTGTCGGCTTCACCGTCACGGCCACCGGAACCAACTGACCCCACATCTCTCTACTGAAACTCTTTCATCGTCCAAAACCAAATTGACCGACGTTGTGTTTATATTAATCTCCAAAGTGACCTTTGGAATGGCGAATAAACCTTTACATTTAATTTGTAGTCTCGCAATTTTTCTTATTTAATTTTGGTATACAGTCTCACAAATTTTTTATATTTAATTTTGGTACACAGTCTCACAATTTTTTCTATAAGGTACAAATAATCTCACAAAAATTCCATAATTATATTACTTTGATTACGAATCTTACTTTAACAATGTGATGATGTGGTTTAAGAAGTTGGCAACATGTATTTATATTTTGTGTGATGAGGTGATCGAAAGAGTCAATTGATTATATTTTTCAAAACACGTTATAATTTTAAGAGAAGATTTCATGACTGTCAAAAGGTAACTTTGTATTTTGATTATGTGATCTCATTAACGTCACGTCTCATCACCTAAAATGTAAAATTAATTTTCAAAATGAAGGAGACACAAACTAATAAATTGCAAAATGTTAAATAAGAATGTTAAGAGTGTAGCGACCTTGAAATGTATAATAATGGAATTTAATTAGCCCTAGGTTTGGTTTTACAATGACAACAGCTCTCCGATATGGATTTATCAGGAAAATCGAATATTTGGGGTACTTGATGACAATTCATACCAAGCAAATGGGATGTACTTTATTTATGGACAACTATAAAAGGCCCTGCATATCACATTGGATGCCGGAGCACACAATCCATAATATCTATATACTTCCATTATGATGGTTGGTTTTTAGGCTAGTAAATTTACAGATGAAGTGGAAAGAAAAGGGATTGCAATGCATCATGCAGCTTTTGCAAATCCTATCCTGAGATTACCGAAGTCGAAGACCGTGTGGTATGCTCCCAAGAACAGAGATCCAAGAACCCTGCAGAATGCAATAATGTCATAACATCATGCATAAACCTCGATAAGACTCGGAGGATGATAGTGACTTACCATAGGGGACCTTGAGGGGGAGGCACATCCAAAGAAACGAATCCGCTAAGGCAGACAGTAGAGCACTTTTCTTCAACTTTAAGTATATACTGAATATTGAACACAAAAGATGTTAGAAACTATAGGAGAAGAATCTTAAGGAACAGAGTAGAAATAAAAGGTTTTGGTTGACTTTAATTGCTTTCAGAACATTTGAGTTCCATATCAATCGAAGAAAGTGAAAATATAAGCTAAACAAAACCCACCTGTTCTGGGGTGAGGGTAAAGGTTTTGTTTGCAATTATGAATGAAACATCTGGCATGGCTGCAAGATCATCACAGTTGACAAACGACCTTCGCACCGGATTTGGAAGCTTCTCACACAGCTTTAAGACACAAAACATTCCCAAAGAAATTAAACAATTTAAGAACTTTGAGTATTGGTCTATGCATATTTGTCATTCAAGTCTCAAACTTTAAGAAGCATTCACCTCAGTAACATGTTTAAATACTTGTTCCCTTGATACTTGTTTTTTAAGTTGTAGTTGAATCCAGTAGGCAACCATCTCACACAAAGTACATAAAGGAGTTTCATCGACGGATGCTTCCTTCCTAGTTCCATTTTGAACCACCGTCTCAATATGATTGCTGCAGAAGTATAAATTTGCATTTTGTAATTGTTATTGAGATCAAGTTACCAAATCACTCCTCTCCAACACCCAAAAAAAAGTAAAGGGAAACTGAAAAGAGTAAAAAATAACTAGAAGAAAAAGAAAGACTCTCACTTCACAAGACGAGATCCATTATACGAACATAGGCTGATATCCACACACAGTACATCAGGTCGTACCTGCACATATGTGAGGTAAATTCTAATGCATTTCTTCTTTCCCTAAAAGGAAGTGCTAAAGAAGTTCGAAGAAGCTACAAGGAAAAAGTACGAACCCCAGATACTAAATACTCCCATATCATATTTCCATAAGTGGAAACGACATTTTTACATTCCAAGTTCGCAAATCCTTCTGCTCCAATGGCATGGTTGATCTGAGCCACAACAATCTGACAAAAGAAAAAACAGAGTTAACGAAGGGATGTTCTTAAATGAAAAATACAAAAATAAGATCAATTAATTCAAGTATGAAGCTTTAGGCATGATTTTATACAGTTGGACCAGCAAGTAAGGATGTCCCTGAGTCCACAATGGCAGCACAGCCACCCTTGCACAATCCTGCCAATTTTGAAGTTTGATGTATTAGTATATGGAATCAAAGTCAAGTCAAGTTATTCACTCCTTTACAGAAAAAAAAAAGAAAAGGAGACAATACTTGAATTCCCACACTCAATCATAAGTTTAACAAATTTTTATCTTTCAGCGTAGAAAAGAAGATGGCTAAACACCATAGGGAGTGGAGATGCAATAGGACCTGTTGACATGTCTGCAACAATAACATCTCCCACCTCAATCTGGAGAAATCAACATAAAATTTGAGTTAAATGCCATCCAACTTGGTAAGAAAAAGATAGTACAGAGGAACAGCAAATTCCTTTTATTATAATAAACCTGCCAGTAACCCTTTTGTGAAATCGGGACATAAGTGTGATCGCCCGTAAAATGCTTCCAATCATATCCTCCAAAGACGATTTCACCTCCCACTGGTGATGTTGAATCATGATTTAGCCAAATAGAGAAAATCTGCTGGCTCATGCGACCTTGTTGCACCATGTTATACCTGTACACAAAACACTACAGGCATCAAGTCCAATATACCCTTTTGATTTTCTTTTTCCTTTACTAATATAAGGTGAGTTGAAACAAAATAATTTTAGCGGGCTTTTAGTTTTAATTATGTCTCTTCTTCCTCTTCTCTTCACCTCTACCTCTCTCATTTCTCCCTTTTCTTTCCTTTATCTCATTGAGAAACTTAACTAGAGAGCTCAATCTTATCTGTGGTTACCCTGTCACTAAGAACCTAGGTACAGCATCTAGAAGTTCCTCTAGTTCATTTGGGAGTTCCAAAAGAAACCTATAAAAAAGATTGAGAAAAGAATGTAGGTTGGTTCTTGCTAACTTTGGCTATAAGGAGATGAATGTAGGTTGGTTCTGGCTGATGAGCTAGCTAGTTTTGGCTTGGGATTGGATTTGGCCTGCTCTATGCTGGATAGTGCTCCTCCCGCTATTGTTCAGCTACTGTGGCTAAACCCACACCTTGTGTTGGTTGTGGGTTGTTTTGTACTGTTAGCCCCCAGTTCACCGAAAAACAGGTGTATATAACTTACAAGTATACAAATACACATATTTAAGAAAAAATAAGCAGCATGAAATGAAACTAATAAATCAGTAGTTTATGCCGACACTATACCACACTGGTGTGGTTTCGCCAACAGATATATCCTGAAATCCAAGTCCAAGAACCCCATCAAACCGTGCGGCTACGAATGCTAGAAATCCTTCCCTCGTAACCTCAACAAATTCCTTAAGTACGGGAACAAATACAGCATCAGACAATTGGGAAAAAGAAAATAGCTTATCGAAAAACTTGATACAATCATACAAGCCAAAAGGAAGGAGAAAAACCCACTTGATCTTTGACGATAATATCCCCAACTTTAACATTATCCTCACTGAAGTAGCCGGAAATGGAACCAGAACCATAAGGAATTTTGCAAGGTATTCCTAAGTAATAAAAACAACACCAATTTTGAGTTTGATGCTATCAAACATTTCTCAAAAGCAATGTGTGTGCCAATCATAACAATAAAGGGTCAGTTAAATAGGAAAAATTACCAATTTTGGTATAGGTACTCGATATGGTTGCCCTGTATTTAGAATGCAAATAGCAAGCAATCTGCATAGAGCCATACTTCAAAAAACACTCAAGAATAGAAAAACATCATAACACATCACGTTCACTGCAAAACTTACAGAAAGGATGCATCTCGAAGACGGGACCCAAAGATTGGAGCTTCCAGTATCAAAGACAACAGCAAAGGCTTGTGGGGGTGACCCAATACCAATTTCTCCATAAAATTGGGTATCCATATAATTTTTCAAATATACAATATTAGCTTTAAGATTATTCCCATTATCTCTATGTTTAGAAACTTCTGTATTGGTGATTCTTGCAGAATTTATCCTGCTAAAGTCTAAAGGCTGCTTCTTTAGACCAATCCTCAGTAACCCATCATTGGACTCTGTAGCAGCCAAGGAGGCTGACCAAACCCACATCCAAATTGCAACTAGAACACACTTAAACGCCATGATCATATAACTGCTCTATGGCTGTTAATCACATAATAAAAACAGTTTTAGAAATAAAAAATGACTCTCACAGACATTTTCACATACGTCTGTCGTGCAACTTTTCAATCTCACATTGCAAAGACTATAACATGATGAAAGGAACAAACTTTCAGTAATTTAAAGAGGTGATCAGAAACTTCATACCTGAGAGCACTTTCAGAGAGGCGAAGAACGTACGAGGCACACGAGGTTCATAATAGAGGGAGTAGTGGCATGGCTTTACGTGGTGAATTGGGAGTGACCCAGTAGCTGCTTTTAGTTTAAGTAGCTTTTTGCTTCTGCCCTGCTTCTGCAATCGTCGTACTCCATTTACAAAAGAGAGAGAGTTGAGGAAAGCACGAGGTAGTTTCCAGGCTTACGTATGGGTTGGGAATTAGTGAATTAGCCGAGAGAAATAGAGACAGAGATTCGTAGATAGGTAATGTGTATGTTTCTTGCAGAGTCTGCCAAGCTTCGTGGTTTGACAAACTGAATATACCATAGAAGATTGATTATTCTCATGAATTAAATTGATTATGTACACCATGACAAAATGATCACCATCTCTTCCATACCCAAAATCTTTCTTTGAACTATTATTAGTTTACTTGTAGTTCTGACTTCTGAGAGGTGGGGAATTCGTTGTTGGGCCAATTAATGGCCATAATGGACAAGGCTACAATGATCATGCTGTATGAAAAATAAAAATTAACAAAAAACGAAAAATAAAATAAAATTGAGTGACCATATATAGATAAGAAAAATGTATGCTGCATTCTGTGCAACAGTTTATTAAGCAATAGGTTATGAAAAATAGTCTACGGTGAGAGCAATTGGGGAGTTGGAAGAATACCCGTCTAAATCTCATCAAAGCTCTCTATTATGTTTATACTAAATCGTTTGGAGGAGTGCGTTAAAAGTGTTTGGGTGAAAGTTTACCGAGAAGTATCCATAGCATTAGACAATCTGTATGAGTATTTAGCCTAATATATCAAATTTGAGCTCGACTCACGTAATTAGAAAACAGACCTATGGCCACACCACAGTGGCATTTGAGGTCAAATAGCCACTGAATTTGAACTGTGGCTATAGCCCTGTTTTCTACTTGTGCACGAGAGAAGTTTCATTAGCATCTCAAACAATGGAAAAAACTCATTCAAATCAGTTCAGACTATGTGTCTAAATTCTTTCTCATTTGTATACAATTTTTTTGTCTTGTTGTCAACATGGGTTGGGACTTGCTCTTAAACCACCAAATTAACAAACAGAATTATCTATCTATGACGTACAGCACATAAAATTCAATTGAACAGCAAACCAAGCTAAGTTAAAGATAGAGAGGCTACCGAGTTTTGGAAAAAGTTAGAGAAGACGAGCCGCACATCATAATCTTGACATATTTTTAGATTTAGATAAGGAGATGATTGGTGCGTATGAAAATAAAAATTAAGATTAATGAGAGAAGCAAGAGCCATGAGGATTTGGAAGGAAGAAGAACGAGAAGGTATCATTTGGAAGATTGAGTCCCGAGTACTCAAGCAAGTGGTCGACCCGCATGTCAATAGGGTTTTTGGTCTTTGTGGTAAATATTGTTATGGTTATGCTGTTTTTTTACTACTTTTCCATTCACCAAAAAACAAACTTGAGGTGAAGAGTAAAAAGCAAAAGAACAACTAGCTATTTGATTTTGCTACAATTTTGAAATTAATTTATCATTTCCTTTGTTCTGGTAAAAGGGTGGGGTCTTTTTGGCGGCCATTCAGTCATCCGTCTTGTTCACGCTGAATCACAAGCTGGTCAAGTTTTTTCCCAAGGTTATATCAGGGTCGTCTTTCATTTTTTACTTTAGAATGTTGCTTATTTGTAGTAATCTATGTTTATAGGCATGATCGATGGACAAACTGGATTACGCGCAGAAGCTCACCGGGGTGGCAACCAAGATTCAAGGACGTATAAACAGAGGTGTCTATAGAGACGGTCAAGACCATTATAAAGGAATATATTTTGTAGTTTCCTCCAATTAATAATTCAAAAGGGATTGATTTACAATAATGGTAAATGTCAAACGCTTGAAGAGAAAGAGATGAAATCATTGCAATAAAAACTGTCTACCACTACGTACCTTTTTTCTCATCAATATGCATGTAAAACCATTTAGATTTTTTAATGTTTCTAATTGTATGATCAGCAGAAAGAAAGAAAAAAGTTTGTAGTATTTGATTCATTCTTTTCCAAATCCCAATTTCACTTCTTCAGATTTTCTCTTTCATTCCTTAATTTCCTTCATGGCTTCAATAGACAATAGTTCGAGTCTCCGATCCGCTCCTCCTTCCGGCAAGCTCATCTGCTCGCCTCCTGGGTATATGAATAAGTTATCTCTCATCACTCTCGAGCTTTCTTGTTCTTTGGTTTTAGTTATTGGGAGTTGAGACTTCTTGCAATCTTAATTTGTGTTTTGCCTATTTGTGTAGGCAATACAATAATAGAATTTTATTAATTTAAATTGAATATTGATTGATTGAAATCATTGATTCGTTGAATCAATTAGGGTGTGTTTGGATCGAGAAAGAAAAAGATGGAATTTAACTGAAAGTGAGGAATTCATAATTTATTGACTTCAATTACCTCGTTTGGCATTCTCAACTTAGAAATTATAAAGTTCTATGTGGAAAAAAAAAATTAAGGAATTGATTGCTCGAATTCCTCACTTCAATTTCCACCAAAATAGGTGTCATTTCAATTCTCTTGCATAAATTTGTTTTTATTTCTTTATTAGTTTCTAAAATAAGGTTTTTTTCTATTTTTCTATTTTAATCTTTTAATTTGTTTTAAAAATTCTTAATTTATTACATATTTCAAATTCCATATAGATATAACCAAACAATGGAAATTGCAATTGATGGAATTTTAATTGATGGAGTTGTAGATTTCATCATTCCAAAATTTCTAAAGAATTTATAATTGTCTCATCCAAACGCACCGTAATATTGTAGGTCTGCATTCACTACTCATATATATGGCTTTGGGCAAAAAAAAATTTTGCCCTTCGGCCAAATAAATTGAACATATAAAGCCCCCCCCTCCCAAGTTTCCAATCCTGGTTCCGTCCCTAATGATCAGTGCATCATATCAATGATATGAGTTATGAAAGGTAGCAACTAGTATCATGAAAAATATTAATTTTTTTTTCTTTTCCATGGTAGAGGAGGCAGGGCTCTTGAATTGCAGCAGAAGATGAAGAGATGCTATATATGATGATGATGATCAGTTGCAGAGAGAGAGAGAGAAAAAAAAATGATAGCTGAACAGGAGGAGAAAAGAAAAGAAGCGAAGAGAAGAAAAGAAAAGACAGTAGGGGCAAAAAAGAAAATCTGGAAACTTGGCAGAGAACGGAAAGAAGAAAGAAGAAAATTGCAGACTGATGGATCATCAGAAATAGACTTGGTCGATGGCGTGGAAGAAGGAATTAGAGACTGATGAACAATGAGAAACAGGCTTGGTCTAGCGGTGGAAGAAGAAGTATATAAAAAAAAAGAGATAGAGAACTGAGGCAGAAAGGTCATTTCATAAGATCGGCTGGCGCAACTCGGTTTATGAACAGTAAACCTGCTCGAGGCTCCCTACTCCTCGGAGCCGAGCCAGATTAGTCCACGGAAGAAAAGAAAAAAAGGCAGGGGCAAGAAAGAACATATGAAAAATTGGCAGGGGCATAATCATCATTTCTCCTCGGAACCGAACCAGATTTGTCCACGGCTTATGAAAACGGCTCCCTATTCCTTTAGTATATATAATTGGTGGGTACCAAAATGAAAAATAAGTTTAACTTGAGAAGCAAGGGGCCATGAGGATTTGAGACATGAAAATTGGTGAAAGGAGAAGAACGAGAATGTATCGTTTGGAAGATTCAGTTCCAACTCTACTCAAACAAGTGGTCAACCCGCATCTCATAGGCTTTTTGTTCTTTGTGGTAAATATTTTTATGGTTATTTTGTTTTTTACTACTTTCCCATGCACAAGAATAATTTGAGGAAAAAGTAAAAAAGCAAAAAACGAATATTTGGTTGGCTGCATTTTTTGTAATTATTTTATACTTTTCCTTCTTTTTTTTGTTTGAACAAGTAATATTTGGTTGTTTGGCGGCGATTCAATTGTTAGTCTTGTTCACGACTTCACGCTGAAATGCTGAATTACATGAGAGCATTGATCCCGTGTTTAGTTGTTTTGACTTGTTTTGGTTTTTGGATCGTTGTTTAGTTTCTTACTCCAATGTTCTCAGAATAATCTTGGGCTTAATTTACTAAAATTTTGAACAAATTGGTTGAAAGGTGTTGCGGCACCACCATCGTTGAAGGTTGACTTGTAGTCGGTTGGCACAACCATTGTTGTTGGGATTTTGGGAGGCTGTATCATGGTTAAGTTGGTGGACACAATGAAAGGGCTATTCACTGGTGGTGGCGGTGGAAATGGCCGCACTCCAGATCTCGATGATCGCCTGCACAACTTATCATAGGAGTATGGGTCAGGTGGATGAGTTAGTATGGGTTGGGTCAAATTGTTATTTTGTTGTAACGAAAAAATATTACGTTTTAGAATTAACGGGGTGGGTAGTCGGGTTGGGTATTATGGGTCATGGCTGGTTGTGAATGTGATGATTGATTGATGAATGATAGGAAAACAACTGTAACCAAAAAATTAAGAAAAACTCTTATATGTCTTGTTCCACTTTATTAAATCTTTACTTTATGCTTTTTTTTTATATCATTTTTTACATTCACTAATCACTAATACCAAATTTTTAATGAATGTCAACAAATCTAAACCATTTTTCTCATTTATCAACATGAACCAAGTTACCAAAGATTGGTAAAAAACCAAATTAATAATGCAATTCTTATTAGAAAAAAAAAAACTAGGCTTTCTTTCTTTCCCCAACTACTATGGCTCCAGATAGGATCATTAGGTCATATTGTTAGCGTGAGGCATACTTAGAGCATCTCCAACAGCTTCTCTAAAAAATCTTTATTATAGGGACTCAAAAGTTAAAATCTCTATAATTTTTATTCTGTAGTTCCAACAGTTTCTCTATCTTATTCTCTATAATTTATTATTTACAATTAAATATGGTATCATTTTTAAATTAAAAAAGTATAATCAAATAATTAATGATGAAAATGAATATATTTGGAAAGAGGAAAGAGAAGAGGGTAAAAATTTCCAAAAAGATGTTTCCCTATAATTTTAGAGTTTGCTGTAAATATAGGGATTTTTATTTTCTCTCTCATCACTATCTCTAAAATAGAGATAGGTATAGGGAAACTGTTGGAGCAAAAAAAAGCTTAATTTTCCCTAAACTAGAGAAAAAACAAATTATAGGGAAGCTGTTGGAGTTGCTCTTACGTACTTACGTAATATGGATCTTTGGAGTTATGTTGTATATTCTGTAATTAGTATAGCTAATATCCTATAATTAGTACATGATATTATGTAATTAATATAGGATTTATTACTTACTATATTTTGTATCCTCCTACTTGTATAAAAGTCTCCTAAGGGAGAATAATAAAATCACTCTGAAATATTCTCTCAATTGTGTTCTCATAGTGCAGAGATCATTTTTTGGACTTTGTCTCTTTCCTTTTGTTTGCCTTCATCCTCTTGAGTTGTCTGCCCAAGTGATTGGGATTGTTCGGTTGTTTGGATTTTATCTCTTTGCTTTTGCTTTGCCTTTGTCCTCTTGAGTTGTCTACCCAAGTGATTAATTGGGATTGTTCGGTTGCATCCTTTGTGAGATTTCGGAGACAAGTGAAGAATGCAAACATCCTAAATACTTGAGTTAGGCTTTAGGTATTAGCTTAAGTTAACAAAAAAAAAAGCTTCAGTTAAACGTGAACGTCGTAAACGCTTAAGTTAGACTTCATGTATTTGCCGAAGATAAAAGAAACTTTGTTATATATAATACTCTTATTGACTCATTGTATGAAAATTATCTATAATATCCTCTTTTTATTAGAAATTGAAAGACTGTAATAAGATATGAGGAAGATTACAAAAAACTTTGATAATATTAAAAACTTGACGAAAGGAATAAGTTTTATACTTTTGTAAAAGTGAGAAAAACAAAATTTATCATAAGAAGCTCAAGAGTCAAAGGCTTTTTTTTTTGTTACACACTTTTTTTTCTTTTTCTTTTTTTAAAGAAGAGAGTACCAAATTTTTACTAATTTAAGGATAACATTACAAAATATATATATATATATATATATATATATAATTCTCTTCACATGCAGACGTCCGCACGTAAAATAAAATGAGAACATCCTCATTGCGAATGTAAACTAATGATCAAAACCATCTATATTTTAGGTTATCCTTCAACGATCATTTTGATACGAAAAAAATTCAAATTGAAAATTATTTAGCCATTTGATTACCACATTCATCGTTTCAACATGATCTGACGGACTGTATTTGTTTGTAAACTATACAACAAACAAATAACCAAACAATCTTCAATTCGGCTGATTTTTTGCAAGGATAATTCTTGGAAATAAATCTAAACGTTGAACAATTCCGATGATTGATTTATGTTGTCATTTGTCAATTAGTCAGTATGAGGATGTTCACATTTTACTTTACGTGCGGACGTGCGGACGTGCGCATGTGAAATGGACTATATATATAGGACTTCTCCAATAAGAAGGTCTTTGATCTGATCTGACTGTTGAAATCAAAACTCTCCATGTTAAAAAGTAATGACCTTCTTATTGGAGAATCATTATATATATACACATATATATACAAAGTTTCTTCACTACTGAGGTGCTTACGTTTTAATGTGTGGAGTTTTGATTTCAACCGTCATTAAAATGACCAACCATATTGCCCCTCGCATGAGTAGCACACGACCAACATTTGAATAGAAAAAGTTAGAATTCACGAAGGAGGTGTAAATTGACAATTTTTGTCATGCTTAGGGAGTCAATTTTCATGACTGCAGAGCCACTGTAGATTACTACAATTGCAACTATAACAGAGGTGAAGGAGTGCATCATATCAATGATATGAGTTATGAAAGGTAGCAACGCTAGTATCATGCAAAATATTGGGGCCAATACTGATTACCAAAAAAGAATATGACATTTATGTTTGGACCGTAAGTCCTAATTAATTAAAGATTGCAAACAAATTGATGTGGTTGTCAGATCAGCAAGTCCGAACCGGCCACCGGCCACATAGATAGCCCGTCATACATGAACTGAGCCAATTGAGGTACTTGGAGTTGTAGGAGAGCGATGCTAATTAACAAATCCTACACCTATTCTAGAAATATATACCTAGTCGATCTGAATACAAATTTTTTGAAGTATGGATGTAAGCAATACACATAGTATATCTGTGGAGAATTACAAGCCTTCACGTACTATTCCTTAAACCCTAGCTAACTGCAGACTATATTATTTTGTTAGAGCTCACCGGTTTTAATCTCCTTAATTTCGACTTTGATCGACTACAATATTCAAAGTGACAATTACTTGGGAAGCAAGCTAGCTAGAGAGTGGTGGTGGCTGGGGGTAGGTGAAGTGAGTTGGTAGGTTTTGTTGTATCCAGGGGCGGATTAGGGAGATATAGCCCCCCAAATTTTTGGTAATTTATTAATTAGTAGAGGGCTATTAATGTAATAGCCCCCCAGAAAAAAAAAAAGTTTGTCAATCTCTCGGTCTCTCACTCACGCACTTGGTAATTTATTAATTACTAGAGGGCTACTAGTGACTTCTCACCCTCAATCTTTCATTATTTCCCCTCCCTGCCTCCATCTCCAGCTGCATGCAGGCTGCAGCTCTCCCCTCCTCCAACTCCAATCCTTCCGAGGCTCCAAATCTCAAATAGCCCCCCCTTCCTCACGTCTGCAGGCTCCAAGGCTCCAGTCTCTCTATCGCTCCAATCCTCCAGAACTGGCGCGGATCTAATAATGAGTTCACTTCCTCACTTCTTCCTCATTCGATCCCCCCTTAAGATCATTTAATCGATAAATTCTTCAGGAATTTTATGAGGTTTGCTCAATGCCTTAAAAAAAAAATTTTTGCCTCGCGGCAAAAAAACAACCCTAACAAATTAGCCCCCCCCCCCCAATTTTCGAATCCTGGATCCGCCACTGGTTGTATCTTGGGTTTTATTGTATATACCTCGATCTTTATCAACCCAAACCCATCAACGACCTTGTTTGCTAATTCTGCTGCTTCCGCATTTTCGTTCGCTGTTGTCGATTGAACTCATTGTTGTTGGTGAGCTGAGAATTGGTGAATTGATCGAATGGCTTTGTCTCCCTCATCCAAGCCATTTGTGGGCGCTTCAAGGACTGAAGGTCTTTTTGGGTTTTGCTCTCTTTTTTCCGATCTTCGAAACCTGTCGTTCTCCTCTGTACGTACAATTCTCGGTTCGCCCACGAACCCTCAAGAAGCTCCAGGTGCAGGCAGCTGGGAGTGCTTTTGGAAATCACTTTCGTGTTACAACTTATGGAGAGTCTCGTCGTGATGGTGTTGGTTGTGTAATTGATGGGGCTCCTCCTCAACAGAATTAGGAGGAGGCCAGGTCAGATCAGCCGAATTACTAACCCTAGAAACGAAACAATTGGAAGAGTCGCTGCAGGAGCAGTTGCCAAGAAAATCCTTAATGACTGGTCAGGGATTGAGGTTCTTGCTTATGTTTCACAAGTTCACAAGGTTGTGCTCCCACATGACTTGGTTGACCATTACACTCTGACAGTTGATCAGATAGAGAGCAATACAGTTAGGTGTCCGGATCCTGAGTATGCGGAGAAGATGATTGCTGCCATCGATGCTGTTAGGGTTAGACGGGATGATCAATCCATTGGTGGTTCCGTCACGTGCATCGTTAGGAATTGCCGAAGGAGTCTTGTCGGTTCACCTTTCTTTTACGAAGTTGCAGCTGAACTTGCCAAAGCATGCCTCTCATTACCTGCAACAAAAGGCTTTGAATTCGGAACCGGAATTGAAGCAGGTACCTTAAACATGAGAATTAATAGCTTTCAAGCCAATAGTTACAATTGCAAGGAAGCAGAATACAGTGACTAGAGATAATTGTGTTGTCCCGCGAGCGGTTCCAATGGTGGAGTCTCGAGTGGCGCTGGTGCTCATGGATCAATTAATGGCTCAATATGCATAGTTCCATCTTTTTCCTTCCTACCAGGATGTACAAGAAACCCCTTGGAGGCTTGGACTGTTTGTCCTTAGACTTAAAACTTTAAAAGTCAAGAAGAGAATAGCCAAGGATCTGAAAGTAAGTGGAATGTATCGTTCTTAGCCGTTAGATTGTTTTTTGCTGATGTCATCTCCTTTAAGAGAGAGACGGACCTTCTTCTTCTTTTTTGACTCCTTCACTAGTTCACTCCGTCTCTCACCCTCCTTTTATCTGCGAATAAGGTAATTAAACAACCCTTTTTGGTGTCAAGGGTGGAATTTCTTGTGCCTTGGTTATTTGTTGGCTTCAATTATTTGTATCAACATGTTTTCTTGTATTGCTGCAGACTATGGCTCTTCGTTCGGTGATCGGAAAGCTCAGGACTAGTGGCAAATCCATTCACAATTATACAAGACTTATCGGGACCCCAGCTCTGAATAACAAGGAAGTGATTTCAACTGCTCCATCTTCTTATTCATCATCTGGTCACCCGTTTGGTTTTGGCGGCTATGAAAGTCGTATTTCCAAACCCAAAAGTACTAAGCACCAGGTATATGATTCGATTGTGTGGACCTTTTTTGTTTTCTTTTTAATTTTTTTTAAACACTATGGGGAATTTGCTAATATAATGTGTATGAATTGGCATTACTCTCTCTCTCTGAACAGAAATTTGATTATCATATGGATTTAGGAGGATTAGGGCCTGCCCGTTTCGCCATAGAAGAGTTCAACAGGCGAAAGGTAGGAACTCATAACAGTAACTTTATATTTATCTTTATGTATAAAGTAAAGCTGGCACTTTACCTCTTACTCAGTATGTGTAATTTGTGTAATTAACAACTGTATGCAGAAAAGGGTATTTCAATGTTTGTCATTTTGTATGATATATGCGCCAATGGGTTTGCCGATGCCCGACTAGTACGTGATTCTTGTGTTAAAGATAAAGGGGAGATATAAGAGAGAAAAGAAGAATGGAGGGAAGAGGGAACATTCTTATAGAATAGTACATAGAATTGGCAAAGTCTCCGGTACATCAATGGTAGACCTGCTTATATAGTGGTAGACCAACTCCCTACAGTCCTAGACTCGAGAGGGTTGGGCTACCATTAATGTACCGGAAAGGATGTCCACAAAACGAAACTTAAAACTAGTTTCCACTTTGAAGTTTTTGTTTCATAGTTCATACATTCACCTGCCTGTATACCCATACCTCCCTTCTCTGTCCCTTATATTTCCCTCTATATTTAACTAAAGAATGAAAACTGCTAACCCACACTAAACTAGGTTTAATGGTTTGGTTGAATTCTCTTCTAGAATGTGCAATTGAAGCTTGTCAGAGTGCTTATAGCATTCGGGATGCCGATCTCTAAACATTATGGTTATCGTCAACATATATATGTTCTAACGCTGGAGGCAGTTGATGATGGTGAGGTGAAATTATACCGAGCACAAGTTTCGGGAGATTCAACTGACGGCATGTGGTTGGAAAACCTCATTCTTATCGTTGATAACGAATCTTCTTTACGACTATATGATCACCTAGGTAACTATTTGTGGCATGTTCCTTCAATTAATAGCACTTAAGTATCATGATATTTGCAAGTGTAGGGACCCCTAAGTATGTAATGCCTTATTATGCATTCGAGTTATATTGATGAACCAACACTCTGAGGATTGACATTGATCAATTTATTTGCTTGAAACAGACTGCTTTTTTTATGAATGATGCTTCAGGAGCGATGGATGATTTGGTATGTCGATTTGGGCGTGGCTATGGCAAGGAGCAAATTGTCACGAATATTCTCTCGGTTGTCACCTAGCTGTAGAATTCTTCTAAGTATTTGATTTATTATCTTTTTTTTTTTCCAGATAGTCCATGGCAGTTAGTGTTCAAGTGATACCGTATTGTGATCCTAACAAGTAATAACAGCTTACACATGTGTTTTTGATTTCATACTGTTTGTATGTTTTTCCTTTTCTTTTAGATTAGATTACATTTGCATAATAAGTGGAGCTATTACAAAAAAGATTGCTGGTGATAGATTATGCCATTTCTTTGTGCTTGCTACAAACCTATGAATAATATTGACGTTTGATTTTGAAGAAACGTAGGGTTAGATTTTGTATGTGAGGAGGTGATCTCATAAAGTTTTGTTAAAGAGGAATGAAGTTTGAATTTTGGGAGCTTTCATTCATACCTACAAAGTACTAATCCGCACATCGTTAGTTTATTTTAGGGAAATTATTTATTTTCTTCTTCACTAGTATTCTGTGGCAGAACAATGAAAATCATGCAATAGTGGGTGGTTTTCCAATTCCGCCGAATGTCAGATTTTGAAAAGTGCAAATGCAAATTTGGCAAGCTATTCACCATGAATTTTGCCGAAAGTTTCCAATGCTTTTGATGTTTGCTTGCAAACGAAACAGAGACAATCTTTCCCTTTTCTCCGCAGACACGTTGAGGTCTCGTTTGGTTCACGAATTTTAGGTCATGTAAAATGAAAGGAAAAAAAATTCAATTATTTCTTGTATTTGGGGCGTCAGGGAAAGGAAAGTGTTTTCTAAAGGAAAGGAAAATAGAGGGAAAATAGTTAACTTCACACTCCAAGGGATTAATTTTTTTTTGTTGGACTGAACAAGGGATTCATTTTCCATCTCATTTTCTGCATTTATTACGATTATTTTCTCAATGTTGTTAAACACTTAAAAAAAAGTTAAAGGGATTTGGTTTTCTCATGCCTATAGAAAGATAAATGAATGGATTTTTCTTTCATTTATGTGAATCAAATGAGGCCTGACATATCCCTCCGTTCCTGGCTTGGATGTGATTCATGACCTGCATTGGATGACATTGTGCTCTGGGAGTGGGGGATGAGTCTTGATGGAGGGAGATCCAGTGAAAGAGAGAGGTGGAAGGGGAAGAGTTTCCGGCTAGCACTCCACCTGTCTCCAATCTCGTCTAGTTTCTACATCAGGCCCGACAGAACTATATCTGCCTTTTCGGCTTCACTTTCTTGTGATAAATATATGCATATGATAGGTTCAAGGGATAGATTTAGGTAGTTTCAAGAGATGATAACAGAAAGAATGTTTCAGATCACACAACAGAGCCAAGCAAATGGTCGGTTGAAGCAAAAATATAGACCTAATTAATTAAAAAACAAAATTCTGTCTCAGGACCATACATGAATCAGCAAATAGTGAAATTGATAGTACTTGATTACCCAAGAGACTATTCAGTATCTAAGAAACCTCTGGCATTTCCCATACAACTTTAAAAATCCCACTCCACAGTTGTCAGGATACTTGTAACTTCAGTTTCGCTTCCAAACCTCAGTTCCTGACTATCCCAATCCTTCAAACCTCTTGGCAGTATAGAATCTTGAACTTAAAAAGCTTGCAGATGGACTGAAAAACCAATCAATATGGGCTTTTGTCCTCTTGCTTGCCTTGACCATGTCCCCACTCCCCAAACGTCTACTTAGTTCTCCATCTTCAAAAGTATTCAAACGGGAAGTCATAAGGATTTCCCAATATACTGGCTAGAAATCAAGAGGATTCCCTGTCTTAGTCTTTAAAAACTCGAGACAAACTGGATATCTATAAGATGATGAACTCTTTACTGAAGAGTGTAACTCTGAATTATTTAATCATTTCATGACTGAAGATTTCAACTCCAGATTCTACACCTTTATAGCCACAAAACCATCAAAACAAAAACTTGAGTGTTTGATTACTCACTTTGATGATAATGCGTTTCATAGTGACAGTGGTTAATTAGATAACCATCCGCCAAATATTAAAAATATAGCAGGGGTAAATGCAAAACAACTTGCTGCAGAGAAAGACGAATTTGTCCTGGAATATTTTCTCCAAGGTCATTTCAGAAAACTTGAACGTAATCCTTGATCTTCCCAATGATCACAGCTGCTTCGTTGCTGTTTTGATCTTTCCTCGGTCTCCCATTTGTCTGCATGGGAAATAAAACCGGATTAAACTAGCTTTAATACCAAATTGTCAAATTGATATACGATGAGTTGAAGTGATGGATACAATTGGTTTAAAGAGATCATACCAAATATAAAGGTACAAAAACAACCAAACACATTTCAATTAAGAGACTATTTTGTAACCTTAAAGATTATTAGAATTTGATATACAAGTTCACAAACATTTTTTTTAAGCTGGATGTTGATGTACTGCATCATTTCATTCAATTTGTTATTCTTCAACGGCAAATGTAAAATTTGCAAACAAAACTTGTTAATTTGCGAGAACAAGAGGAATATATTTGGAATCCTGAGTGTATACTAAAACTTAAGAAGATATGAATTGAAATAATAAAAAAACAATAAAAAAACTAGTGTATGTTTCAATTTCCTCTTCTAATACCCCAGGGATGTGATACATTTATTTGTTTACTTCATCGAAAATAGAAGCAATTAAGATATTTACAAAGATAAGTTAAAACAAAGTTAGACGCACATTCAGACTTGGTTTACAAAACAGGATGACATACCTCAGTATATGGTAAACCTTCATACAGATTGAGGTAAGCATTTTCAGAACTGCAGCTGAAACTCAGAGAACATATCAAGAGAGCCTGAATGAAAGGCTTTTCCTGCAAGAATTTTCCATGTCCTAGCTGAAGACTTTTTAGATAACGACATTTCTTTCTATTGAATTTCAAACCAACACTGTCCATAACAATCATGGGAAAGACGTGTTCCTTTTAATCGCAGCATGAAAAATTCTGATCTTGCAGCCTGCCACACTGGTGAAGCAAAACAAAACAAGAGTGGGATTAGAAAAAAAGAAAAAAGAAAAAAAAAACAATGTGGACATCAATTATTTCATTCGCAAGAATGGCAATGATATATTTGTAAAAATGCCATTAACAAAAGCATTTACTATAAGGTCAAAACTCAGGGCAAGCGTGAGATGCATTAGCCACAGATCAGAAAATAAGAATTGACAAAATCACAGAAAGACAGTAAATCTGTTATTTTTAGTTAAATTAGCTAAAAGTTAAATATAGCTAGTATTTTTTTGACTTCTGTTCCGGTAGTTATAGCTTTTTATATGTAAGTTAGATTTAAAAAAAAAATTGAAATTGAAAAATATAGATGTTGAAGTATTTAACTTTTACTTATTTTCTTTCTCTTGTCTAACTAAATATAGATAGATAATTTAACAAAAGTTAAATTTAACTTTTATTTAGGTAATATGTTAAATCTAACTTTTACCTTAAATTTATCTATATTTTAAAACAGATTATCGGTTGGAAATGCTCTAAGCTATGCGAGTTGGAATTGGGCTGCCAAGGGTGACGAAACCAGTTGACCAAAACCTATCCAACTCCAACTCCAACTCCAACTCAGTTGACCGAAAAATACCCCTAAAATTCCGTTAATAATATGGAAGTAGGAGGTTTTATCCGTCATTCCGTCCTATAATTAATGTTTTCACTACTAGAAAAAAGCTCTAAGGGGACAGATATTTGTCCTTTTTGCAAGTGTTTCTATTGCTCATATCTGTCCATATTGCCTGCTTTAGGCTTTAGGGACAGATATGAGCAATAGAAACACTTGCAAAAGGGACAGATATCTGTCCCCTTAGAGCTTTTTTCTAGTAGTGTTTTTTTTTTCTAGTAGTGTTTTTTTATTCTTTTGAGAAGAATAAGGTGTAGTAGTTTGGGTTAAGAGGAGAGTTCCACTATTCATTCGAGCCTTAACCGCAGATTGGTCTTGAATAGATTACCGAAAGCTCTTGACAACTCCAACCAAGACAGAAAAGAAATCGAGTCCAAGGATCGAAGCGTGACTGCGGATCTCTCGAGTAGGTGTTTTATCTCTAAATTCAGTTTCTCTTTGTTTTTTGCTGGTTACTTATTTGGTGAAAAATATGCCTGCGTTGATCAGTTGATTAATTATTGAATTGATGGGTGGGTAGTACTAGTAGTAAGCTAAACTATTTGAATTACATTAAAGACAATATATTTCCCAAGTAAAAGGGTTCTGGACTGAATTATCAGATATGCTATAATCCAAAGGATCTACTGTGGATTTTGTTCATCATTGATCATCTGGCAAAGAGTCATCAGTTCGAGTATAGATTAGCATTGGTGTTATGGGGAACAAGAGGGTTTAGAGATGATTTTTAGTTGTACATTGGTTTAGGGTTTAGTACTTATAATCTTAAGAAAAAATAAAATAAATAATAATTGGTTTAGTAACCTGATGAATGATGATTAGGACACTACTGTAGCAGAGGGAGGCATGGCAATGGCTTTTCGGTCTGTGCTTGGAAAGCTAGGGGGTAAAGACCTTAATACAAAGTCAGTGGCAATTATGGTCGGGGCTTCTGAGAGCCCGGCAATCAACTATTACCGAGACTGTTTTTCAATTTCAAAGCCTCATTCTGGTTTTGGTTATTCCTCTCGTCACCCTATTGATTTTGGACACCATCAAAACAAAGCGCTGTTGCCTCGCTCTCGCTCAATTCCCCAGCCTAAAAAACAGGTAATACTTTGTACAATTTTCACACGCACATATATGTACACTTTTCTCGTATTAATTTGTACCAGTTTGCATCACCTCTCTCTTTCTCTGAACAGATTGATTCAAAATTTTGCGGACTAGGTCCTATTGGTTGGATTTGTAAATCTAGGTTTGATTACATGGTTACACCGCCTGCTCGTTTTGCCGTGGAAGAGTTCAACAAGAACAAGGTTCAAACTCATCAAAACTTTCTCAAGCTTCTATTCTAGACTTCTCACATATCTCATTCTATGTTCCATGAAAAATAAAACGTCTTTCTTTGGAATCATGCACCCAAAAAACTTAGTAATGGAATGGATATGCACACATGTATGTGCAAGTATATGTATACTACTTAACTCTAACAATTAATGTCTCAGTCTGGAAGCGACATCTTCCTCTAAATGCTTTTCACCTTGACCAGCTGAGTTGTAGCTGTGCTAGGGGCCTTGTTGTGTGATTTTATTTTCTTCATCGAAAAGAACACTATTAAATCTAACGTGTTGGCTTCTGTTTTAGAATGGCCAGCTGCAGTTTGTGAGAGTGATCAGGGCAAGTTCACAGTGGTCTTGTATGCCTCCGTATTATTTCTTAACACTAGAGGCCGTTGATGATGCTGGTGTGGTAGAAGTTTACCAAGCTTTAGTTTGGAGCTCATATTGTATGACTAATATGGAGCTCATATTGTTTGGTCTTGTCATTGACAATAAGAGTTTGTTGAAACTCATTGATAGACGTAGAATCCCAGGGATTGAACTACCAATTGATAACAGAGGTAACCTACTACTTATGGCTTGTCAATTACTTAAATTATTTACGTTACAAAGTATTTGCACTAAGAAACCAGGACTAGTTATATTGATTCTGTTCGTTTGAATTAAAATTAAACACACCTTTCATTAATTTGGATTAATGTTATGTTATACATCTGCACCTTTATAGATAGTTACGGGAAAGAGCGTTGTCCAAAAAGAAAAAGTTACCTGAAGAAGCAAAAACTTCCAACAAAGATGAGCGAACATTCTCTTGGCCAACAAGCTCTTGGACAGATGCTGAAGAACTTGTAGATGTTGTCCCTCCAAATCTCCAATAATATTAAGTGGGTAAAATTATTCTGCAAAGAAAACCTTGCATGAAAAATGTCTACTCTTCTTTCTCGATCATTCTAGGATTCTGTATGATACAACTATTTATGCGAAGTTAACCAGAATGCTATTTAAGTTCTATTGTGAATTTGTATGGTAAGTGTCAGAACAGTAAATATTATATATTTTGGAGAGTTCTTTGTTTGCATCTAATTCTTTTTTCTATTTTTTTGGAGGAGGTTTGCATCTAATTCTTAATTGAGGAGCTCTTATGGGTCTTTCTTAAATCAATAATTAAGGTTTACTCCTAAGAGGCTGAGTTGCATAGAAGGAGCAATTATAGAACATCCCGATCCCGTGGCCAATTCCATGAATTTTTGGTTCCAAAAAAATTTATAACCCATTCCTTTACAGTCTCAATTTTTGGATAATAGAAAAATCTGGGCAAATTCCTATATTTCTTGCTGTATCCTTGCACTATATTACTATATACATCAGAAAGCGTGTACATGATTATACAATTTAAGAACAATGCCAGAATCTTCCAATTGACAGAAGAATGGTAGGAAAATCTGGATCACTTAAAATGGAAGCCTCATTTCTTGAAGCATTTCCATTTGAGCGGTTTTACAAGCATCGAACAAGTGGATCTAGTTTAACTAACACAAGTCGATACTCTAGTAGCAAATTCATAGTCTGAGTGGGTCTAGCATTGATTGGTAACCGAACCTGCACCTTTCCAATCCAAAAATCCAAATGCTGCTTCGTTATATCTCAACTTCTCATAAATGGAAGAACTACCATTGTTACGGCCTCGGTTGTTTAAATTTGGGCTCATTTTCATGGTCTCCCTTGCTGTTGCAACGCTTTAAGAAGGAATCAAGTGTTTTCTGCTTTCCTGGGCTGATTTGCGGCTGGCTGGTTGAAACTTTCAAGAAAGAGTCGAGTGTTTTCTGCTTTGCGGGGCTGCTTCGCGGCTGACTTGCTGAAACTTCCAACGAATTCTCATGGCCATCCAGCATCTGATTGCCCAAAACCAGAGTTCAGTTTACAAGTCAAAACAAGAACCTCATTCTTTTTTCCTCCTAGATGGCAAATCATCTCATGTAGACATCAAACCATTGTGACAGCAAAGGAATGAGAGCAAGGTAAAATGTGTGCATGTATGTGCCGTGCTTTGTCTTTATTTATGAAGCTAGGCAAGAAGTGGTTGAAGTTACCTGTCCCAGATTTTCCAACTTGCCCTGAACAACATCCCTGAAGAGAGAGAATGGTTTGGAATTACAAAAGACATCAAATCAATCAGACAGCAGCCAATTTCTTAAGAGCGTACCATATGATATCATCAACTGTGTCGTTGGCTAGAAGATAGTATACATTGACCGAAGACACCTAAAACATGAACAAAGCTTTTCAAGGAAAAAGAATATGCATCACCATTCTCTATGTGCGAGCGTAAAAAATAGTAATACTGATAATTCTTTCAAAAATAGCTGATGATGATAACAACAATCGTAAGCAGTACAGATATTTCATAACTCCTATTAACCAGGCAAATCAATATCATCTTAGTTTTCAAAGATGCACCTGATGTGATATCAAGTAGACAGGAAATCACATAATAACAAATCTCCAAGTAATATAACTAGTATGATCTAAACACTATTTACTAGGAAGCCAATATTATCAATATGGAATATAGATGTACTATTGAGTTTTTTCTTCACAATAATTCTGGCGTCTTTTATGATGCCACAAGACCATTGTATATGAGAGTGTATGCACACACATTGTCTTCCAAAACTATCAAACTGCCTAGACAAGAAAGTACCCATCAACATAGCCTCTAGAATCACCAATTAACCTTTTACCATCAACTGATCTAGCAATTTCTTTGAATTAGCAAGAGTAGCCCCAATTTGATTTCTAATCAGGAACCACTTATAGATACATGTAAATAACAAAATCCTGTAGTCCACAGAAAAAGAAATACCAATGTCATTTCCCCAACCCAACCACAGAAAAAGTAACAAGAAGAAAACGAACCAAGCTCACCAAACCTCGTCCTCCAGAATCATCACAGTACAAAGCTCAAGAACAAAAATATTATGAGCCCCAAAACAGGATTAGGGGTCAGCCCATAGCCAAATGAAAAGCACACACCAACATACACCCTTGCCAAACATGATTTGTTGCTGAAATTATTTAATTTGAATTAATGCAGAGAATGCTTCAGATAATAATTTTACCTGGCCAATTCTATGAGCACGATCTTCAGCTTGAATTAGGTCACCAGGAGTCCACGACAATTCTGCAAAAAGTACAGTGCTTGCAGCTGTTAAAGTTAATCCAACGCCTCCTGCTTTGATAGATAGCTGCATGATATTTAGAAAGATGAATCTTAAGTCAGAGAGCTACTCCGAGCTATAGTATTCCGACATTCTCCGTAGAACTGTCTTTAACAATTTTGAACTTGCAACAGGAAAACACTTCATATAAAGTTAGAAACAATTCAAAATGCCATACCACTGCTGCCTTGATAGAATCTTTTTCTTGAAATTCTGTAACATAAGCTTGCCTCTCCACTGTAGGTATACTGCCATCAATTCGAATGCAACCCACTTTCTTCTTCTGATAATTTTGCAGTTCTTATAAGCATATGCTCAACCAATCTTAGAGTAAAGTACGAACTCACGTGTCCTTACCAGAAGAAACTGATATATTGCATCAATCATGGACTGATGATGTGCAAATACTAGAAACTTGCAACCAGCCTACATGAACAAATATACAACAATGTTCAAACATTTGAAAAGAAAAATATGTAAACCAAACTAATAAGGATGAAACAAAAGCACAAGCCAAACAAGGAATAGAGGGCATAACTCTAAATAGTAAAGTGAATAATATTAATATATATATGTAGGGAATTGTTAATAACACACCCAAGTGTGTTATTAACACACCCTTCACTCTCTCTCTCTCTCTCTCTCTAAGGTGTATACATGAAAGGAAGAGAGAGAGAGAGAGAGAGAGAGAGAAGGAAGGGTGTGTTATTAACAACTCCCTATATTTATATTGTCTAGAAAAACATCATGAGACTGGAAGATGGATCCAAAACTTCAACCTAAGCGTTCACAGGTGAACCTAAAAAGTAAAAGGCAAAAAAAAAATCTCAGCCTAAATCTTCATAAAGTAGGTCACTGCAGCCTAAATCTTGGAGCAACTGAAAACATAGTGTCACATAAATAATTCAAATGGCAAGTAATTAACCAAGGAACAGAGTTGTAAAAGGGATTTATATATACAGGTTGCAAAATTGGCAAATGATCTCATTCATAAAAATATATGTACCAAAGAAATTATAAAACTCCATTTAAAATTTTGTAAACCAAAAACTAGCAGCGAAGAAAGGATTTCATTCATGTACTGTAAAAAAGAAGATTGAAAAGCATTAAATCCACAAAGTTGATTCGGCATGTCCGTACATTTGGAATAACAAGCATACATTATCACATGCATATAGAAACACAGATGCACACTGCGGATTGGAAAAGAAAGGGGAGTACACAAGGCTCAGTCCTACCAAAACCAGAAGTTATCGTTTATTCTTTGGGAGGTGTTTTCCCTAAATTGGTTAATACGATAAAATGCAGTTGAGCACTTCAGAAAAGAAGATAAGGAAAGATATGTCAACATGGGGTGAAGTACCTCAATGACAGTTCCCAGGTAATCCAGAACTGCTGGGATCTTGGCCTCAGCAGAATCAGTATATATCTAGAGCAAAATTTGAAGTTGTTAAAAGGGTTCAAAGTTAGCTATCCCATAATAAAGTAAACATCAAAATAAGAAATTTCAAGAGTCGTGACTATTTCAGCATTCCCAATAGGAGAAAGGAAATATATGTGCCAACCATATGTGCCCTCCACTGAGCATAACTTACATGCATACCTTATTGATAAGATTCTTCTCAGTAAATTTAAGTGAATCGACCTCTCCCTTTGATTTGCAGGCCTTGATTCTCTGTTTTACCACCTCCAACTACAAGACAGAACATAAACATTAGCTCTGCTCTCCCATAATTTTCTTTTTTCTTCAAGACACAAACTTGATATCGTGTAAACTTTACGAGGCACCTATAAGATGTAAATGATTACTGTCGCACACCCAAGAAATCATCAGACCGATAAAAGATAGAGAAAAAAGAAATTCAATAAGGAATACTTGTGAGGTAATCAACATGTCCTGTTCATGAATCAACACAGATAGAAACGACAAGTTGATTATACATTTATACCTGTCCACACCCATATGATGTAAATGATTACCGTCGCACACCCAAGAAATCATAAGACCAACAAAAGATAGAGAAAAAAGAAATTCAATAAGGAATACTTGTGAGGTAATCAACATGTCCTGTTCATGAATCAACACAGATAGAAACGACAAGTTGATTATACCTGTCCTTATTGAAATCAAGTAGCTACTGTTCTTGGTGTTACAACTAGTTGAAATATGGTGACATGCAGTTCTGGATTCATACCTCAACTAGTTGCAACACCAAAAACTTCAAATTGTCAACTTGATTAAAGAGATTCCATATATAAACAAATTATCAATGACTTGCATTACCTCGCAAAATAAAGCATTAATTTGTTTCATGTCCTTTTCAGCCAAATCTAAGAAGACCTGAGATCAGCATGGGAAAAAAAAAAAAAAAGAACAATCACACATTGTAACAGGACTACCAAGGCCATCTCACAGGTTAAGAAGCAGATTGGGTACAACATACAGACACTTACCTGTTGTCTACGCTTCACTGGAAGTTCAGAGAGAACATCATTTTTAAGTCTGCGAATCATCACCGTTGCCTTCATCAAATTATGCAATTCTTCATGGTTACTTGCACCTTGGTACATTCCAAATGTTCCCTGAAATTTCAAAATAGTAAAGAAAAAACACTATCATGACCTGGTAGAAGATCTACGAGATTCTATAACGCACAAGACTTTAACACAAAAGAAATAGTAACTTACACCCTTGCAATATCGTTTGCCATATTCATGGACATTTTTGTATACATCAGGATACAAGGCTTCTAGCTGTTAGTTGACGGAAATTAATAAAAGACTGATTAAATTGATACACATACATATATACTTGCAAATGCAAAACCTAAGCTAGCATTTAGAATTACCTGCTTGTATAGTTCAATCGGTCGGGACAATGCAGGAGTTCCACTTAATAGTAATGCATACTGAGCCTTCTGGAATTTTTCACAAAGTTAGAGTTAGCTTTAATACAGGTTGTAGAAATATAGACTGAGAACAATGTTAGCAGTTGCCGCTAGTCATCAGTGTCCAAGAGAGAAAGACCTTGATGACAGGCAGGGAAGCAGTTGTCCTCTTTGCTTGAGCATTTTTCAAAAAATGCGACTCATCCGCAATCACAACCTAAACAATAACATATTATGTAAATTGGGAAAAAAAAAGACCAATATGATATCCAAGTAGCCATGTTTTTTATAGACACATTTTCATTTGTTAACTTGAAAAAGACTCCAACTTCTTTGGAAAGAAATGCTACATAGTATTAAATCTCCAGCAACAAAAGTAGAGTATATCCCTTGGTTTCCTCCATCTTGTTTTTAATTCCTTAAATAAAAAGAACTTACAATTGTTTTGTCACACTCAGCTTTAACAAGTGTACCCCGTGGTGTCACATTTTAACGAACAAGAGAGTTATTTTCTACAGTTTTTTAGTCACACATCTATTGTAAAACCCTAATATTCAGCTAAGCTCATTTTTCCTTTACATGTTCTCCAACAGCCTAGCATTTTTCACACTAAATATATATATATATATATATATATATATATATTTCACCTAATACTTGTCACAGTAAACATCCAAAAATATTCATAGGTACTTTAAAATCAAAAGCAAGGGGGCACTTTACAGAACTAGATGGTTATTTAATTCTTACCTTAAACTCTGATGCCATTAGTAGATTGTGTAATTTAGGGACTATGTCATACGAGATGATGTTAAATAGGCCATCAAGATGAATGGTCCCTTTGGTGCTTGAGGATACTATTGTATATCCAGCTCTGTTTGAGCCACCAGATTGAGACAAAACAACCTAGTGAAAGTAAAATTCAAAATATCAATAAAATAAAAAAGAGGCATCAGAGCAGTGATAAAGTACCCAAACTCCAGCTTTATAAACAAGAAGTGACACAAATATTTAGCCTGTATAGATAACATACAAGTATATCTGATGGAGGAATGTTCAACCATTGTTGAATCATCTACAAGAAAGCACAAGAGTACATCAGTTTGGGCAAAATCTGCCTTCTAAATAACTGATGTTGATAAAAGCACACTTACAGAGGCCCATTGCAGACGCAAGGAAGATGGTGTGAGTATAAGAACAGGCCATGAGTCACGAATGCAAGAAGCCACAGCAATAGCCTGAAAAACAGTGTAAGCTTTCTTTCTTTCTTTTTTCCGAAAAGAAACATAATTATTAATAAAAAAGATGAATACAGACTCAGTGGATGAGGGATCCACAAAAATCAAAAAGGAAAAACAGAGAACACAAACAGCAATACAGACAGAAAACAGCTACTCCCCTCACGCAAGAAATCTCCCTCATGATAAAACAAAAAAACTCCTAAACTGCTGCTGCTCTCCAGTCCCTTAGAATAGAAGAGAAACTATAATCTTTAAAAACGTCAGAGACCGAAGCCCAAAGAGCCACCCAAAATCTTACTCTTTCCCAAAGAACCTCAACCCCTACCCCCTCGTAGGCTTCAAAAATTCTTCTATTTCTTTCCATCCGTAACACCCAAAAAATTGCAATGATCCCACAACCCCATAACAATTTGGCTTTCTTCCCTTTCCCAAAACCAGCAAGGTTTTGAACGAACAAAGCAGAAATCTGTATTGGAGAATCACAATTTACCCCAGCCTCCCTAAAGAACTTCTGCCAAAGATAAGAGGCCACTTCACACTGCAAAAAAATGTGATTTGCATTCTCTCCATTCCGTTTGCATAAAACACACCAATGAGTTGAGAAACAATTATTTGGCCTTCTCTGCAGAAGCATCTCACACGTATTGATTCTTCCATGCGCCACCAACCAGCCTAAAATCTTAACTTTTGTAGGCACTTTAGATTTCCAGAGAAAATTTGCAGGATCAAAATTTGGAACAAAACTATCATTGCTGATAAAATTTCGAAAAGATTTGCAAGAAAAAAAAACGGACACTTCCAGATTCCACCTCCTTGTATCCTTTTTTGAACTTGCCAAACTGACTCTTTCTACCAAAGCCAACAAAGCTGAAACTTCCAAAGCCTCCTCATCATTTAAATTCCTTCTAAACCCAAAATTCCAACTCACCGGGATAGTGTTTGGAATAGTTAAGCTTACACCCAAAAACAGTGTCAGCTTTCAATCTACAAAAGAACTTGGGAAGTTGTTTGCTGATGTAAATTTCTATCTTCTGTAGGGATCTCTACCATATTGGCACAAATTAACCTCTAATTAAGCTAGATGGAGCCCCAGTATATTAGCAACACATTATAGAAATATTCCTTGTTATTAGAGTTGCTAGAAATGATTCTGGATTCAGATGTAAGGAGTCAGAACTAAGAATACAAGTGTAAGAGTTGGAATGCAAGGTATCAATACAATCCAAAGTTCTGGTTTCTATGTTTCTGCCATCTAAGAGTCAATGTATTTGAGTCCTAGAAAGAATTAACACCCATGAAGTTTTAAAAGAATCTTCTGTTACTTTATGAGTCTCTTAATATTTCTTGAACTAGTAGGATTCTATTTCAAGCTCATAAATAGTTTCAAATCTCTTGTGAAGTTTTTTAGATCTTTTTATGAATGAAAAGTAAGTGTTGTTGATAAACTTATATATCTACATCTAGTTTCTCCTCTCTTCTACCACTTGATTCCTTTTTCTTTATCTCTCTTGTTGTCTATCATTATAGCAACCCACCCTAAATATTCTTCTTTTGTTCACCGAAGTTCTTCTGATTATTAAAATTTCTGAAATCTGCAGGCTATATAGCCCATTTAGATTGGCGCCAGCACCTTGTGTTGTCCTACATCATTAGTATTCTTAGTTGGCTGTCACAAATAGAGTTCTAAAGAGCCAAAATCCTTGAGACTACAAGAGAGACTTGTCTAGTAAAAAATACTTTCAAATGCATGATTGGATTTTATGAGACTGTAAATATACTAAAGGTACAGAAAGATTTCACTTCAAGTACTTGCCTGTAACGTCTTTCCAAGTCCCATTTCATCAGCAAGGAGTACACGCCCTCCATGCTGCAACATAAACCTGGAAAAAACAATACCGGAAAAGTTAAAAATGAATAGTTTAGTAAACGACTAAATATTTAATGGCAATAAAACAACAATGTCAAAAAAAAAACCCTTTTCATCTGAAGAATATAGTATTCTATGCATGTGGCATACAACAGTCATCAAATAAGAAACAAATTCCGGATTAAAAGATACCTAACACCTTCTCGCTGAAATTCCAAGAGCTTTGATTCAATACAGCTAGGTATCTTATCATACCGATCTGGACAGTGAAGACACCGAAAAGAAAACAATTAAAAATTAGCTTTAGTAAATAAAGTGCAAAAGAAAAAGAAAAAACAAAAACAAAAACGTGTTACTCTAAGATAGGGCAGAGATATATGATGCCCTCATTGAGACCCAAGTTTTATTCTTCATGATTTTACGATCCAATTTTATAGGACTCAAGATAATATGCTTTTTGACATCTTTATTTTTGCTAATCATGTTCCAGATTTTTATCAATTATTAAGGCAATCCACAAGACAATTACATATAATACTTTAACAGGGGTACTACCAACAGAAAATATCCATTACATGTGTGCTAAATTTCACTACAACAATCATAGTTTACCTCGAATATCTGGAACAACAGACACAGCAGCAATGGCACGGTGAACTAAGGGATCTAAGTTCTCTACCTGTAATAATTTGCAACAAAACAACAAAAATGATGAAATTAAAGTCAAAGAAAATTCGAATTTTGGTTGAGTTCAACCATAAATGGTAACAGTGCTCACTACGAAACTAACATATACTGATTAATGCATCATCATGTAAAAGAACAAATACAAACTGGATAAGGGCAAAAATTGTCACCTCAACATTAACATTTGATACTTCATCAAGAACTTTTTCTGCTGAAGACAAAGAAGGCATAGGGAACATCCATAACCTGCAATTTCATCACTATTACATCCAGCTGAGGCTCCATTACACAGCATGTCCAATAAGTGCAAGAAACACTACCATTGAACCAAATTCTATACAAGATATCAAGATAAAGCATAATGCATTTTCAAAGCATCTTTCGTTAGGTGGGAGTTTTGGGGAAGGAGACCTTTCTTTTGCATTCCATGCAGCTTTAGGGATCTTGCGGAAAGCAGTTACTAGCACCTGGGGAAAGATAAAAGATAGATGGTAACCAAAAGAATAGTTTAGAAAGTCCTTCAAATGGACATTCTTTAAGCAAATAGAAGAAATACCTGGTCATAAGAAAATTTTGCAGCAATGTTTCCAGTAGAGTGAAGAAAAAATTTGACAGCGAGCTTACGTGCATCTTCTTGCCAAAGGCAACAATATGCAGAGAGGACCCAAGAGTTAGACAGCAGGCAGAACAATGCAACCAGCGAGTAATATCATTGTGCAAAAACATCAGACTGATACAGGATTCAAAAAATCAGCCATTGTTTATTATCAAGGAAGGACATTTAGTCCTTACTCATTGCCAAAAAATGAGAATGTTTTGGTGGAAAAAATCTGAAATATGAAAGATGCCTTTGGCCTTTTAAAAGTAGGAACCTCTTTTAGTGGTCAATTTGAGTAGAATATGATTGAAGCAACCAGAGTAGGTGTTAAGCACAATTTTTTTTTCTCACGGAAACAGATGCTTTTGGACAACATAGTATAAGAGAAAAGCTTTGGGGGGGCAACAAAAATGGGAAATGAGGAAACTGACCGGTGTTTATTTTAACGTCTACAGATGATGTAGGTAATAATCTAGCTCCAGGAGACAAAGGCGCCACCTACACAAAGATGGGGAGGGGATTAGAACACAACAGTGATTAATGAAACCCTCAATACCAAAGCCGTTGCGTCTACTGCATTGTGACTTACTAGTGTATGCAAATGATAAATATGAACATTTTGAACACAATCTGAACCAAAAACAAAAGGATGAACATTATAAAGTTGTTGAATTTTATGATTTAGGTCATCCAATAAAGCAGGAACAATATCAATCACGCATTCGAAACCCTAGAATTGAGCAAACAAGAAACAAGAAAGAAAATTTCACCTGGTTAGGAAGAGAATTAGGGATGGAGGCATTCCTGCTGTTGGTGACAGGTAAAGATTGCTGTGGATTGTACGAATACGAAGAAGATGAAGAACAAGTGGAAGCAGAGTTGATGCGTTGCTGAGCGAGTTTCTGGAAAGCTTCTCTTTCAAGGGAATCAAGCTCTTCGGCGCTCAAATTCCAGTAGTCGTCGTCGTCGTCCTCAAACTCCATTGTTGAATACTGATTGCTCCACCAACTGTCAGAGTGTGAGACTTGGGGTTTGCGCTTTTGATTTTGGGACTTAAAAAAAGCGCCAACATGAACAATCAATAATCTGCCGCCGTTGCATCCGCGGTTTGGGTGGTAACTCCGTTACTTATATACCCGGCCCAGGCTTAAAAAAATCTTGGATCTCTGTTAAAGTCCATCATCACGACTCGCCCACCAGGCCCAATCTATCTTTTCCCCGTCTTCCACAAGGCCCACCAGGCCCAATCTATATATACACAACAAACTTAAATTTGACCCAATTTTGTAGGAAAATGCAATAATGCATATCTAATGTACAACACATGTTCCCCTCTGAGTTATGAAAATTCAGTCCTTGCTTGGAGGAGGGAAGAAAGGGCAAAAATAAACTATAATAAAATAAAAAGTAAGATGGTAAAATTGAAGAATTTAGATAAAACAAAGATTCAAGAGGGAGGTTTAAAAATTAACATTGAGTTTGAGGGTACTTCCTTGTTCAACATTTTAATGGCATGTTTGAGATTGCTTATGAAAAGCTGATTTGTTTGTATTTTACGTGTCAAATCTACCTATAATGACTTGAATTAAGCTATTCTGAGACCTATTTAGTATGTTTAATATGTGTTTTTATGTAAATAGGAAAAATATGAAAAAATTGTATATTTGCACAAAAATATGCATTTTGAAAATTTTCGCGCATTTCGAGAATTTTGGAAGTCAACCGTGACTTTTAATAGTCAAAATGACACCGGTCATTATCTCGAAAGTGGATTACAGAACGAAGATTTCAAAAAACGTTTTCGAATCCCGGCAATTTTTTCTGCGAACCACCATAAATGACAGCGCAACCACCACTCGCGGTGGCCAAAATAAATTCCAACTTCCATTTTATTTTTCCTTTTTAATTGTTATTTATTTCTATTTTTAATTATTTAGTTTAGTTATTTATTTTTATTATTTTTATTTTTATTTAATTTTAATTTTAATTTTAATTTTGATTTTATTTTATTTTTCCTTGTTTGCAGCTTTGTTTGAAAATTGCAGCAAGCCAGCAACAGCAAAGCTCCGGGCAAACCCGTTGCTTCTCCAGTCCATTCCAGCTGCAATCCACACCACCCCACCATGCTTTTCAGCTGCTATCTCATTCCACCAATTCAAAATCAGCAACCCGTGCCCTCTAGTCCTCTACTGCCCAGCACCACCATAAATCTCCCCTCCTCCAAATCACTCTCTGCACCCTGTGCTTAATTCCCTCAAATCAAATCCACAAACCATTATCACAGCATCACCATCATCCAATTTTCTCCAAACCAAATCTGCAACAACAATCATCAACCACCATTCCAATTAATCAATTCTACCCAAATCTGTTCCTGCAACTTCACAAAATTACCATTCAATTCAACAACCCAAATCCGGCCAACCCAATCTCTATCAATCAGCACCATCACCACAGTGCCCATCCGTGATCAATCCATCACCAACCCATTCACAAAACCACCTGCAAATCACAAATCAATCCACCATGAATTCCAATTCCATTCCAAACCAGCTGTTGCCCACGCCACCGACGCTATGCAGCTACTCTGCCACCTTGCACCGTCCTTCACCGCCTCCTCTGCACAGTTCAGTTCATCACCACACCGCAGCACTTCATATGCCGTGCCCACTAGATTGCTGCATCACCCTCTGTTCACGGCGCCGCCTCCACTGTCAAACCACCATGAGCCCGTGCTCAGCCGGCAATCACCGCAGCACCACCATAAGTCGTGACCTGCACAGATATCCGCTGCGACGCCCCACCGCTTCTCAACGAGGCCGTGCCTCGTTCACCCAGCCACCTTGCCCAGCTGCAAACCATCACCGCCGCCGTTGTGAAAAAGGATAGCCATGGCAGAGTTAAGGATAGCCATGGGAGGGGATTAGAACACAACAGTGAAAAAGGAAAATTTCAATACTAATGCCATTGGCTCATTGCGTCTACTGCATTGTGACTTACTAGTGTGTGCAAATGATAACTATACACATTTTTAACGCAATCCGAACAAAAAAAAAATATGAACATTATAAAGGTGTTGAATTTTATAATTTAGGACATCCAATCAAGCAGAAAACAATATCAATTAGGCATTCGAAACCCTAGAAACTTGAGCAGACAAGAAAGGAAATTTCACCTGGTTAGAAAGAGAATTAGGAACGGAGGTTTCGAAGGGATTCCTCAAATTCCAGTCGTCGTCGTCCTCTGGGTTTGAGCTTTCGATGTCGGAGATGCTAAACCTATTATTTTTAGCTAAATTAGCTAAAAGTTAAATATAAGGGCATCTCCAATAGATTATCTATTTTAAAATAAATTTAAAATTTAATTAATTTTAAGACAATTTAGCACTCCAAAAATAAAAATCAAATTTAACTTTTACCTAAATCTTTACCTATATTTAGCTAGAGAGGATAGAGAAATTAGCTAAAAGTTAAATAGTCTAACGGCTATTTTTTTTTCATTTTCAACATTCTTTTTTTTCAATCTAACTTACATATAGGTATAACTACTGGAGTAGAAGTTAAAAAAGTACTAGCTATATTTAACTTTTAAGCATTTTAGCAAAGAAAAATAACTTTCATTGCTGGAGATGCTCTAACTAGTATTTTTTTGACTTTTACTTCCGCAGTTGTTGTTATTTGTAAGTTAGCTTGAAAAAAAAAGAATGTTGAAAACTGAAAAATATAGCCGTTCAAGTATTTAACTTCTACATATTTTCTCTCTCCTGTCTAGCTAAATATAGGTAGAGAATTTAACAAAAGTTAAATTACCGTTCAAGTATTTAACTTCTATCTATTTTCTCTCTCCTGTCTAGCTAAATATAGGTAGAGAATTTAACAAAAGTTAATTAGGTAATCTGTTGGAGCTAGCTTTTACCTTAAATTTAGCTATATTTTAAAATGGGTCACCTGTTGGAGATGCTCTTTACAATATAGGGGTTTGTTTTACCATTTTCGGTAATTAGGTAAAAACTGTAATTAAGCATAAAGTAGAAAAGTAAAAACTGTAAGTAAGCATAAAGTAAACACTTAAATTAAATAGCAAAACTGAGTTTATATCATTAATTGTATCCTTCATCACAGTTAGCCCAGAGTATTCTAGACTTCATTACACAATAACCCGAAAAAAGTTTCAAACCATCCAATCCCACTACGTACTTAACAGTTAATTAACAGTAGCCTGTCCCTAACCATCCACTTAATTAGGACCCAACCCATCAGTTGTTTGGGTTCTGATCCCTGCCATTTCCATCCGAAAAGAATCTCGACACCGCATCAGCGACCTTAACGATCAACCATCCACCGAAAGCTCCGACCGCTATGGCCGTGGACACAAAGAGTACATCCACCTTCAAAGGTTCAGTCATGACGACCCAAGTCTCAATAGGACCTCCGACCACCTGGATAGGACCTCCGGCCACCTGGACTGGCTCCATTACCCGGACGGCTTCTCATGTGGCCTTACAAAAAAAGCATAAAGTAAAGACTTAATTAAATGGAGCAAAACAAGGTTTATAATTGAGTATCTTTAATTCTTTCAATCATTCATTGTACGATTCTAGAATTTCATTACAATAACCCAATTCAAACCATCCACTACATAGTACATACTTAACACTACCCTAACCATCAACTTATTCATTGACCCATGACGTGTCATATAGTCTAGCTTATATAAACGTGCCTATATGCTTGTCAAAAATGTGTGGATGTATAGATTAAGACCAGGGAATGTCGTAGCCAAGGGATTGGAAGGCCCAAGACCCCTAGAGGTGATGTGTAACTAAGTGATTCTAGCACATGAAATGGAGAGAATAGAGATGGATTATGTATTGTGAAATGGACTATATGCAGTGTGTGAGTGTAGTGTTTTCAAATGGTGTCACTCTCAAGTGACAAAGATCAAACCAACTCCTCAAGTAACACAAACAAAACAAGTAAAAACATAAGTAAAAACAGTGAAATGAATGAAGTGTTGAGGGTGTCAAGCTCAACAAAGATGTGATTTTTGTTTGGTTTAAATTGGAAAACGATTGGGGTTTTGGGTTAACTCCAACCCAATCCGATGAACAACAACATTCAGGAACATGCACATTGATTTAGCCTAGGATCAAACTCCTTATCCATTCACCATCTTAAGGTTTTAGGATCGATTCTTAAAAGACAACTTTGAGCCTTATTAAGGACATCAAAGACTTCCTAATTCAACTACCTAAGCCTCGTTAAAGGTCCCCAAGTAATTAAATAGGCATAGGGTGCCAAGAATCAGAATTCAAACAAGGTAAACATTACATTCAATCTCATCATGCTCAAAGCCAAAAACACAAGAGAATAAGTTGATAGCAAATACTCTTAACCAATTAAGTCTAACACATGCTCAAGAACTATCAATTCCTAAACAAGCATCTAACAAAATTGTATTCCAGCAAAGAACAAATCCACAAACTGAATCAATGAGCAAGATATGTTCAAGAATAATCATCAAACATCATCATGGGCTAGAGCACACAACCCTAGCCCCCAACCTTAAGGACTACTCACACATACTTGAAGTATACATCATGAATACAAATCTGAACATATGGAAATGATAAATAAAAATAAAGAGAGAGTTGAGAAATTCTCAATGACTAAATCCAGCAGCTCTTGACGTCTCAAGTGTGATGCTAGCTTCCTCCTCTTCACTCCTTTTAGCTTCCAAGTCTCCCAAGGTTTGCTCCTTGGTATTTCTTGATGTCTCCAGAGGAAATGTGCAATGGATGAGATGGAATGGTGGTGAAAATTGACTTCCTAAACAGATTAATGTCTTAGGAACAACTTTCGTGAAGGACTCCAGGTGATTTGGATGATGGAAGATGGTGAAAATTGAAGATTACTCTCGGTCAGCAGACTAGGGCGTCCGGGCACTATAGTTGGGTGTCCGGGCGGATGGGACGTCTGGGCAGATTTTGGAAGGCTTGGTTGAGAGAGTTTCTTTGCAATTTTTTGAAAGTTCGTGAATGATCCCCTCCCAGGTGAGCTCAGCTGCTTTTCTTCTGTCTTTTCTCCATTATTGCCTCTCCTTTCAGCCAGCCCATGTCACTCCCCCCCCCTCCAAAGTCAAGGATAAGGAGATAGGGAGACAAAGTGACAAAGTTTTCTCCATGGTGAGTAAGCAAGATAGTGATGGCTGCATTGATTGCCAAAGTTGACTGCTGAAGATCGACTTGCACCACCCTTGATGGTGGTTATCTGGTGGTTGTGCCGCTGCCTGTGGTGGCGGTTTGATGGAAAGTCGCCGGAGTTCGGAATGTGCAATAAAACCTTCCAAAATGCAACGTTTGAGTGTAGATGACCACTACACCTTTATTAGACCTATTTACACAAAAACACAGGTTAAACATAACAAAAAAAACTCTCGGGATACTGTAATCCAAGTAATTAGAAACGTTATTAACATGTAAAATACAAGCTAATCACACCCCCACACTTACACTTTGCTTGCCCTCAAGCAAAGAAATAATAAAATAGAATAAATATTTACAGAATGGGTAAACACAAAACAATCAATTCTCTCCAATCAAAAACCCTCAGCGAGTTCAGAAGAATTATAATCAGAAGAATAAAAACTATATACCAAGGCTTAAAGAATTTGCTAAGTGTTTAACATGCACATCTCATTCATGCTCGGGTGAAGTGTGTGGAAGCCTTAAGTACAATCAATCTCAAACAATCTGATAGGCATACCCAAATATGATTAACCGCTAAAACTCGCAATGATCACTAAATATTTCCGCTCGAGTGTTTAGGGCTAAACTGTTTACTCTCAAAACAATTACATAAGAAATGTTCCCATAAGCTTGCTAGTCAATCTCATCTCTACAAATCATGCACAAAAATCTTGGATCAGAAGGACTTTTATTGGTTAAAATGGGGCTAAGGGTGAGGGGTTATAGAAATGAAGTGGAATGGGTATCACAAATTCCAAGCAACTTAGCAAGTAATGCACTTGTTGAGATTTTACAATTTAAGAACTCTAAGATGCTTGCTGGACTCACTTCAACAGACCACTTTCCCCGAACAACAATTATTGAATTCAAAACAACTAAAGACTCCTTTCTTTTTTTTTTCTTTCTCCTTTTCCATTTCTTTTATTTTCTGTGACAACTTTTCTCCATTTTTTTTATTTCATTTTTTATTTTATTTTTTACTTCCTTCCTTTAGAAAGAAACAACAACTACAAAATGCTACTCCCCCACACTTATTCTTTTGTCACGATCCTCAAACTCACACTTTCAAGCATCAACAATAAACTCAAATCACTTACCAAATTGCTTGGAGAGGGAAGGATAGTGTTTAAGTTTAGGGAGAGACAGTTGTGGTGAAAAGAAACGAAAGGCTAACAGAAAGGCTCAAACAGGGCAAACTAATGATATTCACATTTCAAGGACAAATGCTCATTTGGCCATGGTGGATTCCTAGTGCCTTAATCATTTCCAAGATGTATCATGCATGACAAAATGTTTCGAGAGATATTAAGCAAGTTCTAGGTTCAAAACTCATGAATTGTGCACACCAGAAGGAAAAATGTATGAAAGATGCATATATATGAATATTCAATAGGCTCAAATCCTCACAGTTTCTGGAAATGCGTGTCAATACACAGTCTAGTTATGCTTCTCAGATTGCAATTGATTAATTAACAAAGGTACAGTGTACATGAAATTTCGAGCAATCATAAATTGTGCAAATTAAATCCAAAGCAAACCACTAAAAGCCTTAGCATATAATCGATATTCTCAAAATCACAATAAGGTAAACTCAAATCATCACTGAGATTTGAAAGAACAAAGAGCACAACAAAAACAGACACAAAACAGAGCCAAATTTTTTTAAATTTTCTCAATTCATTTTATTTTTATTAAGGCAACAATACGTGACCACAATGACTCACTTAGTGCAATGGTAGGTTCAACGCTACCAAGGGAGTGAGTATGATATAGTCGATATATTGTCACAGTAGAAAACAGAAATCACTAAGTAATTAAAAAGGTTTTTTTTTTTTTAACAAGGAACGTGAAACCTTCCGAAGAATCCAAGCAGGGTTATTGAATTGAAACACAAACAAACAACAACACACAACAATTAAATAAATGAAAAAGAAATCAGAAATACTCCCCTTTGAAGCGTGTGAAGTTCCTCCCAAAACAAGTCACCAACAGTCACAAACAAGGCATAGTAGGGCCTTGCATCCAACGTTTGCTCCTTAGTTGACTGCGGCACTGATCCGTTTGAGTGTGTCCTGGACAAGGTTAGTTGCCGACTCCACGGCAGATTTGGCTGATGTAGCCCTCACTGAGATCTGGAACACTATAGTAAGAAGTGTTCCATCAAGAATGCATCCGGATACATTAGGCAGAATGGAGAAGCCTGATGGCATCAATGGAAATGGCCCCGGGTCAACTCCACATAGCAAACACTGGAGAATGGAATGGTTGATTGGCGCATAAATTACAGACGACCCCGTTGCATCAGTGCAACACTCTTGGAGAATGAGGAAGTCGTTGTGATTATCGATGGCCAATACTGAAATCTGATTGCGCGGGTCAAGACCGATGGTGAAGTTTGCTAGCACACGTACCGAGCTGTCCATCGACATACTATCCCATTGCGGTCTTGTCTGCACGTCTTTGAGGAACTCAAAGACTCTGGTGTGATGGGATAGATGTACAACAGAACAACCAGCAGTACGATTGACTCCAGGGGGCTTGCTCGGATCTCCCCTTCTCTTGTTGGTCCTGACCTCCATTCGAGTATCTCTTGTCCGGTTCGAACAAGTCCAGTGATGGTATGTGGAATTGCTGATATCGTTAAAGAAACAGATCGCCATCTGGTTTGCCATTTCTGCATGGCCTCTTCTCCCTTCAGGCGAAATGATAGAGTCACTGGGTGTGGTGTGGATCCCTGTGGCGCACATGTAGCGCTCGGCTTGCCTTTGAAGCTTTGAGATCCAACGCTTCGCACCAAAAGCGAACCCTGAATGAACAAAAGGTTCGAAAATGGCTTTCATCTCTTTCTCGCGCACATCCACATGCTCTACCCAAGTGACAAGGGAGGATCCATTTTGCAAATCACGAATCAGGCATCCGGAAGGACGTTTTCGACAAATAGATCTCACTGAGGGCTTTGGATTTGAATGCAGTTCATCCACTGAGACATCCACAACGACCCAACTTCCATCCAGTTGTTGGTTAGAGTACCTAACAAACTGGGTTTCACGAGTCGACACGATGTAAGATGGCACCAGAAACTCGGCCGACATAACTTGTTTTTGCTCCTTGTAGCCTTCTATGTTGTTGGGGGGTAAGATCTCCAACGTCTGGGCATTTGTGACCATGCTACAGAAGACGGGCAACCATCGACCAACATCCATTAAAATTTCAACAATGGTGGTCGGAAGAAGGTGAATGGTTGCTGAGTGCCTCGAGGATTCCGTCTTGAAGTACGGTGCAGGCTCACCTCGTTGAAACACTCGCAAGTATTCGGCACGATTAAGAGTTTCGGGATGAATAGAAGTGTCGGGAGTCGGCGAACATATCCACAAAGGAAAACCGGCAGTGGCCATGAGCAAGAGCTCGTGTTTGGCCTTACGGGCGATATCCAAGATTAAGTCGGTGTGGACTCCGAAAAAATCATGAGCAGATCCCGGAATAGTAGATGGCACCGGTACGGATGGCCGCTCGACAAGTGTAGGCCTGAGGCTCCGCACATCCCGTCTCAAGTGGTCCAAGTCGATCGAATCGTCGGACAACTCTAGAAGAGGCTCTTGTTGTGGAGGGACAACTTCGAGCCTTCGCCGTGGCACATCTGAGTGCGGAACAGGACCTCCGCAATTGGGACATATGCCGTTGTGGAGAGCATCAACGAGTCGTTGATTTTGCAGTTGAAGCTCCTCGTTTTTGCTCTCCAGCTTGTCGTTTCTTCTCTCTAGCTCGGCAATACGCTGCTCAGATGACTGGATACCGAACTTTTTCATATTTCTCGTCCCCCAATAATAGACCTGGTCTTCCTCTAGCCCGATTTTTGGACCAAATCTTTCTCTTTGTGGCTTGGTGGGGTGAGAATACACCGTAAAGAAAGCCTGCAATGCTTCTCTCTGAGCCTTGGTGTATTTTGTCCTCGGGAGTCTCTTATGGACAAGAACAGCTTCCGGCTCAGCAGGTGAATCAGCAACCAAGATTGGTGCTTGGGGTAGTGGTTGCGGTTGTGGCTCGGTCGGCATGCTAGCATCAGCGCTATTGAGCATGCTCGGTGGAATCATTTCATCCAGACCTTCAAAGATTTGACTCCCTGAAGGACCTGCCTGAAACAAATCACTGAATGAATTCACTCTCTTGGCCATTTCTGGGTTGGGAGGGAGATCGACTCTCTGGGTTTAGGAGTATTTTCTGGGAAAAACTGAAGAACACACGAAGAACTCAAGAACACTTGAGAGAAAATCAGAGAAACTGAGAGATGAGAGAGAGACGCACTATGGGAAATTTTCGAAAATGACTCAACTCATAACACTCGGATAGACACGAAGGGAAAGCAACGGACACAAAACGGACGCGTGTCAAAATTCAAGGACAGAGATCCGCAAATTGCGGATTGAGCGACGAAAGTCGCAAAGGGCACAGTGGACACGCGTGCGGATATTATTAACTAATCGGCCGACACAAAAGTCGTTGCACGGCCCAATCAAAAATTTCCCTCCTATTTTATTCACAACTTTATGCAGAAGTCGTAAAGTGAACAGTCCAACCACGTGTGACACGCGTGGACTCTTGCCGACACTCTAAATGGGCTTGGACCATCAGTATGGTCTGGGCTTAGAGTGGGCAGGGCCGCCTAGACTACGGCCCTTATTGATGGGCTAACATACTAATGGGCCTAACACTAACAGCAAGGCCCAAAATTCTAACAGATACTGAAATGGGCTTAAGGCCCAATACCAATACACAAGCCCAACAGTAAACAGTGACTCTAAACAGTTATCACTAAAATAATTATAAACAGTGAAATTATAAACAGTAAATAATTAGAACAAAAACTTAAAACAATAGCAAACTCAAACACAGAATAAAAAACACAACAAACAAAAAACTGAAAACAAAGAAGCCAAATTTCACAAATGAGGCACCGCCGTCCGGACGTAGGTCAGGGCGTCCGGACGGATTCATCGACAGAAACATGCATTTCTATTACCTCTCACGGCGTCCGGGCACCAACAATGACGTCCGGACGGATTCGTCGACTGTAACTTCGAAAAATTCGATTTTTTTTTTGAATTTTGGCTCACTTTCCTTACTTTTCTCTCTATTTTCTATTTTTCCTCACCCCCACACTTAAAATGAACATTGTCCCCAATGTTCAAAATGAATTTGACAATTTCAATGGGTGAGAAACACAACCAATAGCCAGCAAAATCAATCACAAACACAAACATATAAAAATAATCACAACAAAAATTTAGCCAATTAATATCACAAGAGTGCATTAGCAAAATCGAACCATTGGCTAAAACGTACTATAATAAACTGGTCAACAACTAACAAGGAGAAAAAACCCAAAACATGCAATAATCGAAACTCAAACAAATCCAAGTGCAACTAAAACAAACCACAATACAACTGAAGTAAACTAATCAGTCAAAATACATAAATAAACATCAACTAGCATCGCCTGGCCCCTCATCAACATCCTCCCTCTGCTCTGCTCCTCCCGGGGCATCATGTCTGCAATCTGTCGAATCAGCTGCTCCATAGTGTCTAGTCTGCCTCCCAGTCGGCTCTCCATAGCATCAAATCGTCCCATAGTAAGCCCATGGTAATACTGGACCATCGCATGTGTATGTGGGTCCCCAAGACTGGGATCAAAGGGGTAGGGATGGGAAGGACCCGGGGCATCCCCTCCAAGTGGAACGGAGGGCTGTGGCTGTGGCTGTGGTGGTGGTGGTGGTGGGCGGGTCCTCCTGACCTGGGTCACACTCCGAGCGAAGATGCGCTCATCTAAAATGCCTATGTCCCTAATGATCAAATCTGGAGTATCCTCACGGACCCTAAGGTGGCGGCATATCCTAGTGATAACACAGGGGAAAAACAGGAACGTCCTCCCCGCACTCCCTATGATGGCACTCAGGATGACACGAGCGTAAGGAATGGGCCTCTCTCCAATCCTCATCTGAACCAAGAGCTTGCAGCTCTCGATGGGTACCTCGGCCTTCTGAGAGGTAGGGATGAGGTTGTACCGAACAAACAACCACAAGGCTCGATATGCCTCCGTCATGAGACTCCCCTTTATGCAAGAGGAGCCCTGGGTTACTACAGCTCTAGGGTCAGCGTACGTGGTATCATGAAGGGCTGAAGTGGAAATGGGACCAATGGCTGCAAAGTAAGAAACCTCATCAGCATCTGACACATGAGGCAGCTCAAGAACTGTCTCAATAAGCTCACGGTCCAAGGTGATCGTCTTCCCCCTCACCTTGAACTTCACCTCCCTCACATGGTTTTCTCCCCCCCCCCCCCCCCGGAAACCTATGATAGAACTCCCTCACCAAGGTTTCATTGTACTCTTCATTGCAGCATACCAGGTTTCTGAGGGACTGGGAGACTATACACTCTCTAAGGAGATCCAAGGCAGGAGAGCGTCTAATGTTAGCTGCAGGGGTCAAATCAAAGTTCCGCTCAGGAAAAATCTCCCTAGTGAGAGCACTCGGGTTCTCCTTGGTCTTCTTCGTTGGAGGTGGAGTGGAAGAAGAAGCATCTCCGGTGCGCTTTGCTCGAGGCATGATGAAATAGGGGCGGTGATGGTACCTGCACTCAAAACATCACACAACAATCAATCACAGCTATACAACACACCATCACAAGTAAACAATCCTGCTGCCAAAACACAAACCCACTTTGAGACACAAAAACAAAGAATTGACTTTTCAAAAGGCCACAATTTTCCACAAGGTCTCAAAGTATATCAAATCAATAAATCAAAATGCATTGGCCATGTCATTATCCAAAAGTAAATCAAAGTGCACAAAGGTAAGCATAAACCCTTAAGGTTAGATCATCATGCATTTCAATAATTCAATATCAAAATTTCAGAACATGATGCAAAATTTCAAAACAAAACTCAAAACAGAAACCACATGGCTCATTAACTCACATACTTCCAATTTCCGACCCCAAAAACTCACATGAACAAAATCCCAACAATATGCATCAACTCCATGGTTAGTTCACCAATTTTGACAATTTCAAGTTCAATCTCAACAACCATGGTGAAATTTCGAATCATAACATTTATGCAATCAGCAATAAGCACAAGGGATCACAAACATTCAAAACATCATCACAAATCCAACAATAGTCCTATTAAAATCCGAAATTGAGGCTCTCTGTCACTATTCACAGCAAAGGGAAAATCTGGAAATTCAAGTCTATGATGCAATCTTAGTTCACAGTAGCAAAACAAGCATCATTAACTTCACTAAATCAAACAACAGTATCATGTCAACAAAGGTATCTCAAAATTCATGCATTGAAAACTCAATTAAGCCAATTCACCAAATATGCAATTTCGGATCATTCTCAACAATCTAGGTGAAAATTCGATTTTAGAACATCAATGCAACAATCTATATGCTCAAGAGATCACCAAGTTCACAAATCATGATCAAAAACCTTCAACAGTCCCATCAAAATCCGAAAATGGGGCTTTCTGTCACTGTTCACAGCAAGCAATTGCTTGGATAATCAAAGTCTAACATGCAATTTCACGAAATCCAGGCAACAATCTCAAACCCGAAGTGAAAACCACAAGAAATCACAACCAATCAACGAAATAAACATCAAAATCACAAGATCATGACTCGGGTATTAGTCACAGTGAAGAGAAAATCTAGAAATTCAAGTTATATGTTCGATCTCATGAAATTGACACCGCAATCACCTCATCCGACATGAATTCAACAAAGCCAAGCAAGCAATCAAACCAATAAACAATAAAATTCGAAATCCACGAACTCGGACACTATTCACAATCAAGAACAAATCTGGAAATCCGAATTCAATGATATAAATCTCATGTAATCGATGCGATAATCTCAAAACCCGACATGAAATCAACAATCAAACACAAACAATCCATCAAAAAGCCATGAAATCCGAAAACCCCAACTCCGGGTACTATTCACAGTGATGAGGAATTCCAAAAATTCAAGTTCTAAGGTTCAATTTCATGAAATTGAAGCAACAATCACAATACCCGACATGAAATCAACAAGGAAAAGCAAGCAATCCAACCAATAATCAACGAAACACAACAGATCGGAGAAAATTAAGAAAAAAGGGCAATAACTCACCTCTTGATGAAAAAACTTCGAGAACGGCCACGAAACCCCAAGAAATCAATGAAAATCCTTCCCCAACTTCACTTTTTGATTTGATTTGGAAGAATTTGAGTGAAATTTGGCCGAAATTGGTGAAGGGGATGAGGATTGGGGTTTTAGGGTTTGAGAGAGAGAGGGAGAAATTTCGAAGGGATTGGGAAAGAAGGGGGCAGCTGGGGTTTAATGCCCGGACGCCCTATTTTTTTTTCGAAACATGCTCCTGGCGTCCGGACACCAACATGGGGTGCCCGGAAGGATCTATCGAAATCAACTTCAGAAGCCAAACCCGTGCGAGGCGTCCGGGCACTACACTGGGTGTCCGGGCGGATGGGACGTCTGGGCAGATTTTGGAAGGCTTGGTTGAGAGAGTTTCTTTGCAATTTTTTGAAAGTTCGTGAATGATCCCCTCCCAGGTGAGCTCAGCTGCTTTTCTTCTGTCTTTTCTCCATTATTGCCTCTCCTTTCAGCCAGCCCATGTCACTCCCCCCCTTCAAAGTCAAGGATAAGGAGATAGGGAGACAAAGTGACAAAGTTTTCTCCATGGTGAGTAAGCAAGATAGTGATGGCTGCATTGATTGCCAAAGTTGACTGCTGAAGATCGACTTGCACCACCCTTGATGGTGGTTATCTGGTGGTTGTGTCGCTGCCTGTGGTGGCGGTTTGATGGAAAGTCGCCGGAGTTCGGAATGTGCAATAAAACCTTCCAAAATGCAACGTTTGAGTGTAGATGGCCACTACACCTTTATTAGACATATTTACACAAAAACACAGGTTAAACATAACAAAAAAAACTCTCGGGATACTGTAATCCAAGTAATTAGAAACGTTATTAACATGTAAAATACAAGCTAATCACAAACTTTTATCCCCGGCAACGGCGCCATTTGACGTGTCGTATAGTCTAGCTTATATAAACGTGCCTATATGCTTGTCAAAAATGTGTGGATGTATAGATTAAGACCAGGGAATGTCGTAGCCAAGGGATTGGAAGGCCCAAGACCCCTAGAGGTGATGTGTAACTAAGTGATTCTAGCACATGAAATGGAGAGAATAGAGATGGATTATGTATTGTGAAATGGACTATATGCAGTGTGTGAGTGTAGTGTTTTCAAATGGTGTCACTCTCAAGTGACAAAGATCAAACCAACTCCTCAAGTAACACAAACAAAACAAGTAAAAACATAAGTAAAAACAGTGAAATGAATGAAGTGTTGAGGGTGTCAAGCTCAACAAAGATGTGATTTTTGTTTGGTTTAAATTGGAAAACGATTGGGGTTTTGGGTTAACTCCAACCCAATCCGATGAACAACAACATTCAGGAACATGCACATTGATTTAGCCTAGGATCAAACTCCTTATCCATTCACCATCTTAAGGTTTTAGGATCGATTCTTAAAAGACAACTTTGAGCCGTATTAAGGACATCAAAGACTTCCTAATTCAACTACCTAAGCCTCGTTAAAGGTCCCCAAGTAATTAAATAGGCATAGGGTGCCAAGAATCAGAATTCAAACAAGGTAAACATTACATTCAATCTCATCATGCTCAAAGCCAAAAACACAAGAGAATAAGTTGATAGCAAATACTCTTAACCAATTAAGTCTAACACATGCTCAAGAACTATCAATTCCTAAACAAGCATCTAACAAAATTGTATTCCAGCAAAGAACAAATCCACAAACTGAATCAATGAGCAAGATATGTTCAAGAATAATCATCAAACATCATCATGGGCTAGAGCACACAACCCTAGCCCCCAACCTTAAGGACTACTCACACATACTTGAAGTATACATCATGAATACAAATCTGAACATATGGAAATGATAAATAAAAATAAAGAGAGAGTTGAGAAATTCTCAATGACTAAATCCAGCAGCTCTTGATGTCTCAAGTGTGATGCTAGCTTCCTCCTCTTCACTCCTTTTAGCTTCCAAGTCTCCCAAGGTTTGCTCCTAGGTATTTCTTGATGTCTCCAGAGGAAATGTGCAATGGATGAGATGGAATGGTGGTGAAAATTGGCTTCCTAAACAGATTAATGTCTTAGGAACAACTTTCGTGAAGGACTCCAGGTGATTTGGATGATGGAAGATGGTGAAAATTGAAGATTACTCTCGGTCAGCAGACTAGGGCGTCCGGGCACTATAGTTGGGTGTCCGAGCGGATGGGACGTCTGGGCAGATTTTGGAAGGCTTGGCTGAGAGAGTTTCTTTGCAATTTTTTGAAAGTTCGTGAATGATCCCCTCCCAGGTGAGCTCAGCTGCTTTTCTTCTGTCTTTTCTCCATTATTGCCTCTCCTTTCAGCCAGCCCATGTCACTCCCCCCCTCCAAAGTCAAGGATAAGGAGATAGGGAGACAAAGTGACAAAGTTTTCTCCATGGTGAGTAAGCAAGATAGTGATGGCTGCATTGATTGCCAAAGTTGACTGCTGAAGATCGACTTGCACCACCCTTGATGGTGGTTATCTGGTGATTGTGCCGCTGCCTGTGGTGGCGGTTTGATGGAAAGTCGCCGGAGTTCGGAATGTGCAATAAAACCTTCCAAAATGCAACGTTTGAGTGTAGATGGCCACTACACCTTTATTAGACCTATTTACACAAAAACACAGGTTAAACATAACAAAAAAAACTCTCGGGATACTGTAATCCAAGTAATTAGAAACGTTATTAACATGTAAAATACAAGCTAATCAAGTCAACCTTCACCAGTTCCGAGAGCGTTACGTTAACCGTTCCGGCGACTTCTATAGCTCCGGCGACCTTCACTTCTGGCTCGATCTTGACAAGCGTACTTACTGCCATCTCCCGTTGCTTTGTCAGTCCGCTTTTGCACTCTGATCTCCGAAAGATTGGTCAGGACTGCCTTCCCGATTACCTTTCCGGACTCCCAGCCGAGCTCCCCCAGTCCCATCGTCTCTTTTTTTTTTTAAAAAGAAACCACTATTTTAATATTACTGGCAAATGATGTACAACGAGGGGGGCATAAAACTAACCTCGTGTACGAATACAACAACCAAACAGGAGAGCAACCTCAATAATAGAGGAAGTCTCCTCAAACCCACAAACATGTGATCAAGCTTGCGCCAAGTAACAGGGAGTGCATCACTGGCTACTCTATCTGTTTTGAAATAACAACTGTCTATCGAAGAAAAATAACCTACGCATAGGCATAATAAACTGTTTAAAAGCTCAACTTCTTCTTGCAGCCAAATGAAACCATACAAGATTTTAAAAACCCTACATTTTATACGGACACTTGGAGGTAGCAACCACTTAATAGTGATACACCATCTCACAATGGCAGACAAAACATATAAGGTGCGATAACCGAGACTAAACCCAATAAGCCTTACCCCACGAGGGCATGCACCAGTAGAGAACCCATGAGGGCATGCACCAATAGAGAATAAAAAACAACTACAAATTAGCACTATAACAAAGTAATAATAAAAAATGCAACCGGCAGACAAATGCAGAGAAAGCCTCGGGGAACCAGAGCAACGCCTCCTCGCACTCGCACTCCCACTACCACTCACCAGCAACAACAACACCGTCGGACCTCCGCCGTCATCCCAGACCCACACCAACTGACCTGTGGCCACGACATGAAAAGAACAAGCTATCCAACCATGGCTACTTAAGCACAAACAATAAGCAACAATTCATCTTATAAATCACCCTTTAAAGTTCATCTCTACAAAAAAATCAATGAATTAGGAGATCATTTGTTCATCTAACGTACTATGTTAAACAAATAAACGGTTGTGATGAGAATATTAACTTTCACCAAAACCGTCTATTTATTTGATATAATTGGATGATCAAATGATATCTAATTTGATTAAATTTTTGCATATATAGATAATCTTTAGAGGGTGATTTAAAAGATGAATTGTTAGATTATAAAAATACAAAGCAGAATATACACAAAAATGGATGAGTTTAGACTTTGGATGAGAGTATCATAAAATTATAGAGAAACATCTATTTTGGAAATTTTTATCCTCTTCTCTTTTCTCTTTCCAAATTATATTCATTTTTATCATTAATTATTTGATTATACTTTTCAAATTTAAAAATAAATACCATATTTAATTGTAGATAATAAATTATAGAGAATATGATAGAGAAGTTGTTAGAAACTATAGAAGAAAATTTTTAGAGATTTTAACTTTTGAGTCCATATAATAAATTTTTTTTTAAGAAAACTGTTGGAGATCGAATCTCTTAGTTGGAATTATATGTCTTTGCCGCTATGTATCAATGTTATATACTTGGTTGCAAAAACCACCGCTTATGCTAGGTCTTGCGAAGTTCTACATAAAACCGCATGCATAATAGTATTATAGGAGTTCTTGCCAATGCTTCAAACTTAATTAATCTTAACGTTTCTTGGATTTTTCAATGAAAGTGTCTTAATTTTCACCCCAAACCATGTGTTCCTCAGCACAAACCATAAACGCCGTGGAATTCCATTGCACTAGTTCATTGTCATAGTTCACCTGTTCTAATCAACTGTGCTAAATCAATTCTGACTCCACAATCTGCGGCCAATTGCTCTTCTCTTCGCCGTCAATCGTGAGGAAAGAGATGAGGAAGTCGCACGGTGATAAAAAATATGAGGTGTCGAGAAGAGTAGAGAAACAAAAAGAGATTTGGGAGAAAAAGATAAGTGTGTCTTGGAGGGGGATTAGAGAGCGGCATCAATTTTGAGAGTGCTATGGAACGAAGAATCGAAGGATTTTTAATCCCACGGCCCCCACCACAATCTCATTTAATGTTATCCCTTGTTGTCAATAAACATGGACAATCTTACCTAAGAAAATAATCTCATTTAGTCCAATATATCCAGTCTCGTACTCTCGTAGCAAACATCCCCCGAGAGTGTAGCTGTGGAGGTATGGAGGAAGAGGAAGAAGGGGACCTCTTATATAGAGTGAGTGAGAGACTGAGACCGGAAATGGTCTCACATTATATAGTAGCGTGCCATTTCATTACATACCATCACTAGGACTCGCCCACCAGGCACAAAAATTTCTCGTTCTCTATTTTGGTTTTTTGTTTTGTTTTTTAAAGTCCAAGTATATATTCACACAACAGTTGCATTTGATCCAATTTTGAATGAAAATGCATCAACTCCAATTTCATTATCTCCCTTAAGTTCAGTATAACAACAATTTGTGCTCTAAGCTTCCCCTTTGGTAAGGACATCCGATATCCCAATGGTATTATATGAGTCCTGAGAATTTCATTTACGAAGAAAACCAAAGGGAAATAATTTTTGACAAGCCAAATTCAAAGACAGACACTACTAATTTTTCTTCATTTTTGCTCCAGGTAGAGATTCTTAAATCATCAATGACATTTAGAAGATGCCCTCTTCACTGGAAACCTATCCACACTTCGGCCCCTCAACTCAAATTGTCGCAAGGTCACCATTCAAGTCAGGCAAGTCTAAAGAGCCTACTGTGCCGGCTAACACAGTTTTTACCGACAGTTTGACAAAATCTAACATTGGTAGCACGCACTAAAATTAAATCCAGAAAGCAAGGAAACTAATAACTTGAAAACCAGAAATACTTGGGACCAATGTCTACGTACATTGTGAAATTCCGGTTACACGGAATAGTCCCAATAAACGGTAGTCGTCCTAAACACTAATCGGAGAGCATACACAACTTTGAACAAATTAAAAGTTTAATCTCTCCACAACCTAACAACCTAGGTTCAAACAATTGCACAAGCAATTCACAATTGACAACAAATATATATGCAACAAGCACAATCAATTGTACAACCTAGAATCCCAAAGTGAGCATCATCAATAGCTCACCACGGACTATATCTATCAATGTATGAACAAGCACACAATATGCTAATCAATTAAGCACAATAGCATATAAATAAGCAATCATACAATATGCTAATTAATTAAGCACAATACAATAGATAAGCAATCACACAAACAACACAACGATATGGTCACCCGGAAACCTCTACCTCTAGAGGGAAAACCGGAGGGGAGCCGTACCCCACGCTCTTGTGTAACACTATGAAAAACGCCAATTGGCAAACACATACAAGGGGGAACTCCGTCCCAAACTCTACACTATCAACCCTATGACTAGTGGCAGCTCTAACCTTATGTAGTCTCCAAATGCTTCTTCAAGTGCTCCCACCTCAAGCCGCTCCAATTAGAAGAACTCCACCACGTGAATCCTCCAACCGCAAGCAACACCAACTATGCAATGATATGTGTGTGTATGAATGAACAATGAATTCAATTCGATCAACACAAGCAATTCACAAGGAACAATTGCTTGAATTAACCAAACCAAATTGAAAAGCCTTGAAGTGATTCAAGGGTTTGTTTAACTAATCACAAGGATCATTAGCTAAACAAAACAAACAACAAAGAAGATTGAAACTAAAGATTCAATCAATCAATTCAGCAATTCAACATGGAACAATTGCTAGAATTGAATAGAATCTCCTAAATCCTAAACATAGGCTAAACTAGCATACATATGAAAATCAAAGTGTTTAGCAAAGGATTATAAATGGAGATTTAAGATGAGGAACCTAAAACATGGAACTAGGATCACTCAAATATACCAGAAAACTCTCTCAAAGTGTTTTTAGACGATGGGGAAAGAGTTGGACTTAATGAAACCGAAGAATTCTATTTATAGAAAACAAAACAGACGCTAGGCGATCGATCGTCACTGTTCATGAATAGTGGTACTGTAGCAACGGACAAATTTTTGAATCGCAACGGGCAGATTCTCCAACGGTACTATTGACGATCGATCGCCCGATTCCAGGCGATCGATCGTACTGTTCATATGAACAGTAACACTGTTCACGTGAACAGTAACACTGTAGCAAAACAGAAAAATATCTTAAAAATAAATGTTTGCTTAACCAAATGAAATTTAATTAATTTCTAGCAAACCTAAGATATTTGTGCTACTATTTAAGCATAAACAAAATGTATGAAATGCATATGCATGATTCATACCTTGAGATGCTTGAACGAAACCTTCGATGAACAAAAATCGAAGTCCGGAGAAAAGACCGGATAAGAAAGGCGTCTTCACGAACCATCTCGAGCAAGAACAACCTAAGCCACTATTCCTAATCCCTTAAATAACCTAGCATTGATACATAGAAAATGCTAATACAAGGGAAGAGGTTTTGTCAAATAGGAAATAGCCAATAGCAAATATTTTGCCCTTACACATTGTTATACCAAAATCATGAGAAACAGTATAACAAAATCTTAATGTCTACGTACATGTCAAACGTACATATAACTTGCGTATTTGTATGATATGAACTACAGAATTAACTACTGAAGTGAGTTTCAGAGTTCATTATGTTAGAAATTTAATATCTGATTTATCAAATATTAAATATGTTTTGAATGGAAATAAATTTATGGGACTTGTAACTGTCAATTAACAGTTACGTAGAGATGCATCATATTGATTATGTCTGTTGAATGGTGTCTACTGAACCAAAGCAACGATTCATTATGAAACAATGCTTATGTTGGCTTTAAATCAGTGGACATAAACTTTCATGAAGAGGCATCTCACCCCTATAAATAAGTGATCAATCCCAGCATTTCATTAATTCAATTTTCTGGAAATCTTTAGTCCTCTAGAAAACTATTTATGCATTTCATTATAGAGTTTAAGAAAGAGAGAGTGATACACAATTTGAGTTCACCCATCCTCTGGATTGGAGTGCTACTTCCAGATTGATATTGTGATCGTTGTATCCTAGGAGACGTTTGCTAATCATCCTTCAAGCACCTATGAGGAGGCAATTTCGTCTTAAGGAAATAGAAGTAACTTCTAGACTCGATCAATCTCTGTAAAGTTTATTTCAATTTCCATTCTTATAGTTTTGCATTCTCAGATTTATATTGTGTTTATAACTTCTATATATATATATATCAGTAATTATAGTATTAGATCAGCAATATATCTAACAATCTTAAGACGAAATTGTATTATGCTGTTGATAATTGCTATATATATTAGTGCAAAACTATAGTACTGATCCTGTTTCTTTATATATATATATATCACTTGTTTACGTACACCACATGAATCAAGTTTCCTCTGTTAAAAGGAAAATGGTTGGTGACAATGAGAATGTTAATGGTGCTGATATGGGAAAGAATGTGCCTGACAATGACAAGGGAAAGAATGTGGCTAATTCTATATCTGTGGTTATCCCAAACTCCTCTACACATGGAGAGAAACCTGAAAAATTCAATGGGACAGACTTCAAGAGGTGGCAACAAAAGATGCTCTTCTATTTGACAACTCTGAATTTGTCAAAGTACTGGAAGGAAGATGCTCCTGCTAGTGGCTCTACTGTGGAGGCTGCGGCTGCTGCTGATGCTTGGAATCATTCTGATTTTCTGTGCAAAAATTACATCCTCAATGGCCTGGACAATACATTATACAATGTCTATAGTCCAATGAAAACTGCTAAGGCCTTATGGGAGTCTTTTGAAAAGAAATACAAGATCGAAGATGCTAGAAAAAAGAAGTATATTATTGGTCGTTTTCTTGATTACAAGATGATAGACTCCAAGACTGTGTTGAGTCAAGCTGAGGAGTTTCAATTAATTCTACATGAGATGCATGCCGAAGGAATGAATATGGCTGAGACTTTGCAAGTTAGTTGCATGATTGAAAAATTGCCTCCATCTTAGAAAGACTTCAAGAACTATCTCAAGCACAAACGCAAAGAGATGGACTTGGAGGCTTTGATTGTGAGGCTAAGGGTTGAGGAGAACAACCGTACTGCTGACAAGAAAAATGGAATAAATTCTATGGCAGCCATAGCACATGTTGTTGAAGATGCACCAAAGAATAACAAGAGGAAGTATTCTGGTGAAGGCAAAGAGCAAGGAAACTCAAAGAAACATCGTGATTTCAAAGGGAAATGTTTCAGCTGTAACAACCCTGGGCACAAAGCATCTGAGTGTCGCAGCAATAATGGAAAGAAGAAAAACTACAAGAAATATAAAGGCAAAGCCACAAAAGTTAATATGGCTGAAGAGGATAAACTTTCAAGTGGAATTTCTGATATCAATCTTTCAGCCGTGGTATCTGAAGTGAATCTCATAAGCAACACCAATGAATGGTGGGTGGACACTGGGGCTACACGCCACATCTGTTTTGACAAGAAGATGTTCACTACCTATGAAGAAGTGGAGCAAGGAGAACAACTTTTTATGGGAAATTCATATACTTCCAGAGTTGAAGGCCAAGGAAAAGTGATACTCAAGATGACATCTGGCAAGGAAATCACTTTGAAGAATGTACTTCATGTTCCAGACATTCGAAAGAATCTGGTGTCTGGTTCGCTGCTAAGCAAGAACGGTTTCAAGCTAGTCTTTGAGGCTGATAAGTTTGTACTAACTAAGAATGGGATGTATGTGGGGAAAGGGCACCTAAGTAATGGTCTGTTCAAAATGAATGTAATGATTGTTGTACCTTCTAAGATTATTAATAATAATAGCACAGTTGGTTCTGCTTATATGATTGAGTCCCCAAATGTTTGGCATGGTAGGCTAGGACATGTAAACTATGATATGATACGTAGATTAGTTAACATGGATTTACTGCCTAAATTTAACACTGAGCCAAATCACAAGTGTGAAACTTGTGTGGAAGCAAAATTAACTAGAACATCCTTTCATTCAATAGAAAGAAGTACAGAACCTCTAGGACTGATTCATAGTGATCTTTGTGACTTGAAATCTCTACAAACTAGAGGTGGTAAAAAGTATTTCATTACTTTTATAGATGACTGCACAAGATATTGCTATGTATATTTGCTTAGAAGTAAAGATGAAGCCATAGAGATGTTCAAGTATTACAAGAACGAAGTTGAGAATCAACTTGGTAAAAAGATTAAAATTTTAAGAAGCAATAGAGGTGGTGAATATGAAGCACCATTTGCTGAATTTTGTGCTCAACATGGAATCATTCACCAAACTACTGCTCCTTATTCACCTCAACAAAACGGTGTTGCCGAACGCAAGAACCGTACATTAAAAGAGATGATGAATGCCATGTTGATAAGTTCGGGAGCACCCCAGAACTTGTGGGGGGAAGCATTTCTGTCCTCAAATTATATTCTCAATAAATTACTTCATAAGAAGTTAGACAAAACACCATATGAGTTATGGAAAGGTCGAAGACCTTCTTATAAATATCTCAAAGTGTGGGGGTGTTTGGCTAAGGTAGCAGTTCCTGAACCTAAAAGAGTTAAAATAGGACCCAAAACTGTTGATTGTGTATTTATTGGTTATGCTTCTAATAGCAGTGCATATCGATTCCTAGTACATAAATCAGAAAATGTTGACATACATGTGAATACAGTTATTGAGTCAAGGAATGCTGAATTTTTTGAGAATATATTTCCTTGTAAAACCACATAAGAACAAAGTTCTTTGAAGAGAAATTTTGATGATGCTAACAGCAGTCATCATGAAGTTAACCAAGAGACAATTCAAAAGGAATTAAAAGTCTATGCTAGACGAAGTAAGAGGCCAAAGATAGCAAAATATTTTGGACCTGATTTTCTAACTTTTTTATTAGAAAATGAACCTCAAAGTTATAAAGAGGCCATGTCCTCTCCAGAAGCTCCATATTGGAAAGAGGCTATTAATGCCGAAGTTGATTCAATATTACAAAATCATACTTGGGAGCTAGTGGATCTTCCTCCTAGAAATAAACCATTGGGTTATAAGTGGATCTTTAAAAGAAAGATGAAAGCTGATGGATCAATTGATAAGTACAAAGCAAGACTTGTAGCAAAGGGTTACAAGCAAAAGGAAGGCTTAGATTATTTTGATACTTATTCACCAGTTACTCGAATCACATCCATTCGAATGTTAATTGCAATTGCTGCTTTGCACAACCTGGAAATACATCAAATGGATGTTAAGACAGCTTTTCTAAACGGCGATTTAGAAGAGGAAATTTATATGGAACAACCGGAAGGTTTCATAGTTCCAGGACAAGAGAAAAAAGTATGTAGGCTTGTGAAATCTCTTTATGGTTTAAAGCAAGCACCAAAACAATGGCATAAAAAATTTGATGATGTAATGATGTCAAATGGATTCAAGATTAATGAGTGTGACAAATGTGTTTACACAAAAGACACACAAAATGGATGTGTCATGGTATGTCTTTACGTAGATGACATGCTTATCATTGGTAGTAACAATGAGATAATTAAAACTACCAAGAAAATTTTGACAAGCAAATTTGATATGAAAGATATGGGAGTCGCAGATGTTATATTGGGAATTAAAATTTCCAAAACATCTGAGGGATTAGTTCTGTCTCAATCACATTATATTGAGAAAATAATCTCAAAGTTTGGCAACTATGATAATCCAACAAAGACTCCTTATGATATTAATCTTCATTTGACAAAGAATACTGGTATAGGCATATCTCAAATTGAATATGCACGTGTAATTGGAAGCTTGATGTATTTAATAAATTGCACAAGACCAGACTTGGCCCACTCAGTTAATAGATTGAGTAGATATACCAGCAATCCCGGAAGGAGTCATTGGAAGGCCATAGTTAGAGTTCTTAGATATCTCAAATATACTAAGAATTATGGATTGCACTATACAAGATATCCACCTGTACTTGAGGGATATAGTGATGCCAATTGGATATCTGATAGTAAAGACTCTAAATCCACAAGTGGATACATCTTTACGTTGGGAGGTGCAGCCATATCATGGAAATCCAACAAGCAAACTTGTATATCAAAATCCACTATGGAATCTGAAATTATTGCTTTAGAAAAAGCTGGAGAAGAAGCTGAATGGCTTCGTAGCTTCTTAGAGGATATTCCAAATTGGCCAAAGCGAGTGCCCGCTATATGTATACATTGTGATAGTCAATCAGCAATTGGAAGGGCACAAAGTAAACACTATAATGGCAAGTCTCGACATATACGTCGTAGACACAATAGCTTAAGACAGTTGCTCTCCAGTGGTATAATTATCATTGACTACATAAATTCAAGAGATAATTTAGCGGATCCGTTTACTAAAGCATTGCCAAGAGAGCGAACTGAAAATTCATCGAAAGGAACGGGATTAAAGCCTATAATTTATAAGTCATCATGATGGACACCCAACCTAGTTGACTGGAGATCCCAAGATCTAGGTTCAAAGGGACAACTAAATTGTGTGTGATTTAAGCATGAACACTGAGGAGATTCATCTCCTACCCACTCCTAAATTTGATGAGATAGTGTTGCCTACATCGTGTTAGGATAAGTTCTACTTTTAATGATTTATGTGACTTGGAAATTCAAGTGGAGTATAGTAGGATACTCTTTAAAAGAAATCACCTATATTAGTTTGAAATGAGGCAGTTTCTATGAGAATTTTGAGGCTGAATTCTCTAGAGAACTAATGAATACCGGGTATTGTCCATGGCCGGAAGGACACAACCGTAGAACCAAATGTGTAAGGAAAGTTATTGTGTGATTACTATTGTCTTGGTATACACAAATTGCTGAATAGTTCAAGACATCATGTTCACTAATTAGCTAGTATATCCGATAGTATTTTCACTAGGGAAGGTTCAAGGCCAAAAGCTACCTATCCTGATGCAATATCTTGCCGTATAAGCTCTCTTAAGTGTCTGCATTTCTCATTTACATCTTATTTATAAATTTCCATTCATGTGGGGGATTGTTAGAAATTTAATATCTGATTCAAATATTAAATATGTTTTGAATGGAAATAAATTTATGGGACTTGTAACTGTCAATTAACAGTTACGTAGAGATACATCATATTGATTATGTCGGTTGTATGGTGTCTAATGAACCAAAGCAACGTTTCATTATGAAACAATGCTTCTGTTGGCTTTAAATCAGTGGACATAAACTTTCATGAAGAGGCATCTCACCCCTATAAATAATTGATCAATCCCAGCATTTCATTGATTCAATTTTCTGGAAATCTTTAGTCCTCTAGAAAACTATTTCTGCATTTCATTATAGAGTTTAAGAAAGAGAGAGTGATACACAATTTGAGTTCACCCATCCTTTGGATTGGAGTGCTACTTCCAGATCGATATTGTGATCGTTGTATCCTGGGAGACGTTTGCTAATCATCCTTCAAGCACCTGTGAGGAGGCAATTTCGTCTTAAGGAAATAGAAGTAACTTCTAGACTCGATCAATCTCTATAAAGTTTATTTCAATTTCCATTCTTATAGTTTTGCATTCTTAGATTTATATTGTGTTTATAACTTCTATATATATATATATCAGTAATTATAGTATTAGATCAAGAATATATCTAACACATTCAAATTGAAAATGTTTGAAAACCAACGGACATGGAGGGTAATTAGAAAAGTGTATTTAGTAGCTCCTGCCCCAGTAGGTCCACTTCTTTGCTGGCTTTCCGGATGCAAAGCATAGCGTCCCTGCACAGAATTTACATTAATAATTTCTAAACACCGCCAATGCACTAAATTGCAACATTCGAAGAGATTTACTGACCAGAAATTACAATCATGTTAAAATACATGCAAGTAAATGAACCTAAAAATGTACCTTCAGGGAGATCAGGCTGGTCAAAGGGCGAGCAGAGCGACTTTGCTGCTCCAATTTCACCCTTTGTTCGCGCTTTGACATCCTCTTCTACCTCCTAATGAAACATGGGACAGAAAAAGGCGATGATGACAGCAGCAATTTAAAGGTTTGTAGTAATGCACAACAAATATGAAGATACGTGAAATTACAGAGATTAATTACCGAATAAATTACAAACATTAGTGCATATATTATCTGACCAGACCTAGTTGTCAGCTCACTGCAGAAAGTAAACTAAAATTAAGGTCAAGGCTCTAGAATTAGTTGAGTAAATTGACTGCCCATTAATCAAGGCAAAGATGATAAAGAGAGCATCTACTAGTCAAAACATTTGAAATGAGAAATTGATATAGTACAAACACAGAAAATTGTAACATTCCGATAGACCAAATTATTCTTTTGACAAAAGCATTGCTAAACCAACTATGCTACATCACAATATTTATAACAGTGATTACCTTTTCATAGCATCAAGGAGCCATGATCAATTTCTTTTCGTTCAAGGCTTGTGTGAATTCATCCCAAGTTCCGGCAACCTGGATAGAAGCATATGGTTTTTGTTTTGCAACATCAAAGTAGCAAACAATGTCTTTCACTTCCTCAACCAAGTTGTTCATAGGAATGTCCACATTTGCAGAATTGTCACGACGAACACAGCGTACCTAATAAGCAGATGAAGTTATGAAACATAATCCTATTAAACCACCTTCTTAATTCCCAATTGTCAACTACTGTTATAGGTTCATATGTCTACATTCTCTATTTATGTTGATTGCCTATTTGTAGGATCATATCTTTTCTATTAATTGTAAATTGCTGTAACGTACAGCTTAGACGTAGGATCTAGACTCCTTAATTGTAGTCTTAGAGTTGTATATAATTTCAACTCTGTCAATGAGAATATACAACAAATTCTACAAATCTTCAAATCCTTTCATGGTATCAGAGCAGAGATCCTTCTCTGTCTCTTAACCCCTTCTTTTTCTTTCTCCTCTCCTCCTCACTGCATCACTGACCCAGAGCAAGCATGTCCTCCGCTGCCATGTCATCTGCTGCAACCAACTCCTCAATCTATTCATCAGTTCCCACACATCCAATCTATCACTCTGTGACGGTAAAACTGAATGACGATAATTTCCTACTTTGGTCTCATCAAATTGAGTCATATTTGCATGGTAACAAATTTTTTAAGTTTGTGGATGGCTCTTTTCCTTGCCCTGATGCTTCCTCCTCTACTCATGAAGCATGGTTTTGTGCCGACCAGAATTTGATCAATGCATTGTCTGCCACCTTGTCTGAGCCCATGCTCAGTTCTGTTGTTGGCTGCAAAACTTCTGCAGCCATATGGGATCGCATCCAGAGCTACTTTAGACAAAAGTCCACTGCCAACTCATCTCATCTGCGACGCAAAATTAATGAGCTTTCTTGTGGGACTCGCTCGATCTCTGATTATCTTCAAGAAGCCAAGACTATATCAGATCAACTAGCTTCTATTGGTGAAAACGTCTCCAACACTGATCTAGTTCAAGCCGTCTTACGTGGTCTTGGAGATGAATATGACATGCTAGTCATAGCCCTTGAGTCCCATGATAATCTGCCTCATTTCTCAAATTTACGGTCTCGTCTTCTCAACCATGAGGCCAAGCATTGTTCACTTCTCAAATCTTCAACACCACCACCTCTTGCTATGTTGGCTGCTCCGACACAAACTCACCACACAAAGCCATCTTACCAGTCTGGAACTCGTTCTCACAACCGGTTTAACAACCGGAATCGCCGGTACAACAACAATGGGTTCAACTCTGCTGCAAGGAATTCTGCTCCTGGCATTCTAGGTGGCATTCCTAGCTCTAATCAATGTCAGCTTTGTCATGGGGCAGGTCACTCAGCTCCCACATGCCCTATGATCAATCGCTTTGCTCGCCCATCAGTTCCAAACTCTCTCCAAACCGCTTTTGCTGGTCTTCAAATTGCAGGGCAGCCATCTTATGACACAGCTTGGTATCCTGACACTGGTGCTTCTACCCACATGACTGGAAATCCAGCCTATCTGCAACAGCGCCATCCTTACACCGGCTCAAACTCTGTCATGATTGGTAATGGTGATCAGCTGCCAATCGCCTATACGGGTAACATGTCACTATCCCTTGGCTCCAACTCTTATAGGTTGAATAATGTTTATGTCATCCCTGCCATGCGTAAAAACCTTCTTTCCATTGCTCAATTTTGTCTTGACAATCATGTGCTTTGTGCCTTTGACTCTCACCACTTCTATATCTTTGATCGTTCTAAAGGTTGTCTCCTTTTTCAGGGCCTATGTAAGAATGGTCTCTACAAACTACCTTTCCTTCCGTCAAGTCTACAAGCTTTGTCCGCGTCGCTTCAGTCGTCTACCTTATGGCATAGTCGTCTAGGTCATCCGTCTAGCAAAGTTATGTCATTTTTAGGCAAAAATAATTTGTTATCTCCTAATTTTAAGCTAGACAAAAATTTCTGTAAAGGTTGTGCTTTGGGAAAATCCACACAACTTCCATTTTCTTCATCTAATACAATAAAAACTCAATCTCCTTTTCAGCTTGTGCATTCTGATGTTTGGCAATCACCTGTCTCATCTGCCCGAAATTATAAGTACTATGTTTTGTTTACTGATGATTACACACGGTTTACATGGTTATACTTTATGAAACACAAGTCTGAAGTTCTTGACCACTTCAAGAATTTTTTATCTTATATTAACAACCAATTTTCCTCCACTGTGCAACAGTTCCAAAGTGATGGTGGGAAAGAATATGATAATGATTCCTTTAAACGTCTGTGTTCCTCTATTGGTATTCATCATCGTTTCTCTTGTCCTCACACCCCTCAGTAGAATGGTCTTGCTGAACGTAAACACAGACACATTGTTGACATGGCTCGAACCATTCTTCTCACTAGTCATGTTCCCCTTAGCTATTGGGTCGATGTTGTGTCAGCGGCGGTTTATCTTATTAATCGCCTTCCATCTCCACTTCTTCAGTGGTCTTCTCCATACACTAGTCTCTATGGCATTACACCTTCCTATTCTGAGTTGCGAGTTTTTGGTTGTGCATGCTATCCCCATTTGGGGGCCTATATGACTAACAAACTTTTGCCCATAACTATTGAGTGTGTTTTCTTAGGCTACAGTTTGCAGCACAAAGGCTACAAGTGTCTTGATCGTACTACTGGCCGTGTTTACATCTCCAGACATGTTCGGTTTGATGAACAATCCTTTCCTTTTTCTCGGTCAACAACTACACATGCTTCCACCTCCTCTGAGTGGACTTGTATTCCTGTCACTCCCACTCTGGAACTAACTTCTCCGGCTCCACCAGTGTCACCACCTATTCCAGAGCCACCAGCATCATTGCCTACTCAAGCTCCACCATCTTCAGAGCCACCATCATCACCGCCTCACTCAGCTTCAACAACACTATCTCCTCCAGTTCCACCAGTGGCACCACCTTTTCCAGCTCCACCTCCTGCCTCAATACGCACCTATCATCGTCAGCAGCAGCATACCGCTACTTCTGGCACGACGCTTGCTCCTCTTTCTCATCCTGACAATTCATTGGTTGGCCCCTCCTCTGATCCAGGCTCACCTACCATAGCTTCCCATCCAATGGTTACTCGCAAGCGAGATGGCACTCTGAAACCTTTGGTCCGTAGTGATGGTACTGTTCGTTATCCTTTGCCCAAAGCTCTTCTGGCTCATACTAGTTCATCCCTTACCGAACCGACTTGCTTCACTCAAGCTGCTCGCCTTCCTGAATGGCGCCAGGCCATGGCTACTGAGTTTAATGCTCTTCTTAAAAATCAAACATGGGTTCTTGTTCCTCCCGATCCTCGACATCATGTTGTTGGTTGTAAATGGGTGTTTAAATTGAAGCGGAAATCTGATGGTTCTATTGAACGGTACAAAGCCCACCTTGTGGCTAAGGGTTTCCATCAACAGCCTGGTGTTGACTTTGAAGAAACATTCAGTCCTGTAGTTCGTCATACCACAATCAGGACTGTTATTTCCTTAGCTGTTTCTTTTGGGTGGACTCTTCGTCAGCTAGATGTGAAGAATGCTTTTCTTCATGGGGTTCTTGCCGAAACAGTCTTCATGAGTCAACCTCCAGGTTTTGCAGATCCAGCTCACCCTCATCATGTTTGTCGCTTCAACAAAGCAATATATGGGTTAAAGCAGGCTCCTCGTGCTTGGTTTCAACGTCTTAGTGGTTTTTTACTTCAGTTTGGTTTCCTTCAAAGTCAAGCTGATCCATCGCTGTTCATTTTCCGGACCAAGTCTGCCATCATGTTGCTTTTACTCTATGTGGACGGCATCATTCTAACCGGAAATCAGTCTGACATTCTTTCCTCGTTTATCACCACCTTAAACAAAGAGTTTGAGCTCACCGATCTTGGTTCCCTTTCTTATTTTTTGGGGCTGGAAGCCACTCCCACTCCCACCGGTCTTCGCCTCACTCAAACTAAGTACACATTGGATCTACTTCATCGTCACTCCATGACTGAATGCCAACCTTGTGCTACTCCGGTTTGTGCTACTTCTCAGCTTTCTCATTTACATGGTGATCTCTTACCAGATGGCACAGAATATCGGCAAATTGTCGGTGCTCTTCAGTACTTGACCTTTACTCGCCCCAACATTGCTTATGCCGTTCATCATGTTGCCCAGTTTATGAGTGCCCCTCGTGCACCTCATTTCATTGCTGTCAAGCGTATATTACGCTATCTTAAAGGGACTCCAGATTTTGGCTTATCCTTTCGTCAATCCACAAGTCCCCTCACTCTTTGTGCTTACTCAGATGCTGACTGGGCTGGTTGCCCTGACACCCGTCGTTCCACTACTGGTATTTGTGTCTTTTTGGGACCTAACTTGATCTCTTGGTGTGCTAAGAAACAACAGGCTGTTTCCCGCTCTTCTGCCGAGGCCGAGTATCGCTCTCTTGCTCATGCATGTGCTGATACTATTTGGGTCTCCTACCTTCTGGCTGAGCTTCAGTTTATGCCTTCTCGGCCTATTGCATTGTTCTGTGACAATCTCAGTACTACATACATGGCCTCTAATCCGGTGTTTCATGCTCGCACCAAACATATTGAGCTTGATTATCACTACATTCGTCAATATCTCATCTCTGGTGCTCATCGAGTTCAATTTGTTCCATCACCAGATCAGGTCGCTGATATTTTCACAAAGGGTCTCTCTACCCAACGGTTTAAACTTCTCCGGTCAAATCTTGTCTCTCCTGGTTCGTCTGATTTGCGGGGGAGTATTAAACCACCTTCTTAATTCCCAATTGTCAACTACTGTTATAGGTTCATATGTCTACATTCTCTATTTATGTTGATTGCCTATTTGTAGGATCATATCTTTTCTATTAATTGTAAATTGCTGTAACGTACAGCTTAGACGTAGGATCTAGACTCCTTAATTGTAGTCTTAGAGTTGTATATAATTTCAACTCTGTCAATGAGAATATACAGCAAATTCTACAAACCTTCAAATCCTTTCAAATCCTTTCAAATCCAATTCTATAGTGAATCAACAGTTATATCAATAGAAAACTGTTGAAGCCCAGGGATTCAACTACGTACCAATATTGATAACAGAGGTAACTACTTATGGCATGTCAATTACTTTAATTATTTTCGTTACAAACTATTTGCAACTGAGAAACCAGGACTAGCTACTATATATATTGACTACTGATCTGTTCGTTTGAATTAAAATTAAACAGACACCTGTATTTAATTTGGGATTAATATTATGTTGTACTGTCATCTTCACTTTTATAGATAGTTTACCTGAAGAAGTTACCTGAGAAGCAAAAAGTTTCAACAAAGACGAGCAGACATTCTCTTGGTGCACAGATGCTAAAGAACTTGCAGATTTTGCCCCTCCAATAATATTAAGTATGGTAAATTTATTCTTGCAAACAAAACCTTGCAAGAAAAATGTTTATTCTCATATACAATTTAAGAACAATGCCAGAATCTTCCATTTGACAGTAGAATTGTAGGAAATCGGGGGTCACTTAACATGAAATTCCTCATTCCTTGAAGTATATATATCCATTTGAGCGGGGTTTTACAAGCATTGAATTAGTGAATCTAGTTTAACTAACACAAGTCAATGCTACTCAGTGGGTCTATCATTGATTGGTAACCCAACCTGCACCTTTCCAATCCAAAACCAATTGCTGTTTCCTAGCCTTATAACTCAACTTCTCAAAAATGCACCATTGTATATAGTCTGTTACTGCCTCGGGCATTTAAATTTGGGCTCATTTTCATGGTCTTCCCTGTTGTTGCAACGCTTCAAGAAGGAATCAAGTGTGTTCTGCTTTCCTGGGCTGATTTGTGACTGGCTGGTTGAAACTTTCAAGAACGAGTTGAGTGTTTTCTGCTTTGGAAAGAAGGAATCGAGTGTTTTCTGCTTTCCTGGGCTGATTTGCGGCTGGCTGGTTGAAACTTTCAAGAACGAGTCGAGTGTTTTCTGCTTTGCGGGGCTGCTTCGATGCCGACTGGCTGAAACTTCCAACGAATTCTCATGGCCATCCAGCATCTGATTGCCCAAAACCAGAGTTCAGATTACAAGTCAAAACACCTCCTAGATGGAATATCATCTCATGAAGACATCAAACCATTGTGACGGCAGAGGAATAAGAGCACGGTAAAATGTGTGCATGTATGGAACGTGCTTTGTCTTTATTTATGAAGCTAGGAAAGAACTCAACTTATGAAGCTAGGTAAAATGTGTGCATGTATGGGACGTGCTTATAACTCAACTTCAAGAACTGGTTGAAGTTACCTGTCCCAGATTTTCCAACTTGCTCTGAACAACATCCCTGAAGAGAGAGAATGATTTGGAATTACAAACGACATCAAATCAATCAGAAAGCAGCCAATTTCTTAAGAGCGTACCATATGATATCATCAACTGTGTCGTTGGCTAGAAGATAGTATACATTGACCGAAGACACCTAAAACATGAACAAAACTTTTCAAGGAAAAAGAATATGCATCACCATTCTCTATGTGCAAGCGTAAAAAATAGTAATACAGATAATTCTTTAAAAAATAGCTGATGGTGATGACAACGAGCTTAAGCAGTACAGATATTTCATAACTCCTATAAAACAGGCAAATCACTATCATCTTAGTTTTATTTTTCATTTCAAAAATATCGTCTTACTTTTCAAAGATGCACCTGATGTGTGATAACAAGTAGACAGAAAATCACATAATAACAGATCTCCAAGTAATATAACTAGCATGATCTTAACAATATTTACTAGGAAGCCAATATTATCAACATGGAATATAGATGTACCATTGATTATTATTTTTACAATAATATTGACGTCTTTTATTATGCCATAAGACCATTGTATATGACTGTATACACGCACATTGTCTTCCAAAACTATCAAAATGCCTAGAGAAGAAAATACCCATCAACATAGCCTCTAGAATCGCCAATTCATAGTTCTACCTTCTACCATCAACTGATTTATCAATTTCTTTGAATTAGCAAGAGTTGCATTAATTGGATTTCTAATCAGGAACCACTTATAGACACATGTAAATAATGAAATCCTGTAGTCCACAGAAAAAGAAAATGATACACCAATGTCATTGCCCCAACCCATCCACAGAAACCGTAACAAAAACAAAACGAACCAAGCTGACCAAACCTCGTCCTCCAGAATCATCACAGTACAAAGCTCAAGAACAAAATATTATGAGCCCCAAAACAGGATTAGGGGTCAGCCCATAGCCAAACGAAAGCACACACCAACATACACCCTTGCCAAACATGATTTGTTGCTGAAATTATTTAAGTTGAAATAATGCAGAGAATGCTTCAGATAATAATTTTACCTGGCCAATTCTATGAGCACGATCTTCAGCTTGAATTAGGTCACCAGGAGTCCATGACAATTCTGCAAAAATTACAGTGCTTGCAGCTGTTAAAGTTAATCCAACGCCTCCTGCTTTGATAGATAGCTGCATGAGATCAGAAAGATGAATCTTAAGTCAAACAAGCTATAGTATTCCGATTTTCTCAGTAGAAATGTCTTTAACAATTTCAACTTGCAACAGGAAAACACTTCTTTTAAAGTAATAAACAATTCAAAATGCCATACCACTGCTGCCTTGACAGAATCTTTTTCTTGAAATTCGGTAACATAAGCTTGCCTCTCCACTGTAGGTATACTGCCATCAATTCGAATGCAACCCACTTTCTTCTTCTGATAATTTTGTAGTTCTTATAAGCATCTGCTCAACCAATCTTAGAGTAAAGTATGAACTCACGTGTCCTTACCAGAAGAAACTGATATATTGCATCAATCATGGACTGATGATGTGAAAATACTAGAAACTTGCAACCAGCCTACAAGAACGATTATACAACAATGTTCAAACATCAGAAAAGGAAAATATGTAAACCAAACTTGTGAGGATGAAACAAAAGCACAAGCCATACAAGGAAAAGAGGACAAAACTCTATATAGTAAAGTGAATAATATAAAAAAAAAAGTCTAGAAAATCGTGAGTGCCGGACGATGGATCCAAAACTTCAACCTAGTTGTTCACAGATGAACCCAAAAGTTAAAAGGGAAAAAGAAAAAAAAAATCAAGAAGGTCACTGCATAAATGAGCTTGATGTAGAATCCCAGCCTAAACCTTGGAGCAAATGAAAACCCCAGTGTCACATAAAGAATTCAAATGGCAAGTAATTAACCAAGGAATAGAGTTGTAAATGGGATCAATATCAAATTGACACATGATCTCACTCTATAAAAATATATGTACTAAGGAAATTATAAACCTCAATTTCAAAATTTTGTCAACCTAAAATTAGCTGCGAAGAAAGGATTTCATTCATGTAATGTGCAACAAAAGATTGAAAAGCATTAAATCCACAAAGTTGACTTAGCATGTCAGTACATTTGGAATAACAAGCATACATTGCCACATGCATATAGAAACACAGATACAGACACACTGTGGATTAGAAAAGAATGGGGAGTACACACGGCTCAGTCCTACCAAAACCAGAACTTATGTTTTATTTTTCTTTGGGTGGTGTTTTCCTAAAATCGGTTAATAATTGATACAATAAGATGCAGTTGAGCACTTCAGAAAAGAAGATAAGGAAAGATATTCTCAACATGGAAGTACCGTACCTCAGTGACAGTTCCCAGGTAATCCAGAACTGCTGGGATCTTGGCCTCAGCAGAATCAGTATATATCTAGAGCAAAAATTGAAGTCGTAAAAGGGTTCAAAGTTAGCTATCACATAATAAAGAAAAGATCAAAATAAGATATCTAATGACTATTTCAGCATTTCCAGTAGGAGAAAGGAAACATATGTGCCAACCCTACGTGCCCACATCTGAGCATAACTTCCATGCATACCTTATTGATAAGATTCTTCTCAGTAAATTGAAGTGAATTGACCTCATCTTTTGATTTGCAGGCCTTAATTCTCTGTTTTACCACCTCCAACTACAACACAGAACATAAGCATTAGTTCTGCTCTCCCATAGTTTTCTTTTTTCTTCAAGAAACAAACTTGATATCGTGTTAACTTTAAGAGGCACCTGTATGATGTGAATGAATACCGTCGCACACCCAAGGAATCATAAGACGGAAAAAAGATAGAGAAAAAAGAAACTCCAGAACCAGAACACCTATGTTAGGACAGTACATAAGGATGCAACCAAAAAATGGTTTTGGAAATTATTAGTTCTGTTACGGGAGTCCACGTTTTTTCTAAATTTTTTTAAAGTGTGAAATCAAATTCATAATGTCAGCTACTTATCACTACTCTACTGAAAACTGCATTTCATATCTATTAAAGGGCATATTTGTCATTAGCATGTATGAGTTTAAGGTTCCTCATTAGTTCATCCTAGTGCCCGAAGTATTTCCTTGGTTTCAAGCCAATCTATTAATTGCTCAATGCTACATGTATCTATATGCTCTTCAAGACATATGGTGGAAATTTGGGTGATCCAGAGTGTCTAAGGCTTATTTTTCATAGTTCAAGAATTTGTGTTATTTCTACAATTCCTTATTGGTTGCTTTAATCCAAACTTACACATAAACAGGAATGTAGATTATACCTGTGCCATTGAGATTCCACTTTAATATTGAAATATAGGAAGTAGCAAAACAAGATTTGAAGGATTCACATAAAGATAACAGCATAACAGCTTATATGAATCCAGAACTGCATATCACCATACTTCAACTAGTTGCAACACCAAGAATAGTAGCTACTTAGTTTCAAAATATCAACTTTGATTAAATAGATTCCATATATAAACAAACTATCAATGACTTACATTACCTCACAAAATAAAGTATTAATTTGTTTCATGTCCTTTTCAGCCAAATCTAAGAAGACCTGAGATCAGCATGGGAAAAAAAGAAACAATCACAGATTGTAACACGACTACCAAGGCCATCTCACAGGTCAAGAAGCAGATTGGGTATAACATACAGACACTGACCTGTTGTCTACGTTTCACAGGAAGTTCAGAGAGGACATCACTTTTAAGTCTGCGAATCATCACCGTTGCCTTCATCAAATTATGCAATTCTTCATGGTTACTTGCACCTTGATACTTTCCAAACATTCCCTGAAATATCAAAATAGTAAAGAAAAAACACTCTTACGACCTGGTAGAAGATCTACAAGATTCTATAATGTACAAGACTTTAACCCAAAAGAAATAGTAACTTACACCCTCGCAATATCGTTTGCCATATTCATGGACATTTGTGTATACATCAGGATACAAGGCTGCCAGCTGTCAGTTGACAGAAATTAATAAAAGACTGATTAAATTCTAGATACAAATACACATATACTTGCGCATCCTAAGCTAGCATCTAGAATTACCTGATTGAATAGTTCAATTGGTCGGGACAATGCAGGAGTTCCACTTAATAGTAATGCATACTGAGCCTTCTGGAATTTTTCACAAAGTTAGAGTTAGCTTAATACAGGTTGTAGAAATATAGACTGAGAACAATGTTAGCAGTTGCTAGCTCGTCATCAGTGTACAAGATAGAAAGACCTTGATGACAGGCAGGGAAGCAGTTGTCCTCTTCGCTTCAGCATTTTTCAAATAGTGCGACTCATCTGCAATCACAACCTAAACAATAACATATTATGTCAAGAAATGGGAAAAAAGAAAAATAAAAAAAAAGACCAATATACTCTCCTGGTGGCCATGTGTTTTATGGACACATTTGCATTTGTTAACTTGAAATAGACTCCAACTTTTTTGGAAAGAAAATGCTATATAGTATTAAATCTCCAGCACCAAAAGTAGAGTATATCCCTTGCTTTCTTCCATCTTGTTTTTAATTCCTTAAATAAAAAGAAGTTGCAATTGTTTTGTGACACTCTGCTTTAACAAGTGTGCCCCATGGTTCCATACTTCCACGTTTTAAGGAACAAGAGAGTTGTTTTCTAAAGTTTTCCTACTTCAGTCACACATCTATTGAAAAACCCTAATCTATTGGTCGGGACAATGCAGGAGTTCCACTTAATAGTAATGCATACTGAGCCTTCTGGAATTTTTCACAAAGTTAGAGTTAGCTTAATACAGGTTGTAGAAATATAGACTGAGAACAATGTTAGCAGTTGCTAGCTCGTCATCAGTGTACAAGATAGAAAGACCTTGATGACAGGCAGGGAAGCAGTTGTCCTCTTCGCTTCAGCATTTTTCAAATAGTGCGACTCATCTGCAATCACAACCTAAACAATAACATATTATGTCAAGAAATGGGAAAAAAGAAAAATAAAAAAAAAGACCAATATACTCTCCTGGTGGCCATGTGTTTTATGGACACATTTGCATTTGTTAACTTGAAATAGACTCCAACTTTTTTGGAAAGAAAATGCTATATAGTATTAAATCTCCAGCACCAAAAGTAGAGTATATCCCTTGCTTTCTTCCATCTTGTTTTTAATTCCTTAAATAAAAAGAAGTTGCAATTGTTTTGTGACACTCTGCTTTAACAAGTGTGCCCCATGGTTCCATACTTCCACGTTTTAAGGAACAAGAGAGTTGTTTTCTAAAGTTTTCCTACTTCAGTCACACATCTATTGAAAAACCCTAATATTGAGCTAAGCTCATTTTTATTTTGGCTAATACATTAGTCATCACAGTAAACATCCAAAAATATTCAAGGAACAAGAGAGTTGTTTTCTAAAGTTTTCCTATTTTAGTCACACATCTATTGCAATACCCTAATATTCAGCTAAGCTCATTTTTCTTTTATATGTTCTCCAACAGCCTAGCATTTTTCACACTAAAAAATATTTTGGCTAATACTAATAGTCATCACAGTAAACATCCAAAAATATTCATAGGTACTTTAAAATCAAAGGGAGGGATGATTGTTTAATTCTTACCTTAAACTCTGATGCCATTAGTAGATTGTGTAACTTAGGGACTATATCATACGAGATGATGTTAAATAGGCCATCAAGATGAATGCTCTCTTTGGAGCTTGAGGATACTATTGTATATCCAGCTCTGTTTGAGCCCCCAGATTGAGACAAAACAACCTGGTGAAAGTAAAGTTCAAAATATCAAGTAAAAAAAGAGGCATCAGAGCAGTGAAAAAGCACCCAATACTCCAGATGTATAAACGAGAAGTGACACAAATATTTAGCCTGTAGAGATAACATACAAGTATATCTGATGGAGGAATGTTCATCCATTGTTGAATCATCTACAAGAAAGCAGAAGAGGACATCAGTTTGGGCAAAATCTGCCTTCTCAATAACTGGTGTTGATCACACTTACAGAGGCCCATTTCAGACGCAAAGAAGATGGTGTGAGTATAAGAACAGGCCATGAGTCACGAATGCAGGAAGCCACAGCAATAGCCTGAAAAACAGTGTAAGCTTTCAATCTACAACAGAACTTGAACAGTAGGACTTGCTTACTTATGTAAATTTCTATCTTCTGGAGGGATCTCTACCATATTGGCACAAATTACCCTCTAATTAAGCTAGACGGAACCTCAGTGTTTTGGAAAAACATTATAGGAATGTTCCCTGTTAATAGAGTTGGTAGAAAGGATTCAGATATAAGGAGTCAGAATTCATAATATAGGTGTAAGAGTTGGAATGTAAGGTATCAATACAATCCAAAGTTCTTCTGGTTCCTATGTTTCTGCCATCTAAGAGTCAATGTGTTTGAGGCCTAGAAAGACTCAACACCCTTGAAGTTTCATAAGAATTTTCTATTACTAAATGAGTCTCTTAATAATTCTTGAACTAGTAGGATTCTATTTGAAGCTCAGAAATAGTAAGTGTTGTTTAGATCATTTGAAGCTCAGAACTAGTTTCAATTCTCGTGTGAAGTTTTTTAGATCATTTTATGAATGAAAAGTAAGTGTTGTTGATAAACTTATATATCTACCTCTACTTTCTCCTCTCTACTACCACTTGATTCATTTTTCTTTATCTCTCACATTCTCTTTCATTATAGCAACCCTAAATATTCATCTTTTGTTCACCATAGTTCTTCTGATTATTAAAATTTCTGAAATCTACAGGCTGTATTGCCCATTTAGATTGGCGCCAGTCACCTTGTGTTGTCCTACGTCATTAGTATTCTTAGTTGGCTGTCACAAATAGAGTTCTAAAGAGTCAAAATCCTTGAGACTATGAGAGAGACTTGTCTGGTAGAAAATACTTTCAAATGCATGACTTGATTTTTTGAGGCTGTGAATATACTGAAGGTAAAGAAAGATTTCACTTGAAGAAGTACTTGCCTGTAACGTCTTTCCCAATCCCATTTCATCAGCAAGGAGTACACGCCCTCCATGCTGCAAGATAAACCTGGAAAAACAAATATAGGAAAAGTTTAAAATGAATAGTTGAGTAAAAGGCAATATATTTAATGGCAATAAAATAACAATTAAAAAAAAACCCTTTTTATCTAAGGAATATACAATTCTATGCATGTTTCATTCAACAGTCATCAAATAAGATACCTAACACCTTCTCTTTGAAAATCCAAGAGCTTTGATTCAATACAGCTAGGTATCTTATCATACCGGTCTGGACAGTGAAGACACCGAAAAGAAAACAATTAAAAATTAGCATAAGTAATAAATAAAGTGCAAAATAAATAAATAAATAAAACATTTTAATCTATGATAGCCTGATAGGGCAGAGATATACGATGCCTTCATTGAGACCAAAGTTTTATTCTTCATGAGCTTACTTTCCAATTTTGTAGGACTCAAAATAACATACTTTTTGACATCTTTCTTTTCTCTAATCATGTTCCAGATTTTTATTTATTATTATGAAATCCACAAGACAATTACATATAATACTTTAACAGGGGTACTATCAACAGAGAATATCCATTACATGTGCGCTAAACTTCACTAAACTACAATAACCATAGTTTACCTTGAATATCTGGAACAACAGACATAGCAGCAATGGCCCGGTGAACTAAGGGATCCAAGTTCTCTACCTGTAATAATTTGAAACAAAATAACAAACATGATGAAATTAAAGTCAAAAAGAAATTCCAATTTTAGTTGACTTCAACCATAAATGGTAAGTGTTCGGTACGAAACTAACATATATTGATTTTAATGCATCATCATGTAAAAGAACTAATACAAACTGGAAAAGTGCAAATGTTGTCACCTGAACATTAGCATTGGATACTTCATCAAGAACTTTTTCTGCTGATGACAAAGAAGACATTGGGAACATCCATAGCCTGCAGTTTCATCACTATTACATCCAGATGAGGCTCCATTACACAGCATGTCCAATAAGTGCAAGAAACACAACCATTGAACCAAAATCTATACAAGCTATCAAGATAAAGCAAAATGAATTTTCAAAGCATCTTTCGTTAGGTGGGAGATTTGGGGAAGGAGACCTTTCTTTGGCATTCCATGTGGCTTTAGGGATCTTGTGGAAAGCAGTTATTAGCGCCTGGGGCAAGAGATAAAAGATAGATAGTAAGCAAAAGAATAGTTTAAAAAGTCATTCAAATGGCCATTCTATAAGTAAATAGAAGAAATACCTGGTCATAAGAAAATTTTGCAGCAATGTTTCCAGTAGAGTGAAGAAAAAATTTTACAGTGAGCTTCCGTGCATCTTCTTGCCAAAAGACAACAATATGCAGATAGAACCCAAGAGTTAGACAGCAAGCAGAACAATGCAAGCAGCGAGTAATATCATTGTGCATAAACTTCAGACTGATTCAGGATTCAAAAATTCAGTCACTTTTTATTATCAAGGAAGGACATTTAGTCCTTACTCATTGCCAAAAATGTGAATGTTTCAGCTGAAAAAATCTGAAATAAGAAAGATGTATTTGGCCTTTTACGAGTAGGAACCTCTCTTAGTGGTCAATTTGATTGAAGCAACCAGAGTAGGTGTTGAGCACATTTTTTTTTTTCAGAGAAAGAGATGATTTTGGACAAGATAGAATAGGAGAGAAGCTTCGGGGCAATAAAAATTGGAAATGAGGAAACTGACCAGGGTTTAAATTATCTACAGATGATGTAGGTAATAATCTGGCTACAGGAGACGAAGGCGCCACCTACACAAAGATGGGGAGGGGATCAGAACACAACAGTGAAAAATGAAACTTTCAATAGCTAATGCCATTGCGTCTACTGCATTGTGACTTACTAGTGTCAAGATTGAGCAAACACGATAGAAAATTTCACCTGGTTGGGAAGAGAATTTGGTATGGAACTTTCCAAGGCATTCCTGTTGTCGTTGGTGGTAGGTAATGATTGCTGTGGGTGATGGTGATGATATGAAGACGAAGACGAAGAAGTGGAAGCAGAGTTGATGCGTTGCTGAGCGAGTTTCTGTATAGCGTATCTTTCAAGGGAATCAAACTCTTCGGCGCTCAAATTCCAGTCGTCGTCGTCCTCAAACTCCATTGTTGATCGACCAAGTGACAGAGCGCGGACTTTAACGTCTCATTTTTGGCCAACGGTATTTTAACGTCTATAAACGTCTCTTTTTTTAAATTTCCATTTTTTATAAAAAAAAAATACTTGGCAGCGAAGTAAAGTTGATGTGTAACCAAAAAAAAAAGTAGTAAAGTTGATCCCCATCGAACCCACTTATAATGATTACGTAAGTTAACTGGTTTGTGTGTGAACCAGATTCGATCCTCATCAAACTCATTTATAACTAGGCATGTGTGCCTCCTTGTAACCAGAAAAGAAAAGTAGTGAAGTTGATTTGCACAAAAAAAAATAAAGTAGTAAAGTTGATTGTACCAAAAAAGTAGTAATGAAGTTACTACTATTGGGGATTAGTTCGGATAAGATTATACCATTTGCCTTGCCGGCGAAGTAAAAAGCCTCGGCAAAATTAACAATGCAATTGTTACCATGTTCCATACTCAATAATCATGGATTGACCATCAAGAATAATGAAGAATCTACTGGAAGATTGTCTCTGTCTGGGTACCCGAAGAAAAGAACCAAGTGCTCAAAGTTACGAGGAATGGTTGCAACATCATTTGGTCTCTCTTTTCAATCTTGGCAACTAATGCCAAATTCCGTCAAATTGTCACAAGGGCACCATTCAAGTCAGGCAAGTCTAAGAGCCTAACGTGCGGCTTTACCGACACTTTGACAAAACCTGACAATGGTGGCTCGCAATAAAATTAAAACCAGAAAGCAAGGAAACTAATAACTTCAAAACCAGAAATACTTGGGACCGAGATCACACATCATGATAAGCAGTATAACAAAATCTTAATGTCTACATGTCGAACATATAACTTGCGTATTTGTATGATATAAACTACAGAAATTAACTACTGAAGTGAGTTTCAGAGTTCATTCAAATTGAAAATGTTTGAAAACCAACAGACGAAGAGGGTAATTAGAAAAGTGTATTTAGTAGCTCCTGCCCCAGTAAGTCCACTTCTTTGCTGGCTTTCCGGATGCAAAGCAAAGTGTCCCTGCACAGAATTTACATTAGTAATTTCTAAACACCACCAATGCACTAAATTGCAACATTCAAAGAGATTACTGACCAGAATACAATCATGTCAAAATACATGCACGTAAATGAACCTAAAAATGTACCTTCAGGGAGATCAGGCTGGTCAAAAGGCGAGCAAAGCGACTTTGCTGCTCCAATTTCACCCTTTGTTCGCGCTTTGACATCCTCTTCTACCTCCTAATGAAACACGAGACAGAAAAGGCAATGATGACAGCAGAATTAAAAGGTTTGTAGAAATGCACAACAAATAGGAAGATACGTGAAATTACAGAGATTAAATACAAAATAAACAAACATCAGTGCATATTCTCTAATCAGACTTAGTTGTCAGCTCACTGCTGAAAGTAAACTAAAAGGTCAAGGCTCTGGAATTAGTTGAGTAAACTGACTGCCCATTAGTCAAAGCAAAGATGATACACAGAGTATCTACTTGTTAAAACATTTGAAATGAGAAATTGATATCATACAAACACAGAAAATTGTAACATTCCAATAGATCAAATTACTCTTTCGACAAAAGCATTGCTATACCAACTATGCTAGATCACAATATTTATAACAGTGATTACCTGTTCATCGCACCAAGGAGCCAGGATCAATTTCTTTTCGTTCAAGGCTTCTGTGAATTCATCCCATGTTCTGGTAACCTGGATAGAAGCATCTCGTTTTTGTTTTGCAACATCAAAGAGATTTTGTTGAATTTTAGCAAACATGTCTTTCACTTCCTCGACCAAGTTGTTCATAGGAATGTCCACTTTGGCAGAATTGTCACGACGAACACAGCGTACCTAATAACCAGATAAAACATAAATCAAATTCCATAGTAAATCAACAGTGATATCAATAGGAAACAAAGTAAAACCCACAATTATTAGCAATGGCATCTTCATCATTACAACTCTTCTAACTTATCACAATTTGTCACGTATTGGACTCCTGAATTGCTCAATCTTCGACGGTCTGTCTCTAACTATCAAATCCTGGCACTTATTTTAAGCCATACCGGGTAGGAATGGACTAGCTATTGCTAGCTTGACCAAAAAGCTGTTACTAGGATAGAGATACATCTAATCATATTATATTTGGCAAGATAACATCATGTCATACTGGCAGTAGGAGGCTCAGAAAACAACCTGATAAGACCAACATAATTGCATTTCATGATCAAGACCAAAACTAAAACAAGAGAACAGATCCGAAGGCAGGTTTCTGGGCCTAATCACAGACATACTACACACTTAAACAGAGCATAGAAAACAACAGCAAAAATGCGCAATAAGATGGAAAATGATACTGAGAAATGAAGGGAAAAAAATGCCTCACTTGATTATTTTTCAGATCCTTTGGTCCAATTTCAATCCTTAGAGGAACACCTTTCATTTCCCAGTGTGAATACTTCCAACCAGGCGAGTAGTTGTCCCTCAAATCAGCCTCAACACGAAAACCAGCTTCATTCAAAGTCTCCACAGTTTTCAAGCAGGCATCAAATATGGCTTCTGTATCAACATCCTTGTAAGGCACTGGAATCACAATGGCCTGGACAGATGCTACCTTTGGTGGCAATACCAAGCCTCTGTCATCTCCGTGCACCATTACCATCACTCCAATCTGAATTTAAGAAGAAAAAAATAGTAACAATTTAAGAATAGCTGGCAAATGGAAATAGTGATATAGAATAAAATGATATATGATAAGGTAAAAATAAAGGTTTCGCTTTGTTCTCAACTATTACCAGACACTTCAGGGAATCCCACAGAACATAAAGAATCAAGTATTATAAAGCATAAAAGAGTGGTGCATAACGTAAAGAAAATCCCACATAATTTCTTCTAAAAAGTATATCAAGTTATTATAAAGCAATCAAGGCAGTATGTAGATTGGATCCACACAGTGTACAGATAGCCAAACACAGACATCACACTATCTGAAAGCTAATTTTTTAAGCAAAAGCATATTCTCTCTCTGGGGATAAACCCAGACTTACAAGGAAAGAAAAATGACTTGGCAAAAGTAGCAAAAAAAAAAAGACCACCCTGAGATATTGAGCATATATTGACAAACCTACCTACATAGGATACTCGGTAGTTTCAGCTTTATATCAAGGTCAAATTAGAACACAGAATATTTAGATACCTATATGTTTGGAAGAATGGTCCATGATCCAAAAAATTGCATTTGGTCCATGCCAACAGTGACTAATATCCAGGCAAAAATAGACTGGAATCTGAAACAAGCTTTCAACCAAGAAAAGAAAAGCAAGGGAAGTTACCGTTCGAGTACTATAAGCCCAAGAGTTTTGCCAAATCATTGCTTTTTCTCCCTTTTCATTTTCAAAAGTAATGTCGAACATTTTAGCAAAGTTTTGACCCAGACAATGTGAAGTGGCGCCTTGTACACCGCGGCCAGTATTTGGAATAAAAGCCTGCACATGTGAAGTAATTTATTCAATCCCACCATAGAAGAAGTAAAAACAGTATGCTAAAAACCATTATATACAAAGGACAAATCAAGTACCTCCACACTTGTGGTGTAAAGCCCACCAGCAAATTTCTCATTCTCACTCTTTTTTCCCTTCACAACTGGAATTGCCAAATATTCCTCATATATCCTTCTGTACAGTTCCAATATCTCAAGGACCTACAATCAAAACTATAATCAGAAACCAACCTCCACAGATTTACTTTCAATTATTTTTAACAAGCCAATTAAGAAAAGCATATTAGGTGAAGGCCAAATATTCTGTGCATTATCCTCCTGCATCAAGGACCGACAAACAAAGCAATAAACAGAAACCAATCTCCAGAGGTTTAGGTTATTTTAGAAAAATTTAAAAATCAAATAATAAACAGATAATAGGTGAATGACTATATTGAAAGCTTGCATGTAATCAATTGCTGTACAAATGTAGCCTCAGGCAGACATAAACACAGAAGATCACAAAATCCAATTGATTAATGTAAATAACTAAAGTCGTTCATGAATAAAATAGAGACTGTTTATCGGTTTTAGTTGCAGAATATTCCTAGAATCTGCAGTTGAGGGAATGATACAGGCAAAACTTATCGACCAGGTGGCCTAAAAATACTGAAGAAAGTGCTCCAGATATAAACTGCTAGCTTTATACAAGTTAAAGTAAAATAGTTAAGCAGGGCAAAGAATTGGACTATTATAGATTTACAGAATAGTAAACACATCCCTAATACAAATTGGGATTGGCTAGATTCATCTCCTCACCTCTTTATCTGCTTCTTCCTTTGTTGCAAAAGCTGTGTGGCCTTCTTGCCAAAGAAACTCCCGACTCCTGAAATCATATGGAGAAAATAAATTTGAAGCAAACCAAAGTTAGCATACTTGTCCAAAAGAGAAAATGTAAGAAGATGGGTTTATGTCCTAAGGGCCAGATAGCAACCCTCACTAAAGAAGCAATCAAACATCAAGAATTAATTAAACAGGAGTTATAAAACGTCATTTCACATTGTCATTGTCAATTCAATAAACCAGTAGGTACAGAGAGATGCATAAACATAATGAATGCATGAAAATCAGGAACTACCTGATAAATGGAGTGGGATTGCTAAACTCCCATCGAACTACATTGCACCACTGATTTAACTTCAATGGTAAGTCGCGGTGTCCCCTAATCCACTTTGAGTAATAAGGATACATAACAGTCTCACTCGTTGGACGGATTGCAATAGGAACTTCCAATTCAGATTTTCCAGACTTTGTGACCCAAGCAACCTATTATAGAAATAATGTCATGAAAAAAGGGGAGTTATGAAAGAAATGACATACACAACAGTAAACTAGTAGTGACTGGTAAATATAGGGGCAGGCAAACAACTTTATAAACTGCATCAAAGTAAAATATAAGAGATAACCAACAACCAAATGAGCATGTGTGTATTAGCATGCAAATGTGCATGTGTGCATGTAAATATGTAATAATGTAATTAAGGTTTCCAGTATTGCTGTCAAAGCCTTTAGAAGTGTCCTATTATAACAAACAAGAGAAGAGAAAAGAGAATATGATGGAGAGTTGATTCCAAAGCATCACTCAACCCTTGTTGCTTAAATAGTTAAACCACTCTATCACGCCAAAAGAGTATTATTTCTCACCTCTGGAGCAAAACCCTCTATATGATCCTTCTCTTTTTCCAGAACAGCAGGGGAGACGAACAAAGGGAAGTAGCAATTCTTAATCTTCATTTTCTTTATTTCTGCATCGAAGAATGCCTACAAATCAACAGCACCGAGGGGTAAGCAACTGTGCTGGAGTTATTATGGCAATTAATCAAATGAACAGATCAATCAGTAAGCAAAATCTAGGAAAATAGTAAATTAGAAGCTACTGGATAGAGTTCAAAACTTCGACACTGGGGAACTAAATTATACAAGTGCAATATGAGGTAATCTAAAAACAGGTGGTTACATGAGGATGCCAATAAAAAGTGGCACCTGGTAATAGAAATAAAACTAGGGAAAAAGAGTCTGCGGCTGACAAGTAATCTATCAAATCTAATTGAGACCCTAAACGCAAGACCGGTTATGTGTTATCACAACGCTGACACCAGCCGGTTGCTTATTAGTTCTAATAGCAAGAAAACACTATCAAATGAATGAAATTGCGTGACTAAACAAGAAAAGCATGCTTACTTGCATGGTCTCCCATATTGCCATTGTCCAAGGCCTTAAAATATAACAACCAGAGATGTCATAGTATTCAATCATCTCACCGTGAACAACAACCTGCATGGAGAAAACAGAAGCCAATGTCTTACTTATACTTGTCAAGATAAATTGCTGAACACAACCCAGAAAAGACAAAGACATATAATACCTCTGAATACCACTCTCCGAAATTCTCATCCTTCTTCTTGGTCAAACCCAGGCCGGTTTCTTTCTTCACCTCCTTCTTTTTCCCACCTAGAAATCAGTAATAAATTGAAAGCTAAGCTAACAGCAGAATGAAATCAAATAAGAACCCGAAAACCGAGAGACGAAAAAGCAAGACAAACTCACCACCACCACCACTACCCTTGGCCTTGGCATTGGCATTAGGCTTCTTGCCACCGTTGTCAGCCATGTTTTGATTGTTCTAACCAAAAAAAAAAAATTGGAGCATATTATACAACATATTATATAAAGCACAATTGGGTTCATTAATCAATCCTTCATGCTAAAGAAACAAGAAAATCCAGCAGTTAAATTCAGAGCCAACATTCGAATAACTCACGGTTGAAATCGGGAAAAAAAATGCAGAACCCGATAGCAGAAAATTTGTATGAACCAAAGAAAGAAACTTTGTATGAATCAAAATGGGAAAGTTAATCTCACCGAGCTGAATCTAGTGACTGCGTTCTCGCTCCTTAGCCTCCTCTGCCTAGTGGGACGAAGGAAAGAGAAGCTAGACAGAGCAGACTATGAGACTTGTGCTATACTATAGTAAAACTAACCTAAAGAGCTTGGATAGGATCCCAATTTGTCCGAACCCTTTTGGGCTTGGGCCCAAATTCCCAAGGCTTGCCCATCAAGGAATATAGCATTCCAAAATAGAATCCCTTTTTTTTTTTTTTTTACACAAGGTCCTCTTTTTAAGGGTTCCTTAAGCTTCCCAAATTAAGAACTAACAAAGGTTTTGACTTTATTAAGAAAAAATAGGGACTAAAAACTTTGTTTCATGATCATATGGGGCTTTATTTGTCCCTTCACATTTAGGCCGCTAGGTCAAGGATTTGATTCCTCGAATCTCTTGCCCTTTGTGCTATAACAAAAACTATAGAGAAATTGGGCACTAAATCTATCACCTTCCTGATCATTTTAATACTTCTGGAGCCTGGAGCTAGAGTTCAAGAACTTATCTTCCAGTTTGGATCAGATTGTCAATAATAAACTTAAATCGTGCTAAATGATGGAAGAAATCCTCATTAAAAAAATGAAGGCGGCAGACTTGTTTAAATGGGATCGTTGAAATAATATATCATATGCATTCATTGCAAGCAAATCAAACCAACTCATACCAAACAAAACCGCGTTGACTGATCCATTTCCAGAGGTAGCATATACTTGATCAGCCATGTCAAACAGAGCAATGAAATAAACAATGATCAGTGTAATTTCACGTGCAAGTTAGCTGTTTTTATGATTTTTTTTTCCTTTTTTTTCTTTTGGACTAGAAAGTAAGCTGCATGACCCAGACCCAAAAATAAAAAAGAAATAAACTTAGCTGCATGATCTGCAATACAAATAGAATATTGGGAACGAGCACCATCCATTAAAAATTAAGGGGTTGTCATACAACCCAAATACATGAATAACTTGGGGATCTGTAAGGAGTGGATGAGACTAGGTACATGAAAAATTGATCCAGTCTATCTAAATTTACAGTAGTAACAAAGTTATGACCTATGAAAACTTAAATTTTATAAGACATAGACATACACAACAAAAGAACCAATTCAATTCCATGGCAGATAAATGCTTCTCTAAGTTGCAGTAACAATCCCCAAAAGCCCCAAATCCTTCCTGACTTCCCCCATTAAGCTGCCAACAATGAGGCTCACATCTTCCAGGCCAACTCCAATGTACAAAGGATTAGTTGGATTCCTTACAGAATCCTCTATTCCTTCTTCGGATTCGATCCCATCCACGGAATTCAAAACCCTCACATTCGGACCATTTTTGCATTTTCCCATACACTTGCACTCAACAACACTTCCTTCGACTCCCATCAACCTCTCGAATTCTTCCAACAATGCTCCACCTCCTGATGTCTTGCACTTTTTGCCCATACATACTTCAATCTTCTTCACAACAGGTGCTTCCATAACTGAGATACTACTAGAAGCATTGTTATGACCAATGCTATCAATGCTGCCACAACTAGTACTAGTTCCAGTGCAGCATTTATCTTCTTGATGAGTGGTTACTGAACTCGGTTGGGCCAATACTGCCACCCCTCCTTGAGCCAATGGCTGCAAACCCTCTAGTATCGGTTGCGTGGGGACTTCACCTCTCAGGCTGCTCACGTCAATTACCTCCCCACATTCACTCTCACTTGACTCGGATGAAGATGATGAAGATGACGATTCACAGTCCTTCATGGTTGTCATCCGCTCGGCCTTAAGCTTCGCCTTTTCTTCTTTCTTCTTTTTCTTCAACTCCTTCTCCTCCGCTCTTAGCTGTTCCAGTTGCTGTAGCAATGCCTCTGCACCTTCCTACATCCAGAGAAAATTATACATTTAGCTCATGAAGTACAACCATCACAACCAAAATCCGATTTCGATAAAATCAACGCTTATTTAACTCATTCTCCATACTAGAATCCTAATTCTTAGAGACATACACAAAAGGCATAGGCTTTAACATGCACAAGATGAGTCCAAGTAAACAGAATTAGATTCACTCTAAACTAATCAATCATCACTACCATGTACAAAGGAAATTCAAAAACCATCTGCAATATGCAAAATTGCGAACTTTAAGACAAACCAGGTGAATTTTGGCCATGAACAAATCAAGCAAGTGAAATTATATAACCCAATTCATTTAAAACAGCTAATTATAAGGAGAAAGAACAGAAATGAAGCAGAATCATACCGAAATCAGCTTCCCCTGAACATGAGCTCCCAAACCCTCCTCGGTATCCAACCCAGTACTGATCTGAGAAGATGCGGATAGCATCGACAATCCTTTGAGCAACTTCAACTTCTTCTTGATCTCCTTCTCCTTCTTATTACCACCACATCTCGGACCTGAATAATAATACTCCACATGCCCGCTATCGCAAAACCCAGAATTGATATTAAGCCCACGAGACCTTCTGGTTCTCAAAGAAACTCCAAATTCATCACGGCCCGGAAAGTGGAGCTCGCCGGAAAACGACGGCTTAGAAGAACGGGCATCGATTCCGGAGCCGGAAAAGCACGGAACTTGGCGGGAGACCAAGCCGGAAACTTCCATTAGAAATTCGAGGCTGAAATTTGGAAACCTTACCAAAAATTTGCAGGATAAGAGAGTGGAAGATAAAAGAGACCGGCCTCCTAAATTTGAACGACCAGAGCTTTTGAATGTGATACAGGGGAGAGAAGAAGGGACACGGAAGGCTTGTTTAACTGATTGGCCGCGCGGGCTTCTCTGATTGGTTGGTTGTGACGTGGATTTTGCTCGTGGTGAGCACCTGGAGGCTTGTGACCGTTTTCTATTGCCACGCGAATTGGGTAAGCCTTCGCCGTCCGTGGGATTGGATGGTGTAGATGGAGGCCAAGTGGCGCCATGTATGCTGCCAAGTAGATGGTTTTATGTTCTTGAGATTGAGGTTAAAAAAATTAAGTGAGTGTCATTCCGCGTGACATATGTGACGGGTTCGAGCAAGAACTTCATTATTATCATTAGAGATGGTGAAATAAGTTTCTTTCACCCACACATAAATGTGGGAAGTTATTGTTGTTCATCACCTCACTTTTGTTAATTAAATTAGTCTTAAATTTTACTATTACATGAACTGAGAATTCTGAGCTAAGAACTTTGGCCTATCAAAAGTGAATCATTGATCTTTTTGTGGCCTAGATCAGGCTAAAACTCATCCAGCTACAATGACAGCGAAACACAGATTTCAATCGACCTCATTAATCTCGTGCAGCTCACCAAAAGCAGCAACAAATTGTCAATGCACAAAGAAAGTTGGGGCAGCAGCCAACAAACATTCTTGGCAAGAATGGTTCAAGCTTTTGTAATGTGCAGCCGACGATAAAAGTACATATACAAGAGAAAGGTATGAACCAAAGGCAGTTGAGCCGGGATTCTATTCAATGCGCCGTAGAACTAGTTGAGCTAGCACAATCTGTCTACTTCTTATTACACAAGAAAATTAAATACAGTGAACATTGGTTTTCCACTTTACCCTAAGTATAATTAGTAGACCATCTTTTATAACAACTGTTAGTTGATAGCAGGAGGGAGCTCTGATTGGTAGTCGTATACTTTTTCGGCCAGATTATTCCGGCTTTGCTTGCAGCTGGGACATGAGGCTCTTGCAAACTTCAGAAATGCACTGAAAGGAGGGAAACATTAGAAGACAATGTTTGATCCTTAATTTTCTTTAAACACTATTAACTCATGGCAGCAAGACAGCAAGAAGTTGCTGATTGTTAGGATGACGCTATGCCTGCCAACAGCTCTTGCGAACCTCCTAAGTGACTCGGTACTCGCTGTCTTATCTCTTCGAGTGCACACAATGTTTCAGAGTCGAGACCTCCAGCAAACTGCAGACAATATATACCAGGAAAACCAGAAAAGGGATATTAAGAACATGTTAGACAAGATCAAGAAATGATCGCATTCCAATAACGGTGACTCCTCTATGAAAGTCAGATTCTAAAACTTGTCTGTCAAATGAACCTCTGAAGATTTAGGTTGATAAAAAGTTTGGCTTATCATATGATCGACTCTTGCTTGTTGTGAAAAGCAAAACTGGAACCAAGAAACAAGAAAAATCTATTCAATTTGGGGAAATTTGAGTCAGACCACTCACTGTGAGCACCATGCCATTTTGTCCATACCAGCCCAAAAATAGTAAAATACCAGAGGTGATGGAGGCACAGTCTCCAAATTCCAATATAAGAGGTCATAGACTGAGATCTTGCACAGCACTTTTCATGGTCATACAGAGGTAATGTTTAGCTTCTCATTGTAAAAGGGGTAAGGGGGTTCATTTTAGGAGGGAAAACCATCCTGAAAGTATGACTTGTAGATTTTCTGCTTCAGGAGCACCTACTAAATTCCTCCTCCAATGAATTAATTAGAGCCCCTTTTTTAGGTGGTTAGATTATTTCTATCCATATCATAATGAACATTACCGAAACTAATGACTCAGGTTTACCTGGTGTGCCCTATATGCAAAATTCACGCCTTGAAGCAGAAGAGATTCTTGACTTGATTCTCTATCTGAATACCGAATGGATTCAAGCTCCAATGTAACTCTCTTCATGTAAACTTTAGCCAAATTCATGGAAGCCTGCTTTATCTGCACATTTTGGGAATAACTTCAATTCACTTGATCACAATGTGACAAAGCATATTCTGTAAAAGTACTAAATAAAGATGTGCGCAAGGCTTTAAGAATTTTCCTGGCATCAGCTGACAGGCGATGAGATAAAACAGAGTTAAGTCACTAAGAACTGCAGAGATATGCTATTCTATCAAAAAAAGTAGAGATACCACAAAAGGTCTGTGCCATTGAAAATTCTACTTATTCTCAACTTAAAAGTTAAAAGACATAAATTCATTTTCCACCCCAATTATAGAATGCACAAAAGGATCATACCTTCCTCACAATCCCTGAATCAAGCATCCAGTCAGTTGGAATTTTGCATTCCTTATAAGAACGCATAACTGAATTTCTCAACTTGACTAACCTTTCAATGCTTCGCTCCGACCTTCACAATGACATGAGAGAGGAAAAAGTTAACATTTTGAGCCTAGTGGTGTTTAAACTTCACAGCTACGTAAGATGCATTATAGTTTTACATAGTTCTTACTTGTCTAATAAGCCAGCCATCTTCTTTAAGGCAGCTGCACATTGAATGGTGGTGTCATCCCTATAAGAAGAAATTTCACATTCCAACAGTTTAAGGTCACGATATTCAATTGCAGCTTCTCGCATGGCATCAGCTTTCCTCTCTGGCCACTTAAAGTGCTTTAAGACAGCACGTTCATCAGCCTGTAGAAAACATGAGAATTTAAGATTTATCCACCTATTTCATAGCTGAATCTTTGGACCAGAATCTGCCAAAACAAAATAGTAGTTGGACCATGTACATAGTTTCGAAGTTTTCCAAACTCTAGGTGATAACTGACTAACATATGATCATCACATTAATGGCCAAGAATACTGCAAGATAAGCCAACTTAGGGTGAGAATATAACACTCTACCATCTGAGGAAGGCAAAAAGATTACCAATATATACAAAACCAGTTTGTTATACTTCTATGTTTGGCTAGCAATTCTCTCAATAACATATCCTATAGTTGCAATTGGCTCTAGAGAATCTTGACTTCTACTTTTGGAATGGTAAAGAATATGGCTCTTGATTGATATGGCAAAATCAAAGATAGTTGCACAGGCATTACAAATTACCAACGAAGAGAGTTCTCCATCAAGCCAATCCACAAACTTTAGAACGTCTTCAATATCTGTATATGCAGCAGCCAGAACCTTCTGGATAAGGCCATTGATGAACTCTCCTTTTGTTTCAACATCTGCTTTTATCTGGAAAGAATTATCATAATCATTCAAACTAATCATTAAAAACAAATGAAGCAATTAGATACCAAAAACTTAAAAGCTTACAGCTATTAGATGTGCTGAACGATTCTGAATTTCGCCAACTATGCTATAATGTGCACTAATAGCCCCTGGTTTATGATGGTTTCTAGATTCTGGAGAGTCCCTCTTCACCTCTTGCTTTCTCAAGGAGTGATAAAACTGTACAAGTTCTGGAGCCTTCTGAGTGGTTGTTAGCCTCGCCGAGGGCTGAGGTGGAGGCGGTGGTGGTGACCGGAGTGATGGTGGTGGTGGAGGAGGCGGAGGCGGTGAAAATGGGGCTGCAACTCTAGGAATTACACATGGTGGTGGTGGAGGTGAAGCTACTTTAATAGAACTTGTTTCATTGACTGGCTCTTTCTTTACTACTGAGCATTCTAATTTGTTGGCAATGAGCTTCTGAAGGTCTTTGAATTTAGAGCTGTGGTACTCTCCATTTGACTCCCTCTACATTCAGGCATTCAGCCAAAAAATATATATATATCAAAATTACAGATAATAATAAGACTGCATTTTTGGAACAACCAAAAATGAATTTTCTGCCACAACCAAAAATTAAGAACATGAAGGACAGAGACACCAAACTTATTAAATTAAGACAATAATAAGACTGCATTTTAAAATAACCAAACTAAATTTTCTGCCACAATCAGATATTAAGAACATGAAGAACAAAGACACCACCATTTCATGCAAAACATTTTACAGACCCATCAAAGCTCAAGTCTTTACCTGTTGAGGAGTGGTTAAAGCTGCAATCTTTGCGTCAGCAGCAGCAAGATTCTCAGTGAGCTTTTTGTTCTGTAACTGCAGCTTCATGTTGAACCCCTGTTCCTTGTCCAACTCTGCCTTCAATCCCAAAACCTCAGCCTGCAAATTGGTGATCAAACTCTCACTCACTTCAATCTTTTCCTTCAATTCCTTCATTTTCCGATGTGGGTCATCTTCATTACTCTTACAATTAGCCTCCACGACAAGCCTCTGCCTTCTGGGCTTAGCAAATTGCTCACCAACTTGGGTCTTTCCAGGCCTAACACCACCCACAACTTTAACCTCCTCAAGTACCTTGCAACCCAACACCAATTCTCCAGATTTAGGCTTGTTGAGCAAAAGAGCCCTCCTAATACTCCTGGAATCACTGCCATTATTCACATCTGGGGTCACTGATTTTGCTCTGGATGGTCTCTGAGTTGGAGTTTGAGACTCCTTTGCTTTAGAGGAAGCTCTTAGCTGAGACATGTTAGTGGAATTCTTGCTTTGAATCTTTGTTGAAGATGGTGGTGGTGTTCCTTCCTTTGTGCTCATGGCGCAAAGATGGTGTCTTGTTTAATATACCTGCAACAAAGATTTAATTAGGAGCTTCCTGTTAGATACTGTCTAGGCCGCCAATCTAATTATGGGGTCGGCAGTTGACTTAAAGCTATCATCTTTTTCATCAATGGCCCTCAAAAAACCCAAAACATTCATCTTTCTTTGCCACCCCTCAATCTCAATTCTCAAGCAAAATAGTGAAGCTAGCAAATACTCAATTGGGCATATATAAAAGTATACACACCATGCACCCCCTTCGAGATTCTGAGAGCAAATGTGATTGTGTTTCTGAGTAGAATTATGAGTCTGGTCTTTTACAGAGACCAATATATATTCAGTCTTTGAGATTAAAGAATTTTTGGCATTTTTTTTCTGCATTAAATGCTGAAAACAAGGGCTTTTGTATTGGTGTCCTATGATGTGCCAATGATGCTCAGGTTTTAGTGCCACTAAAAATACGAAATGGGTCCGTGACACTAGCGACAACAACATATTTTGGGCACTTATGACTGTTGAGATTGATTGGAAATTGACGACCAATTAGTGCAGGAATCAGAAAAACACTTTCTTGAATTGAGACAAGGTATTCTATTCAATATTATGGCAATGGTGATATTTCCTAATGCGTACTTGCGTAGACACCAATCATAAATGGAAACATTTTGTATGTTCATTCAAGTTGTCTTCTAAGCACAAACTGCTCCCCTCTCCAAATGGTTGGTTGCAAGGTCACAATAATGGCCCATTATTGTAGTCTCAAATCTCAATGATGGACAAATTAAATTCCTTTGGTTTAATTATGAAAGGGTTGGTGTTTTCTTGTCAATGTCATCATCATTCTGAAAACAATGTGGTTTTATCTTTATTTTTTTTATTCAAGGGTAAAGTTCTGTGCTTTTAGAAAGTATAGTTGGGGTTTGTATGGGTTTGATTTTCTGGAGAACATTTGAGATTGGTATAGTATATCCCGTATACATGCTTTCTGTGCTGTCCACCATGCATAGCTTTTTCCATATCAGTTGTGTGGTACTACTGGTTCTAACGTTCTAGATTTGTTCTCAAAAGGGAAATTAGGTCACACAAAAGCAAACCAGTCTTGGCTTTATAGGGTCACATTTCCATTTTGATGCAGAGAAAAGGAAAGATAGCAGAAACTGCACCTTTAAGGAATGGGGGTCCATATTTTTTTTCCCCACAAAGTAATAATCAATAATCAGCATTGGGAAATTGTCAAATTGATGTTTGAAGCAGTAAGAGAGTAACTATAATCTATAGGTATTAATTGTTCAAAGGGTTACTGTACAGCACTAGAGCAGCTAGAAGAGTAAACCACATGACTCACATCCCAATTACCATAAAGGCATGCATTTGCTTGGAAAAAAGATCTTATTTTTAAAGTAAAGAGCACGGCCGGCCGGCCGGCCTAGTGAAAATAATCCAGACTCAAAAGTATGATATATGAGTAAATTAGTGAATTAATTACCTCTATAAGACTCGTCTATGAATCTAAAAATAGAGAGCGTCTTCTGTGCACCAAAGTATAGACACACTTGAGTAGTGAGTGGCGCGTGAGAGACACGCGCCTGTTAGTCTCTCGCCAACGTTAGTTTTGGTCTGTTAGTCAATCAGCTGGTCAAACACGACTTCTTTATTTTTTTATCATTTTCTGACTTTTGTATCCCTTTTTTTAATTGGTTACTGGTCTCTCTCTCCCTCCTCATCACGTGGTCGTGCCGCTATGGCAGCTTTGTTTATCGTGCTCATCTACTCTATTCTTTTTTTCTTCGCTCTTTTCTTACCACTCAGTTTCATTTTTTTTTTGTACTTCCAGTTTCTTCTTCAGCATTTTTCTTCTTGTAATCCTTCATGGCCACGAAGAAGTGTGATGTCCAAGAAGTGTGGCATCAATCATATGAAGGGGAAAATGACATTTGGGTATACCAGCGACGTCTATATTCTTAATTTTCAGTGTCAATTTCGGTTCGTTTTTTTTTTGGAAAGAAAGAAATTTGCAGATATGGCTTTCAAATCATCGAAGAAGAAGATGAAGTTAGATGCATTTTTCCAGATCTAGGACAAATCAAAAGAAGAAGATATAAGTTATGGTGGTAGTGGTGGCAGATGCCGTCCATCGGTGACGTAGTGACGGGGGTTGAACCGTCGTCCCTTGCTAGGTGGTAGCGATGTCTCAATGTAGTGGCCGGACGGCGCCGATGATGTAGAAAACTATGAAGATCAAAGATGCAAGAAGATCATTGAGCGAAAACAAAGAAGATGAGATGGTAAATGGGTTATTTGGGTTATCATGGTGGAGAGAGAGTTAATTAAGGAAGAAGAAGAATACAGTAGAGAGAGAGAGAGAAAGAAATTAGGAAAGCAAGAGCTCCGGTAGTACTGTAGGAGAGAGAGTTTTTTTTTTTGGGTTAAAGGATGTTGACCATTAACTATGACTAACGAGGTAATGGAGGGTTGGATGATAAGTACGGCTGGGATTGCTCAAAGGGGGTCAAGTGCATAAGCACTTTGGTGTATACCAGAAGTTTCGCTAAAAATAATGCAAAATCATAAAATCTTGAGAAATGTAATTGATGAACGGATGAACCTATGGATTAGAAAAAAAAGATAGTGCATAAAAAGACACAAAAAGCAAAAGTAGTGGTTTGAGGGAGTTAAAAGTCATCATCACCACACCTTGCTTAACCCTCAAACCAATCCTCAAATAATCAAATGACAATCATGCAACACATTCTTTCTCTTTGTGCCTTTTCCAGTTTCCCATATCATTTAATACGCCCATGAACTTAATTAAGTGTTAAAATTCAGATTGTTTTACTGTATGAGTAACATTTCACATCTTTATATATCCTGTGAGGCTGTGAAGCGCCAGTGACCAAATATTTAAGTTGAACACATATAAATGACTCAAATTGGCATGGATGATAAAACGCTCGTATATCTATATGTGCTCTCTTTAGGCCTTAAAAAGTGGATTAAGGCACTCTAATACTATGTGACGAATTTTAGTCATCCAATCCAAAACCTAATCTCTGTTCACTAGCTGATTAAGCTAGCTTTCCGATTGATTTCTGGATCTGAATCACTGCAGTTCACTGAAATTGATGCATGGCATGCATGCACCAAACATATATGTAGTTACAAAGGCACCCGTGAAACTTGAACCAACTCTATGCTTATATTGTTGCTACAGTGCATGTGATCTGCATTGAGAAACTATGATCAGTCTGGCTGTGATTACTGCATCTGCATATATCCATATGCCTTAATATCCAGATCATATATATATTGACTAATGCAGTAAGCAGGTGGACCAGCTAGCTTAATATGCATATATATGGGACATCTGTATATAGATATATATATCTAATGAGTGAAAATAGATTAAAAAAGAAAAAGAAAAAGATTGAGCAGCTAGCTAGCTATGGATGCATGATTGAGCTTAATAAGAGCTTGGGGATTTATGGAGGATTTCCTTTGAAGGATTAATACTTCATTCCTTCAAAGAAACGTACACAGGAGTTGGAGTACTGTGATTGGTTTGATCTTCAGCAGTTACAACTTCACATCACAATATCACATCAATCTGTGGCTTAATTTGATGGTGAAAATTAAGAATAATGTTACTATGTTAGTACGTTTCATATTAACCCCTGACTCAGCTTCCAGATGAGATCGACAACTACTGTTCCGTACGTTCTACTGTGATTAGAATTAGAACAATCTAATTAACTCACGTGCTTAATTAATTAATCCTAATGATACCTTAATGCTTAATTATCCCAAATGCACTGACGTACTGATGACGTCCTTTGTTTTTTCTTCCATAAAATGCTATAAAAAAAATTATATACAGGCCGGCCTGCTTCTTCAATAATATTCCATATATTATCAGTACGTACGTACTTGTTTTCATTCCATCATCAGCTTTCTAAACACTCGTTTATCTTAATATAATGATCGATCTGTCACCTGTCGCTTGTCTACCAAGCAATATATGATCGACCATTAACTCCTTTTTCTTTACAAACATTATTTGCATATGTCTTTAATTGTTGTCACATATGCATCTTCGATCTATATATACCAGTAACAAATAAGCTTAAGAAATTTATACTTGCAATTAATGTTGGCGTTATACACTTATACAATTGTTTACTAGGTCCCGAATCTTAAATTTTGTCTAAACATTCGTGGCCGGCCTCAGGGTTCATTAGGGCTTGCCTTGAGATTTCAGGAGTTTGAGCCGAATCATAAAAATGGTGCTCCGAACTTTCAATATTCACTAGTTTTTTTTTCTTCTCAATTTTATTTTTTTGCATGGAACTTAAACATGGGTAAAAAGTGAACTCTTACTAACTAGATTCGTTGCCTACAACTGTCTCAAATACTCTAGAAAAATATTAATAACTAAACAATAGTTTGAGTGCCTGTTATAAACTCCAAAGTGTCATAATCTAATTAGATTTTGGATCATGTCGTTGGGAGTTGGGAAGGTCATTTGCCTCTCATTACCCCATTCATATATAATCCAGTAATAGCATGCATGACTTTGTGCAAAGAGTGAATTACACTTACTTTACCAGTAATAACAAACTAGCTTGGTCGGATCGATCCTCAAAAGAAGCCCATAAAAAGTAGTTGAGAGAGATGGTGAAAGGGTTGTAGTTGTCGATGCCTCTGGGAAAGAATTTAGTTTTCTTTTTTTAAGTTTGTAAAATGTAGGTGCTGGGTCAAGTCATCAAGCCAATCCGTTTTAATTACTTAATTAAGTAATTAGAGATGGCAAAGACAATTAAGTTATTGGCTTGACTTGACTTGTTTTGTATAATGGTCGAGGTTGTTGAGGGGGCACTCTCAAGTCTCAACTCTTAAACGTGTTGTACTCTACAAACAAAGAACTTGATCTATATATGTGTTCATATTCATCTTGCCAATTTACATTTCTGAAGAAAATTACATCATGATCAATCACAAGGAATATATTATAGAAAGCTCTCTAAGATGAGGCACTTGAATGTAATGCAACAAAAGAAGCATAAATGCCATTGTTGATTTTGATCAAAGTTTCATGTTTCCCTTTCTCTGCAATGACTCCATTTTTCACCAGTGCAATTAAATCAGCACCCTTGATGGTGGATAACTGATGAGCAACCACGACTGTAGTTCGATCCAACATAACTCTGTCCAATGCATCTTGAACAACTCGTTCGGATTCAGCATCAAGAGCACTTGTAGCTTCATCAAGTAGTAATATTTTTGGTGCCTTCATTATAGCTCGTGCGATAGCAACTCTTTGCTTCTGTCCACCAGACAATTGGACCCCTCGCTCTCCTGTCATTGTATCATAACCCTGCAATGTTTTTAAATTTAACATGCATGCATGAGTCTTCAACATTTATGCAGCGCCATGGTAAAAGATAATAAGAGTGATTAATCATTAATGTAACCGAAAAGAATTAATTTGCTAATTAAACGTGTTCATTCAGTACTTACATGTTGCAAACTACTAATGAACTTGTGTGCATTTGCCAGTTCTGCTGCAGCTATAATTTCAGCCTCAGTTGCATCTCCTTCCTTTCCATATGCAATGTTGGCTCGGATAGTGTCATTAAACAGCAGAGGCTCCTGGCTCACTAGCCCCATTTGCTGTCTCAACCACTTCAACTGTAGATTCTGGATTTCGATTCCATCCAATGTAATGTGACCTGAATTGGGATCGTAAAATCTATGGATCAAAGAGATCACTGTCGATTTCCCACTTCCACTTTCACCAACAAGAGCAATTGTCTGATAATATAATTTAAGCGTACGTAAGTTCCAAAATCTTTTGTATTGCTCGAAAATGGACAAAAGAATATAACTTATTGACACTAAGCTAGTTACCTTGCCATGATCAATGGTCAAGCAAAGATCGTTGAAAATTTGCACGTTAGGTCTACTAGGATATTTGAAACTGACATGGTGAAATTCAATTTCTCCCTTCACATTTTCTATGGTCATGCCCGAGTTATCATCACTAGAGTCTATTTTTGATTTCCGGTCAAGAATTGCGAATATGGAAGCAGCAGAACCCTTTCCTTTACTTACATCAGGTGCTAGGGAGCTCGACTGAGCGATTCCCAAAGAAGCCATAGTGATAGCAAAGACAACCTGCATAACGGAAGAGATCGAAAAATGTACGTTAACAATGGACTAATGAGTATTTTATTTAACAGCTACCAATTAATATAGTAGGAAAATAGTAAGTAAACATTTGTATCACTAGGAAGAGGCATTAACTTGCCTGGAAAACAGAAGCGAATGTTGTCTTCCTTGCTGCAACTAATAGACCACCAGTATAGAAAATCAAGGCAAACGCTGAAAACTGTAAAAAGAGTGATAGCCCAAAACCTATCCCAGTAACTAAGCCTTTTCTTATCCCTGTCTTAATAGGGCCTTCACATTTTTTCTGGTACAACTCAATCACCTTCTCTTCAGCACAAAAGGACGCAATTGTCCGAATACTCCCCACAGCATCATTGGCTATTCGGCTTGCATCTTCGTACATTTTCTGCCCATTATTAGAATTTCATTATTTGATAAAGAGGTTGAGTTTTATATATATGGACTTGATTATGGAATATATATTTATGTCAGGTATATATGGAACTGCAACACATCAGATCCTCTACGTTATTTATTACAAATGTTTAAAATATTTTGGACTTTAGAGAAATTAATACCTTTGCATCTGCACTGAATCCTTTTATGAACTGGACTTGAACATATCCACTTACTCCTAATAAAGGAAACAGAACAAGGATTACAAGAGAGAGTTGCCAATTTGCCGCAAAAGCAATAACCAGCCCAGCAATTGCAGTTGCTGTATTCTGAACCACCAAACCTAGAGCATCTCCAACCAGCCCTCTCAAAGACGCTGCATCCGTAGAAAGCCTTGCCCCAATCGCACCACTTGCGTTCTCAGCTTCATCAAACCAACTTACTTCCATGTAAACCACCTTCTCAAAGCACATTGCTCGGACTCTTCTTATTAACCTGCAACCCGCCACGGCAAAAAGGTATGCTCTAGATGATTGTGCCAAGAAAGATGCCACTCCAAGAATAACAAAGATTGATGCCCAAAACTTGGAATCCTTACGGAGTTCATGAGGTGGCTCAAAGAATGTCTTGATTACATTTGACAAGAAACTACCATAAACAGGGAAGATTACCCCATTGGCTGCAGCAGCTATACTACCTAGAAGTAGTATTGGGATTTCTGGCTTGTTCAGGTAAGCCAGGCGGCGAAGAGAGACTGCTGAAGGCCCTTTTGATGGTGCTAAAGCAGGAATATCAGGTGCTGCAGTTTCAAGGATATCGCTTGCAGTAGGAATACCATTTGAGATTGAGAATGAGTGACGACTAGTACTACTTCTTCTTGGAGATGACAATTCCTTAACATTTTGAGCATTCTGTTCTGACACAGTGCTAGTAGTTTCTTGCAACCTTATAAGCCGGCTATATGCTCCATCAGGATCCTTAATTAGCTCAGAATGTGGTCCTGCTCAGTTGGAAGAGATGAGTATCTGAAGCTAGCACGTACTCATGAATTACGAATATAATATATGATTGGACGTACATATATATATATGAAAATAATGAGCAAATGATGATTGACACTCAAATGATAGCAAATGCATTACCTTTTTCCGCAATTGTTCCTCGATGTATTACAGCAATGGTGTCAGCATTCCTTATTGTGCTCAAGCGGTGGGCTACTATGACAGTAGTACGGTCAATCATTACTCTGTCCAGTGCCTCCTGCACAACTTTCTCAGATTTTGTGTCAAGAGAACTTGTGGCTTCATCTAAAAGTAGAATTCTTGGGTTCTTCAGAATTGCTCTAGCTATAGCAACTCTTTGCTTTTGTCCCCCAGATAGTTGAGTTCCATGCTCACCAACCGCTGTGTCTAATCCCTAAATTAACCAATCACAACCCTAATTTAATTAGCTGAGTGCTAAATTATTTATTGAAATATTAGTTCTTAAACTTTTGTAAGTATAAACTACAAAACCTGAGGCAGTATGTCTATGAATTTAGCAGCATTGGCAAGCTCAGCAGCAGCCCTTATTTCTTCACTAGTTGCACCATCCTTTCCATAGGCAATATTCTCTTTAATGCTACCTATAAACAAAACTGGTTCCTGGCTTACAAGGCCTATTTTCTGTCTGATCCATTTCAGTTGGAACTCCTTGAGATTAATACCATCAATAAGAACTTCACCAGCCTGGGGGTCATAAAATCTCTCAAGCAAACTGATGACAGTTGATTTACCACTTCCGCTCTGTCCAACTAAAGCAACAGTTGCACCACTAGGTATTGTGAGAGAAAATCCATGGAATATTTGTTCATCCGGTCTTGCAGGATAACTAAAATGAACATCCCTCAGCTCTATGTCACCGCGGATATCGTGTGATGTCAGCCCTCTGGTGTCATAAGCATCTATATCCGGCTTTCTGTTAATCGTCTCAAACATCTTAAATGCTGCAGCCTGTCCAGGAGCAAATGCACTTATGCACGGAGATGCATTCCCAAGAGACCTGAAAATTTATCAAGAAAAAGTTGTTCATATCTTCAAATCAAAATATGGAGTAAAGGTGGTCAGTAAATTTTTAGAATTATCTCATTTTTGCAGAGCAGATACAGATAAAAATCTGACAAAGTGCAACTTACAAAGAGCCAACTAACACAGCAAAAATGACTGTCATGACATCTCCTCCTTTATATCCTTTTTCAAGTATCATTATTCCGCCAAACCATACAGCCAAAGCGTAAGTACAGAATAGCATAAGCCTAAGCGCACCAAAACCCAGCCCAGATGCCCAACCCTCCTGCACACCAGACTTGTAAGCTTTATTTAAGGAGTTGTTGTAGTTAGATATAGCTTGCTTCTCCCCTGTGAATGATGCAACCTGCATGATGGAGGAATTAATACCCGTCAATTCTAGCTAGCTAGTTGTATAAAGATTAAAGGGAAAAAGTAATAAATAGAAAAGTTTAAAACAATAAGTATATATATATTTCATACAGTTCTAATCGAACCAATTGTCTCCTCTACCACAGTTGCTCCACCAGAATATGCAGCTTGTCCACGGGACGCCAATTTCACTATGAAATGGTTCATGACAGCACCGGAGAAGACAAGAGGGGGAATAGAGGATAGCATGACAAGGGTGAGAAGCCATCCCTTAGTACATGCTATAACAAACCCGCCTATGAATGTTGCAACGTACTGGATGAAACTTCCTACCTGCAATATATAAGAAAAATGAATCGAATTAATATATATATATGGGAGATCGAAGATAGCAAAGACTTGAGGCATGTAAGTAAATACATACCTTCTCGCCCATGGCCTCTTGAATGAGCACAGTATCACCTGACATTCTCCCAACAATTTCCCCACTGTTGATTTCTTTATCAAAAAAGCCCACATCTTGTCTCAATATGGTTTTCAAGTATAGACTTCGTATTCGTGAAGCCTGTCTCTCTCCAGTGATCATCCAGCAAGACATCTCTGGCACACAGAAATCAAGTATATATTTCAGAAATCAAGTATATATAAAAGCTAGAGATCTGATGGCAATTAAGTTTTATCTTACGTAAAAATGCTGCAACAGCAGCCCCAAGAGCCAAGTAAACGTACTTCAGAGCCACCTGAGGATAGTGATTTTTCCAAATTAGCTCTGATCGATTATCGACACTTATATACATATAGCCATAGTACGTGGACTACGTTCAACAGAGATATATGATGACTAGCTACATGTATATATGTATATATGGTTTTAGTACTCGATCCTGCTAGAAGACTCACCTTGGAAACTAATCTGTTGTTATTCCCAGTTTCTGTAAAAGAAGTAATTAGATCTCCAAAGACTATGGTCATTAGAGGCATACAGAGTCCATTTCCAACAGCGCTGGTTGTACCAACGTACAGACATTAACAGGTAATCTATGGAATCAGAGAAGGAGAAAAGCTTGTAATGTGGTACTGTATCAGTTCCATCCTCCTTGCTCTTGCTTCTATCTTGTTGGTTTTCTTTGGAATCCACCGTCACTGCTGAGTGGCTATTTGATATACTACCTTGCTCGGTGATTGCATCTCCATCCGATGGGTTCTCCTCGGCCATGTTTTTCGATCAACAGCACCTCAGAAAACTTGGGGGCGATCGATAAGATATATATATATATATATATATATATATATATATATATATAAACGTGCAGCTGCAAGATTAAAAATAAACAAATAAAAATCTGGTTTGAATTAAAAGAGAGAAACTAGCTAACAGCCTAACATGAAACCAAGTGACCTAATTATATATGCATCATGATAAAAAGAGAAGACATTAATTATGACAAACTCCATATATGCAACTTAATTAAAAGTGTTGCATATAAAGCTAGCTGAATAGATCAAAAAGACTACCGAGCAATCAGCTAGGTTTACCACTTCTCTAGCTAGCTGGAAATGGGTATGTTGCATTTTCATGCAAGAAGCATTGCTTTATAGTTTATAAGCAAGCGTGCACATCAACATTACAGCTTACAAATGCTAGATACAAATCATGTACGTCGACAAGAATGGTATTTCAACCATGTCACTAGTATTAATTATTTTTATTATTTTAATGGATAGTTTGAATGATTGAAATACCATTCTAGTCCTCTTCGATCTACTCTTCTTGATTTGATTGTATGGCCGGGTAAGTTGGTAATATAGTATATACCATTTCGATCAGTACGTTCCTCTATTCTACTGCTTGAATTAAAATTGCAATATATGCAGCCGCCCTGAGATCCTGGAATGGAATTATATGAATGGTTCTACGTACATATAATTCATTTTCATCATGTAGCCGCCCTAAGATCCTGTAGTGGTCTATTGTACTACATCATCATTTTCATCATATATAGTACCCAAAAAAAAGATCATCTTTGTCACGGAGTAACACATATGACATATCGATCACTGTATAAAAAAATATATAATAGTCTCTTATAATCTGTAGTTTGTACAATAATCAGTGATTAAGTACTATTATTTATGTAAGATCGAAGATGGAAGTGTCAAGATCAAAATCAACAATGGCATTTATGCTTCTTTAGTAGCATTACATTATTCAAAGCCATTGACATTACTATTAATATTTTTTTGTTACGTTTCTTAAAATGATCCGGAGGAAAAGGCATTTATGGGCTAAATTTTATCATATATGGATCAACGATATTCATCAAAAATAGATAATTGAGTTTTTTTATTGGGACCGACTTCCAATTTAGTTTTAATGACATAAACCTTAAACTCTTCTAGATATATGCGTGTGATCTCGTTCTCAAAATATGAACGTTGAACGGCATAAAAAGTTATAATTGATTGAAACAAGTTAATCATCATTGGACAGGCAGTGTGCCTACCCCCCTCATAACCCGGGTTCGAAGCCCCCCTTCCCCACAATTTCGAACTTTGGAGCCCCAAATCCCCCTCCCCTAAAAAAAAAAAAAAAAAAAAAAAAAGTTAATCATCATTTATAAAAACTCAATTCATGGTTTCGGAACTTTCAAAAGAGGTATATATTGATTGATGATATCTACTATTCTTAATCCCACTATATTTATTGATCATAAGATTTTTTTTGTTGGTGTTGAAACTTGATCAAGAAATAGATACCAGTCTCGTAATAAAACGGTTAATTAAGTTTAATGATCAGTCATTAAGTTTTAGAAATTCTCTTGAACTAATTTTGATAAAGAATTATAGTCAAATAGTGTTGTAAGTGTTTCAATTTCATCTAACTGAGATGTTTATGACTGTTTGAATTTTTTGGTGAAGTTTGTTGGTCTGAACAAAAAAAAGATAAATGGAGGTACGTGTAGTAAGTGAATTAGAGGTATAATGAGTAATTCATTGTTCTTTACGTCATCTATAGAACTAAGGTTATTTTTGAAATTCAAAGAGAGATCTAGTGAGCAAATTGTTTTATTTAAAAGCAAAAAGGAGGTGTAAAGAGTATGAGAGGTCAAGTGAGAAAATTTGGAGGTTCCAATAGAAACTCTCTAGATAATTAAATAAAATATTTGGCTGAATCAAGCAAGACGGAAGAAAAAATGCTCGGTTATAATACATAATTTCTGAAAATTGAATTTTTGAGGAACTTAAAGTGAGGTTTCCAAAAAGAAAGATACGATGTCAAAAATCAAAATCGCATGCATATCCATTTGAGCATAAAGTATTATACTAGTTTCATTAAACAATGAGTAAAAAAATATTAAAGCACAAATTTTGCCGAAGAAAATCAATTTTTTGAGGAATTTAAAGCAAGATTGGCAAAAGAAAATATATGACATCATAATCATTCGAGCATTAGTTAGAATAAATATACTAATTTAATTGAAGAAAAACATATTAAAAAAATATTGAAGCGGAACCTTTGCCAACTAATTATGTATCGGGAAAAACCAATGTTCATTATTGTATTGTTTTTAGTTTCTTAATTTGACTTGGAGGAAAAAGATTTAGGCTCGCATTGTATGAATTAGATTTTATCATATTTGGATCAACGATAGATCATTAGAATTAAGGTTTGATATAGGGCTGTCACTTGGATTGAAAATTCCAATTCCATCCGATTCCGAACCGAAAATTTCCAAACTTTTTCCTATCCGAATGTAATCCGATTTCGAAATTTTCCGATCCGAAAATTCCGAAGTAAATTGGATTGGAATTGGAATAGATTGAAAATTTCCGAATATCCGAAATTTTCCGATCCAAAAATTTCCGAAACTTGTTCCGATCTAAATATTCTAATATTTACTAATTTGTTTATATATGTATTCATTTCTATAGTGTCTTTTAAATACTATTATTATATTATTATTATTTATGCTCCTATATTTATTAACTTTAGTGTCTTTTAGGTGCTTTTGTTTTTGTTTCAACTTCGATCCACATGGTCAACCACAATTATAAATGGTGATAAATAAGGATTGATCACATTGATTAAATAACTTCTACTTTTATTACTCTTTTGTCTAATATTAAAATTGTAATATCTATAAAAATATGCAAAATGTCATGGATTACTTTGGAAACGTTTTAAAATTACGTTTTTTAATTTGGAATTCCGAAGATTTCCAAAATAATATCAATTCTGAAAACTTCCAAAAAATTCCGAATATCCGAAAATTCCGAAAGTTCCGATCCAATCCGATCCAAATTTTTTGGAATTGGAATTGGAACAATATATTTAGTTCCGAAAATTTTTGGATTGGAATTGGAACAGTCATATCCGATCCGATCCATCCGAGTGACAGACCTAGTTTGATATGATGGAGTTTTTTATGCTTCTCGACCTGCATCTTAGATATCTTGGTTTCCTATGTTGAGACATGGTAGAGAATTATTCAACAATGAATTGTGTAGATTCTAAATTTAAAATTCAAAATTGAGCTAAAATTATTACTTTAATTAGTGAATTTTGAATTGTTTTTCTTATTTAGTTCCAGAGGCAAAATGAACATATAAAAATAGTAAATGGACCGCAATTAACAAGAAAAATGCACGGACTTTATCTTTTTTTTTTTGGCTATTGACTGTATCTAACTTTTATGTAGCAAATTGGACTTGGATTAAAAAAAACCTCTAATCATTATCACTGCAAAATTGATGGACATAGTATATCGTTTTGCTACCATCTCGTATCTAGTTATGTTCTGGTTCTGTTTTTATCAGATGTACGTGTGCATCTTGTCATGTATTTTGCTTTTCTCTTTCAATGCTTTTATGCATTGTTTCATTGTCATCGTAATTTTTTATTAATAAAGTTTTTATCGTTTCCTCTATAAAAAAAAACTCTAATCATTCGAGCACTACTTGAATTATTATACTAATTTTATTGGAAAAAATATATATATTAAAAAAATATATCAAAGCACAACGTTTGCCGACAACATTAAAAAGGCAATGATCATCATTATTTTTAGGGTTTGAAGTTTCTTAATTTGACTTGGAGGAAAAGGATTTAGACGGCATCGTATGAGCTTGATTTTGTCATATTTGGATCAACGATATTCCTTGAAAATAGTTCATTAGAAATGTTTGGATGAAGCAAGCAAGACGGTAAAAAAAATACTTGCTATAACACATGCACAGTTTTTTATGAAAATTAAATTTTTGAGGAACTTAAAGTTAGCGAGGCTGCTATAAGAAAATATATATATATGACCTCAAAACACAAATTGCATAATCATTCCAGCATTACTTAGAATTATTATACTAATTTATGAGGGTTTTGGATTTATGGGCAATGTCCCTTTTCTTTTGATACTTGAATTGTAGTGTTTTAAAAGTGAAGCAAGCTAGCAAGAAAAATGGATAGATAAAAATTTAAAAAGTTTGAATGCTTTCTCCCTCTTGATTGGAAATCTACCTCTATAAATGCATAAACTTCATACATATTCACCTTTTGTTATAGTCTAAACGAATAAAAAAGAAAAAAAGCACGCAGAACCTTCACTCAAAAACTTGTTGTATTCAAGAAAGAAGTAACGTGGTCTACGTATATACATTTTGCCAATTTACATTTCTGAATAAAGTTACATTTACATTTCTTTTCCTCACTTTTTTGACTGCATTATTTCAAAAAAAGATTCATACAAAACTCTCTAAGATGAAGCACTTGCATGTAATGCTACCAAAGAAGCATAAATGCCATTACTGATATTGATTAAGGTTTCATGCTTTCCTTTCTCTGCAATGACTCCATTTTTTACCACTGTAATTAAATCTGCATCCTTGATTGTGGATAACCGGTGAGCAACCACAACCGTGGTTCGATCCACCATAACTCGGTCCAGTGCATCTTGAACCACTCGTTCGGATTCAGCATCAAGAGCACTCGTGGCTTCATCTAGTATTAATATCTTTGGTGTCTTCATTATAGCTCGTGCGATAGCAACTCTTTGCTTCTGTCCACCAGACAATTGGATCCCTCGCTCTCCTGTTATTGTGTCATAACCCTGCATTGTTGAAAAAATTTAACGTGCATGAGTCTTCCAACATGTATGCATCACCATTGTAAGAGATCACAATAGTGTTTGTATCCAAAATGAAATTCATATAACTTGTTAATTGAGTGCTTACATGTTGTAAACTACTAATGAACTTGTGTGCATTTGCCAGTTCTGCTGCAGCTATAATTTCAGCCTCGGTTGCCTCTCCTTCCTTTCCATATGCTATGTTGGCTCGAATAGTGTCATTAAACAGCAGAGGCTCCTGGCTCACCAGCCCCATTTGCTGCCTCAACCACTTCAATTGCAGTTTCTGGATTTCGATTCCATCCAAAGTAATGTGACCTGAATTAGGGTCGTAAAATCTCTGAATCAATGAGACCACTGTCGATTTCCCACTTCCACTTTCACCAACCAGAGCAATTGTCTGAATATATAATATAGTTCCAGTGTAAGTTTTAAAACCTTATGTATTGCTGAATATAGATATAATAATAATACTTGACACTAAGTTACCTTGCCATCACTAATGGTCAAGCAAAGATCGTTGAAAATCTGCACGTTAGGTCTACTAGGATACTTGAAACTGACATGGTGAAATTCAATTTCTCCCTTCAAGTGTTCTATAGTCATCCCTGAGTTATCACTAGAGTCTATTTTTGATTTCCGGTCAAGAATTGCAAATATGGAAGCAGCAGATACCCTTCCTTTACCTACATCAGGTGCTAAGGTGCTCGACTGATAGAGTCCAACAGAAGTCATAATGAGTGCAAAGAAAACCTGCGGCACCGGAGAGAAAAATGTTAACAATGGACTGGTAAAGAGTTAATAGGTCTCTAGTAATGAGTGTTTATTGAACAGCTGCAAAATATAGTAAATAAAGGTTTGTAGAACAAAGCAGACTAACTTACCCGGAAAACATCAGAGAATGTTGTCTTGCCTGCTGCAACAAGTAGACCTCCAGTATAAAAACTCAAGGCAAACACTGAAAACTGTAAAAAGAATGATATCCCAAAACCTATCCCAGTAACTAAGCCTTGTCTTATCCCTGTCTTAATAGGGCCTTCACATTTTTTTTGGTACAACTCAATCACCTTCTCTTCAGCACAAAAGGAAGCAATTGTCCGAATACTCCCCACAGCATCATTGGCTATTTGGCTTGCATCTTCATACATTTTCTGTGACCATTTAGAATGTCAATACTTGACAAAAAAATTATTATTATTATTTTTTCGTTTAGACTTTGGAGAAATACCTTTGCATCTGCACTAAATCCTTTCATGAACTGGACCTGAAAATATCCAGTTACTCCCAATAAAGGTAACAGAACAAGGATTATAAGAGCGAGTTGCCAGTTTGCAACAAAAGCAATTATGAGCCCAGCAATTGCGGTTGCGGCATTCTGAACCACCAATCCTAGAGCATCTCCAACCAGCCCTCTCAGACATGCTGCATCTGTAGAAAGCCTTGCCCCAATTTCACCACTTGAGTGCTCAGCTTCATCAAACCAACTTACTTCCATGTAAACCACCTTCTCAAAGCACATTGCTCGGACTCGTCCTATTAGCCTACATCCTGCCACAGCAAAAAGGTATGCTCTAGATGGATTGGCCAAGAAAGATACCATTCCGAGAACCAAAAACATTAATGCCCAAAACTTTGAACCCTTACGGAGTTCATGAGGTGGCTCAAAGAACGTCTTGATTACACTCGCCACCAAACTCCCAAAAACAGGGAAGATTACCCCATTGGCTGCTGCAGCTATTGTACCTAAAAATAGAACTGGGATCTCTGGCTTGTTCAGGTAAGCCAGTCGACGAAGTGAGCCTTTTGGCGGCCCTTTTGATAGTGATGAAGCAGGAATGTCAGGTTCTACAGGTGCTGTTTCAAGCATACCACTTGTAGTAGGGATACCATATGAGATTGAGAATGAGAGAGGAATACTATTTCTTCTTGGAGATGATTTCTCACTTATGAATGGTAAGAAAGAATTCTGAACACTTAAACCAGTATGTTCTGACACAGTGCTAGATTCTTGCAACCTTATAAGCTGGCTATATGCTCCATCAGGATCCTTAATTAGCTCTGAATGTGGTCCTGCTCAGTTGAAAAAGATCAGTATCTTAAGTACTCATGAATTAAGAATATGATGATTGGAATGTACGTTTTGAAATACTGACAGAAGAATATTAAGAAAATGATGAACGTCAGATATAGGCATTTAAATGGTAAAACATGACAATGATAACATATGCATTACCTTGTTCAACAATCGTTCCTCGATGTATCACAGCAATGGTGTCAGCATTCCTTACTGTGCTCAAGCGATGAGCTACAATGACAGTAGTCCGGTTAACCATAATTCTGTCCAGTGCCTCCTGCACAACTCTCTCGGATTCTGCGTCAAGGGCGCTTGTGGCTTCATCTAAAAGTAGAATTCTTGGGTTTTTCAAAATTGCTCGAGCTATAGCAACTCTCTGCTTTTGGCCCCCAGATAGTTGAGTTCCATGCTCACCAACCATTGTATCTAGTCCCTATATGCACAAGTCACAAACATCGAAAATTAGAAGAAATACATGAAAAAGTTTGTATTAAATTAAATTACATACCTAAGCATTACGGAAATAATATTGAAGTAAATGAAAGTAAACTAATTTGAATTTTAACCTGAGGAAGTTTGTCTATGAATTGAGCAGCATTGGCAAGCTCAGCAGCAGCCCTTATTTCTTCAATAGTTGCACCGTCCTTCCCATAGCCAATATTATCTCTAATGCTGCAAGTAAACAAAACAGGCTCCTGGCTGACAAGCCCTATTTTCTGTCTGATCCATTTCAGCTGGAACTCTTTGAGATTAATACCATCAATAAGAACTTCACCAGCCTGGGGGTCATAAAATCTCTCAAGCAAACTGATGACAGTCGATTTACCACTTCCGCTCTGTCCAACCAAAGCAGCAGTTGCACCACTAGGTATTGAGAGAGAAAATCCGCGAAATATTTGTTCATCCGGTCTTGCAGGATAACTAAAATGAACATCCCTCAGTTCTATCTCTCCTCGGATATCTTGTAATTGCTTCCCCTTATTATCAGAAGCATCTATATCCGGCTTTCTGCTAATTGTCTCAAACATCTTATAAGCTGCAGCTTGTCCAGAAGCAAATGCAGCCATGCATGGAGATGTCTGCCCAAGAGAGCTGAAATTTATCAAGAAAACATTTATATATCTTAATCTTTGATGTTCGCTAGACTTTAAATATCAGAGCATCACCACCACATAAACATTTATAATAGTACAACTTACAATGAACCAGTCAACACGGCAAACACTACATTCATGACTTCTCCTCCTTTATATCCTTTTTCAAGTATCATTATTCCGCCAAACCATACAGCCAAAGCATAAGTACAGAACACCATGAGCATAACAGCACCTAAACCCAAACCAGATGCCCAACCCTCTTGCACAGCCGACTTGTAGGCTTTAGTTAAGGAGGAGTTGTAGTTAGATATAGTCTGCTTCTCCCCTGTGAATGATGCAACCTGCACGAGGAGTACCCTCAGTTATAGTTCTATACACAGAGAGAACAAAAGAGAACACAAAAGAAAATTAAAAAAAATATGTATTCATACAGTTCTGATTGAACCAATTGTCTCCTCTACAACAGTTGCTCCTTCTGAATATGCAGCTTGACCGTGGGACGCCAATTTCACTATGAAATGGTTCATGACAGCAGTAGAGAAGACAAGAGGGGGAATAGAGGATAGCATGACAAGGGTGAGAAGCCATCCCCTAGTAAATGCTATAACAAAGCCGCCTATGAATGTTGCAACTAACTGGATGAAACTTCCTACCTGCAAATAAGAAAAATGAACAAAATATAGGGTTATAGGAGAAATGGCAAAAACTTGAGGCTTTCGTCTGGCATGTAAATACATACCTTCTCGCCCATCGCTTCTTGAATAAGCACAGTATCACCTGACATCCTCCCAACAATTTCCCCAGAGTTGATTTCTTTATCAAAAAAGCCGACATCTTGCCTCAATATGGTTTTCAAGTATAAACTTCGTATTCGTGAAGCCTGTCTCTCTCCAGTGATCATCCAGCAAGACATCTCTGGCACAAAGTAAATCCAAGTACTTCAATTTCCAATAAGCCAAACTTTTTATTAATGTGATGACAAGTAGTATTTCAGCAGGGAACGCAATGTACTTACGTAGAAATGAAGCAGTAGCTGACCCCAGAGCCAAGTAAACGAACTTCAGAGCCACCTGAGGATATTAACTTTCCAAATTAGCTTTGATTAGATCTAGTTAGCAACAGTTGCATACATATAGCCAATTTAAAGACAATAGAGTTGCTTAATGCACAAGTTATCCCTTTTTTTATTTTTTATTTTTCTGTTTTCCGAATAGTTGAAAGTTCACTTGCCAGTTGACACAAATTCTGGTGAAACCAGATAAATGCAAATATTCTATAGATGTTGCATTAACAGAGATGACTAGAGATCTGGTTTTAGCTACAGAAGACTTTATTACCTTAGAAACTGCATCAGCCACTTCCTTATTATTCCTAGTTTCTCCAAACGAATTAATCACATCTCCCATGACTATGGTCATCAGAGGCATACAGAGTCCATTTCCAATACCGCTGATTGTACCAACAGACATTAACAGGTAATCCATGGAATCAGCAAAGGAGAAAAGCTTGTAATGTGGTACTGTTTTGGTTCCGGCCTCTTTGCTCTTGCTTGTATCTTGTTGATATTCTTTGGAACCCACCAACACTGCTGAATGGCTATTTGGTGCAGTGTCTTGCTCGGTGATTGCATCTCCATCCAAAGGATTCTCCTCAGCCATGTTTTTCAACAGCACCTCCGAAAACTTGGGCGATAAGATCACAGCTGCAAGAGTAAAAATAAACAAAAAATCTGGTTGGAATAAAAAGAGAGAAACTTACATGAAACAAGGATTCAAATGAAAGACAGAGAAAGAAACCAAGTGACCCTTTAATGCATGCTAAAAAGAGAAACTAACGAGAAGACATAACAACAAACACCTTATATATATGTATACAACTTAACAATTAGTTTTGCAGGGAGAATTAATTGATGTCACCAAAATATCAAATAGAGTGCTGAATGAATTAAGAACAGTAATGAGGAATCAGGTTTACCGTTTACCACTTTTCTGGAAATGGGTTGATGAATTTGTTGTACTTCCATGCAACCATTGCTTTATAAGCCAAGCACATCAACCAGTCAAACTATCCAAAAAAAAAAAACTAATAACAATAATAACGGTAACATGATTGAAATACCACTCTAGCCCTCTTCTCCTCTTCTTGCTCAGTTGCTCTGACATTGATCGGGCTGTGTGGGTAATTTGGGCAATAATATTTCAGGCCATCTATTCTGCTGCTTGAAAATTGTAATGCAGCCGCCCTCAGATCCTGGTATGGAATTATATGCATGGTTCTACATACCAGTGGTCTATTGTACTCCATCATCATTTTCATTATATATAGTATCAAAAACAAAAACAAAAAACAAAAAAAATCATCTTTGTCAGATAGTAACACATATAACATATCACATGCCCAGTATAAAATACATAATTGTTTCTTGTTACTTGTCCTTTTTGTTCTCAGCATCTTCATTAGTCTACTATGTTGATGGCTGATAGAAAATCTGGGATCTTTGTACAATTAATCTCCGTGACTCAGACTTCTGGAGATCCCATGCATGATTCTTACTTATATTATAAGCACAATAATATCAAGATGACTCAAAGGAGTGACAGCCCAGCAACTTTCTTATCAGACAAAACTCAGAGCTGAATGTCAAGTCTATGAAAACAGCATCTTGTTGCTTATTACAAAAATTAGCCAAGTAATGGATAGAAAGCAACTTACTTGCAAACCTATGAGTGTTTTCTTCTCCATTTTTATTCTGACAGCCAATAGAAAACCCAGACCAAAATTAAGCAATTCTCATACCAGTCATCATATATTGGTGAAACCACAAGCCTCCAAGTGCATGCCAATATTTCCAGAGATTGCGATTTCAGCCAGTATATGAATTGTATGCCAATTGTTTCTGAAAGTTTGTACACCATGAACATGGCCGTAAAGGAGAATATTGGGCGGCGGGGGTAGAGAGGAGGAAGGTGACGGTTTCGGTTTGGGCTAGCATAATCAATTTGTTTTACTCCAAGCTTTCATCTTTTTAATAAATTAAGTAGGCCCAGAATGATCTAATTACTTTATGTATCCTTTATTTTGGTCTAGACTTTACTTCATAGAATCTTACATGCATTACTTTACAAAGCAGTGCAAAAAAAAAAACAAAGAAGTTCTCTTAATTTGTCTTGTATGATTGTTGGAGACCTGGAGCAAATATTGCAGTTCTGTTGTTTTCTAAACTGAAAAGAGGGGGTTGTTCCAAGTTCCAACACCTTCAATCCTTGTATACTGTAAAAACCGGAAACTGAAAGAGCCCTTTATACAAAATTTCTATCACATCGTTCCAGGTTTAATGTACTACAATCCAATCATCTGGTGTATTCATAGTTGGTTTCATTGCTGCAAAAGTGAAGCTTTCAAAAAGAAATAAAGAAAGAAAAAAATGATCTATGCCTCATGGTGATTTACTTCCCTGCATAGAATTACATAGCATATTGCTATATGATCTTCAATGCTTTTGCTGCATCTCAGTAAGAGGAACATAAAGCGCTCTAAGATGAGGCACTTGCATGTAAAGCTACCAAAGAAGCATAAGTGCCATCCTTGATATTGATCAAAGTTTCATGCTTTCCTTTCTCTGCAATGACTCCATTTTTCACCACTGCTATTAAATCTGCACTTCTGATTGTGGATAACCGATGCGCAACCACCACCGTTGTTCGATCCACCATAACTCTGTCCAATGCATCTTGAACAACTCGTTCGGATTCAGCATCAAGAGCACTGGTGGCTTCATCTAGTAGTAATATCTTGGGTGCCTTCATTATAGCTCTTGCAATTGCCACCCTTTGCTTCTGTCCACCCGACAATTGGACCCCCCGCTCCCCTACTATTGTATCGTAACCCTGCATCAATTTCCAACATTAACATCAACATTCTGAATATGTTTTCCAATCTCTATAGTTACAGCAGATGTGACCAACTTGGTACTTCAGTCACATAAGCATGATGGTATGATCCTATAAAAATGTGGATTGTTATCAACTAGTCCTTCTCATTTATGCAACAGATTGGTAAAAGATCATTACAGGTTTTTAAAGTCAAAAGAAATTGAGTTCGAAACTTGTTAATCCAGTGCCTACCTGTTGTAAACTACTAATGAACTTGTGCGCATTTGCCAATTCTGCTGCAGCTATAATTTCAGTCTCGGTTGCATTCCCATCCTTTCCATATGCAATGTTGGCTCGGATAGTGTCATTAAACAGTACAGGCTCTTGGCTCACCAGCCCCATTCGCTGTCTCAACCACTTCAACTGTAGATTTTGGATTTCGATTCCATCTAATGTAATGTGACCAGAATCAAGGTCATAAAATCTCTGCAACAATGAGATCACTGTCGACTTCCCACTTCCACTTTCTCCAACCAGAGCAACCGTCTGAAAAATAGAACTCAAATAGTAAGTTCCACAAATTTAAATTAGACCAGGAGGTCCAACTCTTATGTATTGCATGGAAATGGATAAATGGAATAGTCAATGACACAGTGTTACCTTGCCATGACGAATGGTCAAGCAAAGATCCTGGAAGATTGGAACGTTGGGTCTAGTTGGATACTTGAAACTGACATGGCATAGTTCTATTTCTCCCCTCACATTTTCTATAGATGTTCCAGAGTCATCACTAGAGTCTATTTTTGATTTGCCGTCAAGAATTGCAAAGATGGAAGCAGCAGAGCTCTTTCCTTTACTTACATCAGGGGCTACGGAGCTCGACTGAGACACTCCAACTGCTGTCATAGTGAGAGCAAAGAAAACCTGTAAACCGGGAGAGGAAAATGTTAACAATGAAGTGAATAGGCTAATAACTGGAATTTCTGAGCCCAATTTTGACTTCTGCTGCATTTCCTGTGCAAATCTTGTAAAGTAAAGATTTGTAGCAGATAGCAAAAGAGCTTACCCGGAATACATCAGAGAATTCTGTCTTGCCTGCTGCAACAAGTCGGGCACCAGCATAGAAACTGCAGGCATACACAGAAAATAGCAAAAAGAATGAAAGCCCAAAACCCATTCCGCTAACTAAGCCTTGTCTTATCCCATTTTTAGTAGGGGCTTCACATTTTTTCTGGTACAGCTCCATCACCTTCTCTTCAGCACAAAAGGAAGCAATTGTTCTAATACTCCCCACAGCATCATTGGCGACCTGGCTTGCGTCCTCGTACATTTTCTGCAACAATATAGTATTTCAGTAATGTTAAAAAGGGCTAATGAAATTTAATTAAAAAAAATCTCCATGCTTAGATAGTTAGATGATTAACTCTGCAATTTTTTTTTTCCATTTTTAGGGAGTTTGGAGCATTAATTACCTTTGCATCTGCACTGAACCCTAGCATGAACTTTACTTGAAAGTATCCATTTACTCCTAATAAAGGCAGGAGAACAACGATTATAAGAGCCAGTTGCCAATTTGCCACAAAAGCAATAACCAGGCCAGTAACTGCAGTTGCTAGATTCTGAACCAATAAACCTAGAGCATCTCCAACCAGCCCTCTCAGAGAAGCTGCATCCGTAGAAAGCCTTGCCCCAATTGCACCACTTGAGTGCTCAGACTCATCAAACCAGCCTATGTCCATGTAAACCACCTTCTCAAAGCACATTGATCGAACTCGTCTTATTAACTTACAACCAGCCACACCAAAAAGGTATGCTCTTGATGCTTGTGCCAAGAATGATGCTGCTCCAAGAGCAACGAAGATTAATGCCCAAAACTTGGAATCCTTATTGAGTTGATCAGGTGGCTCAAAGAAGGTTTTGATTACACTGGATATTAGTATCCCAAACACTGGTAAGATCGCCCCATTGGCTGCTGCAGCTAAAGTACCGAGAAGTAGCACTGGGATCTCTGGCTTGTTAAGGGAAGCCAGACGACTAAGTGAGACTTCTGGGTGCCCTTTTGATGCTTCTGGAGCATTAATATCAGCTTGTGTTGTTTCAAGGACGCCAATAGCAGTAGGCGCACCACCATATGAGATTGAGAATGAACGGCGACTACTATTTCCTCTTTCAGATGATCCACGGCTTATGGATCGTAAGAAAGAAAATCTTTTACTTGACTGTCTTCGAGAATCAGAAGAGAGTTCTGTCCTTTCCTGATCATTTAGACCAGTCTGTTCTGAGACAGTTCTCATTTCTTGTAACCTTATGAGCTGGCTATATGCTCCATCAGGATCCTTAACTAGCTCACAATGAGGTCCTGTTCAATTGAAAAGTATCACAATCTACAGTTGTACTCATGAATTAAAACAACGTTTAACTGTGGAAGTATGTTGAACAATTAACAGTAATATAAAGCAATCAAATGGTTGACCAGAACACTATTAACATATGCATTACCTTGTTCAACAATCGTTCCACGATGTATCACAGCAATGGTGTCAGCATTCCTTACTGTGCTCAAGCGATGAGCTACAATGACAGTAGTCCGGTTAACCATAATTCTGTCCAGTGCCTCCTGCACAACTCTCTCGGATTCTAAGTCAAGGGCGCTTGTGGCTTCATCTAAAAGTAGAATTCTTGGGTTTTTTAAAATTGCTCGAGCTATAGCGACGCTCTGCTTTTGGCCCCCAGATAGTTGAGTTCCATGCTCACCAACCATTGTATCTAGTCCCTATATGCACAAGTCACAAACATCCAAAATTAGAATAAAAACATTAAAAAGTTTGTATTGAATTTAATTACATTCCTAAGCATTACGGAAATAATATTGAAGTAAATGAAAGTAAACTAATTTGAATTTTAACCTGAGGAAGTTTGTCTATGAATTTAACAGCATTGGCAAGCTCAGCAGCAGCCCTTATTTCTTCAGTAGTTGCACTGTCCTTCCCATAGCCAATATTATCTCTAATGCTGCAAGTAAACAAAACAGGCTCCTGGCTGACAAGCCCTATTTTCTGTCTGATCCATTTCAGCTGGAACTCTTTGAGATTGATACCATCAATAAGAACTTCACCAGCCTGGGGGTCATAAAATCTCTCAAGCAAGCTGATGACAGTCGATTTACCACTTCCGCTCTCTCCAACCAAAGCAGTAGTTGCTCCACTAGGTATTGAGAGAGAAATCCCGCTGAATATTTGTTCATCTGGTCTTGCAGGATAACTAAAATGAACATCCCTCAGTTCTATCTCTCCTTTGATATCTTGTAATTTCTTCCCTTTAGTATCAGAAGCATCTATCTCCGGCTTTCTGCTAATTGTCTCAAACATCTTATATGCTGCAGCTTTCCCAGAAGCAAATGCAGCCATGCATGGAGATGTCTGCCCAAGAGACCTGAAATTTATCAAGAAAGCATTTATATATCTTCATCTTTGATGTTCACTAGACTATCAATATCAGAGCAGCACCACCACATAAACATTTATAATAGTGCAACTTACATTGAACCAGTCAACACAGCAAACACTACATTCATGACTTCTCCTCCTTTGTATCCCTTTTCCAGTATCATTTTTCCGCCATACCATATAGCCAAAGCAAAACTACAGAAGATGATGAGCATAACCGAACCCATACCCAACCCAGATGCCAAACCCTCTTGCACACGAGACTTGTATGCTTTATTTAAGGAGTTATTGTACTTTTTTATAGCTTGTTTCTCCCCTGTAAATGATGCAACCTGCACGAGGAATGCCCATCAGCGTTAGTTCAGTGCAGAAGAAAAAAAAAAAACAATACTTGTTTTACTTAAGAAAGGCTGCTTACAGTTCTGATTGAACCAATCGTCTGCTCTACCACAGTCGCTCCCACTGAATATGCAGCTTGCCCACGAGATGCCAACTTTGATACGATGAGGCTCATGACAGCACCAGAGAAGACGAGAGCAGGGATAGATGATAGCATGACAAGGGTGAGAAGCCATCCCTTAATAAATGCAATGACAAAGCCTCCAAAGAATGTTGCAACTAACTGGATAAAATTTCCTACCTGCAATAAGAGAATGAAATAAATAATTAAGGGGCTCGGAGAAAATGGCAATAACGTCTAGAAGCTTTTGTGTGTCATGTAAATACATACCTTCTCGCCCATGGCCTCTTGAATGAGCACAGTATCACCTGACATCCTCCCAATAATTTCCCCAGTGTTGATTTCTTTATCAAAAAAGCTAACATCTTGCCTCAATATTGTTTTCAAGTATAAACATCTTATTCTTGCAGCCTGCCTCTCTCCGGTGATCATCCAACAAGACACCTCTGGAACATAGCAAAATCCAAGTACCTAAGTTTCCAATAATCCAGACTATATATATAAATCAGGTGGCAAGTTTTATGTACTTACGTAGAAATGAAGCAGCAGCAGCTCCCAAAGCCAAGTAGACGTACTTTAGAGCCACCTGAGGATATCAACTTGACCAAATTAGCTTTGATAAATGCAGTTAGTAAAAAAGTTACATGTAGCACAGTTGTAGTCACATAATCTTACCTTGGAAACTGTATCAACCACTTGTTTGTTATTCCCAGATTCTCCAAAAGAATTAATCACATCTCCCATGATTATGGTCATTAGAGGCATACAAAGTCCATTTCCAATAGCGCTAATCGTACCAACAGACATTAACAGGTAATCCATGGAATCAGCAAATGAGAAAAGCTTGAAAAATGGTACTGCTTTTGTGCCACCCTCCTTGCTCTTGCTTGTATCTTCCTTGTTATTAGAACTTTCTGGTACATTTTGGGAATCTGGCTCTGCTGAGTGATTGTTTGATGCCACGGCTTCCTCTTTGATCACATCTCCATCCAAAGGGTATTCCTGGGCGCCCATTTCTGTCACAGAAGAAGAACAGAAGTTGAGTTGCTTATACAGCAAGTCAGCAAGCACTTGAGAGAATTAAGTAGTTACTGTTGTTTGACAACAAGCAACTCAAAGAAGTTGGTTTATAAATCAGAACTGCAAGAGAGAAACATTATTTAATTCATTTGGCAAACCAGACTACTCTTGCTTTCTGGGCAAACAAACTAACCAAGGAATCGCTCCAATTTTTCATAAGCCATGAACAGTACCGGGTTGACTTTAGCACATGATAAAACTACCATTTTGTCCCTCCTCTCTTTACAAATACGTTTCTCTCCTCTTATCCCTTTCTTTCATCTCTTTCTTCCTTTTTTGCCCAAAAAAAAAATCTCTTTCTTCCTTCGATTTCTTGCTCTCTGTTCTTTCACACCACACTCTCAGACCCACGATAACTCATTTCATAATCGATCACACCTCCCCAATCCACAGTGTCCGCCTGTTGTTGCGGGTTTTAAAAGTATTTAGAATATATATAAATATTAAAAACATATCAAAAATTTAGAAAGTACTAAAATTATATAAGAAATCCAAATAGTATTTTTATAATTTGTTTTAGCAAGCTTAAGTTACAAAGAAAATACGTATACAAGGGCGGAGCTCATAAAAGTTCACAAACAACACAACTAAGTCGCTTTATTCTCTTTATATTGTGGGAGCCCTCTTGATTTTGAGTGTTTTCTTCACGCTGCCAACCTCGAGCGAGCTTCCTAATGGCTAGCAAAATGGAGCCTCCTAGATCTAGTTGGTTAATTATTTTACAACTATTTTCCTACTCTTATGTAAGGATCGATGGTTCTCACTTTAACGTTCAAATTGAATAGGTTTCAAAAAAATAAGTACAGTGATATTATTAAACAATAAAACTCATATGTCAAAGAGTAGACCCAACACTGAAAATTAGTTTTGAAAAAAAAAAACCCTAGCCCCCATGAGAGTCTTCTCTCTAGCAAAACCCTAGCCCCCATGAGATTTCTCAATAATGCATATGTGCTCATCAAATCCAACGGCACATTCATGTGATATCCTCTTAGCCTCTGGCTTCTTTCTATACTGTTTATCGTGCAAATTCTAGTGCTGTCAGCAATTGCTAGTGCGGCTTCCTATGGTGAGGATGGTTTTTGCCTCTCTCACTCCCAATGACGGCTTTGTCCGTCATGCTCTTTTCAAGCCTTTGGTGGTTATGCTTCTACAGGGTTTCTCTTGGGCTCTCAAAGATGGTTGGCATCCCGATTAGATTTGGTTTTCTTCTTGTCATTGCCAGTTCTTTTGGGTGTCAATCAAATCCAAGGATTCAATGTCTGGGATCCGGGTGAGTTTTGGATGCTTGGTATTGGAGGCCCAGCAGCCTTGGTGTTTCTAGTCGGCGACCTTATTACTGGTGGGGTGCTGCTAAAGTTTAACTTAAGTCAGATTTGGTTATTTGATTTGGGTTCTTTTAATTTCTTGTTTAATAATAAACATAATTTGTTGTGCAAGTTTAGATTATGGTTTTACTTTCTTTTTTCATAGGTTCTCCTTGAGCTAGATTGGATTTATTGGTCTCAATGGCAATACTTGCTGGAATTTTTCTGTTGGTTGTTGACAGCAGTGATGCACAGTGTATGTATTGTTCTAGGTTTTGAATCATCGATTAGAGTTCTAGGTTTAGACTTATCGATTAGGCCACTTGTGTGGTCTGTATTGCTCCTTTTTAGGATGCTCATATTAAAGATTGTAATTTTTTATTGATTAATAAAGTTTATGCTATTTTCAAAAAGAGTAGACCCAACTAAACAAAATATATATATATATATATATATATGATGAGAAAAACAAAAGTTTAGTAAATGAGTTTCAAAAATATGATGAGAAATTTTATTATTTTAATAGACCAAGTTATTTCATTATGCCAGGCTATAAAAAGTATTGACTAAACTAATTGACTAAATACTTTTTTTTTCTCAAAATAAAATACATTTTAAGGGCATTTTAATCAATTTATTTTTAAATAATAAAATTTCTTTTTTTTATTCTCCCCCTCTCTCTCTTCTTTCTTCTTTTTTTCTTTCCCGTCCGTCCCCCACTCCTCTGTTCTTCTTCTTTCTCTCTTCCCCTTCCCCTTCTTCTTTTCCTCTGTTTCTATCCCCCTCCTTCTTTTCCTTTGTTAAAAACTTAAAACTGATTAATCGAGCCAAAAAGAGCCTTTTTGGTAGGGCTGGGCATTTACTGAACCGAAAATCGGTAACCGGCTGAACCGGACCGGAAAAAACGTTTTGACACCGACGATTTTGACACCGAACCGGCCGAATTAATTTATATATAAATTTTACTATTTTTTTCCTTTACCGACAGCCCCTCTCTTTTTCTAACTCTTATTCTCTTTCCTTGTCTCATGCTCTCTCTCTCCTTTTATCAATTAACAATTTTTTTCCCAACTTTTCCCTTCTTTCTCCTTCCCCTCACGTGGTCACCCTTAATTAAAAACTCACTCTCTATCCTTTTCTGACACACACTCACTTCTTCTCAATTAACAACTCTCACTCTCTCTGCTTTTTTCTTTTTTTTTTGTTCCCAGGCGTGGTCACCGGTCCCCACTATACCTCTCTCTCTTTATTTTATCTTCTTCTTCACGTCGTTTTCTTCTTCTTCTTTACTCAAAGGCTGGAGAACAACCAGAAGAAAGCCAAAACTCTAGAAGAAGCCCAGAAATCTCATCCAGCAACCGAAAGATTCGGGGTCACCGATACCGAACCGCTCCAACCCGAAATATCGGGCTAACCGAAACAGTCGGTCCATCTCATTCATTGTCGGTTGTCGACTTGTCGGTTGAAGTTTTTCGCTCACCGACATCTCCGGTTCGGAAACGGTTTGGGCCTCAACTCGACCCGCCCCGAACCGTGCCCACCCCTACTTTTTGGGGGGGGTTTTCCAGAGTAGAGAGTGGCAGGCATGTAAATAAACAGTCAAGAGGGGCAAAATAGTCATTTGTCAAAGAACATAGGGCAGGCGCGAGAAGAAAATCTGAAAATTTGGCAGGGACAAAACTGTCACGACACTGTTCCAGCCCCTATTCCATTAGTATATATAATTATGGGAAAAACCTCCATATGGTACCTGGACTATCACCAAATGCAATTTTTGGTACCTGAATTTTCATAAAGAACCTGGTGGTACCTGAACTATTGTTCCGTTAGCCATTATAGTACCTACCGTTAAATATTCTGTTAAGTGCTGACGTGGCAAGGGTAAAAAAGTCATTTCATTTATTTTTAATTTTTTAATTTTTTTAATTTTTTAATTTTTAACTATTTTCTTTCATTTTTTTAATATTTTCTTAAGCTTAGTTTATACAATTATTTTTTTTGTGTATTTTTATTTTATAAATACTTGTGAGTTATTTTGAATAAATTCTTAAAATGCAAAACAATTTGTGAACTTTGTATTTTACAATGAATTTTTGTAAATTATTATTGTGTTTATTATCTAGTTAAAACTTGATTTTTTTTTATTTCTCATTTTTGTGAGTTAACTTCAAGTTTATTTTCTTAGTTAAATATTTTTTATATCTTTTTATTTTATTTTTTAACGATATCCTTTCATTTTTTTAAATATTTTCTTAAGCTTAGTTTATACAATTACTGTTTTGGTGTATTTGTATTTTATAAATATTTGTGAACTTTATATATTAAGCTAACAAAATACTAGTGGTTTATTGTTAGCTCAGTGTTAACTAAGAAAATAAACTTGAAGTTAACACACAAAAATTAGAAATAAAACAAAAATAAAGTTTTAAATAGATAAGAAACATAATAATAATTTACACAAATTCATTGTAAAATACAAAGTTCACAAATTATTTTGCGTTTTAAGAATCTATTCAAAATAACTCACAAGTATTTATAAAATAAAAATACACAAAAAAATAATTGTATAAACTAAGCTTAAGAAAATATTAAAAAAATGAAAGAAAATAGTTAAAAATAAAAAATAAAAAATAATAAAAAATTAAAAAAATAATATTAAATTAAAAATAAATGAAATGACTTTTTTACCCTTGCCACGTCAGCACTTAACGGAATATTTAACGGTAAGTACTATAATGGCTAACGGAACAATAGTTCAGGTACCACCAGGTTCTTTATGAAAATTCAGGTACCAAAAATTGCATTTGGTGATAGTCCAGGTACCATATGAAGGTTTTTCCCTATAATTATTGCTATATATTATGGTCAATATATTTTCATGAGCATAAATTGATTGTGGCATTATGCAGAGTGAGATAATGTCTAAGCCTGAACTGTTTGCGACACCTGATCCAGAATTGCCTCTAGCACTTTTAGATCAAAAGTAGGTATGTCTTATGGGAGCTTCTCTAGTGAGGACCTCTTAAATGAGGACCACTTGAGGACTTTTTGATTAACGATTGTGATATCTATTTTTCGATCACATCTCGAGAAATCAACCGTTCAATGTTAAGATATTCATTAGTAGATCACTTCTACAAATTTTTAACAAAATTTGAAATCGTTAAGGTACCAAACTAGACCAAATAAATGAACGAACCAAATCTGTCAATTTTGAACCATTCATATTCATAAATGGTAAATCACAATTATAGATGACCTAACGATTTTAGATTTCATTGAAAATTTATAGAAGTGATCTACTCATAAATATCTAAATATTGAACGGTTGATTTGTCAAAATGTAATAAAAAAGTATGTCTACTAAAAAAGTCCTCAAGTGGTCCTCATTTAAGAGGTCCTCACTAGAGAACTTTCCATGTCTTATACTCTTATAACTTGTTATCTTTGCACAAAATGTGACGTCATTTTACTCTGTTTTTTACCTAGATCGATTTCTGCATTAGGCTGGCAAAAAGCTTCTCCTCATTACCAACTCGGATTATCATTACACAGACACAATGATGCAGCATTCCTTTAACCGATTGCTTCCCAATGATATGGGTTGGCGGCATTTATTTGACATTGTAAGTACAGTAATATTATTCGTTTACTCAGTAAATATTTCTCCAAACGAATTTAATCATATCTCTCATGACTATGGTCATCAGAGGCATACAGAGTCCATTTCCAATACCGCAGATTGTACCAACAGACATTAACAGGTAATCCATGGAAACAGCAAAGGAGAAAAGCTTGTAATGTGGTACTGTATCTGTTTTATTCATATTTGTTGCATTGCTGCAAAAGTGAAGCTTTCAAAAAGAAATAAAGAAAGAAATAAATGATCTATAGTAATAACATATTGCTTTATGATCTTCAATGCTTTTGCTGCATTATCTCAGTAAGAAGATCATAAAGCGCTCTAAGATGAGGCACTAGCATGTAAAGCTACCAAAGAAGCATAAGTGCCATCCTTGATATTGATCAAAGTTTCATGCTTTCCTTTCTCTGCAATGACTCCATTTTTCACCACTGCTATTAAATCTGCACCTCTGATTGTGGATAACCGATGCGCAACCACCACCGTTGTTCGATCCACCATAACTCTGTCCAATGCATCTTGAACAACTCGTTCGGATTCAGCATCAAGAGCACTGGTGGCTTCATCTAGTAGTAATATCTTGGGTGCCTTCATTATAGCTCTTGCAATTGCCACCCTTTGCTTCTGTCCACCCGACAATTGGACCCCCCGCTCCCCTACTATTGTATCGTAACCCTGCATCAATTTCCAACATTAACATCAACATTCTGAATATGTTTTCCAATCTCTATTATACTAGTTACAGCAGATGTGACCAACTTGGTACTTCAGTCACATAAGCATGATGGTATGATCCTATAAAAATGTGGATTGTTATCAACTAGTCCTTCTCATTTATGCAACAAATTGGTAAAAGATCATTACAGGTTTTTAAAGTCAAAAGAAATTGAGTTCGAAACTTGTTAATCCAGTGCCTACCTGTTGTAAACTACTAATGAACTTGTGCGCATTTGCCAATTCTGCTGCAGCTATAATTTCAGTCTCGGTTGCATTCCCGTCCTTTCCATATGCAATGTTGGCTCGGATAGTGTCATTAAACAGCACCGGCTCTTGGCTCACCAGCCCCATTTGCTGTCTCAACCACTTCAACTGCAGCTTTTGGATTTCGATTCCATCTAATGTAATGTGACCAGAATCAGGGTCATAAAATCTCTGCAACAATGAGATCACTGTCGACTTCCCACTTCCACTTTCTCCAACCAGAGCAACCGTCTGAAAAATATAACTCAAATAGTAAGTTCCACAAATTTAAATTAGACCAGGAGGTCCAATTCTTATGTATTGCATGGAAATGGATAAATGGAATAGTCCATGACACCATGTTACCTTTCCATGACGAATGGTCAAGCAAAGATCTTGGAAGATTGGCATGTTGGGTCTAGTTGGATACTTGAAACTGACATGGCTTAGTTTGATTTCTCCCCTCACATTTGCTATAGTTGTTCCAGAATCATCACTAGAGTCTATTTTTGATTTTCCGTCAAGAATTGCAAAGATGGAAGCAGCAGAGCTCTTTCCTTTACTTACATTAGGGGATAGGGAGCTCGACTGAGACACTCCAACTGCTGTCATAGTGAGTGCAAAGAAAACCTGTAAACCAGGAGAGGAAAATTTTCACACTGAACCGAGTAGGCTAATAAAAATTTGATTAATCGGAATTTATGAGCTGAAGTTTGATCTTCTGCTTACATTTCCGGTGCAGATCTAGTAACGTAAAGATTTGGAGCAGATAGAAAAAGTGCTTACCCGGAACACATCAGAGAATTCTGTCTTGCCTGCATCAACAAGTCGGGCACCAGCATAGAAACTGCAGGCATATACAGAAAATAGCAAAAAGAATGAAAGCCCAAAACCAATTCCGCTAACTAAGCCTCGTCTTATCCCAGTTTTAATAGGGCCTTCACATTTTTTCTGGTACAGCTCCATCACCTTCTCTTCAGCACAAAAGGAAGCAATTGTTCTAATACTCCCCACAGCATCATTGGCTACTTGGCTTGCGTCCTCGAACATTTTCTGCAACAATATAGTATTTCAGAACTGTTAAAAATGGCTAGTCTAAAAAATTCTAATAAAAATAAAAATCTCCATGCATAGATAGTTAAATGATTAACTCTTCTTCTTTTTTTCTTTTTTTCATTTTTTGGAGTTTGGAGCATTACCTTTGCATCTGCACTGAACCCTTTCATGTACTTTACTTGAAAGTATCCATTTACTCCTAATAGAGGCAGGAGAACAAGGATTATAAGAGCCAGTTGCCAATTTGCCACAAAAGCAATAACCAGGCCAGCAACTGCAGTTGCTAGATTCTGAACCAATAAACCTAGAGCATCTCCAACCAGCCCTCTCAGAGAAGCTGCATCCGTAGAAAGCCTTGCACCAATTGCACCACTTGAGTGCTCAGGCTCATCAAACCAGCCTATGTCCATATAAACCACCTTCTCAAAGCACATTGATCGAACTCGTCTAATTAACTTACAACCAGCCACACCAAAAAGGTATGCTCTTGATGGTTCTAACAAGAATGATGCCGCTCCCATAGCAACAAAGATTAATGCCCAAAACTTGGAATCATTACTGAGTTGATCAGGTGGCTCAAAGAAGGTTTTGATTACACCGGATATTAGTATGCCAAAAACGGGCAAGATCACCCCACTGGCTGCTGCAGCTAAAGTACCTAGAAGTAGCACTGGAATCTCTGGCCTGTTTAGGGAAGCCAGGCGACTAAGTGAGACTTCTGGGTGCCCTTTTGATGCTTCTGGAGCATGACTATCAACTTCTGGAGCATGAATATCAGCTTCTGTTGTTTCAGGGACGCCAATAGCAGTAGGCGCACCACCATATGAGATTGAGAATGAGCGGCTACTGTTTCCTCTTCCAAATGATCCATGGCTTATGGATCGTAAGAAAGAAAATCTTTGATTTGACTGTCTTCGAGAATCGGAAGAGAGTTCTGTTCTTTCCTGATCATTTCGACCAGTCTGTTCTGAGACAGTTCTCATTTCTTGTAACCTTATGAGCTGGCTATATGCTCCATCAGGATCCTTAACTAGCTCACAATGAGGTCCTGTTCAATTGAAAAGTATCACAATCTACAGTTGTACTCATGAATTAAAACAACGTTTAACTGTGGAAGTATGTTGAACAATTAACAGTAATATAAAGCAATCAAATGGTTGACCAGAACACTATTAACATATGCATTACCTTGTTCAACAATCGTTCCACGATGTATCACAGCAATGGTGTCAGCATTCCTTACTGTGCTCAAGCGATGAGCTACAATGACAGTAGTCCGGTTAACCATAATTCTGTCCAGTGCCTCCTGCACAACTCTCTCGGATTCTAAGTCAAGGGCGCTTGTGGCTTCATCTAAAAGTAGAATTCTTGGGTTTTTTAAAATTGCTCGAGCTATAGCAACTCTCTGCTTTTGGCCCCCAGATAGTTGAGTTCCATGCTCACCAACCATTGTATCTAGTCCCTATATGCACAAGCCACAAACATCAAAAATTAGAAGAAATACATGAAAAAGTTTGTATAAATTAAATTACATTCTTTTTTTTTGTAGAAGAAATAAATTACATTCCTAATCAAGTAAGCATTATGGAAATAATATTGAAGTAAATGAAAGTAAACTAATTTGAATTTTAACCTGAGGAAGTTTGTCTATGAATTTAGCAGCATTGGCCAGCTCAGCAGCAGCCCTTATTTCTTCAGTACTTGCACCGTCCTTCCCATAGCCAATATTATCTCTAATGCTGCAAGTAAACAAAACAGGTTCCTGACTGACAAGCCCTGTTTTCTGTCTGATCCATTTCAGCTGGAACTCTTTGAGATTAATGCCATCAATAAGAACTTCACCAGCCTGGGGGTCATAAAATCTCTCAAGCAAACTGATGACAGTCGATTTGCCACTTCCGCTCTCTCCAACCAAAGCAGCAGTTGCACCACTAGGTATCGAGAGAGAAAATCCGCAGAATATTTGTTCATCTGGTCTTGCAGGATAACTAAAATGAACATCCCTCAGTTCTATCTCTCCTCGGATATCTTGTAATTGCTTCCCTTTAGTACCAGAAGCATCTATCTCCGGCTTTCTGCTAATTGTCTCAAACATCTTATAAGCTGCAGCTTTCCCAGAAGCAAATGCAGCCATGCATGGAGATGTCTGCCCAAGGGAGCTGAAATTTATCAAGAAAACATTTATATATCTTCATCATTGATGCTCACTAGACTATCAATATCAAAGCACCACCACCACATAAACATTTATAATAGTGCAACTTACAATGAACCAGTCAACACAGCAAACACTACATTCATGACTTCTCCTCCTTTGTATCCTTTTTCAAGTATCATTTTTCCGCCATACCATATTGCCAAAGCGTAACTACTGAAGATGATAAGCGTAACCGTACCCAAACCCAACCCAGATGCCAATCCCTCTTGCACACCAGACTTGTAAGCTTTATTTAAGGAGTTATTGTACTTCGTGATAGCTTGTTTCTCCCCTATAAATGATGCAACCTGCACGAGGAATGCCCATCAGCGTTAGTTCAGTACATAGAAAAAAATAAACAATACTTGTTTTACTTAAGAAAAGCAGCTTACAGTTCTGATTGAACCAATTGTCTGCTCTACCACAGTTGCTCCCACTGAATACGCAGCTTGTCCACGAGAAGCCAACTTTGATATGATGAGGCCCATGACAGCACCAGAGAAGATGAGAGCGGGGATAGAAGATAGCATGACAAGGGTGAGAAGCCATCCCTTAATAAAGGCAATGACAAAACCTCCAAAGAATGTTGCAACTAACTGGATAAAATTTCCTACCTGCAATAAGAGAATGAATTAAATATTTAAGGGACTCCAAGAAAATGGCAATAACGTCTAGAGGCTTTCCTTTTATAAAAAAAAAAAAAAAGCCTAGAGGCTTTTGTGTGTCATGTAAATATATACCTTCTCGCCCATGGCCTCTTGAATGAGCACAGTATCACCTGACATCCTCCCAATAATTTCCCCAGTGTTGATTTCTTTATCAAAAAAGCTAACATCTTGCCTCAATATTGTTTTCAAGTATAAACATCTTATTCTTGTGGCCTGCCTCTCTCCGGTGATCATCCAACAAGACATCTCTGGAATATAGCAAAATCCAAGTACCTAAGTTTCCAATAATCCAGACTATATATAAATCAGGTGGCAAGTTTTATGTACTTACGCAGAAATGACGCTGCCGCAGCTCCCAAAGCCAAGTAGACGAACTTTAGAGCCACCTGAGGATATCAAATTGACCAAATTAGCTTCGATAAATCAAGTTAGTAAAAGTTACATGTAGCACAGTTTTAGTCACAAAATCTTACCTTGGAAACTGTATCAACCACGTGTGTGTTATTCCCAGATTCTCCAAAAGAATTAATCAGATCTCCCATGATTATGGTCATTAGAGGCATACAAAGTCCATTTCCAATAGCGCTAATCGTACCAACAGACATTAACAGGTAATCCATGGAATCAGCAAATGAGAAAAGCTTGAAAAATGGTACTGCTTTTGTGCCACCCTCCTTGCTCTTGCTTGTATCTTCCTTGTTATTAGAACTTTCTGGTACATTTTGGGAATCTGGCACTGCTGAGTGACTGTTTGATGCCCCGGCTTCCTCTTTGATCACATCTCCGTCCAAAGGGTTTTCCTGGGCGCCCATTTCTGTCACAGTAGAAGTTGAGTTGCTTATACAGCAAGCACTTGAGAGAATTAAGTAGTTGCTGCTGTTGTTTGACAACAAGCAACTCAGAGAAGTTGGTTTATAAGATCAGAGCTGCAATAGAGAAACATTTTTTAATTTGAATTAGAAACCAGACTACTTTTGCTTTCTGGGCAAACCAACTAACCAAGGAACATATGCCATGTCTTCTTTCAAATAGTGCAGAATATGAACGTATTGATTCCAGAAAAGGGAACAAGGAGCAGAAAACAACTAATAGCTCCAATCCATCAAAAATTGCTGGGAATAAACTTTACAACCTCAGCAGACGATTTGAAAGTTGAAACAAGGAATCAAATATAAATACAAAGAGAAAAAAAAAACAATTTAGTGGGGACTACTGGGCTCATGCATGCTAATGAAGCTAGGCATTTCCACAAACAATTGATATGCAAAACTTGAAGGTGTTGCAGGGAAACACTAACATCACCAAAAGATCAAAAGGGAGAGAATTGAGGAATCAAGTTTACCAATTTTTGGCGAAATGGGTCGATGAATCTGTTCTGTTTCAGAGCAAGCATTGCTTTATATATATATATAAGCTCGCCATGGAAATCTGCCTACTAACAACTACAAGAAGCATAACAGTCAAACTAATCTGAAAAGGAATACAATTCTAGTCCTCTGCTGATCTTCTTTCTTGCTTGGTTGAGAAGAAAAATCAATGGTTTGAGAATTTTTGTTGTTGTTTTTTGGACAATTTTTGTTGTTGTTTGACTAGGGAAAAGTCATGGGTCATTTAAGCTTGATAGTTGATAGTTTGATACTCTATTTGGCTGCTTGTTAATACAATGCAGCCGTGCACTTTTTGTGACCATATGAGCAAGATTTTAAATATTTGCTGATATTTCCACGATGTATCTCTTTTTCAAGTGAGGTATATATATTTTGGGAAAAATTATATATTTTTCTATATTTTTTGAAATATCTCTGATATTTTAAAATATTTCCGATATTAGCGATGTTTACTGATATATTCTCAAAAATTATGATATATTGTAGAATTTAAGGGATATAAATAATTAAAATAATAAATAATATTATTTTCCATCTTTTATCTTTTCTTATTTTTCTATCTTATTTTTATTCTTCTCTCTCTCTCTCTCTCTCTCTCTCTCTCTCTCTCTCTCTCTCTCTCTCTCTCTCTCTCTCTCTCTCTCTCTCTCTCTCTCACAACTACACTTCGAATTATATGGATCGCATTACTTGGTTCAATTATTGTACTTTTTTAAACAGAGCTATATCTATCTTGTTGCAACCTATTGTTATATATTTAAATAAACTTAATGAATAAAAAAAGGCTTTATAAAAAAATTTCAATATTTTTTTCGATAACAATATATCTTCTGATATGTCCTTTTTTTAACCTCTTGATATATCTTCCACGGTCGATATTTTAAACCTTGTATATGAGTAACACATGACCAATATTTAGATGAAAAAGTTTTAATTGATGGAGGGAGTATAAATTGACAATTTTTGCCACGTTTAGGAATCAATTTCTACAATTGCAAGTTTGGAGTGTAAATTGACAATTATAGTCAAATTTAGGAAGTGTTTTGACAATTAAGCATATATAGGGAAGACAAATGTTCACTACATTTATGCTGTACTTCCCATTTTTTGTGCATGTGTAAATTGTGCTAGTATTTATCATTATCCCACATGACTTATTGGCCATATATATTAATTCTAAAGGGTTAATACCCAAAATGGTACATGAAATATCAAGGTTTGGACAATTTGGTACCTATACTTTTTCTCTATCTTCTCATTTAGTACTTCCGTCAAAAATTCAGTTAAGTTAGTCACATGACGCGCATGTGTCCCAAATTTCAAGGGTATTTTTGACTAATATTCAATTCCCAAATATTGGGGGTGCTATAATTTTGTTTTTTTGGTCATATTATATTAGTATAATATTAATTAAATAATAATTTATTTTAAATTATACAAAAGAATTAATTTATTATTATTTTTTGACAACTAAATAATTATAGAGTTAGGTGAAAAATTAGAGGAAATTGAAGAATTTTGGTGTTAAAAATTATAAAGAAATGAGTTGGTATATTGTTTGGTAAAACATTGTTGCAACGGGTATATTTTTCTAATAATTTTTGGTGTTTTTTTTTTCGGGTTTAGAATTAAAAAGTAAGATTTATTTTAAATACAAATCATTAAAAATTAAACTTTAAAAAATATATGAATAATATGATGTCTTTGGGAGTGAAAGTGGAAACTAGGGTCAAGGAGGTGAATTTTATAGAAATATGAGACTAAAAAAATAAAACTACCCCTTAAATTGAACCAACTTAATGAAATTTTTGACGAAAATACCAAATGAGACAATGAATGACAACTATAGATATCAAATTGTCTACTTTGTTACTTCAGGTACCAAATTATCCATACCATGATACTTCATGTAAATTTTGAATATTAACTCTAATTCTAAATGGTCTCCTTGTACACTATAAGAAAGTAGAGATGGCGTTGATTGGTATTGATGATCATCAAGGCCTTCTCTTTTTTTTTCTTCTCCGTTGTGGACCTGTGGTACTCATTCTAGAAAATATCAATATGTTACATGCATGAACGAAAATGCTGTTATTAAGTTATTTCTAGATGTCCAGCTAGCTTGTGACCACCTTTTTTTTCGCAATCCGCTTTTGACTAAACCCCCAAGGAAAAATGAAGCTTCCGGTGACGAAAGGATGTTTTGGTCAGATTTTGATACTTGGCAGAGCCATGTTGATGTTCATACTTCATTGTCAGATTGCTAATCAACCAAAAATGGCCCAAGTAATATACATGATGGTCTCAGAGCAAACAAAAACTAGAGAGAGAGAGAGAGATGATGGGCCTAAATATACTCTCTTTGGGCTGTTTAAGGGTCCAATATTGATTAGGAGTTGGGACAAAATACTTAATTTATTGATTTACCATTTAAGTAGTGTCAGAGATTCCAAATTTTATTCTCATCAAATTAGGATCTCAAATGCTACACCGTTGGTTGCATTCTAACAATTGAGTGACATGGAATTTTGATCTAGCTAGCTTGTATAGCTAAAGAAAAAGGACCCAACAATATTCAACCGCACCATATTATGTTTTAGGAGTCAAAGTGGTCGAGTGGTTACTAAGGCAAGCGAGTTTGGTAGCTATGATTACGAGTTATGATATGAACTTTTAATTACAGAGGATTAAAGTTTGTCTGTAGGGGGATGATTGCGGTTTGAATATGAAGTAAGGATTTATGTTTTGGGACTCTAAGTCTGTAAACAGTTAACAATACACAAGAATTTAAGTTCAGATTCTCCTTCCAACAACATTGCGTGATAAAAGAGAATACAATTTTGTCTATTTTTCATAACTTCAATCACGACAAAACATCACTCGGTTATTGTATAAATAATAAATGGTGTGACTACGAAGTATTATTTATTCATTTTTTGTCAATATATTCCCCTAAGTATGTAATATTATTTCCCATTAGTTAGCAAAATTTAATTATTCAGTGATGTTGACACTTTGGGTGAGAATAAGGGGCTATACTTTTGAGACTTTTTTTTTTAAAATGAAAGAGTTAAATTGAGGGGAAAACCTTAATTTTGTTAACTTAGAGGTAAACAAAAGTTGACCTCCAAAATGGAAAAACGTTGACCTAACAAATGTACCAAAAAAGAAAAACCACATGTTGCACAAGCAAAAGGTGGTGTTAAAAATGCACGGCACCAAACCTAATCATTATGGCTGCAGTCAGCAGACGGAGACCAATTTCGGATAGACCAAACTCCCAGAGACGAATAGTGGATAAGCAGCAGCCCAGTGTTCATTCCCAGCTCAGTTTCAAATCAAATACAGTCCACAAAACCAAAAGGCAGCAAACTTTCACTTTCACTATTAGCAAACTGATTAGAATCACTCCAGATATTATCAGATTCCCACTCTTCTTGTTCTAGCCTTTCTCTGCAAAGCACCCAACTTTGAGCTTCAGAGATGTCCGCAGCAGAGGCCTCAATGGCGGCCACCAGCTTCTTCAGAAACCCAGTTCGGATCAGACCCACATCACATTACATTCTCGATCATCACCAAGTCCCTGGTCTGGAATTACAGCATGAAGTGCCAGTGCAGCAGCACTAGCAGGCTAGCTGCAGCATTGTCAGCGTTGACGACAAGTCTGTGTTTTCGGTAACGTAGGCGAGCAAGGACGACGTGGCTTATATGCAGGTAATGTATTTCTTGGTTAGGTCATTGTATTATTGTCTTAGTTATCATTATTGCTATATTGTGGTCAATCTATTTTCATGAGTTGTTCAGTAGACTAGATATTGGTTCAATGAGCGTAAATTGATTGTGGCATTTATGCAGAGTGAGATAATGTCTAAGCCTGAACTGTTTGTGACACCTGATCCACTTTCCGATTGCTTCCCAATGATATGGGTTGGCGGGATCTATTTGACATTGTAAGTACAGTAAATATTATTCGTTTACTCAGTAAATATTTCTCCAAACGAATTAATCATATCTCCCATGACTATGGTCTTCAGAGGCATACAGAGTCCATTTCCAATACCGCTGATTGTACCAACAGACATTAACAGGTAATCCATGGAATCAGCAAAGGAGAAAAGCTTGTAATGTGGTACTGTATCTGTTTTATTCATATTTGTTGCATTGCTGCAAAAGTGAAGCTTTCAAAAAGAAATAAAGAAAGAAATAAATGATCTATAGTAATAGCATATTGCTTTATGATCTTCAATGCTTTTGCTGCATTATCTCAGTAAGAAGATCATAAAGCGCTCTAAGATGAGGCACTAGCATGTAAAGCTACCAAAGAAGCATAAGTGCCATCCTTGATATTGATCAAAGTTTCATGCTTTCCTTTCTCTGCAATGACTCCATTTTTCACCACTGCTATTAAATCTGCACTTCTGATTGTGGATAACCGATGCGCAACCACCACCGTTGTTCGATCCACCATAACTCTGTCCAATGCATCTTGAACAACTCGTTCGGATTCAGCATCAAGAGCACTGGTGGCTTCATCTAGTAGTAATATCTTGGGTGCCTTCATTATAGCTCTTGCAATTGCCACCCTTTGCTTCTGTCCACCCGACAATTGGACCCCCCGCTCCCCTACTATTGTATCGTAACCCTGCATCAATTTCCAACATTAACATTAACATCAACATCAACATTCTGAATATGTTTTCCAATCTTTATTATACTAGTTACAGCAGATGTGACCAACTTGGTACTTCAGTCACATAAGCATGATGGTATGATCCTATAAAAATGTGGATTGTTATCAACTAGTCCTTCTCATTTATGCAACAGATTGGTAAAAGATCATTACAGGTTTTTGCAGTCGAAAGAAATTGAGTTCGAAACTTGTTAATCCAGTGCCTACCTGTTGTAAACTACTAATGAACTTGTGCGCATTTGCCAATTCTGCTGCAGCTATAATTTCAGTCTCGGTTGCATTCCCGTCCTTTCCATATGCAATGTTGGCTCGGATAGTGTCATTAAACAGCACAGGCTCTTGGCTCACCAGCCCCATTTGCTGTCTCAACCACTTCAACTGCAGCTTTTGGATTTCAATTCCATCTAATGTAATGTGACCAGAATCAGGGTCATAAAATCTCTGCAACAATGAGATCACTGTCGACTTCCCACTTCCACTTTCTCCAACCAGAGCAACCGTCTGAAAAATATAACTCAAATAGTAAGTTCCACAAATTTAAATTAGACCAGGAGGTCCAACTCTTATGTATTGCATGGAAATGGATAAATGAAATAGTCCATGACACTATGTTACCTTGCCATGACGAATGGTCAAGCAAAGATCCTGGAAGATTGGCACGTTGGGTCTAGTTGGATACTTGAAACTGACATGGCGTAGTTCGATTTCTCCCTTCACATTTTCTATAGATGTTCCAGACTCATCACTAGAGTCTATTTTTGATTTGCCGTCAAGAATTGCAAAGATGGAAGCAGCAGAGCTCTTTCCTTTACTTACATCAGGGGCTAGGGAGCTCGACTGAGACACTCCAACTGCTGTCATAGTGAGAGCAAAGAAAACCTGTAAACCGGGAGAGGAAAATGTTAACAATGAACTGAATAGGCTAATAGAAATTTGATTAACTGGAATTTCTGAGCCGAATTTTGACTTCTGCTACATTTCCTGTGCAGATCTAGTAAAGTAAAGATTTGTAGCAGATAGCAAAAGAGCTTACCCGGAACACATCAGAGAATTCTGTCTTGCCTGCTGCAACAAGTCGGGCTCCAGCATAGAAACTGCAGGCATACACAGAAAATAGCAAAAAGAATGAAAGCCCAAAACCCATTCCGCTAACTAAGCCTTGTCTTATCCCATTTTTAATAGGGCCTTCACATTTTTTCTGGTACAGCCCCATGACCTTCTCTTCAGCACAAAAGGAAGCAATTGTTCTAATACTCCCCACAGCATCATTGGCTACTTGGCTTGCGTCCTCGTACATTTTCTGCAACAATACAGTATTTCAGTAATGTTAAAAAGGGCTAGTCTAATAAATATTAATTAAAAAAATCTCCATGCTTAGATAGTTAGATGATTAACTCTTCAATTTTTTTTCTTCCATTTTATGGAGTTTGGACCATTACCTTGGCATCTGCACTGAACCCTTTCATGAACTTTACTTGAAAGTATCCATTTACTCCTAATAAAGGCAGGAGAACAAGGATTATAAGAGCCAGTTGCCAATTTGCCACAAAAGCAATAACCAGGCCAGTAACTGCAGTTGCTAGATTCTGAACCAATAAACCTAGAGCATCTCCAACCAGCCCTCTCAGAGAAGCTGCATCCGTAGAAAGCCTTGCCCCAATTGCACCACTTGAGTGCTCAGACTCATCAAACCAGCCTATGTCCATGTAAACCACCTTCTCAAAGCACATTGATCGAACTCGTCTTATTAACTTACAACCAGCCACACCAAAAAGGTATGCTCTTGATGGTTGAGCCACGAATGATGCCGCTCCAAGAGCAACAAAGATTAATGCCCAAAACTTGGAATCCTTACTGAGTTGATCAGGTGGCTCAAAGAAGGTTTTGATTACACTGGATATTAGTATCCCAAAAGTTGGTAAGATCGCCCCATTGGCTGCAGCAGCTAAAGTACCTAGAAGTAGCACTGGGATCTCTGGCCTGTTGAGGGAAGCCAGGCGACTAAGTGAGACTTCTGCGTGCCCTTTTGATGCTTCTGGAGCATGAATATCAGCTTGTGTTGTTTCAAGGACGCCAATAGCAGTAGGCGCACCACCATATGAGATTGAGAATGAGCGGCGACTACTATTTCCTCTTTCAGATGATCCACGGCTTATGGATCGTAAGAAAGAAAATCTTTTACTTGACTGTCTTCGAGAATCAGAAGAGAGTTCTGTCCTTTCCTGATCATTTAGACCAGTCTGTTCTGAGACAGTTCTCATTTCTTGTAACCTTATGAGCTGGCTATATGCTCCATCAGGATCCTTAACTAGCTCAGAATGCGATCCTGTTCAATTGAAAAGTATCACTATCTTCAGTAGTACTCATGAACTTAAAAAAATGTTTTACTGTGGCAGCATGTTGAACAATTGACAGTAATATTAGTCAATCAAATGGTTGACCAGAACACTATTAACAAATGCATTACCTTGTTCAACAATTGTTCCTCGATGTATCACAGCAATGGTGTCAGCATTCCTTACTGTGCTCAAGCGATGAGCTACAATGACAGTAGTCCGGTTAACCATAATTCTGTCCAGTGCTTCCTGCACAACTCTCTCGGATTCTGCGTCAAGGGCGCTCGTGGCTTCATCTAAAAGTAAAATTCTTGGGTTTTTCAAAATTGCTCGAGCTATAGCAACTCTCTGCTTTTGGCCCCCAGATAGTTGAGTTCCATGCTCACCAACCATTGTATCTAGTCCCTATATGCACAAGTCACAAACATCGAAAAGTAGAAGAAATACATGAAAAAGTTTGTATTCAATTAAATTACATACCTAAGCATTATGGAATTAATATTGAAGCAAGTGAAAGTTAACTAATTTAAATTTTAACCTGAGGAAGTTTGTCTATGAATTTAGCAGCATTGGCAAGCTCAGCAGCAGCCCTTATTTCTTCATTAGTTGCACCGTCCTTCCCATAGCCAATATTATCTCTAATGCTGCAAGTAAACAAAACAGGTTCCTGACTGACAAGCCCTATTTTCTGTCTGATCCATTTCAGCTGGAACTCTTTGAGATTAATACCATCAATAAGAACTTCACCAGCCTGGGGGTCATAAAATCTCTCAAGCAAACTGATGACAGTCGATTTACCACTTCCGCTCTCTCCGACCAAAGCCGCAGTTGCACCACTAGGTATTGAAAGAGAAAATCCGTGGAATATTTGTTCATCTGGTCTTGCAGGATAACTAAAATGAACATCCCTCAGTTCTATCTCTCCTCGGATATCTTGTAATTGCTTCCCTTTAGTATCTGAAGCATCAATCTCCGGCTTTCTGCTAATTGTCTCAAACATCTTATAAGCTGCAGCTTTCCCAGAAGAAAATGCAGCCAAGCATGGAGATGTCTGCCCAAGAGACCTGAAATTTATCAAGAAAACATTTATATATCTTCATCTTTGATGTTCACTAGACTATCAATATCAGAGCACCACCACCACATAAACATTTATAATAGTGAAACTTACATTGAACCAGTCAACACAGCAAACACTACATTCATTACTTCTCCTCCTTTGTATCCTTTTTCAATTATCATTTTTCCGCCATACCATATAGCCAAAGCGTAACTACAGAAGATGATAAGCATAACCGTACCAATACCCAACCCAGATGCCAAACCCTCTTGCACACCAGACTTGTAAGCTTTATTTAAGGAGTTATTGTACTTTGTTATAGCTTGTTTCTCCCCTGTAAATGATGCAACCTGTAGGAGGAATGCCCACCAGCATTAGTTCAGTACAGAAGAAAAAAAATAAACAATACTTGTTTTACTTAAGAAAGGCTGCTTACAGTTCTGATTGAACCAATCGTCTGCTCTACCACAGTTGATCCCACTGAATACGCAGCTTGTCCACGAGATGCCAACTTTGATACGATGAGGCTCATGACAGCACCAGAGAAGACGAGAGCAGGGATAGAAGATAGCATGACAAGGGTGAGAAGCCATCCCTTAATAAATGCAATGACAAAGCCTCCAAAGAATGTTGCAACTAACTGGATAAAATTTCCTACCTACAATAAGAGAATGAAATAAATATTTAGGGGGCTCGCCGAAAATGGCAATAACGTCTAGAGGCTTTTGTGTGTCATGTAAATACGTACCTTTTCGCCCATGGCCTCTTGAATGAGCACAGTATCACCTGACATCCTCCCAATAATTTCCCCAGTGTTGGTTTCTTTATCAAAAAAGCTAACATCTTGCCTCAATATTGTTTTCAAGTATAAACATCTTATTCTTGCAGCCTGCCTCTCTCCGGTGATCATCCAACAAGACATCTCTGGAACATAGCAAAATCCAAGTACCTAAGTTTCCAATAATCCAGACTAATATAAATCAGGTGGCAAGTTTTATGTACTTACGTAGAAATGAAGCAGCAGCAGCTCCCAAAGCCAAGTAGACGTACTTTAGAGCCACCTGAGGATATCAAATTGACCAAATTAGCTTTGATAAATCAAGTTAGTAAAAGTAACATGTAGCACAGTTTTAGTCACAAAATCTTACCTTGGAAACTGTATCAACCACGTGTGTGTTATTCCCAGATTCTCCAAAAGAATTAATCACATCTCCCATGATTATGGTCATTAGAGGCATACAAAGTCCATTCCCAATAGCGCCAATCGTACCAACAGACATTAACAGGTAATCCATGGAATCAGCAAATGAGAAAAGCTTGAAAAATGGTACTGATTTGGTGCCACCCTCCTTGCTCTTGCTTGTATCTTCCTTGTTATTAAAACTTTCTGGTACATTTTGGGAATCTGTCACTGCTGAGTGACTGTTTGATGCCGCGGCTTCCTCTTTGATCACATCTCCATCCAAAGGGTTTTCTTGGGCACCCATTTCTGTCACAGCAGAAGTTGAGTTGCTTATACAGCAAGCACTTGAGAGAATTAAGTAGTTGCTGCTGTTGTTTGACAACAAGCAACTCAGAGAAGTTGGTTTATAAGATCAGCGCTGCAAGAGAGAAACATTTTTTAAATTGAATTAGAAACCAAACTACTTTTGCTTTCTGGGCAAACCAACTAACCAAGGAACATATGCCTTGTCTTTATCTAATAGAATACAATACAGAGTACGTTCATGAAAAATACAAAATTCATGTATTCCAATATTCTTGTTTTGAATGATTGTGTTTTGTGCACGTGTCAGCAAAAGAAAGCAGAAACCCGCAGGCGAAGTAAATAGTGCAGAATTTGAACATATTCATTCCAGAATAAAGGGTACAAGAAGCAGATCGAAAACAAGTAATGGCTCCAATCCATCAAAAATTGCTGGGAATAAAACTTTACAACCTAAGCAGACGATTTGAAAGTTGAAACAGGGAATCAAATCTAAATACAAAGAGAAAGAAACCAATTTAGTGGGGACTACTGGGAAGCTAGCTCATGCATGCTAATTAAGTTAGGCATTTCCGCAAACAATTGATATTCAAAACTTGAAAGTGTTGCAGGGAAACACTCACATCACCAAAAGATCAAAAGGGAGAGAAATGAGGAATCAAGTTTACCACTTTTTGGCAAAATGGGTCGATGAATCTGTTGTGTTTCTCAGCAAGCATTGCTTTATATATAAGCCAAGCAAGAAAATTTCCTACTATCAACTACAAGAAGAATAATAGTCAAACACTCAAATTATCCAAAAATATAAAATGGTAGTAGTCTGAAAAGGAACACAATTCTAGTCCTCTGCTTCTCTTCTTTCTTGCTTGGTTGAGAAGAAAAATCAATGGTTTGATCATTTTTGTTGTTGTTTGACTAGGGAAAAATCATGGGTCATTGGAGCTTGATACTCTGTTTGGCTGCTTGTTAATTCTCGTTTTGTGACCGTTTGTCAATTATACTCGATCACCATGACCCACACCTTCTTCACTTTGCCTTTTTGATAAAACAAAAAGGCCTGCAGAAATTTAAGGTGGATTAGGAGAGATTTCCCTTATATATTAGTCACATATTGATTAGGAAATTACATATATATATATATATATATATATATTAGTCTGTAATTATTGTCCTTGTGTTTGGATTACAAGTAATTGTTGTCCTTTGTTTGTTAGGATTCTAATATCTTTTCTATGCAGCTATGCTATGCGTGAAGTTCATGATGTTAGGTATCGCTGGTCACCGTCAATATGGCATCACATGATCGATCATCAAGGGCATTCACGATAATTTAATTATTGAAGTGGTTATATTTATATATATATATATATATGCAAGTAATTAAATAATAAATCATAGTATATGAACAAGCGAATTCTCAAAAAAAAAAAATTCATAGTATATGAACAATGGAACACTCTACCAAGCGTGGAGCCAAAGAAAATTTAAAATTCACTAACATTAATCTAAAAAAGGATTGGGTTTAATTAATGGATAAATCCATGTAAATTAATTAAGAAAAAAAAGTTGCAAGATTTACATTGCAACACATACCACTATAGGGTGTAAAACTTTAAATTGTAACGTTTTGATATTTGGGTCTCAAAATAAAATTCCTTTATAGTTTGTTCAGAAAAAAGAAATCACCTCATACTATGGCTTACCACCTAGTTATGATGTACGAAGCTCCATCAATAGACCGTACATGAATGTTAGGTTTTTTTTTAGGTAGAATGTTAGTCTTTAATTTGGTTAAACATTCAATGTAATTAACAAAATGGACAACTAAATTAGGTTACGTACAAAACTCGTAAAGTGTAAATCTTTAGCAGACTCTCTATATTAACTCCTTAGCTATTTTAGAGAGTTTATTTAGTTTTTCATATATTTTAGCAGCTGCATCAGCCTCCCAAGTGGCTATATACTTTAGTTTTTAGCTATCTGGCTCCTAAATATAGAGAGCGAGATGAGGCTCTCTATTATTTTCGTTAATTTAATACATTCCTTTTTTGTAGCTTTGTGTAATTATTAAATACGTTAATATATTTTCTATTCATTAAAAAATAATTTAAATTCAATACTAGCTGAAGTATAGAGCATTGGTGCATACATATTTTCAAATTGGCTAGCCAAAATAACTTTTTAGCTATTTTAGCTTAAATTTGGTTAAAAAATAACTAGCATTAGTAAAGATGTTCTAAGCAAAGGATATGTATACGTACCCATCACTGAATAAAATAATAAGCTAGCTAGTATATATTGGACTTGTGTTCATAACTTAGGCAAATTATGTAGTATTTTTTAAAATACATGGAAGAAAGACGAGGAATACGACATGAGGCTTCATATACAAACATATATATATATACATAATAATTTTCAGATAAGGAGATTTTTACTTTTTTAAGATGCAAAATTTTGATTTCAACTGTCAAGTCTGTTTTAAATAATTTAATTTAACGGCTAAGATCAAAATTCCACTCCTTAAAAAATAAAAATAAAATTACTGGAGAAATTCTATATATATATATATATTATTTGACATCGAAAAAAGTACGTGATGATCAAGCTATGGAATGTTAAATTTTCAAACCACTATAATTATTTTAGAGTGGTCAAATATGGCTTTTAAAGATGTTGGTCTCAAACTCTCAATACATGAAGGGGCTCGAGGTGGCTACATAGTACGTAATCTTTGACTAATTTACAGCTTAAACAAAGAAGGGATCTGACATCACTCATGACATTGCAATCCTCTCAGCTAATTTAGTTTTTCTGTTGGAACTAATTTCTTTGATGTTTGTTAATTAGTGGCTTAATTACTTGTTTAATTACTTGTTTATCATTTTCCAAGGTGGTTATAATATTGCTTCAGGTCATGTACTACTGTTTTATGGTCAATTAGTTTGCTAAACACAATTATATATATATATATATATTTGTGTGGGAAAAATTCTAATTGGACCTTCTATTTTGTTTATTAAAATATCTCATCCATTTTTTTTTCTTTGTAGAGCTTTCTGCTTTGACATTAAGTTTGGAATTTGAATCAACAATTTGAAGCATACAAGATTAACCAACAAAGATAACATAGACCGTATGTATATATATAATCGAGACAGAAGATCAATTGAATTAGGGTTTACAATCCTTAGACCTACTTCTTAAGTGTTAGGGTTAACTGACCTAAAACCATTGATCACTAAACAAGATCTTCTCCGTACGTATGACTAAACAAGATCCTTTGCACAGCTCTCAACTTAATACTCTCTTATGAGGCGAGATTATGAATTACTTAAGTGACTAGAGAGTGTAAAAATCTGATAAAACTATTTTAGTAGTTAAGTAGTCTCTTACACTTTATCGATAAAAAAAGAAAAAGATAATAAAATCCCTAGGAGAGTTCCATCACAATTTTAGTTACTTTTTACGCAAGGTATTAAACAGTTGTGTACTATATGTAAACTTATGATTAAGTTCAATATACATCAAACACTTTTCATAGTATTAGATCACTACGTACACTTGATCAAAAAAAAAAAGATCACTACGTACACTAAAAAAAGTAAATGAAACAAATTTAAAAGGTAAAAAACAAGCAGTTATGCGGTGTTTAATTACCGACTAGGGGAGAGTTTATAATTTCCGGTCCAATGCTATTAGCAAATAAAAATACATGTATATATGTAAATATATGATTTACACTATAAGTTCACAACTCTTGACATAATAACAATTTGACAACATAGCACGTCAAAATATTTAACAAACAACCCACTTAGCCAAAACGTTTCTAGGAGACTATAGTAATCTTTGTGATAGAGCTTTGTAACATGTAGAATAGGGAAAGACAAATGTTCACGTACTACCTTTGTGCTCTATTTCCCATTTTGTGTGCATGATTAATATGGTCTCCTTATACACGTACAGTGAAAAGTAGAGATGGCATTGTTTTGTATTGATGATCATCAAGGCCTTCTCATTTTTTTCTTCTCCTTTGTGGTACTCATTCTAGAAATTATCGATATGTACATTACATACATGAACGAAAATGATGTTATCACATATTTATATAATTTGAAATTTATAATACACGACTATAATTAAAATTTAAATCTCCTTTGTAGTACTCATTCTAAAAAGTATCGATCTGTTAAACCAACCCATCTTACCCACCTTATTTTCTAGATGTCCAGCAAGTTTTTGACAACCTTTTTCTTGATACTTAACCCCCATGGAAATGTTGTTAATTGACTACTTAACCCCCAACGAAAATGATGTTGGCAATCAGCTTTTGACTACTTAACCCCCATGGAAATGTTAAGCTGTCTGTGACCAAATGATGTTTTGGTCAGCTTTTGATACTTGGTACCGAAGTAACAAGAAAAGTAAGCAGAGCCATGTTGATGTTCATACTTCATTGTCAGATTGATAATCAACCAAAAATGGCCCAAGAAATATATATGATTGTCTCAGAGCAAACAAAAACAAAAGAGAGAGATGATGGCCCTAAATATACTCTATTTGGGCCGTTTAATGGTCCGATATTGATTAGGAATTGGAACAAAAGACTTAATTTATGATTTACTATTTGAGTAGTGTTAGAGATCCTAAATTTTATTTTCATCAAATTAGGATCGCAAATGCTACACCATTGGTTGCATTCTAATGATTGAGTGACATAGACTTTTTATCTAGCTAGCTTGTATTGGTTAAGAAAAAGGAACAATATTCAACCGCACCATATCATGTTTCAGGAGTCAAAGTGACCGGATGGCTATTGAGGCAAGCGAGTTCGAAATTATGATTACGGAATTATGGTTTGGACTTTGGATTGGAGAGGATTAAAGTTTGTCTGTAGGGGGGTGATTACGGTTTGTATATGAAGTAAAGATTTGTGTTTTGTGACTCTAAGTCGGTAAATTGTTAACAATATTTACTCTTGCACACAAAAATTTAAGTTCAAATTCTTCTTTCAACAACATTGTGTGATAAAGGAGAATACAATTTTGTTCATTTTTCATAACCTCAATTAGGACAGAACATTACTCGGTTATTGTATGAATAATAGATGGTGTGACAACCAAATATTATTTATTTATTTTTTATCAATATATTCCCATAAGTATGTAATATTATTGCCCATTAGTTAGCAAAATTTGATTATTCAGTGATGTTGACACTTTGGGGTGAGAATAAGGGGCTATACTTTTGACTTTTTAATTTTTTATTTTGGTATAAATGAGTTAAATTGAGGGAAAAACTTTGATTTTGTTAATATAAGAGGTAAACAAAAGTTGACCTCCAAAATGGAAAAAACGTTGACCTAACAAATGCACCAAAAAAGAAACACCACATGTTGCACAAGCAAAAGGTGGTGTTAAAAACGAAAGACACCATACCTTATCATAATGGCGGCAGACGGAGACCGACTTCGGATAGACCAAACTCCCAGAGACGAATAGTGGATAAGCAGCAGCCCAGTATTCATTCCCAGCTCAGCGACAAATCAAATACAATACACAAAACCAAAAAGCAGCAAACTTTCACTTTCACTTTCACTATTTAGTCATGGTTGCACTGTCGTCAACCGATTAGAATCACTCCAGATATTTTCAGATTCCCACTCTCCTTCTTCTTGCTTCTGGCCTTTCTCTGCAAAGCACCCAACTTTGAGCTTCAGAGAATCAGAGATGTACGCAGCAGAGTTCTCAATGGCGGCCACTAGCTTCCTCGGAAACCCAGTTCGGATCAGACCCATATCCCATAACATTCTCCTCACCAAGTCCCTGGTCTGGAATCACGGCATGAAGTGCCAGTGCAGCAGCACTAGCAGTAGCAGCAGCAGCGTCAGCGTGGACGACAAGTCTGTGTTTTCGGTGACGTCGTCGAGCAAGTACGACGTGGATTACTTGGGAGAGAAGACCAAAGGGGATTTGAATGTCAAGGTCGAGCATCTTGAGGCATTTGGTAACTCAATTTTTCCAAAGCTATTTGATTTCCCAATTGAGGCATTGCAACTGTGTGTGTAAAGTTTTGATCTTTAACTTCTTTTTTATGGACCCATGTAGGAATTGATGGTCAGGCGACTTTAGAAGGTCCAATTGAGGAGGTTGCTAGAATGGAGGCTGTAGAAGCTGAAAGCTTGCTTAAAGACTTGGGTATTCCGGTACTGTTACTCGTTCTTTTTCTGAACACAATTTGGTTCGGTTAGTTCTTTTGTTTTGGTTTGGTAGAGTACCAAGTTTGTCTATGTTCTTTGTTAATGAATTTCCCGCTGATCATTTCCTTATGGTAGGGTAGTACTTGTGCAGCTAGTCTGTTTATGTTCTCAATTTATTCCTATTAGTTTGATTTGGTAGAGTATCGAGTTTCTGTATGTTGTCTGTTTATAATGGATATCCAATTGATCGTTTCCTTATGGTAGAGTAGTACTTGTGCTGCAATCTCACCATGTTGAATATTTATGTACAGAGTCCTTTTTCGTCAAGGAAATCGCCTCGTGGTATTTTTTGTAGCCGCACATTGAATCTTCGTTCAATTAGTGCCATTGGTTATGATATGGACTACACCTTGATGCATTATAATGTGATTGTAAGTTTCAGTTTCTAATTTATTTCGTTATATGTTCAAATTTCTGATTCTTGCAGGATATGGATTGTGGACTATCTGACATGGATCTGTGTCTTGTAGGCTTGGGAAGGGAGGGCTTATGACTACTGTATGGAAAATTTAAGGAAAGTGGGTTTCCCGGTTGATGGTCTTGCATTCGACCCTGACTTGGTAGCATCTATACACAAGTTGAAAAGTTTATAAATATTGAAATTTACTCACTTCATAACATCTGTTAACATTTTCTTTCCTTTCCTATCTTGTTCCATCTTTTCACATAGGTTATTAGAGGCCTCGTCATAGACAAAGAGAAAGGCAACTTGGTAAAGGCTGATCGGTTTGGTTATGTAAAGAGGGCTATGCATGGCACAAAGATGCTATCTAATAGAGCTGTAAGGTACACTGTGAACCTTTTATTGTGATTTTTGATAAACAATGAAGATTACAACATACTTATATTGTGAAAGTTAAAAAATTCTTTCAGTCTGCTGATGGAACATTAACAATGTCCTAGATGAATTGTATGGACTGTGGATCAGATTTATTACTTTGGTCTGCCCTTGGTATTTGCCTGCTTAGGTGTTTCCAATATGCAGCATTTTAAGATGTCATTATCAGGAAAAAAAAAAAACTGGTGTAATATATTCGATAGTGTGGCTTAAGTTTTTTTTTCATTGAAGTGAGATGTACGGGAGGGAATTGGTGGACCTCCGGAAGGAAAGTCGATGGGAATTCCTGAATACACTGTTCTCTGTCTCAGAAGCTGTGGCTTATATGCAGGTAATGTATTTCTTGGTTAGGTCATTTTATTAATGTCTTAGTTATCATTATTGCTATATTTTGGTAAATCTTACTTTTCAAGCTACTTCACTAAAACCACGAACCTAATGCAGTAGGGAAACCTTCTCTTTTAACCCTAATGACAAATTTGTTAATCTTGCTACCCGAGTACTGCACCTAATCCCAAGGATCATCATTTTGATCCTTAATTCATATCCTGTTGCTTTCCATCCTTTAATCAACAGCTGACCCTTTTTTCTTGTCATAAACTCATAATAAATGATTTTTTTATCCAGATGGTTGACAGATTGGATGATGGAACCATAGCAGCACAACTTGGTCCACTCGATTATAAAGGGCTCTATAAGGCAATATGCTGAGGATCAATTTTATAGAGCACTGGTGTTGGTTTTTTCATGCTCCTTTTTAACCCTTGACATGATTTCAGGCTGTTGGAAGAGCCCTCTTCAGGGCACATGTAGAGGGTCAACTGAAGGTCAATATATTTTCATGAGTTGTTCAGTAGATTAGATATTTGGTTCATGAGCGTAAATTGATTGTGGCATTTATGCAGAGTGAGATAATGTCTAAGCCTGAACTGTTTGTGACACCTGATCCAGAATTGCCTCTAGCACTTTTGGATCAAAAGGAGGTATGTCTTATAACACATTATCTTTGCACAAAATGTGACGTCATTTTACTCCTTATTTACCTAGGTCTATTCCTGCATTAGGCTGGCAAAAAGCTTCTCCTCATTACCAACTCAGATTATCATTACACAGACACAATGATGCAGCATTCCTTTAACAGATTTCTTCCCAATGATATGGGTTGGCGGGATCTATTTGAAATTGTAAGTACAGTAAATATTATTCGTTTACTCATTATAACGTTGTAACCTCGTGCCATCATTGTATAGTCATTATTCTCTAGGGCCTATGCTAGAAGAGTGAGGATTCTTTCATTAGTGAGGCTTAAATTAACAGTGCTAATTCAATTACAGCAGTATTCTAATTTAAAGCATAAGACATTTAGTTTCTCTTAAAGAAAAAATGCAGATTAGTTTTCTTTGTTTTTTTTTTTTAATATCAAAGATTTCCTTGAAACTTAAGGATCTGTAGAATTGTGATCAAGCTTCCACAGTGGAAAGTTATTTTTTTTGTTGCTTGTGTTCATATGCAGGTAATAGTCTCTGCAAGGAAGCCAGAGTTCTTCCAAATGTCACACCCAATGTATGAGGTGGTGACGGGTGAGGGCCTAATGCGTCCATGCTTCAAGGCCAAAACAGGTAATAATGATTTCGGTTTCGTGTGCCTGTTTGCCTGCCACTGAATATAACTTTTAGGAGAGTAGATGAGTCTGCTCTAATCTGATTGCACTTTCTTTGGTTGTCTATTGGATGTGCAGTTTTAGAAACATTGTGTATGACTGTATGGACAATATTTCTTCTCATAGAGTTGATAGTTAATAATCGTTGTAATGACTCATGACTTGTAATGAACTTTGTATGCAATGAAGAGATGCAGTAATGACTACGAGTCTACGAGTAGGCATAATACCTGCTTTGGAACACCTGGACTTCATGGTTATAGTAGAATAAATTATGTGGTTACAACGTCCAACTTGCACTTAATGTGGGCAATGCTTGCCCGGATTGCCTGACTAACTGGCTTGGCAAGTGGAAGGTGTTCTCACTGCTTAAAATGCTAAAAGCTTTCTCAGCTGCTAGATTTCTCTATGCACCTTGTGCTATATGTCAGTTAACTTATGCTTCTCATTTCCAGCTGAGGTAAAATAATCAAATTTGATCAATGGCCATTATTTGGTCATTAACTAAATAATTAACTAAGTAACTAAACATTAACTAAGTAACTATTTTATTTGGTCGGTCAACTATCTGCTGTTTTTGTTCTATTCACCATTTTTCCATGTCAGGATAATCAAATTCCTTTGCTCTTTGTATTGATCATATGATTGATTAATTGATAATTTTTTGACATTTATTTATCAATATTGCGTTCATGTAAATGCTTTCTTTCTGCAGGGGGCTTGTATTCAGGGGGAAGTGCTCAGATGGTTGAGAGTTCCCTAGATATCCATGGAGATGAAATACTCTATGTTGGTGATCATATCTACACTGATGTAAGTCAATCCAAAGTTCATCTGCGGTGGCGAACAGCACTGATTTGTCGAGAATTGGAAGAAGAGGTTTGTTTAATTGATTTTCTCTTTACATGTATTGGCAATGCATGTTCAGATCCCACCATTTAAAGAATTGCAAGTTTGGGCATCATTAATAATATATGCTTGCTAAAAAAAGACTCTGTGGCTACAAATCGAACCCAAAGAACCTGCTTTCTTGATGCTTTATATTCTATTCGGCAGATTGAACATCTACAAACTCTATTTTGTAATTTGGTGCTGTAGTAATTGATATTTTTAGTGTCCTTAAAGTGTTCAATGCTGATAAGGGGTTCATGAAAATTTTGAGACTGCAGTATAGTGCTTTGATCCATAGCCGGGGTCATAGAGAATCACTAATAGAGCTTACAAATCAAAAGGAGGTCGTTGGGGATCTTTTCAACCAACTTCGACTTGCCTCTCAAAGACGAACTAAAGGGCGTCCTGCTCAAGTAAGCTTTATCTAGAATTGATAATTTCTCAATAATATTCTTTCATTGCATTTTGAATGAAAAAGCAACACTTGCCTGACAAACAAATTTTTTTCTTCTGTATGCTTGAGCCGTTTCCTCATTAATCAAACACTCTAATTTATTAAAACAGTTGCTGCTTGAGCTTAAATATAAAGATGTGATGATGACCCTGGTTATCTCTTGAATGATAGTCTATACTAATCGAGTAATGCGACTCTTAAGTCGGGTGTTACCTCTTGACTAAATCCATGCTACAGATTATTTTCCATTGATCCATTCATACCCTTATCCTACATTAGATGGATTACATCCATATCATTAGTATTTGAGCAAGCAGTATGCATGCCTAATCCAAGAGTGTGGGCCAAAAATGTTAGACTGAAAAAGGAAAAAACGTGTAATGTGCTTTTTATTGTATCTGAAGTTTTGTTATGCTTTCAGACCCTTGCTGCAACAAATTTGGATGATGAAGAACTCTCCGAAAGCATGCAGAAGCTACTTATTGTTATGCAAAGACTAGACCAGAAAATTGCTTTGCTGCTAGAATCAGATGGAGAGCTCTTCAACAAAAGGTAAGAACTAAGAAGAGGTTGGGAAGATATGGAATTGATTTTCCACTACTAGTGTTAAACTTTAAAATAATTTGTAGTCATATACGTCAAGTTGATCCGGTGAATCTGTTGTGCATTAGGTGGGGATTTCTTTCCCGTGCAGGGTTCTGGGATAAAAGCCATTTGATGAGACAAATTGAGAAGTATGTACTTTGTTTTTTTTTTGTTGACTAGTTCATATTTCAGTAATTAAACCTCTGGCTGTGTTGAATTTTCAATGTCCTCATTAGTGATGTCCCTTCAATTCCTTTTCATCTTGCAGGTATGCTGATATATATACCTCAAGGGTGTCAAATTTCTTACATTATACGCCTTTCATGTATTTCCGCTCACAGGAACAGGTAACTAGAGTTTCATGACTTTCTTTATCATGTTTCATGTCAGAGAACCATTGAACACGAAAAGCTTAATCTGCCAGATTTCGAAGAAGACAGGATACATGATAACAATGTAACAGAAAATAAAATTTAGCAGACATAAATCAAATATACAGACACTAAATTATTGCATATGGTTTTGCTGCGGAATTTGATCGAACACTAAATGCCTGGTGCCTTTTACCTCTGCAGACGCTTGCTCATGATTCATATTCATACTACTGTTCGAAGATTAATGGCTCCGCTGCAGATGACCAAGTCAATTCTACGTTGTAAAAGTGCAGTTTCCTTGTAAATATTGCTTGCTAATTCTTAAGAGGATCCCTTCTGTAATCCGGCAGTTTACAAATTACAAGTTGGAAGGTCATAGATGAATAATGTGTAACTAGTCATGAATGCTTCTCCATTGATCAGTGGCTTGTTTATGCCTCACGAACTTTATCGTTCTCTAGCTGAGTAGCTGTGTGAATTGCATAATTATTGATATCTTGGTGGCAGATTAACCGCTCAAGTCAAGGTTATGTTCACTAATGTCACATTATCAATTATTCAAAGCTACAAAAATCACAAGTTCGATCTCTTCTTTTCCTCATACAATGAGAATCAAGGACACAACATAATTCAACTTTATCTTGCATGGTGGAGATGAATACCACTTCACTGCTACGGTAACATACAGTAACGTATTCGTATGGCAGACCAGCTCTATGTAATTGTAGTGGGCGAGACCACTACATGAAACTAATCGTTGATACATTAATGTACTGTAGATGAATTTTATTACACTAACAAGTAACAACTAATTGGTACGGTTATCAATGAAGTTGAAGCTGCAGTTGGCTCAAATTGTGAGAATTATGATAGTTAAAGGCTTAAAGCCACTAAGCACAGTTAAAAACGACTAGTCGTTCAGGGCTTTGTGAATGGGTTTTATTGGTTTAAGAAGTACCAGCAGCAGCAGAAGCTAAAAAGTTCAATCTGGAAATGGAGATGAAGAAGCTGAGATGGGCAATGGACGGAGCCTTTTGGGACCTGGACGTGTCGACGCCGAGAACTCTCGACGGAGTTGGCCGGCCGGTACCCGGCGACCCACTTCCTCTGGGCCTGTCTCGAGGCGCCAGGCTTTCCCGGCCCAAACAGATTGCCTTCATGCAGCGTTTCATGTACTCCCCTTTTGTTCCTTCCTACACCGCCGCCAATGGCTTCACTCTCGAGCGCGTCCTCACCATCCCTTTTGCCGATAACTGGTACCCATCACCACTATTCACTCCAATTCCCTTTAAAGTTTCCATCTTCACCATTTTCCTTATGTGGGTTGTTTAGGACATTATCTTGTAGTAATTATTGAATTTAAAAGCTCTGTAGGTTTGGGACTTTACTGGGTCAGTTCAATTTGCAGAGGTTCATATCCTCTGTGAAAAAGAGTGAAAACCCACCACCGGACTCTGCATCTTCATGGATGCAAACCCTTGGAAAGCACCTACAAGACAAGTCCTTGTATGCCCTTTCTTTCTGTTCTGAGTTGTTATTGACACCTGATGACACACTGCTTTTAAGTGTAGAGAGTTATGGTGATGACAACAAGAAAACTCGAAATAAAGCATTCTTTCAGCACAGGGTAGGGTTTTGTTTATCAAATTGTCAATTGTGCTTCTTGTTATTGAAGAGTTTACTAGTAAAGCTTTGATTGTCATGGACTTTGCAGTTTCCTCATCATAATTTGTCAGTAGAGGCAGTTTGGCCAGGACTATTTGTTGATAAGGCTGGTGATTATTGGGATGTACCATTGTCAATGTCGGTTGATCTGGCTACGGTTGCTTCGGACTCTGGTGCAAGTTATCGTGTATGCGTGCATCATAATTCGGGGTCACCCGAGCGCTTTGACAGTGGTCGGAGTGATGGAATACCTGCTAGTTTGCTTCCTGGTTTGGCTGTCAAGGGTGCTTTTTCCGTTAAGAAGAGTATTGATCTCTGGAGAAGTAATGCTAAGAAGTTGAAAATGGTGCAACCATTTGATATATTTCTTTCAAATCCTCATGTTTCGGCTTCAGGGATTATTGGTAAGACACTGCCCTTTATTTACTGAATTTATACAGATAAGCTACTAAGCTACAATGGAAGGAAGTACCATGGGGCGAGAAGAGGGATATTTGCTATAAGCATTAGTTAGACACCCTATGCCTTCCATGAAAGAGAAATGCTTTGCTGGGACATATTGAAAATAAACCACACGGTTTTGTCTTTAATTGTGTGATAAACTTGACCCTCTTGTGGTGGCATAAGTAATTTCTAATGTTTGCAAACAAAATGGGATCAAGTAGTCCTGTTCTGATTGCAGTCAAATACGTGGCGGCATGTATGCTTTTGTTATAGAGGAATAGAGGATGAATATTTGCGGAAGTTGTAGCATAAGTTTGCTTGTACTTGTATTATTTTCTTGTGCACTGTGTTGTAGCTTAGCCAATCCCAAACAGTGGGATTAAGGTCAGTTATGTTGAGTTGGCTATATTGTTTTACGTTCCTGACCATTGTGGATGCATATGAGGCCAAACTAGCACATGCAACTCTTATTGATTGATACTTCAACTTCATTCTTCCATGAATAGGTGCTTCTATGACTGCCTGTTTTGGTGAGGGTTCGGTCAGGTCACAAATTGAGGATGACGATCCTCAGGGTTTCAGAGGCTTTAGTCTTCGGGCTCCTGGAGTAAAATCTGCCTTTCTAGCAGATATGTTTGCATCTGCATCATTTTCAGCCCAGCATGGAAACTTTCAAAGGCTATTTCTAGATCTTACTCGCTTTCATGCTCGTCTGGATTTTCCTTCTGGAGCTAAATTTCTGTCAGGTGCCACACATCTAGCTGAAGATTATTTCAATTCTAAAAAGCCAAATTTGGAAGCTATTCAGGATATTTGCCCCAATGCCACCCTTTCTTTTCAGCAGCAGGTACCTATATATCTTATAAATCCTAATTTCAGTTTCAGCTAAGTACTTTCTATGACTTCAAGTTTGATTTCAGAATGAAAGAAACAATATAATTAATTGAATAAACTTGTTCTTGTAATATATTTTCCTCTCCTGGTTGAACTTAGGTACCGCCATTATAGTAACTGGTTTTAGTATCCTAGCTCATGACTGTTTATTTTTCATTTGGCATGAATGATGGGTTTGAGCTACCTGTAACAAGTTCCAAATTTATTTGCAGATTGCTGGACCAGTCAGTTTCAGGGTTGATTCAAGAGTTGCAGTTGAATTAAGGAACCAAAACTGGAATATACGAGTGGATGAGCCTGTATTTGCCCTTGAATATGCACTTCAAGTCCTTGGTTCAGCTAAAGCCGTTGCTTGGTATTCCCCAAAGCACCACGAAGGCATGATAGAGCTTCGTTTTTACGAGACATAAAACCATGTAATTTAATTTTAGTCTGGTAGAGTTAAATTTTTGGGCCATTTCTAAGTTGATGTATTATTGGAGATTTTATACTGAGAAATGCCATACTGGTCATTGCAAGTTTGTTTGGGCTTAAAGCTTTTTTGTGTTCTGAAAATTGGATCATTCACTGAAATCAAACACCTAGTATCAAGATTATATAGTCGTCTACATATTTACCAAACCCAAAGGCTAGCACTGAAAAATTGTAACAGAAATCAAAAGCACCAATCACACGATTTCATGAATAATCATTTTATAAGATTTGAATATTGTTTTGGTACAAGTGGTGAAATTTCTAGTAGAATGGAAGCTTACAAGAGCTTATAGTATAATGCCTACCAAAACTGGTGTTAGGGGATCCAGATGGAAGTTGTAGATGGTCCTTGTTATACTTGACTGCCATAAGACAAAGCCCTTGAGGTGGAGCTAACAAGGCATATTTAGCAAGCTCCCTTCGATCTCGTGTTGCCAATATCTTGGGAACAATATCAGGAGGAACTGCTTCCCTTCCGATTTGAAGCAGCAGAGCAACCTGCAGAAGTGTATAAAAATTAAAAAAGCTTACAGTTGCGAAAGAGCAACTTCAATTTACCCAAGTCAAATTGGTATCTGCTATTGACAATCATTTTGATCTGAAAATACAAGTATTCGATGAAAAGCATAGTGCTAAAACAATAAATTGTGATGAAATTGGTGGAGATGAATGACTCACCATGTTCCGGACTTGTCTATATAAGAAGCCTGAGCCTTCAACTTCAAGCTGTAAAAGAGCTCCCTAGACAAGGATGGAGTGAATAATCAGTAATGAACCATTTTGTTCACAAACAAACTGAAAGAAATCACAGGACCAAATCTGGTAAGATGATTAGAGAAATGCATAATATGGACAAAACTGAATTATCAATCCATGAACAGCTAATGAGCAAGTGCAACACCTAAAATTCAACTACTGTGGGTGAGGGTCCGAACATTACTGTTTGAATGACATCAAAGCGGAAAATATCCTTTACTGGATCTCGCACTCGCTCCTTCTGGGATGCATTTACAAATGCAGAGAAATCATGCTTTCCAATAAAATACTTTGCAGCTTCTCTCATAACAGTCGGATTCAGCTTATGAGCACTATGGTAAGCATTGTGACGCTGAAATGGGTCCATGAATGTGTCATTATATATTCTGTAATGATACACCTTCCTTTGGGCTGAAAAACGAGCATGGAATTCAGGCACAGCAGGGCTAATCTCCCTAACTCGGATATCCTCAGGAAGAAGACCATTGAGAGCTGCATGAATGCTCTCAATGCTTTCATAGTTGAATGGTGTGACAAAGTGTGCAACCTGAAAGCTGAAGTGAAAGTAAGTCTATGAAATGTGGGTGCAGATCCTTGTTGAACCGTGAAGAGAGTAAGAAAGTCGGACCTGACCCCATGCATGGACACCCTTATCTGTCCTACTTGCACCAACCAAATGAAGATTCTTCCTTTCCAGCTTTGTTGCTCCCATTAAAGCTTTCTCCACAAGGCGCTGTATTGTAGGTGGTGAACTCTGGTATTGCCATCCTGAAACATATATTCGGGTGTTGGGAGATGGTGTAGAAAGTTGAAGCTTTTAGCATTTCTAACACTATTTCCTTCAAATACTCAAATTGGCTTCTCAAAAAATTCAAAACAAGAGCACAAACCGACCTCCATTGCGATAGACATTCACAGAGGCATTATATCAAACACCATTCAAGCACATCACCTAGCAGAGCTAATTTTCACCAGAAACGTTCATTCAGGTGTTGGAGATGATATAAAAAATTGAAGCCTAACATTACCAACACTGTTTCAATGAAAAATTCAAATGGGCATCCAAAAGAATAAAATTGAGGAGCACACAACGACCTCCATTCAAGCACATTTCCTAGCAGAGCTAATTTTCATCAGAAGTCGGAAGAAAAAGGAACCCACTTTCCTTCAATATTGGGCTATTGGCAAGTGGGTTCACCATTCACCACTCTGAACTAGGAACTCGGTTCCCACTTCCAAGCAAAACCCAAATGTAGCCATATATAAGTAAGCAAAGCACAGAAAAATTGATAGGAAAAAGAGCAAAGCTCAGTGCTTTAATGGAAGTAATTAGAAAGAGAACAAGAACCTGCATAACGGGTGCCGTCGTAAGCTATAACCAAACGCCACTTATACACATCAACCCCAGCGTGGTTCATTACCAAGTGGTCTCCATCCTTTGTGTTCTGCTCAAAGTTTACCCATCATCAATTCACCAGAATTGTCATAATGTGAAAACAGAGAGAGAGAGAGAGAGAGAGAGAGAGAGAGAGTACTTTTCATTACCGATGTATTGGTGAGAGTTGGAGAAGAAAGAGCGCCGTTAAGATTTGGATGACAAGGAAGACCGGCAACTACATTACTACTCATCTTCTCAACTCTCTCTATTCAAAACCCACAAACGCTCGTTTTGTAAATGACTCAAATCTCGTTGCCCATAGAAGCGGTGCGTTTTGATGCTTGAGTTCTACCTCTCTTTTTGGTAAATTGAGCTGCTAAACCTATAAATTACATTTTCACCTTAACCATTTTGTTCATGATTCTATTTCCATGTTGCTCTTAGAAATTTGACTTCCTAGCTTTTATTGTTGTGAAATGAGGGTTAGAAACCTGGCTTTACTTATTTTGGTCACTTTTCTACACAATCTTTTATTTGATATTTTACTCGGTTTTTAACTTCATTCTCATTATTTTTTTAATCCGCACCTCAATTCACTTATCTCATGATATTAGTGAGATTTGAACTCGTGACCTCCACCAGAGAACCAACAGACCACAGTTTATCGGTTTCCAACTTTATTTCCATCATTTCAATTATTTTCCTCTTATAGAGTAAGTTTGACTCTAACATGAGTAAGTTTGTAAACATTTTAACGTCTATTTTGTCCTTAATATGGTCAATGTCCTTAATTAATTAATTTAATTTAGCTTAAGGGATCAAACTGAAATTTTTGAAACTCAAAAACGAAGTGCAATAATAATCCACAGTTCAGGGTCAAAACTGAAATTTATTCTCTCCCAAATACGCGAGGCCCACGTTGATTTCATATGGGTCCATGTCATCTGATTAGAGGAGGAGTTTAAATCACGTATACCTCACTAATACCATCCTTACTTCATCGCTCTCCTAATTACCGTATAATTACAATGACCAAACACTAAGAAAGTCAAACGAAAGAATCAACGGCTTACAGACACGGGTGCACTATAAGTAAGCTACACTCGGAGACAGACTCCCAAGTCAAAAGCTTGTGGAAAATCTTTGGCGTCCATCTCTCTGGGTGTTGTATATCTGGGTGTGCGCTAACACCTCTGGGCTCTGGCTCTCTAAACAGAAAAACTGAACCAACTGAAGGCCTCGCATAGATTGACGAAGCAATTCATCTCAGTCTGGCTTCAAGGTTAGATTTTGTGCTTCCCCCAATACAATTTAGGGTTTCCGTCTATACTAGTTTGCCTTGTTTTTTTGTTTCGGATTAGGGTTCTTGAGTTTATTGCCTTCTTTTGTTTTTATGGGCACAATAGAAAAGGATTGTTTTGACAATTGGCAATTGCTTATGTTATATGGGTTGATGTAGAATTTAGGTTTCTACGGGTTTTGTTGTTGCAATTGTGTCTGGAGATGGAAGATTTCTGTGTTGATGTTGCAAATAAGGCATTGGGTTTGTGTAATTTTGGAAATAGGGAGCTGAAGTTTCAGACTTTAGGATTAGTATTGTGAATGTAGTTGGAATTTAGTTTGTTATCAACTGCGAAATTCAGCTTGCTTCTGTAATTGGCTATTTATATTGTGTTTTCTTATATATAAACATATGCAAATATATTTTGGGTGGCTAGGCCATGGCTGCAAAGAAAGTTATAGCAATATGTCAATCCGGAGGAGACTTTGTGACGGATAAGGATGGAAGTCTATCTTACAGTGGCGGAGACGCCTATGCAGTTGACATTGATCAGAAAACACTGCTGAGTGATTTCAAGTCCGAAATAGCTGAGATGTTTAATTGTAGTGCTGATACAATGTCCCTCAAGTATTTCCTTCCAAACAATAAGAAGACTCTCATTACAATCTCTAAAGATAAGGACTTGCAGCGGATGGTCAATTTCCTGGGGGATTCAGTCAGTGTTGATGTCTTTATCATGTCGGAGGAAACTGCTGCTCGAAATACATCCAACATGCCTGCTAGTAGGTAGTTTTTGTATTGTTCATCTTATTTCTTGCTCTTTTGATATTGCCTTTTGTGGTTGTTTTGCCGGATGCATGACCTTTTATGGTTTGAGTTGGTTCACAATCACAACCATCACAATGTGGAACAGAGGTCATGCATGTGCTTATGTGTCATTGTGGTCTTTAGCCGATTGTTACACTTACATGCCTCTTTTTACCACATTGTGAAATGAGATCATACTGTGCTTGTGTATAAAAAAAAATAGCATTTAACAGAAGTGACATTTGGCATAAAATTCTCATGGAACATTTCACTATGCAGGTCAAGTAGGACAACTGTATCAGAAGCAGTAGTTCCTTTTGCTGAGCAGCCTGGGCTTCTTGATGTACCAATTGATACTAGCATTGCCATTGATCAGTTTGATACAAAACCCCCGCATGAAATTCCTTTGAGTTCTGTTTTTCCTAGTTCTTCTCATGATGATAAGCATCATAAAGCTGCACAGCAGTGGGAAAACACCATCACTGGAGTGGACCAACGGTTTAATAGTTTCAGTGAATTCAGAGAAGCATTGCATAAGTATTCAATTGCTCATGGATTTGCTTATAGATATAAGAAAAATGACAGTCATCGTGTCACTGTGAAATGCAAATCCCAAGGTTGCCCATGGAGGATATATGCATCCAGGTTGGCCACTACTCAGTTAATTTGTATCAAGAAAATGAACACGAATCATACATGTGAAGGGGCTGCCGTGAAAGCTGGGTATCGGGCAACTAGAGGTTGGGTGGGAAGTATCATAAAGGAGAAATTGAAAGTTTCCCCAAACTACAAGCCAAAGGATATAGCAGATGACATCAAGCGGGAGTATGGCATTCAGTTGAATTATTCTCAGGCATGGCGTGCGAAAGAGATTGCAAGGGAGCAGCTTCAAGGTTCTTATAAAGAGGCCTATAATCAGTTGCCTTATTTTTGTGAGAAGATAAAGGAAACTAATCCAGGGAGTGTTGCTACATTTGCCACTAAGGAGGACTCAAGCTTCCATCGCTTCTTTGTATCTTTCCATGCATCAATTTCGGGTTTCCAACAAGGTTGCCGCCCTCTCCTTTTCCTTGATAGCACTCCTTTGAACTCAAAATATCAAGGGGATTTGTTGTCTGCAACAGCCACAGATGGTGATGATGGTATCTTTCCTGTAGCCTTTGCTGTTGTGGATGCTGAGACTGATGAAAACTGGCATTGGTTCTTGTTAGAACTAAAGTCCGCAGTGTCAACATCTCAGCCGATTACGTTTGTCGCAGATTTTCAGAATGGTTTGAAAGAGTCATTGGCTGAGGTATTTGATAAATGCTACCACTGCTTTTGTTTGAGGCATCTTGCTGAAAAACTTAACAAGGACTTGAAGGGGCAATTTTCTCATGAGGCAAGACGGTTTTTGATTAATGATTTTTATTCTGCTGCATATGCACCTAAACTGGAGGATTTCCAGCGTAGTGCTGCGAACATAAAAGGTATTTCACCAGATGCTTACGATTGGGTAGTACGAAGTGGACCAGAGCACTGGGCTAATGCATTCTCTTTAGGAGCCAGGTACAACCACATGACGTCAAACTTCGGACAGCAGTTCTATAGTTGGGTATCAGAGGCACATGAGTTACCAATTACACAGATGATCGATGTGTTACGAGGTAAGATGATGGAAGCCATTTATTCTCGGAGGGTAGAGTCCAACCAGTGGGTGACAAGATTAACACCATCAAAGGAGGAAAAGCTTCGAAAAGAAACGGAAATTGCTCGATCACTTCAAGTGTTACTCTCGCACGGTAGCACATTTGAGGTTCGTGGAGACTCTGTGGATACTGTTGACATCGACCATTGGAATTGTTCCTGCAAGGAATGGCAACTTACTGGTCTACCTTGCTGCCATGCTATTGCTGTCTTTGAATGTATTGGTAGGAGCTCATATGATTACTGCTCCAGATACTTCACAGTCGACAGTTACCATTTGACATATGCAGAATCCATTAACCCTGTTCCAAATGTAGACAGACCGCTCGCAATCCCAGGCAGTGAATCAAGCCAGGCAGCAGCAGCAGCAGTTACCGTAACGCCTCCACCCACCAAACGGCCGCCAGGGCGGCCAAAGATGAAGTCGGCTGAAACAATAGACATAATAAAACGTCAGCTCCAGTGCAGCAAGTGTAAGGGACTTGGCCACAATAAGAAGACATGTAAAGATCCTAATATTATCTTAGCGCTTCCGGGATAGGTTGCTTCAGCTTTCAACCTGTGTATAATTTTGACATTTTTCATCGACAGTTAGGATTTGTGCCTTTCAAGATTAAGGTAGTTCAGGAACTTCATTTTGTTGGTAGAACAATCCCATATTATTTTTGCAGTCACCCCATTAATATTATCATCAAACTCGAGTGCTATACTTTTTTACTTGCTCAGATGTTCTCTTATGAAAGCTTGAATGCAGTTGAAGCTGTATATGAGGTTGGAGTCTATTTCTTGTTGCAGGGGTTATTACTTTGCTTCACAGTAAAATAGATATGCGTCTCAGTAAACCTACCTGGTAAAGTTAATCCAAGATCAAAACATTTGTCGGTATGTACTTGATAAGATTTAGTAAACAGTAAGCGATATGTGTACGGACTGGGAAATGCAAAAGCAGAGGATAGTGTTCGGTTCCATTGAGGAAGAGACACGATGACACGAATTTCCCTAAACCCCTAACATGCTGACACCTGGGAGGTTGTCACACAACACGTGGCAAACTCATAGATGCCAACACAGTCTGCTTTTGCCACCTTGTGTTACACCTGTCCTTGCTCTCATCATCTCATCTCATGCACCCACTTTCTTCTTCTTAAAACCCCCTCAACCCCATCGTTCACATTCCTCTCTCACCATCTTCAGTTTACAACTTCAGTTTTCACTACACACTTCCATACATTGAAGGCAAAGCAGATTCTTAAATAGATGGTGATCATGGCTTCAAGGAAATCCTATTACATAGTGCTGTTAGTTATTGCGGTGGCGGTTATGCTTGCCAACCTTTGCAGCGGTTCTGGTGTGGTGGATCATGTTCCCTCGTCGGACGAGGGAGGCCATGACTTCGAGGAGTTTAAGGAGAAGACGCAGCAGGCCAAGGATGTGGCGGCGGAGAAAGCGAAAGAGGCGAAAGAAGGTTCAGAGTCATGGACCGAGTGGGCAAAGGAGAAACTCAGTGAAGGACTTGGGTTGAAGCAGAATGAATATGACAAAGATAGCACTCTAAGCAGTAGAGTTTCTGATGCTGCGTATGAGAAGACCAAGGACACGGCCTCTGGTTAGTACTCTCACCATTGCAACTCAATACTTGATTTCATTGCATGTATAAATATAATTGCTTGCTGTGTCAATTACTATGGTGAAAGTAAAATTTATTACTATGGTCAATTATTCAATTGGTAATGTGAATTAGTTAGAGTTTACATCTGTAATTTGTGCTTTATAATTGAGAGCTCCAAATTTTTTTTGTTGAGTAATTACTAAGGCAGAGACTGTCAATTTCCTTTTATTGACTAACCAATTTATTGACTAACCAATTAATGTAGATAGTCTGCTGTGTAAACTACTGTAAACAATGTTAAATCTATACGATTGTGGACCGATTTTGACTGTGGTTTTCTTTACATGACAATGTTCAGGAGCTGGTCAATACAGCTCAGAGAAGACTAGAGAGGCGGAGGAGAAAGCTGGTAAGACAGTTGGTGCAGCGAAGGGGAAGGTCAGTGAGACCATTGAGTATGCAAAAGATAAGGCTTATGAGGCCGCGAAGGCTGCGAAAGACATGACTTTCGACACCACAAACGCAGCGAAAGAAAAGGCCGCCAAGGCTGCCGAGAAGGCTAATGAGGCGCAGGAAAGAGCAAAGCAAGAGGCAGAGGAGTTGAAGCAGAAGGCCTATGAGACCGCAACTGCAGCAAAAGATAAGGCTTATGAGGCCGCGAAGGCGGCGAAAGATAAGGCCTCCAAGGCTGCAGAGATAGCTAATGAGGCAAAGGAAAGAGCGAAGCAAGAGGCAGAGGCTTGTGAAACCACAAATGCAGGAAAAGATAAGGACGCAAAGGAAAGAGCAAAACAAAAGGCAGAGGAGGCCAAAGAGATAGCAAAGCAGAAGCAAGAAGAGGCAGAGCATGCAAGTTTGGCCAACGAGAAAGCAAAGGAGGCTCTTGAAGCCGCCAAGAAGAAAGTTGAGGAGACTGTGAAATCTTCCAAGGACACCATTTCTGAAGCTGCTAGACAGCAGTCACAGAAGATCAAGCACACCATTTCTGGACGCGATGAGGAGCTCTGAGCTGCTCACATTTTGTCCGTCTTATACTTCTGTTTGCAGTTGGATTCCTGATTTTACAAGTTTGGTTTTGCTGTATCGCTGTGTAGTAAATTTGTGTTTTATGTAATGCTTTTTTGTGTTGGTAACTTGGTATGATCATACAATGTACTTGAATTTGAACCAGCTTTATCAAATCAGTGATATTACACTAGTTTTGGGTTGTGTTTAATGTACTAGAGCTTTTCACTTCCTTCTCATCCAATTTGAATTCTGTGCACCAGCTCCGATTCTGATTTAAACAAGAGGAGAATATGTTGATCATATTGGAGAGAAGATGCCTATTGTTATGTATGATCTGAACTTGAATATGGAGCAGCTTTGTCCATGATATATAGTTATAATGCTTTTTCGGCCCAACTGTTTTGGGCCAAGCCCAATTTTGATATGATCTTGTTCGGCTGAATTGGGCTACATTGAAAATTGTGTAACTAGTGCAGGTGAACAAAGGTGTGATAAAGAATTATTGGTCACCGAGATCAAAACACATAGAAAACTCATTGATTTAATCTCAGCTCTTGATAAATTCAAGGGTTAGTGACCACAAAATCCTTGATGGGTCTCGGGACCCGGAAAATGGTGTGCAGTGAACTTGTGATTTGTAAAAGAAGTAAAGCAAAGTCATGGACATTATTGGGAGTAGGATTGCCCAACTGAAGGGGTGGAAGGACTAAGAAGTGGTCCAAATTGGTTTGCTTCTTCATATCTACTACACCATGATCAGGTGAATTATTACTGACCTCTGTGATCTGTCAGCTGATAGTGAACTATGAAAATTGAAAGGATTGGAATATCGTTAATTGCAGTTCTTTCTTTATAGTGGTCCAAAAAGAAAAGGACTCCCAACAAGAAGAAAAGGACTCCCAGGAGTTTTGGGCCCTTTACTTTCTTGAGTAACTTCATTCTTCATGTGATACAATTTTGAGGTGCGCGATTAATGCTGATTGTGTTCCACATATTTCCACAAAATCTGTCTGTTGATCCTACACTTTTTTTATGTGGAGAACCGAAAATAAGTATTAAATCATCTAATATGATGAAATTGATAATTAGCTAACACACGCCTGAAATGAAACAATTCACGTGCGATTTAAATGTAAACCTAGCTCTTACGAAAATAACTTAAAGTTCTGGTTGGTATATGAAATTAGTAATAATAATATATATTTTAGTGTTTACTTGTAATAGGAGAAATGATGTATTTCTGGCCTCCAAGAAAGGTCCTCAATAACGACAGTGAAAGACATCATACATGGTTTTTGTTTGGATCTCATTCATTATTGCATTTGTGACTTGTGAGGCTGAGTCGTCGTCAAGAAAATTTGCTAAATATAATCATATAGAGCAAACGACACGCAAAAGGGATGGAAAATGGAAAATTGTAATAATATGTATATGGGCATTTTGAGTGATAAGGGAATTGCAATATGCAAAATAAGTCCCTTCTTTATTTGATTGAAGCAAAAGAACCTTTCTCTAGTACTCCATTTCCTTTTCCAAACCAAACCTTTGTAGGGAAATTTGGTAAACCCTATGCTGCTCTCATGCCACTGACAATAAAAAAAAACAAGAGCAAAACACTTGTCCATCATTGCCAAACACATAAAAAGAAATTTAAAGAGAATTTAGATTTCTCATACCTATGGAAAGGGAAAAGAATTAATTTTCTTTCCTTTCTTTTTCGTGAACCAAACAAGGTTTTAGACGCATCAACAAGTTTCAATAAATGAGATGATAACACATAATAATATGTTTCTATTAGATAACATTGTTCCAATTTCTATTAGATAAGATTGTTCCAAGGTCAGAGAAATTATTTGTCCACTTGTCTTTGTATCATAATGGAATATTCTCTCAAATTATCCTTCCAAAACTTTCAAAGAATTATTCAAGGGGGTCATTTGAAATGAATAGAAACAAAGATTTTCAATGCAATGCTCTTTGAAAATAATTAGACACATTATTACACTTCGACACCTAACAATCTCTCGTTTCAAAGTTGTGACAGTTTCATGACGTTGCATCACGTTGCATCAAACGAGATCACGAAATCAAAACACCTAGCCATATTCAGGGGACACAATGACACCGATAAAATCTCATCCCAATGACCTCGTGTTGGTATATAAAATTAGTAATAACAATATATATTTTAATGTACACTTGTACTAGAAGAAAGCCCTCAATAACGTCAATGAAATAGATGAACATCATAAATACGCATAGATGGGTTTTGTTGGGATCCCATTCATTATTGCATTTGTGAGTTGTGAGACTGAGGAGTCAAGAATGAAAATGAGGAGGCAAACAACAAATGAGTAATCCATCAACTTGGTAGATTAAGCATTTCATTGAATGAAAATATTCGGATAAAAGAGATGATACCACATAATTATTTGTTTGACGTGCCAGAAAATTTTCTTTTTTCTTTTATTGAACATGTTGAATTTTTTTAATTTAATTTTAGTATCATTGTTAATTAATATGGTACTCGATCTATTAGATAACTTAATTGGATTGGTTTAGAAAGTCATGGTGGGTTAACGAAGGTCAGAAAACTATTTGTCCACTTGTCTTTGTATCGTATAATGTAATCATCTGTCAAATTATCCTTTCAAGACCTTCAAAATCTCATGATCAACTTGCCTAATCTTCATCCCATCTGACTGTTCTTAGTCAAGAATTATTCAAGGGGTCGGGATGATTTAAAATGAATAGAAACAAAGATTTTCGATGCAATGCACTTTGAAAAAATTAGATACATTATTACACTTCATTATCTAACAATTTCTCGTTTTAAAGTTGTAACAGTTTCATGATGTTGCATCAAATGAGATTACGAAATCAAAATACATAGTACATATGACACCGATATAATCTCATCCCAAAATTAGCAGTGATTGAGAACTTGTTTAGTTGGAGCCAGGGGTACTTTTTTCGATTCGATCACTCTGCTAGCAAATCGGAAAAATCTATAGGGTTGTGGTTGCAACAAAGTTAAATATGCAAAACAACGATTTACTATAAGATAATATATAGATTTCCAAACAAAATGACAATGGTGCAGAGTTATTACGGATCATAAACAATCTCTCGTAACGTATAAATTCTAAAGCATATAGATAATAAAAACATAGAATAGGATGCAACTAGCCCTAGTACATGTATAAAAATGTATTAAATTCCAATGGATTAGAGCAAGGATGAGGCTATAGATCAAAGCAATTTATGAGGTTTTTTCTTTCCCCAATTGCTTCATATTATAGATATTTTTTTTACATAAAACGTTAAGCAAAAGTAAAATAATGACTGAGATTTTGGACGGTACGATGCAGTACAACATGTAACAAATAATTTAGGTACTATTTTGTTTGTTTGATGAGATAATTTAGGTACTATTAGTTTTAAGTTTTAAGTTTTAAGTTTTAACATATAGTTAAGGAGAAGGGACCCAATTCCAATCATTTTAGATGAAGTTATTGTATACCCACATGTCTCTTGTCTCTGGACTCTTTTCAAGCAACAAGGATTGTCTCAATTTTTGCGTCAAATGGAGCGGAGTGCACGCTAAAGATATTCCAATAAAGGTTTTGAATATTATTGCTTCTTTTTCTCTTCTCTCTCAATATATAAACATTTTTTCGAAGAAAAATGTATGGATTTTATAATATGAGTAGGGCTGCATATCCCAAAAATTTGTAAAAAAATCAATATCAAATGATGTGACATCTGACATAGTCTCTAACATGGCATCTTACATGATAAATGACATATCATTCCATTCAATTTTATAATTTCTAGCATTCAATTAATATTAGTCAAAAAATAAAACAAAATATTATATTTTCAGCAAAAATAAAACTAAAAGAGGTGAATTAGCCAACAATTAATATAAATCGATCAAGGAGGATCTCATCCTCCTCACCTCGAGACCTAGAAAAACAACGAGTTGCAAGCAGCTAATAAAAGAGAAAGACCTAATTCATATCCAAAAAACAAATTGAGAAAGTAAGCATATATTAAACACTCAATTAGAAAAACAAAAGTAGAATTAGAGATTAAAACCCAAATTATGAGGTATGAGAAGTCAATATCTGAGAACCAATAGACGTATTTTGATGAATGAGTAATTTGGTTTTGAAGCAAAATAAGATTTATCTATCAAGGGAAGAAGAATTGCAAGATGTGGTATTTGATTTTCTCATTGAGCAATTTTGCTCAAACAAGAACCGGAGGCTCCCCAAACCAATTGAATTTATCATTGTTCTGGAATCATGTAGAGGAGTTTTTGTGAGAAACATATGTTTTCCAATGAAAAATAATAAAAAATTATTTTTAATTGTTGAAATTTAAATAGGATGACATCCTATAAATTATTTGGTATGTAATGATGATGTGGCATTTGGTATTGATTTTGAGTATAACTTCACTACTTCTCACATGCTAAGGGTAGGATCATGGGCCATTAAACGAACTTTTTTATTTCTTTTATTCTAGATAGAACTGGAAGGTGAAACTGAACTCTCTCAAGTTTACGATAAAGACTTATTTGGTTCGTGAAGTGAATTAATTGAGAAATTAGTTATGTAGCCTTATGAATGAGATTACACGATTCATGTTGCATCGGTTTTGCCAACCCTGGTTTTAAGGGTAGGCGTTGAAGAAAAACGTATGAATTTTATAATATATAGTACTAGCTAGTCACTACTTTTCATATGCTAAGAGTAGGGTCATGTCAGCCTATCCATGTCATTAAACGTTATTTTTATTTTTATTCTAGATGGAATCGGAAGGTAAAATTGAATTCTCTCGAGTCTATAATAAAGACTTATTTGGTTTGCACAGTGAACTAGAGTAATTAAAAAGTTAGTTTTGTTATATTATGAATAAAATTACACGATTCATGTTACATCGGTTTTGCCAAACCCTAATTTTAGGGGTAGACGACGAGTGGTCTAGTGAGGTTGTGAGCTCAAACAATCACCAACCAAAACACGTCGGTCGGTCGGCCGACCGATTTCCAGGGCCACAAACTGGCCTCTGTGGGAGTGCATTGAATATGCCTACAAACTATAGATGCGTGCTAAACAGTACTTGGTGTAGGACTGTAGGCATACTTCTCGTGATATAGAACTTTTCCCTCTAATTTTGGAGCTTTCAATTTAGAAAGTCAAACCTTATCATTTTGGTATTTTCTTATTGAAAAAAAGAAAGAAAGTCAAACCTTATTATTTTCAACATCTTCATGGGAAATCAAATCATATTTTAATGCAAATAAGTATTGCTTAACTTGATAATAATAAAAGTATAAAACACACACCGCCATACATACAACACAATACAAATACCAAAATACAATTCAAGTATTGTCCAAAAAAAATACAATACAAGTACCTTTTACCACAATACATGTCCCTCCCGCAAGCAAAGGACGGTCAAAACATGTCAACATGACAACATCTCTTGATGGATAACACAGTTTGCCACTCAACTATTTTTTTTTTGTTAAGATTGTTTACCTATGTGATTGTTTCGGGATGACGCACTTTAGGTATTAAAATTATGAGTGCACTTTCATCTATACAATATTTATATTTGTTATGCTAACCATTCATGATAATATATATCTCAAGGGATCGGTTCACATGAAGAGAGAAATGATGCCACTACTCAACCAAACACAACAAGATGTGTCATTGTTCGTCATACGTTGTGTTATAATAATAGGGTATGTTTAAAATTGTGGTTAGAAAGCGAACGAGACTGTGGTGTGGAAAGAAGATGGAGATTGATTGATTGATACCCAAAAAATTGTGGCCAATCTTTTGCCTAGAGAACCATCAACCTTGAAACAAACATGCATATATGCCCTACTTGCCTAGTGATCATCCCCCGGCTATAAAGCCAAGCTTTATAGTATTCATGTTATATGTTTGTAATGTACCTACTTCCTATTTTCCTAATCATGAGTTCTATCATTAAGAGAAGCTTTTCTATAGACAACTAATTAAGACAATATCTTTATTGTGCATTTAAACTAAATTTTGAAATTTGATGCATTCATGGTTTAGGAAAATCTCTCAATTGTAAACATTGTTAACTAGTTTAATCCTCATACTATTTTAAGGGATACGCAAACAATATATAACGGTTAAAAATCGATGATACAATAACTTTTCAAAACCTAATTTTATCCTAACCAATCTATCCAATCTTTATTTCATTTAGCAACATTATTTTCTCACTTTCAAGATTTTCGACCTAAAAACTTTATTGGTGCTATGAGTTTATGAACTCATACAAACTAGATGGCACGAAATGAAAAAATGAGCATCCGTTAGCTATTGTCCTGAACCGATTCGCTTATACTTGACTCGAGAATCAAATTAGAATGTCCAAAAGGTTAAGGACCAAAATGCTATAATGGTCAAACTTCAACCCACAAAAAAAAGTAAAAAAATAAATAAAAAATTTCTCTAAATCTTTTCAATCTTAAAACAAGTTCAATAAATAAGGATAATTACGATAAAAAGAACAAAAAGAGAGTCAAAAACAGAACAATTTATCTGTTACTCTTTCTAGCAACTTTTTCAGTTTCTCTGTACCACGTTCGATTGTTTAACCATATTTATGGTTCAACTACTCTATTTAATCCATTTTTCTATACATGCATCGTCCATGAACTCCACATGTATATATATAAGTAGCATTGAATGGGTTATTAATATTCAGATTCAATAACATAATACGATTTGCAAGAGAGATAAAGCTTCTAAGCACGTCTCTCTCCTTTGCCCATCTGGACTTGGACTTTTCTTGTGTGTTGGATTCTGCGTTACATTTTGATCCATTCCTCAAACTCAACCGATTCAATTTAACATCACCCACGAAAGGTACGTAAACACGTATATTAATTTATATATATACACATAGGATATAAATATAGGATTACATGTCCTTCTAGAATTCAAAAGCCAGCTTCCCTTGGAGTTCTAGTATTCCAGCCCTTCATAGAAAGCAAAAGCACAGAGCTTTGGATTGTGAAATTTGGAGAGGTGGGTGTGTTCAATTTCATGGTGATCACAAAGAAAGGTGGAGACGTCGAGAAGAAGAAGACCAGTGATTTCGGTGGAAGGGGAATGCGACTGGGAAAATACGAGTTGGGAAAGACTCTGGGAGAGGGCAATTTCGGCAAAGTCAAGTTTGCTAAGGACGTCGACTCCGGCCAATCTTTTGCCGTTAAGATTCTGGAGAAGAAGAGAATCACTAACCTCAACATCGCCGACCAGGTTCTTGTTCTTCTTTTTTTTTCAATCTATTTGATTAAAGTTTTGAACTTTTGATCTTTCTTTCATTTTGAGCTGCAAAGTTTTGTTCTTTCATTAATGGGGTTTCTGGGTAGTGTTTGGATTTTGGTATTCTTAATTGTTTATTTCTATTTTTTTGGCTCAAAATTTTTTGATCTCTCTCTCTCTGAGCTGAAAAGTTTTTATTTTACATTAATGCCTTGATGGGTTTTCTGGGCAGCGCTTATTGTATTGATGTTCTTAATGATTTTTGGTGCAAGTTATTTTTTTTTAATATAATGTATGAACAAGAAACTGAAACTGGCATTTGGCATTCATGAAGTTTTATGTTTATATTCAAAAATAGACCTTTTCTGTAACAAGAAACTGAAATTGGCATTCATTCTGTATGTTTCAGATACAATTACTGTTATAATTCTACTTCATTTTCCATTCCTTTCTTCTGTACATTGGTTCAACATTAACAAAATTGATCTTTGCAGATAAAGAGGGAGATTGGCACTTTGAAGCTTCTCAAACATCCAAACGTCGTCCGGTTACATGAGGTATTATTATGCAGTACGTATATGCTATTCTTTTTTTCGGTTACAACGGATATGCTATTCTTGAGCTTATTGTATTATTTTTCTGATCCGTAATCATCAGCAATTCAGCATGATATAATTCTCCCACTAATTTCTCATATAATAATGATGCATTATTTGATGGGGGTCTATAAACAGCAATAAATTATCAGTAACACCAATCAGGGATTCCCTGTTGGAGCTTTATTGTTCTTTATTAGGAAAGCACATGCCGAGTTTTTACTACTAATCAATACAGTCGGTTTGTCTAATGTGCAGTACTGCATGTTATACATCACTATGCACAGTTACTATGCTCAGTTACGCGTTTGATATAATCTTGGGAGATGATGTGGGAATACAGTAGTTATATTCTCCATATCTTGATCAGTTTTCCACCGTTTGATCTGAATAATCACCCTGAACCAACCTTCACAGACGGATCAGATGACTCTTCTGAAGTGGCCATAGAAACCAGCTTGCTAAAAACATGGGCAACTATTGTCCAAAAAAAAAAAATCATGGGCAACTAATCAACTACCCTCAGCAAAGTTGTTTGTTGGTTGTAAAATATAATGGTGATCTGGGCCACTGAATTATTTTGTTGGGGCTCTGTTTCAATCAACCAGTCCAAATGAGCCACGTGTCATGATTGGCCCATGAATGGAATCTTGCCCCCATTCTTATGGATAAGATCATCAAAACAACTTTGGTTATGTCCACCAATACCTTTCCTGACATTAAAAACAAAGCAGGATTGCCGTATGATATTTTATATTCACAGTACAGTTTAAAGTCTAAACTTATTTTAGCATAGTTTTCATTTTTTTTTTTATCAATTTTTTTGATCAAATAGCATAGTTTTCATAAGATATATTATACATCCTCGGATATGTCTTTGTAGGACTAATATGAAAAGAAATGATACAAAAAAAATCTTAACAGGAAAATAATTACTAGGATGATGCTGATGATATCATGATTGTATGGATTTGACTGGACTTGTAGAATATGAATTTGTTGAAGTAGGACTGGTCTTTTTAATTACAACAACTTGGTTTGCCTTGTGAAATATTGTTCAAATTATTGTATTTAAACATAATTCCTTTTGAATGTTTCCCACTGGTCAACCTCTGCAATTCAAATTTGGATGGATTAAGTGATTAACTAAACTGTAGTATGCAGCTGAGACAGAATTGTAACTGTTAGCACCAATAGTTTGTCTAAAAATTTGGTTGTACTTATAGTTGAGAAAAAAAAAATCATATTCCAACCATTAGCATAATTTTCCATGTTGAATAGATTCTACGTACCGTTGATCTCTATAGAATGCTTTAAACTAGTTTTTAAACATCAAAGCCGTGGCCAACGATGCTTCTACTAATTCTGCTGATTGTACTTATCATGGAAACTACGCAGGTTGTGGCAAGCAAAACTAAGATTTACATGGTCCTAGAATACGTTACTGGTGGGGAATTGTTTGACAAAATTGTAAGGAGCTCTTAATTTGATGCATTAATTCAGACCCAGGAAGTTGATTATGCTAATAGGTTCTTTTATATTAACAGGCACAAAAGGGAAGAGTTACAGAGTCTGAAGGTAGAAAGCTTTTCCAACAGTTAATTGATGGTGTGAGCTACTGCCACAACCAAGGTGTTTTCCATCGGGATCTTAAGGTACTTGCTACTTTCTGCACAGTGTTTAAAGGTTCTGAGCCAGAAAAAGCCGCTGCATATGGTTTCCAGTTTGCTAACATGTTATATATTGTATGTTTTGATTGCAGCTGGAGAATATCCTTGTTGATTCTAAAGGAAACATAAAGATTTCTGACTTTGGCCTTAGTGCTTTACCCCAGCATTTTAGGGTACATTACTCTTCCTATTTAAAGAATTAAAGTGAATCATTGTGTCCTGTAACTTAGCCCTTCCATTCTGTATGAAATATCAGGACGATGGGTTGCTGCATACAACCTGTGGAAGTCCCAATTATGTTGCTCCTGAGATTCTCGCTAATAGAGGGTATGATGGTGCCGCCTCTGATATATGGTCATGTGGTGTCATCTTATATGTCATTCTTACGGGGTATCTCCCGTTCGATGATAGAAATCTTGCAGTTCTGTATCAAAAGGTAAAGAAAACTTCTCTTTGATCTTTATGTGGCCATTTAAATGAAGAACTTATATTATTTGATTTTCATCAAAGTGAAGTTAAGATTTTTGGATGCATTTCAGATCTTGAAGGGAGATGTTCAGATACCGAAATGGCTATCACCTGGTGCACAAGCCTTGATAAGCAGGGTTCTCGATCCCAGTCCTCTCACCAGAATAAACATGACAGACATCAAGTCAGATGACTGGTTCAAGAAGGATTACTTTCCTGCAAATCCCGAAGAAGAAGAAGAAGAAGAAGAAGATATAAATGTTGATGCTGAAGCTTTCTCAATAAACGAAGTGGTATGAACTTGCATTTTTTGCGCAGTGCCCACTTTGTGTACATATTCAAGTTTCCATTTTTGCTATAACTGAGAGAATTGTTTGTTTCTGTATCAGCCATCTGAAGTGGAGAAGAGTCCAGATTTGAGGCACTCACCCACCCTTATCAATGCCTTTCAGTTGATTGGAATGTCCTCGTGTCTAGACCTCTCTGGCTTCTTTGAAAAAGAGGTGAGTGTAAAAGCTAAACTGCAAGTAGATTTCTAAAATGATTTCTTCTTCTTAATTAGGCCTTGAATGTTTACTGAAGTTGAAATCTGCATTCTGTCTAAATTAATTTAGGATGTGTCTGAGAGGAAGATCAGATTTACTTCCAACCATTCTCCAAAAGATTTGCTTGAGAGGATTGAAGAAATTGTAACAGAGATGGGATATGGTGTCCAGAAGAAAAATGGAAGGGTAACTTGCTATCTTCTCTTCACACATAACCCAGAAATAGCTGCATTTCAATGATATATATAATCTGCGTACATTATGTTGTTTTGGCTGCAATATTCTTGGACTGAAAGATCATTATGTTTATGTCGAAAATTTCAGTTAAAAGTGATGAAAGACAACAAGGGGCAGAGAAATCTGGGTAGTCTCTCAGTTGCAGCAGAGGTATTTCATTTTAACCAAGTTCAAATCACAGAAATTTGTGTTCCATCATTACTTGTGCCTCAAGTAACATTGTTTGTTGCTTTAATGGTGAACTCATAGTTGTCACTGTGATTGAATCAGGTGTTTGAGTTGAGCCCATCCTTATATGTAGTTGAATTAAGAAAATCATATGGAGATCCTTGTGCATATAGACAGGTATATACTCCCTCTACACAACCTTATCTCTTGCTTTCTCTCCTCTCAGATTTCAGGCATTAACATCAATTTTTTGGGTATGTGCAGTTGTGTAAAAAACTGTCAAATGATTTAGGTGTTCCGTCGAGCCAAGAATTGTTGGCCAGAGAGGTATAGAAGACCAGTTCTTTGCAAAGTGAAACGGCATAGTATTTAAACCTCGAGAAATGTACATAATATTACAACTCGTGTAAATTAATTAAATTCATTTTTTTGGATGTACGCATTACTGTGTAAGACTCGATTGAATTTGAAATATATTCAGAATGCAAGGAGATATTCTTGTGCAAGGACTCTACCAGTGTTAGAGAGAGGATTTAATAGTAAGATCTGAGTCCTCTGACCATTATGGAACTAACAGACTTGCTGGGTGTAGCCATGGTTGGTTGGCCACACCAGACAAACAACAAAGGACCATCGCATTCAAGAAATCAGTTGCTCCCATTCTTCTCCCTTGCTTGGATAAACAGAGTTATGATATCCGAAAGGTTATCATATCCGCTGATCCGGCTTTGAACCCTAACAGTTGTGTTGTTGTAGCAATGTTCTATCATACCAAGTTGGCTTTCATGACATTAAGAGGAGGATCAGGAGGGGAACAACAACGTTGGACTTACATCCCAATAATTTTCCTTAAGATGTCATATTTTATAAGTACACATGTGGTATTCTCGGAAGCATTTTGTCATTGGATGTTAGTAGCAGCAACGTACTCTTGTTCAAGTCTAAAGACCGTGTCGACGTTTCTGCATTTCGAGCCCTCATGACGGGGGACCTATGGCCGGCGCATGTCGTAAGGTTTTGTGATGGAGAAGTGCATGAAGAGGGTGATCGAAGTGTTACAATTCACCCGAAGTTTCAAGGTTTTCAAGGTGATGTTCAACCATAGAGGAGGTGATCATTTACTTGCGCCGCAAGTTGAGGTAGAAAGTATTGGAGACGAGGCTCTTTTCCTAGGCTACAACCATTCCATTATACTATACCAATGATTTTGTTACGAGTATCTTCAATTTTTAGACAAGGGAATGAGTAGCACACAACTTGATTCCCAAACTCCTATGTGCGGTTTTGCGCCACTGCCGCTTTGGATTATGCCACCGTTTGGTGGACTCCACTATATATGTATGTGTAAATGAGACATATTTCCTCTTGTAAAATTTACACAAAATAACTAAAAAAGAATATTTTAAATTAATAAAAATAATAAAGAACTTCCTCTCACTGTCTATATTTATAGTTATGAGGCATATAGCTAACATATAAATTAGAGAACCTCTTCATTCATTAGTAGTCCTCCATCTTAAAATCATTTTTACTATTTGAAAATATCAAATTGTTCACACAGAAAAAAAGTATGTTACTAGCTTAAACCGCCCTAGCTAGAGACCTTACTAGCTAGCTTCCATCCAAAAAGAAGTTATTTAAGGTTACTATTTCCTTCTCCCTGTGAGATTAGATATGTGATTACCTTGTTGTAATAGGAATTTTTTTTTACATTATAGTTATAAACAGGTTTCATGATTTGGATCAATCAATTAGTAGCACTATTCTCTTAATTTTGTTTTCTTGTCCTTTGAGTTTGGATCAACATGGTTTCTAAGAAGACAAAGAGAGACAGCTTCAGTGGCTACCTACCAGAATGGTTAGATCTTCCTGAAGGCCTTGTGTGTTTGATTGTGGATGAATTGTTGGAACTCACAGACTTTGTTCGTTTTGCTGCGGTCTGCAAGGAATGGCATTCTCTGGCGAAACACTACTATCTTACTACGCAGCGCTGGCGGTGTAATCAGGTACTTCCCATGCTCTTGATCCCTTGTGGTTTCAAAGAAGTTGATACTACTACAACCAAAGCAAAAATGTTGCCATTTTCACTGTACAGCGTCTCCGAAAAAAGAGTCTACATTGACAATTTTGAGTCACCATTAGTCCCTTATGGAACTAAAAGACTAGTTGGCTGTAGCCATGGTTGGTTGGCCACGCTAGACGAACAACCAAGGATCGTCGCTCCTGTTAACCCTTTTCGAAAGTCAGTTGCTCCCATTCTTCTCCCTCCCCTGAAAGATGGATGTTATCTCGATAAGGTTATCTTATCTGCCGATCCTGCTTTGGATGCGAATAGTTGTGTTGTTGTAGCTAAGTTCTATGAGAACAAGTATTTGGCTTCCATGAAATTAAGAAAACGGCAGGGTCATGAAAAACAACGTTGGACTTACATCCGAGCACATAGTGCTCCTTCCGATGTAATACTTTATAAGACCCGACTCTGCATATGTCATCCCGACGGAAGCATTGTGTCTACTTCATATCAACGTGCAGAACAACCAGAGGTTGTGACCATGATTCTGGGCTTATTCACCGGAAATTCATATCTCGTGGAATCAGCGACGGGAGACCACCTATGGCATGTCCGAAGGTATTTCGTAAGCAAAAAAAAGTTGGGAGTTACGGAAAGCTTCAAAGTTTTCAAGGTGATGTTCAACGACAAAGAAGGTCGTTTGCAGCAGGTTGAGGTAAAAAGTATTGGGGAAGAGGCACTTTTCCTAGGCTACACAAATTCATTCTCCGTTTTGGCTTCAGAAATTTCAGGATGTCAGCCAAATTCCATATACTATGAGCATAATCATGTAATGGGTATCTTCAATTTAGACAATGAAACGAGTACCACACAAAATCATTTTCGACTTTATAGGTCCGATGATGAGCAACCCGCGCTTTGGATTACCCCGCCGCTTAATGAACTCTTATTCAGCAAAGCCTTGGATTTATAGAAGTAGAAGTAATACATTCTTTATTATAATCACAAATGATACAGATTTACAGATACATGACAGCTTGTATACAATTTCAGGGAAATCAGACATTAGACCTCTCAACAATGATATAGTACATGAGATTTTTGATATTTACAGTTGTAAATAACTTATATAAATGGCGAATGAGATAACTCTTCGATGCAAGTAAATCTAGTTTGCAATGCTGCTGCTAAGATCTTCAGCATATACCTGGATCAAGCTGCTGTTGTCTGCAATTTGAAGTTTCTCATTCAATTCGGTCTTGTACTGCTCATCTCTGTCCTCGAAATTACGCATAAACTCAACCTGCAACCAAAATCGAAGTCTTCATATAAGTGTGGAAAAAAGCTAAATTGCAGACCATTTTATACATGACGACAGACGATAACTTGCCTGTTTCTGAAACAAATCGAATTCATCCGAGCTAAGAGAACCATCACTATTAGCATCAAGGAGCTGCATCATCTCGCATGCATCTTCCCCTGGAGCACCAAGCTCTTCCATCACTTCCATAAGTTCCTCGATGTTGATCCTACCATCTCCATTCTTGTCAAGAAGGCGGAATACTCTATCACTCTTACTCTGCTCAGTCTCAATGCCTTCATGATTTGCGGATGGAAGATCTTTCAGGCGAAATGCTGCAAGTTCAGCAGCTGCCATCATTATGGCCTTGAGCCGCTTTGCCTGATCATCAAGTGATCACATAAGCCTCTGATATAACAAGTTTAACTTAAATGGATTCACAAGTTTAATGCACTAGACAAACATTCAAAATTAGTATATATCAAGTGCATATTTCAACAAACCTCTTCTGGGTCTGTAAGCCCACTCTTGTACAATGAGTGAGAAGCCATCCCAGCATCCGCCAACATGTCCATCTCCTGAGTCCTTATTTGTATTTCCATTAAAGGCCTACTCTTTCCACGGTCACTGACATCAACTGCCATATGCAAACTCCTATACCCATTCGCCTTAGGCCTAGCAATGTAATCCTTTGTCCTGTGAGGCATTTCTTTCCACAAAGATCTAACAACTTCGCGAGTCCTATAACAAGCTCTTTCCCCCACTTCTGCCTCATCTTCTCCGGACCTCGGCTCCAATATGACTCGCAATCCCAGCACATCATTCACCTGCTCCGGCTTCCTACCATCCTTCAAGAGCTTCTTCATGGTGCTATACCGACTCTTATATCTACCATTCACGGACACATCCACAACCAGCCCTGCCAACAATGGATCAGCTTTCAACGACTGCAAAAGCTGTTCCTTATATACATCCACCAAAGGCCCACTTCCAGTCTCATGACTCCTCAACCATGAATCAACATACACATATGAATGCGGAAACAAGTACTGGAATGACAGATCCTCAAGCTCCAGTGACAACCAGTTGGCTCCAACAGCATGAGCTAAGGGGGCATGAATCTTCATGACCTCCAAAGCTATCAATTGCTGTTGATACCTCGGAAGGTAATCAAGGTGCCTCATCATATCAAGCCTGAGAACCAAGTCTAGGATCACAGCCCTCGTATCATAATATGTCAAGCAAAATTTTCTCAGTGCAGCAGCACTGTCATCATCCAAGACATCAGCTTTGGATGGGAGTTTCATCACACGCAAGCTCTCGTGCAATAGATGAGCAGTGCCGATACCAATCTGGTTTCGAACATTGAGTATCGAAATTGCACCGGCCTCCACAACTGGCCTGAGCATCCCAGCTGAAATTACCTCCGCATCCATCTAAACCCAAATTCACTGAAAACCCATAAATGGGCTAAGTCGGAAAATAGGCAATTGAAGATTGATCAATGAAGGCGTACCTGAAGATCTGCGAGAACTAGAGCAAGAGACAAGGCCTTGGACAGTGAAGAACGACCGTCTGGGGTTATAGGCAAGGCGTGGAGTAAAGGAATCGAGAGCTTGAGAGCCTTGAAGAGCAAGTGGGACCCACTGCTGGAGAGCATGCCCATCCTCTCCGTGAGCTCGTTGAACGCCCCGACCAGCTCCACCACCATTTTCCCTCCCGTCTGTTCCATCAGAGCCGCCGTCGTTCTGGAGAAACACAGTCGTTGATTCCGCCGATTACATCTCTCTTGCTTCAGAGTGCCGTGAACAGAATGGAGGAGTAATCTGGGTGTCGGCTCTTGATGACGAAGAAGATGATAGTGATGAGCACAGTAGAGCTCCATGGATGACATTGGTCTCAGCTTTCTTCGTGGTGGAGAAGCAGAAGAGACTTGGGATTTGAGATAGGAAATGCCTGTACGACGAGTCGTTTATTAAAATGGTTGACCCACGTGTCAAGATCAAGTCGAGGGAGCACGGTGGACTATACTACACAGAATCATATACCCATCACTCTTGTCACTCTCTTCTCCTTTTCCCTAAAGTCCTAAACCCTACTCTCTGCAAGGGGTTTCACACAGCCATGTCCGCCTTATCGAGAGGCCTCATTTCTCGTCTCCGCCTTCTCTCTCTCAACGCCGCCACGTCTTCTTCTTCTACTACTTGTAATACTATAGCCGCTGCTAATGCTACGACGTCGTACGCGCATTTCTTCAGATGCTTCAGCTCCGAGGCCTTGGTAGATGGGACCGAGATCGTCGAAGATCGGGGCCGGATAATCGAGGCCAAGCCTGGGGTTATGACCCCAAATTCGAAGAGGACCGGGGTCATCGCCGTCAAGTGTGGGATGTCGGCGCTCTGGAACAAATGGGGTGCTAGGGTTCCGATCACTGTGCTTTGGGTCGATGATAATATCGTCTCTCAGGTTAAAACTCCCGAGAAAGAAGGCTTCCCTGCTCTACAGGTAACCCTTTTACTCTTCATTTTGTTTTGTTCATTACTAAGTAAATTTGATTAGTTTCATTACTGTATTGTTGAATATAAGTATAGTCTTATAGGTGGTGAAGTTGTAAAGTTTGGATTTTTCAGTATTTTTAAGAGACAAGCATCCAACTTCTTGCTACTGTTTGATTTGGGGACAATCTTGTTGAGTTTTAGCTGTTTATAATCTGCAAAAGCTTGGTAATTTAACCTTAGTTAGGCCAGCTGGGCATATCAATTTCAGTTCACTGAGACTAATCCAACTTCTTGATACAATTTGATTTGGGGGCAATCAACAATGAGTTTTAGCTGAATCTTAGTTAAGGCAGCTGGGCATATCAATTTTTGGGAGTCTGTTTCTGTTTTGGTTAATTCGATTAAGTTGAACCAAACGACATACACAATGGAATGAAAGTTTTTCTTATAAAGCATTACAGTTTTGTTTTGGTACTTACATCTAGGTCTCGTTGCTTGTCCAACGTTTATCAATTTTGATTTTTCTTGGCAAATTTTCAAGAGCAAGGATTTAATTATAGGATGACATTCTGTTGTGGTGCTAGTTAGATTGGTTGCGGGCAGAAAAAAGCAAAACATCTGACAAAGCCTGAAGTGGGCCATTTCAGAGCTCAAGGCGTTCCACTTAAGAGGAAACTAAGGGAGTTTCCTGTAACAGAAGATGCACTTCTCCCTCTTGGGATGTCAATTGGTGTTCGCCATTTTGTCCCAGGCCAACATGTTGATGTTACAGGAATCACGAGAGGGAAAGGTTTTCAGGTGAACTAATTTTCTTTTTAGTTTCTGCCATTTCTGTTGTTAGTCTTCATTTTTTGAGTTGTTTTATACACTTTTTCATGCCTAGTGAATCCTTGCATATGAGGATTTACTGAATGAATTTGATAAACTGTGTTTTTCAAAATTCTTCCTACTAGAGTGATAATCAGATTATTTTGATGAATCATCAAGATTATGTCTGATGCGTATTTTCTGTGCCCAGGGTGGGATGAAAAGGTATAAATTTAAAGGAATGCCAGCAAGTCATGGTGCATCGAAGTCACACCGAAGTATTGGTTCTACAGGTCAGAGAGATGATGCTGGAAGGGTATGTATGGCTTCATTTGATTGCTGTAATCAATATATCTTGTCTCTGTATTTTTTGTTATTTCCTCTTTTTTTTTTTTTTTTTTGTGTATGTGTGTTGGTGGGTGATTACCAACACAACTGAGGAAGAGCACAGCCCACAAAATCTGTCAATGTACTCTTCTGGGAAATTTATATGTCAGACCTTTCTGCTCCTTAATTCTAATGAGATGACTTTGTTTGGTCTAATAATCTGCTTCCTCATTAGTTTGTTCATAGAGTTGGTATACTCCTTAGTTGTCTATATTTTGTTTTGCTTGACCTCTGTTTTTCCTATACAAGTAAAATGGTTTTCCGTGACTACTTTTCACAAGTTAAAATATATGCCCCAATGCATTTAATTCTGTTGGGTTGTGAGTTTGTGAATTGTGACAGACATATGTTGTATGAACAGGTATTTAAAGGCAGAAAGATGCCCGGGCGCATGGGTGGGAAACAGAGAACGGTGAAAAATGTATGGGTCTACAAAATTGATCCCGCAAGGAACTTTATATGGGTGAGAGGCCAGGTATGCTTCTCACATAAAATTTACTTTTCAGAATAGAGTGCTCCAAGTTTGAATGGGAAAGGGACAAGGTCATCCACAGTTTTCTTGAATTGCCTGTACATAGATGGTCCAAAATTGATGAATTTTGAATCTTGCCCAACAATAGTTTTCTGACCATACACAATATTAGAAGTGTTCAGAACCTTAAGTGAAAAAATGGATATGAATGATTTTGTGCTGGGTAGATGATTTTGGTTAAATGAAAGTGTTGTTAAACACACTAAAAACCTTATCACAGAAAAATTAAAAAAAGAAGAAAGAAATACACTAAAAAGTAAATTCTCCTCTGTTTATAATCCATTCAGTGATTGGTCTACACCCTTTTCTGAAGAGAGTATGCTGTACTATTTATGTTGGTTTTATGTACCTCTATTAAAGACGTTGGCTATTCTTTCAGGTCCCAGGTGCTGAAGGGGACTTTGTGTTCATAAAGGATGCTTTCTACAAGAAACCTGATGTCTCAATGCTACCATTTCCGACTTACTTTGCTCCAGAGGATGAAGATCCAAGCAAGTTAGAACCGCTGGTTGCTGATCTTGGAGAAGTAGATCCATTTATGGCGGCAGATTAGGCAGGAGCTGAATTTGAAACAACCACTTTGAGGAATTAGGTTTTTGAGTTCCGCCAAATCGATTATGGTGGCTTTAGGGTTATAAGACCTGTCTGAGGCTGTTGTTTTGATTCTTTTCTAAAAGTTATTTTTGTTATAGGAATGCAGGGGAAGGAGGTTGTAATATTATAATCGAGTTGAGTTCATGCAACCTCAGATTTGAATACTGACCAACAATGTTATTATGTTGGAACCATGTTTTGAAATAAATGTGGCAACTTAGAAATTTTGGTCTGTAAACTACAGTTTCCATGCCTATTCGTACGTGAATTTGTCGGAATTTTGTGACACCAATTTGCATGATGTGCTTTTGAGCATTGAAGCTGAGATAGCCATGCCAATCTCATTTCAGAAAGTGAAACTGAAAGTTTGCTTCTGCTGCTGTAGAGCTGGTAATGTGAAGCTTGGGCTTTATTTTCAAGGCTTAAAGACTAAAGGGAAAAAAACAAAAAGAAGATGCACGGAAAAAGAAACGCAGAGATGGGTCAAAAGTCAAACCCCGACTATTGCATTGCCAAACAAGTCTCAAAGTCTGAACCTTCGTCATTTATTTGACCTAATTTGCAACCAAAGAAACCCTAATTTTCATTTTTAACAGTTCAGCTCCCGCATCATTTCCTCCCTAGGGTTACCGTTACCCAATAGCCAGGACCACTTCCCCAACAAGCCTCTCTCTCTCTGCTGATCAAAGTCTCAAATGCGAGTCGGATGGCGATGAAGCGAGACCTTCCAGAACCCGATAAGCGCCTCTGCGGCGGCTGCGGCTCCTCCGAGCGGTGGCTCCTCCACTACATACGTCTCCGGGGTTTGTTCCAGCGGCTCTGCACCAACTGCGTCCTCAAGAACCACCCCGGCCTCTTCTGCCCTGTCTGCCTCGACGTCTTCGACTTCGACAACCCCCCGCCGGCACGTGACCGAGTCATGTGCGTCAAATGCCCCGCCATCGCTCACAACGACTGCGCCAATTGCGCCTCCTTCGAGTGCCCTCCCTGCTCCCAATCCAATGCCGCCACTTTCTCCTTCTTCAATTTCGACCGCAACGGTGGCGGCGGCGCCGGCAACGAGGCGGCGGCGCTCCTCCTCGGCCAAGAATCGGCCAAGGCCTTTGTCGCCGCAGCCAAAATCGCGGCCAATTCGATGAAGAAGGCCGCCGCCGCCGCCAGGATCGACGCCGAGCGCCGCGTCAAGGAGGCTGTCTCGGCCAAGAAGAGGGCCAGGGAGGCCCTGGAGGTGCTCGCGTTTCTCGTCACCAAAGAAAAGGAGGAGAAGGATTCCAAAGTAGGAGAGCGAGAGCTCAATTCGGCTCACCAGAAACCCAAATCGGAGACCAATCCCGGTGCAATGCAAGTTCTGGCCAATCTTGCTACTTCTATGGCGACTGAGGGAACCAATGGGTTGCGTTCGAATCAAGGGCAGACCACTGATATGGAGGAAGGTGGTGATCAAATCAAAGAAGGAGCTTGATGACGGGTTTGGTGTTCATTGTAGGATGATGCTCAGCTTCAGCTGCTAGCCTGCTAGCTTGCTACTGCTTGAATCTGTGAGTCTCTTTTGTTAGTTGCAGTTGGTCTTTTATTTTCATGCGGCGCCTGGGAATTTTTCCGGTGACAATATAGATCATTTGTTGTTGTGTACTCAATTTTCCCATACAGTTTTGTGTAGCTGATTATCAATGTGATTCTCCGGTCCGCTTTGTATCTACTCTGTTTGTCACTCTTCTTTTGACCAGTTTAGCATGAAAGATTTTGTGGTTCATTGGCTATAAATTTTTACATGTTATGTGTCATGCCCTTGCTTATTTGTTTGTTGATTTATTGATTTCTGCTTTCAATGTTACTTTGAGGAGATGCTAGAAACATGAAATTTATCAGGATGAATTTCCTTGTTTCATCAAACACTCTAACCTCTTTTTTCCTCTTGCTACTTGCATATCTTGCCAATTTGGTTGTCTTTTTTGTACCACATGGGAACTCCCAACTTACTAATGCTTTTTGGAGTCAGTTTAATGACTGGCATTTGATATGGGTTGGGATTTTTCTGAATAACAAATGCGGTTTTAATATGATTCTGGGTTTCGGTAATTCTACTATTGTCCTGATGGAAGCCTCAGTATTTCTTACTAATGCTTATTATGAACTTTTTTAGTATAGACTTGCATTCGTTAATGTTTGCATAAATCTCAAAATGAATGCTACAAGTGCCAAGTTCAGAGTTGCAAACATTAGTCTGATTGAAGATGGCATATCTTAAGAACAAAATACCTTTGTGGGAGGTCGAAATAACACTCCGGAGTGATTGATTGACTGATTTCATCAAAATGATGTTAAAGTTTAGTAGTTTATGCATCTTTTTTCTTTCTTGCTTCGTTCCTATGTGGTTGTTTTGGTTGGTGACCGAGATTAGTTCACAGCAGACTCGACCACTGGGGGTGGAGAGGAGTACATAGATAGAAGAAAGGGTGAATAACAGAGATATGATAAGAGCCTAAAAGGCTTCGGTTGGGGTTTGACAGTGTATTTTTATCTCATAATCCAAAGTGTTCCAACATTTGTTATTTTCAGAAGTTTATAATGGGAAGGGATATTAAAACTGAAGATGTGCTCTGCTTTAGTAGTTGAGATTGATCGTGGAATGGTCATTTGATGTCTTAGATAGCAAATATGAACAATCGATGGGTGCACATAGGAAATGCTACACAAGACGAGGTACTAATCAAAAAACTGTACAGATAGATACAGCAATATGTAAACAATAGTGCACAGAAGGGCACTGGGGCAGTTATCACTAGGTGGGGTGACAATCAACAGCGCCATCCTCTCATCCTAATATCAATCCTATGTTCAGAGTATAGTTGAACCTTTTTTTCTTCCTTCTATATTCAGATCAAATCAGGCGGCAGTTGATCTTCAGGTGTCAAGAGTTGGGTTGAAATGAGATTATGAGCTAATTTTTTAAACCCAGGAAGTAGGGTGCACCTGTGTCTTTCAACCATTGGCTTCCTAATATAAAATTACCCGCAGTGAATAGAAGAGCCTCATTTCTGTTCCTAATCACATGGAATCCTTTCCATTTTACCCTTCCTGTTGTTACAGCACCCGGACCCCGATTTCCATACTCTGCAAAGTACAATGTGTCTAGTGCAAAAGTACCTTGCCATTCTAGCCAACCTGCTGGTTGGATAAAGTCCCCAAGTTCAGACTCCATGATAACTGCTCTCGAGTACATCTTCCATGGCCTCCCCAAGTATGACCTAATCTGGAATCTCATTGGGAACAAAGCCTGTTCCGGGACTATCCTGCAGTTCTGGATAACCAGACCGGTGCTTTCCCTCTTGTCCTGTCTTCCATGAGCAGTTACTGTGTTCTGTTGGCCGTTCATAGGCTTCCTTACGATGATTAAACTATTCTGGATGATTGTTGTTGAGTCCCCAAAAATGAAGTCAACTGTGCCGGATATGACACAGTTGCGATAGAATTGGCGATAGGCTTGCACGTACAATGTGTCTTGGTAGGCATCCATTCTGCAGTTGAAGAAGGCCGACATTTCCGACTGGACTCGGAGTGCCACTGCCTGATGCTTCTGGGGGCCGGCTGTGTTATGAAATCCCATTGCCCTCGCTATGAACCCATTTCCCATTACAACTGTGATTATGAAAAACATAATTATATAGTCAAGAACGAAAACATAATGGAAATAAATTAAGTGGGCGAGTAATCAAACTCACTGAATGTGGCAGTGTCCTGGGTGGTGATGCCATCGGCAAAGCTTTTACTGCCGGTGACCATGGTCCTTCGGGGCCCATCTCCATACATGTACACATTGACCTGGTTCTTGGCCACAGTAACATACTCATTGTAAATCCCAGCCTTCACATATATAATATATCTTCCCGTAAATCCCTTGGGGTATGCAGCAAGAGCTGCGCCAATTGTTTTGTATTGTCCACTCCCATCTTTTGCCACTACTGCATTGGGTGTAACTTGCCCATTGTTCCTATTCCTGTTCTTGTTCTGGTTCGCCAAAAGCCTTCTGTCTGCATCCGGAAACCATGCTGGATAAGTGCCATGTTCATCTGTTTCCATTGCTGTGTCCAGGAGACGTCGATCTGTTGAATTCTTATCGTCAGTTTTTAAAGAGATATTGAAGCTGGCTAGGATGGGAGCAAGGGAAGACACAATTGCTAAGGCGTTGCTGGTCAATTGTGAGGCATTGAGCATCCCCTCGTTCATTTGTTTCTGAAGGTCTTCGTAAGGAATCCCATCAAGGCATGATTGCTGAAATGCAATCGCAGCACTAAACCAGTTCTTAAGATCAGCCTCTTTCTCATTCATGTTGTGCACTTGAGTATCCCCAACCATCAAAAAAGAATATTGAAGACTGTCGATCGCGGATTCCAACAATTCCTTGCAGTCGTCGAAGGCCATTTTTCCAGTGGAATTGACATTGTTAGCAGCTTTGATTATGCTGCCGGATTTCTCTATTGCGGATTTCACCTCCTGGATTGTGGATTCAATGGCGGCCTGGATGAGGTCCTTCGGGGTGGCGCTTTGGTTCTTGGCAACGGCAGCAAGGCTGTTAATGCATGCTTCTTTGTAATCGGTTGGATCACAGATTGCAGCGACGGCCTTGGAACTCGTTGAAAGCGTATCCTTGCTTTTGCTGCGATTATGCGAAACAACAGCTACACAACCAACCACTACTCCAACCACAAGTATAATTGAAACTCCTCCTACTATGACCTTGCCCTTCTTTTCCATAGTCTAAGTTCCTCTCTGTTTTTGATTTTGAAGAATGGCTATGGAGCCTAAAGAAAATGAAGCTGCAGAGCATGGATCAAATGGAGTTTTATATATAGCTACACATGCATGCTTGCATGGATGCCCAAATTTAGGGTTTAGGGTAGTGTGTGGCTTAGGACAAGAAATCTGAAGAGAGGTTGAGGGTAGTTGGAGGGAATAATGGTCGATAAGAGACAGTTAATTTAGTGTAGATATCATCTCCAACAATTTTTCCGGAATGTGAGTTCTTTTGCTCACCAGTGCCTGTGATCTATTTATGCACTTCATACCAAAACCTACAAATTAAAGGGGATTAAATGATTGAGTTCACTTTCTCTACTCTCTTTCCCTTATATATAGCATGCATACTATATTTTTGGAGATGTTAATGTAATCCACTTTGAACAGAATCCTATTTCAAATTGTTTCTTATGGTGGGAAAGCACTTCTACTCAAGATTGCTTTTATTAGAAGCAAGTAAAGATTTCGTTAAAGTTATTGCAAAAAAAAAAGAGTGTCTCTAGTTTATTTATGTCAGACACATATTGAGGGAACACTACTAAAAGTTAATTCTTACTACAAAAATCCTATGGCAAAGCCTTTGTGTATGACTTAGAAGCATTTGTTTAAACAAAGCCTTGGACTCTTTTTTTTTTCCCCAACTATTTTCCAAAGTTGTCTATAGGTTCTTATTATAATTTGTAATCTTCCTCATATTTTAATGCAATCTTCCAATTCCACATAAAATGAGGATATTATAGACAACTATATAATAAAGTTGGATTAAAACAATAAATAGTATATGTAGATTGACTATTAGGGTGTGACAACTTCTTGCTTTCTTAAAATTGAGCCGAATCAGAGTGCTTTGTACGTCTGGGTCACTTGACCTCTCTGCATATTTTTATGGATAATGACCTCTGCCTCCATGGGAGTATTGTTTTCCCCCGAGTCGCATGGTCCTTCAGCAGTTTCATGAACAGTGACCTCTGCCTCAACTAAGCAAGTATCATTCTTAAAAAAATGAGTTAAATTCTTCAATGTAATGAAACTACGTACTCCAACCATAACCTAACCAGCCGCGCCGGTAGCAACTGATATGTCATTCGATGATAGTTATGAACACTAATAGGCCAATCCTTACTTGTAGCACATTGGTGCCTGCCATGCTTTTGATCTACAATGCGTATCGAAAAGTCTGTAAATACTTTGCTGACAGGAGGAGTTGTTTTTTTATCAGCCAAGAACAAGTAAATACATATATTCCTTGGGACAGAGTTTTTATTTCTGCAACAACACCACATGAAGTCATGAACAATAAGCACTACGTTCTATTTTTTTAAGTGGATACCAACAGAGAGATGGATCGAACTTAAGCAAGGCTTCTTCTTTTTTTGGTTTGAGAACTTAAGCAAGCAAGGCTTAGCATATATACCATTTTTGGCCTGCAGCAGTGAATGGCCGGTTCTGAGACATAGAATGGATCAGCTAACTTTGAAAAATTCTCAACCTTCCATATATATATGCTTGTAAGTGATAGGACTCTCAATCCTCGAAAGACATTCTCCTTTTCCTATTCTTGTTTCTTTACAAACAAAGACCTCCGCTCCAAAGACACACTTGCCATCAACGACATATCCGTTAGAGACATCATTGAATTCATCGAGAGGGAGTAGTACGTACGTTTATCAAAACCCACATCAAGCATCGCTCCATGAAAGCACTTTTTCTTCGTAAAAGCATCGATCTGAGCAATGAAGCACTTTGCATATATATGAAACCAATCTACGTTCATATTTTCGGAATGTGAATTCATTGTGCTGATCGAAGTAAATAATACCTTCAAACACCATGTAGACTCTCTGATTCTTATCAAGCAAAAACAATCTGAAATCAACATACACTTGCCAGCCAGTCTCAAGTGAATTTGCTCCGGCTATTTGCAAGTAGACTGAGACGTACGTGGTCTTCCACATTCTTCTTTGTTTCCATTAAGATAGCGGGGTTGGTGATCGGATGTTAGATTGAGCAGAAAATTGGTATTTGGTGAGTTTGGTGACTGAGATTAATTAAGACAAATGTAAAAAGTCAAAAGACGGATTCGGGCCATGAAACAATATGAAGCTCTAAATGATGTTCTATTATCATGTTCAATGCAAAAAGTCAGAAGATTGAATATATTGCTCTGTAATTGCATTTGAAAATAATGGATTGGGGCCCAGAAACATGCTCTATTATCAAGACAAAAGCATCAATGAGAATTCATAAACCCAGAAACGGAAACAATATCGAGCTCTTGATCATCACCACCGGCCACTTGAAGAGCTCGATATTGTTGAGTTGGTAATAGCCATGGTGGATTTTGATAGCATCAACCACAGAAAATCAATGGTGCGGATTGAGCATGTATGTAGAAGTCTGGACTTTGATTGTAACAGTCCAAATTGTACCCTGTGCTCACTCCCAATAGGCCACAGTACCTCTTGTAGAACCCGATCCGATCAGCTACCCTACTATCTAGACCAATCCCACATTCAAGCGCGCCATTGATTATGTTTGTAATCATGCCATATCCAGGGACCCGAGCCGCAGATGGATTCCAACCACCAGTAATGACGTCGTGACTCGACGGTTTGTTTCCTTGAGGGGTCATCCAAAACCACATAGCTGCCTTGAAGGACACAATCGGGTCTGTGGCTACTAGATCCGGATTGTTTAGCAGATCCACTCCGATTGCTTGACCCGCTTGTGCATAGTTGTAGTTGCTGAGAAATTCAACAAGCTCAGTCAGTCCCAAAACGTACTATGAATTATTAGTCCCCAACATATGTGAGTCTCATGCACTACTAATTTGTAATGTAATCGGTACGAAAGAGATTGAAACTCACTGGGTGAGTTGGAATGGTCCTCGGCCGTAATATTTCTTGCCAGTAGCGCATGGATATTGGGCTGATGGAGTGCAATATACAGCTGGGTTGGTTTCCCTAAGAGCATGTTGACCCGTTGGGGCTCTGGGGCAAGGGCTCTGGGGCTCCGGGGCACTGGGTCAATCAATATTTATGCATTTTTTTATGGTTGTTTCCACCCGTTGGAGCTGGGGCAAGGTTACCGTTTTTTTTTTTTTGCATTATTGAGAAGGATAAATTCTTTTATTTTATTACATTAAAATGAAAATTGTAGGTTTTTAGACATTTTTTTTTGTTACAAGATTTGTAGACATTTGTTACTATTTTTTTTTGACTTTTTTTTTTAATCTGATCATTGTTTTTTTTTAATGTTGTGGGGTCCGCCACATTTTGAGATTGCCACTTGGCAATTGGGTCAAGAGTTGGGGCTGGAATTGACCTGAGGATTGCCCCAGGTTGGTTTGGGACATGGCAAGAATGGATGGGTGCAAATTGGTTTCTCTGATTTTTTGGCTTTTGGGGGCTACATCTAGCTGGCAACATGGCTAGATGGCAACGGTGGAAATGCTCTAATAAAGCAATATCCCCAAGCATAAGGACCATCTGGTGCACTTGGCCATCCTCCTACATATATAATAAATAATTTCACCACAAAATTAATGAACATATATATATATATATATATATGCAGCTACTAGCTAGCCTATAATTGATTGATTGATCATCGTATTAAAACACGTACGTACGTACTGTAAACTAACCAGTGGTTTCGTGAGAGGTTTGACCCAAGTGATATGTTGGGGGCAGTTGGATAAATTTCAATATATATATGGGATAATTATAACTTTAGTCCCTGAACTATAACTCGTTCGACACTTTCGTCCATGAAGTTTGAAATATATCACTTTCGTCCATGAACTTCAACATCAACTATCACTTTCGTCCCTGACCGGAACAAAATGGTGCAAAACCTATGCCAAAATGTTCGCAAGGATGAGAGGAGTAACTTTTATAACTGGGGCTAAGCTCGATTCGGCCTAGAATTTGTCGAATTTAGCCCGAAAGCTTATGGTGGCCGGAACTTTAATCGTAAAATTATCCGCCGTCGAATGGAATGGATCATAGAATGTTAGTATAGAATGTTAAGTTCAGGGACTAAAGTGATATATTTCAAACTTCAGGGATGAAAGTGTCGAATGGATCATAGTTCATGGACTAAAGGTGATTTTTTCTCTATATATATATATATGTATATCACATATATATACTTTGACTACTTTATTCGGAAAATTGAATAAGTGTTTGATTTTTTGGGGTTAGGAATTTGACTAGTTCATTTCTTACCCCAGAAACACGTCAATTGACAAAATTAGGGGTGGGCATAAATACCGAAAATCTTGATCCCGTACCGGTCCCGAACCGAGCTGAAGCAGGACGGGTCGGGACTAAAAATGAAAATTATTGTTTTCGTCCCGTACCGTCCCGTACCGAAAAAACGGGACGGGACTCGGGTTTGATTTTTTATGTCCCGATAGGCCTGACCCGTCCCGTATTAGTTTCATTTTTCTAAAAACCCTTAAGCCCAGCCCAATAGCCCATAACATCTATTGGAAAACCTAGTTGACTAATTCATCAATCAGTCAATCGAGTCTCTTAGTCTCTTCGATTCTCTCTTAGTCTCTTCTCTGTTCTCTCACTCTCAGTCCAATACTTCATTCACTCAATCAACTCTCAGTCACTCAATCTCGATCTCTCAAATCAATCATCAAGGCAACCCAATATCGAAGTTATTGAAGTCGAAATCATCTGTTCTCTCACTTGACAATAACGACCCCAACTCAATCTCTTTTGATCCCAGCAGCAAAGCTGCCGCCGAACTCAGATCGTCGCCCACGACACCACCATTGGTTGCTCAGTCCTCTGCCATCGTCCTCTTCATCTCTCACGGCCGCCGGCGTCCCGGATCTCTCCTCCTCAAGCCGCACCGGCAAGCCCGGATCCACCCCCCGGACACCCACCTCACACCGCCCTCTTCTCGGACCCATCGTCGCTTAAAAAAAAAACTCGGTTTTAGCAAAAAAAAAAAAAAAAGGACTTCGATTCCCGATCCCGACCCATACCTTCCCGATCCCGATCGAGTTCAGGATGGTCGGGATCAGTTTTGAAAAACATGAATCCCGTCCCGTCCCGAAAATAAATTTCGGGATAGGGATCAAGATTGCCTCTATCCCGGCCCGTGCCCACCCCTAGACAAAATCACGTACTGCATGTGTATTAGAGAAAAGGCCAAGAACTGCCTAGCAGGTCACAGACCTAACAATTAAATTAGGTTGGGTGGACCTAAAGACCAATAGCTCAAGTTATACGTTTTATCAAGCGAAGAGTCTTGGGCCTCTTGGCCATACCTAAGTATACTCTGATCAAGAACTGGACTGTTCAAAGAATTAACCATTGCTCGGGCCGAGTGTTTTTTCCTTCGTGGGTATTGAGCTCTTAGCCTCTTACTTGGTTGGTATGCCAACGCTTTGTCTACCAACTTATTTGGCACTTTGTTGGTTTATGGGTCATCATGGTTTTTGTTGACGTCGTTACCATTTGCCTGCCTCGTGGTGCACTAGTGACCTCCTAGTTCCATGTGATCTTGTGGACTTGGAAGTTTTGTCCGACCTGTTTGTTGTGACTTTATGTTATAAATAGGTCTTTATTGGCTCATGCGTGTATTTTTCTACTTGTAACATGCTCTTCCATGTCAATGACATGTTTAATTGATATTTGATAATAATAAAAAATTGGACTGTTCAAAGGTGCATGAGTACATAGTCCACTGGAACATGGAAAAATTTGCTCAGACTTCTAACTTCGTGCAATGGAGTAGTGACTCACTTTAACATGAAAAAAATTACTCACCGATCATCCATGTCACCAGAGGCGGAGCCAATTAAAGACCAGGTGGGTCCCAGAAGAAAAGGAAGCATGAGTTTTACCTAGAACACAAATTGAAGCTCGTGTGATATGAACTGATCACCGGAGAAAATGTTTGAGAGAGACAACTTTGTGACTGAACAAATTAAGTTTTACCAAGAACACAAATTGAAGCTCATGTGATGTGAACTGATCACCGGAGAAAATGTTTGAGAGAGACAACTTTGTGACAGAACAAATTCACTAAATCAGCAACGATTCATATAATTAAAGTTAAAGATTAGAATCGGAGCAACATGAGGTACATACAAAATCTCACTGAGATTCAAAACCGTCTCACATTATGTATAATAACAAAGGAAGAGGAAGCATGAGCTTTACCTAGAACGCAAATTGAAGCTTGTGTAATGTGAAATGATTGCTAGAGGAAATGGTACGTTGAGAGAGACAACTATGTGACAAAACAATTTCACCAAATCAACATCGATTCATATAATTAAAGTTAAAGATTAACGAAGTGGTGTTCGCTCAGTGGTTAGAGCACCTACGACCCCACTACCTAAGATCCAGGTCATGGGTTCGAGTCACCACATGGGTAGGAGTGAAATCTTTTGATCATCTTTTATGAAAAAAAAAAAGAAGTAAAAGATCAGAATCGGAGTAGCATGAGGTACATACAAAATCTCATTGAAATTCAAAACTATATCACATTATGTATATATAATTACAGAGAAAGAGGAAGCATGCGCTTTACCTAGAACGTAAAATGGAGCTCGTGTGATGTGAAATGGTCGCCGGAGGAAATGGTTGAGAGAGACAACTCTCTTTGTTGAAGGAAATGGAAGAGAGAAGACTAGAGAGAGAGTTTGTTGAAGGAAATAGTAGAGAGAGAGGATGGAAAACTTTTTTGAGCTCTCACATCAAAGAAGCCAAGATTTTATAGAGGGGAGTGGAGGGAAACAAAGGGAGGAGAAATTTGTGATTGCAAAATGGTTTCTTGAATTCGCTGCAAGTGAGTTGGTTATCGCCTCGGCTATTGTACGACACTTGTCGTGTTTACGATTATACCTAGAGAGAGAAAACATAGATTCAAATTTTTCAGGTTTTTTTTTTAAATTCTCTCCAGTGTATCCTTTGGCTTCCAATACTCATCGACTAGTGATTTAACTCAACCTTTGTGATAACTCGTATTTTCAATAAAGTTTTATTAGGTATTTGTATTATTATTGTTTAAGTGATTAATTATGTGTTTAAATAATAATAGAAAATAAATATAAAATAAAACAAAAATGGGGGAGGAAATATTTTTTTCACCGACATAAAATGGGAAAGAGAGAAGGTCGGTGGAAGAAAAAAAATTATATTAAGGAACGATCGGGAAGGATCAAGAGGAGAGGAGAAAAATAGAGAAGAAAAGAGAGAGAGAAAAAGAGAAGGAAGAAACAAGAAAATACTAGGGACGAAAGGAGGAGAAGAGGAGACATCGGGAGAAAAAAAAATGGAAATTGCGTTGTAGATTGATGTCAACGATTACGCCGTGAGCATCCATTGTCTTCTCCGTCCGAACAGCCGCCTTTACCACCTTTTTTTTGTCAGATTATTTTTTTTTTTCTCGCATCAAAAATATAAAAACTTAGAACGAAAATTGCATTGTGGATCACTGGATTGTCGTCAACAGTTGTCATGATTGTTTCTCGAATCGCCACATTTACCGCCTCTCAAAGCCTACAACGTCTGGACCAGTATACATGCCCCGACGAAGCCATATGCAGTTACGATAGCACATCCGGTGGCCAGCGGTTGGAGTTTGAGTTCGATCGACGCAACTTCCACTTGCAACGGACCAGCAATCTGTACAGGACTGACGATCTGTAAAGCACCAGAAATCTGAACAGTCTTTTTGAATTTAATGACAGTCGTATCGCGCCGTCTTCTTCGAGGCTGTCTCGAGCTTTCTCCAAGCTCATCTCAGCACTCTAGTTGAGGAGTCCGGTTCCAAAAATCTTAACCGCCTCTACACCAAACTTCATCCATGGATTATTCGTCTCCATCGTCATTGTAAATTGCATTGTAGATTGTCATCAATGAGTACGCCGTGAGCGTCTATTGTCTTCTCCATCCGAACAACCGCCTTTACCACCTTTTTTTTTGTCGATTAATTTTTTTTTCTCACATCAACAAAAAAAAACTTAGCACGAAAATTGCATTGTGGATCACCGGATTGTCGTCAACGGTTATCATGATTGTTTCCTGAATCGCCACATTTACCGCCTCTCAAAGCCTAGAACGTCTGGATCAGTATACATGCCCTGACGAAGCCACATGCAGTTCTGATAGCACATCTGGTGGCCAGCGGTTGGAGTTTGAGTTTGATCGGCGCAACTTCCACTTGCAACTGACCAACGATCTGTATAGGACTGGCGATCTGTAAAGCACCGGCAATCTGAACAGTCTTTTTGAATTTAATGACAGTCGTATCGCACCATCTTCTTCAAGGCTGTCTCGAGCTTTCTCCAAGCTCATCTCAACACTCTAGTTGAGGAGTCCGGTTCCGAAAATCTTAACCGCCTCTACACCAAACTTCATCCATGGATTATTCGTCTTCGTTGTTATCGTAAATTGCATTGTAGATTGCCGTCAACGAGTACGCCGTGAGCGTCCATTATCTTCTCTGTCCGAACAGCCGCCTTTACCACCTTTTTTTTATTTTAGAAAAACCTCCATATGGTACCTGAACTATGACCAAATGTAATTTTTGGTACCTGAACTTTGATAAAGAACATGGTGTTACCTGAACTATGCATCTGTTAGCCATTATAGTACCTGAACTATATTTATTAATCATATAAATATATAAAAAATAAATAATCAATAAATGTATAAAAATATTATCAATTATCTTGTACGTATGTAATAGCTATGTATCATATAATTCACATATAGATATAATTTTTTTTGAACGAAACACATAGATGCATAGTTCATATTTTATAACAAATGGATTATCCGCCTCCGTCTTCATCGTAATGTGCCTGATAGAATTAACAAAACGTGAACTATTGAAATTCCATAAATTTAACTGAATTGAAAAACTAGGCGATCGCAACAAATCACAATTAACAGATTCATTTTTATAATAGATCGAGTTCTGACAGAACAGTCTCACTCAAATCAACAGGATTCATACAATTAAGGAAAGAGGGAGATGAATGAGCTTTACCGAAACGCAGTTTGAAGCTCGGTGAACTACCTGCCGGAGGAAATGGTTGTTTGTTGAAGGAAATGGAAGAGAGAGAAAACTAGAGAGATCAGAGTGTTTGTTGAAGGAAATGAGAGGGTGGAGGAGCTCTCAGATCGAAGAAGCAAGTTTGTACAGAGGTGAGTGGAGGGAAAGAGAGGGAGGAGAAAAAAAAAAAGGACAGCTGTATAAAACTGAGTGTGAGAGTGTCGAGTGAGCAATTCACTCACTGAGTCAAACTCGCAATTCACAAATATGTTATGAAATAAATAAGTTAATAAATAAAAATGTGTCCGGAAAAGAAATTTAAAAGTTAAAATCAGTTTCCATTACATTTTTGTCTCAACCAATAAGGAAGTAGTAAAGTCAAAAATGAAAATTAATATGCTTTTCTTTTGGCCAATGAAATTAATGTGCTCACCAAAAAAAGAACTGAAACCCTAAAATCGGACGGGTTGAGCAATCGAGTCGAACCCATTCCACTCGCGACTCACGATTCCGAACGATCCACCTCGTTCTTCTTCCTTTCCCCTAATTTTCAATTTTTCCCACCAATCGGACCCTCAAAAACCCTTATCTTTCCTTCAAATTTTTCCATTTCCGAACACTTCGAATATCCCCAATTCCAAATTCACTCCGACCCACATCCAAGAACTCCCAGATACCTCGAAATTCGTTATTCAATTCGTTATTTTTTTTTTCCTTACTCAGGTATGCAAAATCTGATCAATTCTTGAATTATATTACCCTGTTAGAAATTTTCAGCCTCGAATTTGGGTGTTAGGAAATGAAAGTTTTGTTTTTCAGGTGCTTGATTGCAAAAAGTGAATGCAATTGGGTCTAATTTGGTCTGAGCTAGCTATCTACATGCAAAGTTTGGTTTTTGTACCATAATAAATTGGTTCAATTCCTGGGGTTTGTTTAGTTTTTGAAGTCTTGTTGTGCTGCTTCTAATGCTAGAACAAGATTGTTTTGGAGTGCTGGAAGTTTTTGAAACAAGAAAACTAATTTTGTTGCTTTCCAGCTCATAAGGAGTTGCCTTTTCTTGTGAAATTTCCATTTGAACAGTTAAATGACATTGTTTTTGGGCAAAAATTAATGGACATGTTAATACCAACAACTAGTATAAAATTGTGATACCCCATTCTGTTTATGAGTGGATTGTGTTCAGTCCCACATTGGTTATGGACTAAGTTAATCTGGGTTATGTAAGTGATTATATGCTGTGTTGATGTAGCAAGCTCCTTCCCAGAGTCCTGACAGCTATATATGAATTTACAGCTTAAACTTGTTTTATCCTTGTCTGTACAGGATTTCTTGTCTATTTCTCATTGTGCTTGATGTGCATTATTCTTGACCTATATGGTGCTCTTAATCTAATGAACGCATGCATGACCTTATTTTTGCATGCGTTCTACTGCAGATTCCTACTTCCCAATTGCCTAACTCTTACTGTGGCAAACACCAACATCCACTTTGCTGGTGTCGTTGGACCATGCAATGTTGTAAGATAAAGATATCGACTTCTGTTGGTGCTGATCAGATATGGTAGTCTTTGGTGTAAATTCTTAAAACGTTGAAACTGACTGTCCCAATGCGCTCCTCTGGACTTGTTGATCCCGGATGGGACCATGGCGTTGCTCAGGATGAGAGGAAGAAAAAGGTTAAATGCAATTACTGTGGAAAAATAGTTAGTGGTGGAATATACAGATTGAAGCAGCATTTAGCCCGACTTTCTGGACAAGTGACATATTGTGATAAGGCTCCAGAGGATGTATACATGAGTATGAAGGCAAATATGGAAGGATGTCGTTCTAATAAAAGACCAAGGCATTCTGAAGATGTTGGGCAAGCATATTTGAATTTCCAACCTAGGGATGATGAAGAGGAGGTCCATGTTGGTTATAGAAGCAAGGGAAAACAATTGATGGGTGAAAGGAGTTTAGTTGTGGCGATGGCTCCTCTCAGGTCATTAGGATATGTTGACCCTGGGTGGGAACACGGTCTGGCTCAGGATGAGAAAAAGAAAAAGGTAAAATGCAATTATTGTGAAAAAATAGTTAGCGGGGGTATTAACCGATTTAAACAACATTTAGCTAGAATTCCTGGAGAAGTAGCACCTTGTAAACATGCACCTGAGGAAGTTTATCTTAGAATGAAGGAGAATATGAAATGGCATCGTACTGGGAGAAGACAGAGACAGCCAGATGGAAAGGATTTCTCACCTTTGGATCTGCAGTCAGATAATGAAGACCAAGAGGATGACCAAGTGGATTCTGCTCTGCATCATATAAGCACAGAAAGATTAATGGATGGTGATAGACGATTGGGCCAAAATTTTGGAAAGACTTTCAAGGGGCCTCCCTGTACTGGTTCTGAACCATTATATAAACGATCAAGGCTAGATTCCCTTTTCTTGACTGCCCCACAGAATTTGACTCCACAATCTTATAGACAAGTAAAGGTCAGAACAATGTCAAACAGAATATCCCGCAAGGAAGTTATTTCTGGCATTTGCAAATTCTTTTACCATGCAGGAATTCCTCTACAAGCAGCAAACTCCATATACTTCCATAAGATGCTTGAATTGGTTGGCCAATATGGGCCTGGTGTGGTAGCACCTACAAGCCAATTAATATCAGGTCGGTGTCTACAGGAAGAAATTGCAACCATTAAAAATTACCTTGCTGAGTATAAAGCATCCTGGGCCATCACTGGTTGTTCTATAATGGCAGACAGTTGGCTAGACGCAGAGGGTAGAACACTGATTAATTTTTTAGCTTCTGGCCCAAATGGTGTATACTTTGTTTCTTCAGTTGATGCCACCGAAATAATTAAAGATGCTTCAGAATTGTTTGTGCTGCTGGACAAAGTGGTTGAAGAGATGGGCGAGGAAAATGTAGTTCAGGTATTTGTTTCATTATATTTCTCATGTAATTCCCCACCCCAAGTTGTCATCTTTAGCTACTAACTTTACTTGCTTCTAATCCCTCTTCTGCAGGTAATCACTCCAAATACTCCTAGTTATAAAGCTGCTGGGAAGATGCTCGAGGTGAAAAGAAAAAATTTATTCTGGACCCCATGTGCCACCAATTGTATTGATCAAATTCTTAAACATTTGTCGGAGATACCTAGTGTAGCAGAGTGCATCAAGAAAAGCCAAAAAATTACGCAGCTCATCTACAACCAAATTTGGTTGTTAAATTTTATGAAGAATGGCTTTACTCAGGGGAAGGAACTTTTGAGGCCTTCTATTACCCAGTTTGCCTCTTGCTTTGCTACCTTACAAAGCTTGCTGGACCATAGGATTGGTCTTAGAAGAATGTTTCGATCAAACAAATGGATTTCATCTCAGAGCTCTAAAGCACGTGAGGGAAAAGAGGTGGCAAATATTGTATCAGATGCAGGATTTTGGAAGAATTTACAGGTTATTAGGAGTTCTGTGGATCCAATAATGCAAGTTCTTCAAAAGGTTGAGAGTGGTGACTGCTTGTCAGTGTCATCTATCTACAATGATATGTCCGCTGCAAGTCTTGCAATCAAATCCATTTATGGTGACGATGAGCCTAACTGCGAACCAATTTGGGATGCCATCCAAAATCATTTGGACTCGTTAAACCACCCTGTATATGTGGCGGCTTACTTCTTAAATCCATCATACAGATATCGACCTGATTTTATGGCGGTAGGAGAAACACCGACTGTTTGTTGACTTCACTTTCTTGCCAATTTGTTTCCTAACCCACATTTTAATTGTGTGTAGCATAATATTCGTGGCCTTACTGAATGCATTGCTCGTCTGGAGCCAGACAACACAAGAAGGATTTCTGCTTGCACGCAGGTAATAATTTTCTTAATAATTTTCGCGTCCTGAATGTTTTTGTATCTTAAGATGTTTTGTTATTATATTCACTCATTCTGTGACACAACATCCAGATTGCTGATTATAGTTCTGCCAAAGCTGATTTTGGAACTGAATTGGCAATTAGTACAAGAACAGAGCTTGATCCAGGTTATCCATTAGACTGCCACGTTACTTATTTGAGAGTTCTAGATATAGATGCATGGCCATTCATCTCAATCATTATTCGATTTGCTGATACCTTTTTCTTTTCTGTCTGGTATTAGCTGCATGGTGGCAACAACATGGGATAAGTTGCTTAGAGCTGCAGCGAATAGCTGTGCGTATATTAAGTCAGACATGCTCATCCTTTGGGTGTGAGCATAACTGGAGTATATTTGATCAAATGTACAATCTAAGAAATAATAGTTTATCTCAAAACAGATTGAACGATCTCATGTACGTTCACTACAATTTGCGTCTTAGAGAACTACAAGTAAGAAGGGCAAACAGTTCAATCTCTCTCGATAATGCCCTGCTAGAGCATTTACTAAAAGATTGGATTGTAGATGCAGGGAGAACTGACTTTCCAGAAAATGAGGTATTTCATGCTTATATTCTAATGATCCTGCAGAGTGATATAATAACTCATTTTCAGTTGGATGCGTGTAGGAAGTCAAAGGAATCCTTTATATATTGTCTGAATCAATTCCTTTTCTTCTTCTTTTGTAGGAAGTTCTATATAGTGAAATGGAACAGGTTGATGCATATGAGAATGACATGATTGACTACGAAGGTGGAACCGCAAATGCAGAGACTAGGAATGGATCGGTTGAGCTGGTAACCTATGCTGATCCAGATGTCGATCCTGTCGATGCATGTATTGCCACTGATGATGATGATCGCGATAATGATGAAGATGATAACGGTGATTTGAACTATTATGACAATGACGTGAGTTATTAGTCAGGTTGTAGTAGACCCTCAACTAACACAACAGTAGTAGTGGTTAAGCATCTGTAATTATATTCCAAAATGTTAGCTTTCAATTTACTATTGGACACGAATAAGGGGTTTTACATGTAATATTACTCCACCTTTCGCTGAAATGTATATCTGGGCAGGTCATAGATACATTGCTGTTCACTAACTCAATTCTTTTATTCACAGTGTTTTGGCTTGAAGATGGAAACATTCACCCAAAACGAGTCTCGCATTTACCATATGCATCTTTTATTCACCAAATCATCAAGCATTAGACATTATCATGGTAAAAGTGTAAAACACACCCACCGAAGACTAGCTCCGTACCACGTGATACATTCAACCCACCAATTAGATTCTAAAAGAAATAATACGCTTGCTGCTCTTATGAATACCACGAAATATGATTGATGGATCGAACATACCAAGTGACACAATCGCTCTCCAACCACCGACTCATTTTAACGGAAAAGCAATGAACGAGACGGCCATGTCACGTGGCATCACTGTCCGTCCAATTAGAATCTAGAAAAGTAAATCGATCTCCATACCTAAACTAGTAAACTACCTCCTGCTATTCATCAAAAAAAAAAGGTCTCCGGCTAATCTTACTAAAAACCCCAAAATACCCTCCCTCACCCTTCTTACTAAAACCTGATGCCACACCGAAGACTGCCTCCAGAAAATTAAGCTGCTGCTGCTTCTCTCTCTCAGCTCGTCCGCCTCTGCGGTTCTCCGGTCTCTCCTCTCTCTCTGTCTACCGCTTCAATCTCAGTTTGCTTAGCGAAGCAGCGCCGTTAGCCTTTTGCCGTCAGTATGTTTCTTCTTTCGCTTATTAATTCTTTCTAGTAATTTGAATCCATTCGGTAACCTCCGGAAATTGGTTTTAAGTTTTCGGTTTAGAATTCAGATTAGTTACTCTTCTCTGGGTGCAAATTCTGATACTTGTATGCGTCTAGTGTTCGATGAAATGTGACTTTGAAAGTTGAATGCTTGGTAATGGTTTTGGTTATAGTTTGGTGGATTGGATGCACCATCTCTGTTTTCGTAATAACACTTTCTTATCAGGGATTTAGAATCGCCTTGTGTTGTTTAATCCTCCGGTCTTTGTATGTATGCATGTGTGTTGATTCCATAAACTGTGTTTTTAGAATGCCAGAAAGCAAAGCACTAGTTGGTCTCTCATGGGAACCAAAGATTCCAAATTTTTCATCAGCAACCAAAACTGGACTTGGGTTTGATGCAAAACCTCAAGAAACACCCCGTGAAACCAATCACCTTTGGAAACCCACCACCGAGCTTGTTGATGGCCTCTTTGTGCCACCAAATAACCCAAAAACGCTGAACAAGATGCGCAGGAAGCAACTCAAAGACACTACTGGCTCGAATTGGTATGTCAGCTCAACTCCCTCTATGTGCTTTGAGTCTTAGGTTGGCTCGGAAACACCGTTACGAAGTACAGAATAATTGAATTTCTTATGTTATTCAGGTTTGACATGCCTGCGCCAACCATGACCCCAGAGTTGCAGAGAGATCTGCAATTACTCAATGTATGGTAACTTCTGTTTTTAGTTTCCCTTACACTGTCATAATTATGCACATGCCTAATTACTTGGTTTTGCATTTGCATTGGTATAAATTTTCTCATTATCAGATTGTATGCACTTTGAAATATCCAATATGGTATCTGGCTTTCTTCATCAGCTGACTGAAATACATTACAAGGCCCTGTGTTATAAATTTTGGTACTTGCAGTTATAGGTACCATGTCTTCAGAGGTGTTTCACATCAGATAGTCTGTCAACACAATCTCTAGTGTAGTGAATCTAATAGAAGCAAATCTGATGTTGAAACTTGCATAAGATGTTACATTTACAGTCCGTTTAGTATCATTCCTTTTGACCTTAATCAAATTTCAGCTTTAACCAAAATGAACCATCTCTGATGTTAACACATTCTATTGTAAGTGGCCTTTTTCTTGCCTGTAGCTTGTCTAGCATAAATATCTTTTCAGGAGCATTAAACAAGATGGTAGTTCATGGGACTAATAAACTCCGACATTCACTTTTGCATTTTTCCATGATTCAAGTGTTGTTCCAATTCGTCACATTATTAAATTATATGAATAGTCGATGTTATGCATGCTTATGCACCTTTATTTGCTTGTTGAGATATGTGGTTCCTTTATCGACTTCTATTTGCAAGAATATTCTAGTTTACCTTGTGCACTTTATGGTTCAGTTGCTGTTAAATTAGTCTTGATTGCTTCGACTGGCTAATGGTTGCAGTTAAGGAGTGTCATGGATCCAAAGAGACACTATAAGAAGGGTGATTCACAACCTGCCAAGTATTTCCAGGTTAGAATATTGTATCATAATAACATTACACTAAGCCAGCGGCAGGGATGTATTAATAAATTTGTATAATATATTTACTTTTGTATTAAAGGTGAATTATGCTCCTTAATAATTTTATAACATATAAATCCTTTGGTTATTCATCAGGTGGGAACAGTGGTGGAGTCCCCATCAGATTTCTTCTCGGGTAGACTAACAAAGAAGGAAAGGAAGGCAACCATTGCGGATGAGCTTCTTTCTGATCCTGCCCTTGCGACCTACAGGTGAGATAGCAATACATATAAGGATGATTCTAGTGGCTCCCAAAAGTTGTTCTTTAGACCCCTAAAATTCAAGTTTATCCTTCAAGCATAGAAGTGATTTTTTAGTTATTAGGAAAAAAAAGACCATGGATGACCAATGGCACAGTCATGCAGGAGGAGTGAAGAACGGGTGTCTGAAGGGATTTTATTATCCATTATCTTAAAAAAAGTAATGCATGTGTAAAAGTGGGTTTATAAAAGTGAAAATTGGGGGAATAGAGAGCAAATTTTTTGGTGCCAATGGTGCCACCCTACATTTAGATTTCTAGTACAAATTAATGTTGGTAATGGTAAATATGTTCATTGATAAGTTGTCTCTTTTACAGAATCTATGTAATATGTCGAGAGGACATTATCAGTGAGATAGTGGCATAAGCTGTGTTAGATGCTGAAGTTTATTATCACTTTTAAGATATGAGGATAAGTATTTTTGAAGTTTTAAAAACATGCTGCTTTTGATCTTTTGTAAGGTATAATCAAATGAAAATGATTAGTGAGAAAACAACTTTTCTTGTGAAAATGATACCAATGCTTGTTTCAATGAGTTTTATTCATGTGGAATATGACCAAGTTATATGAAGAACTTGGGAGAAATTATTTCATACCCGGCTTATTACCATCATGAATCTCTGACATAATAATTTGATGTGTTGCTGCTTTTTAACAATGCCGTTTATTTCATGAATCCACCTTTCAGGAAGCGGAAGGTTCGTGAGATTGAAGAGAAAAATCGTCCGGCTGATAATGAAAAATGGAAGAATAAAGGGAAGATGTCATATAAGCGTGCAAAGCAAAGAAGGCACTAATTTATCTCAGTTTTACCAGATTTTTTGAAAATTTATTGAGAGATTGTTAATTGTACCAATGTGACAAGAAGAGAAACTTGTAGTTCGAACCTTGTACGGGAAGCTTTGAGTTATAATGATCATATATGTGATTCATTTGCCATTCAACCTTTTACACACCACTTGGTTTTAACAGGAGGAATTTCTGGCTGGAGGGAGAATCCAAGCCAGAAAAAGTGCTATAAATTTACCTTGTTATGTCAATGTCAAAAGTTGCTCCTTTGTGCTCTTTGATGAAATGATGGAAATTTTTCTTGTGAATATGACATTCTTCTTCCCTAATCATACTCATATTCTTTGCCCAAAAAAAAACATAATCATACTCGCTCAATTGGATGCCACAGGCCTAGCACCAATTAATCAAGAAATAGAAAAAGAAAAAACAAAGCACATCAGTAGGTAGTCTTGTCCAAAGCCCAGCGAAGTCTTGCATAGTTGATGTATGCTTCTTTCATGAGTAAAATATTCGATAACATGACATCAACTATGCTGAGTTATGCTTTTATAAATAACATCACAGGCGCACACTATATGTTTTTTTTTTGGGGGGGGGGGGGGGGGGTCAATATATGATGATATGCTTCAAGAGTTAGATTGGCCTGAAAACTGCGGTATTAATTAATTAACCCTCATGCACTTGGTGAGGTAGACAGACTACATAGACAATACATGAGAAAACTGCCAACTTAAATTAGCATATAAAAAAAATTGACAGCGATTTATCCCCTATATAATACAACATATGACATTCTGCATATACAATGCATCTCATGAATTAATTTGGCAATTCAACATCTTTCACATAGAATGGAATCAAAGGCAGCCATCATGGCAAAGGCTCCTGCGAATCTCCTAAGCGAGACAAATGGAGGTATGCATCGGTCCCTGTATATAGAAGAAATATAAGAAAATGACAGATGATTTAAAAGAGATATCAAGAGGCAAGTAAACCACACAGATGAAGAACCAGTGACAGAGACAAGTAAATCTGTAATTTATAGAAGAGATAAGTAAAAAACCACACATGACATAGACAAGTAAAATCTCTGTAATTATGTCTAATACCAAATGTTACCCCCTTCAAAACTCACAGGGGAAAGCTGCAAACAAATTATAGGACTTTAATTGAACCCTAGCTAAGCAAGTCAACAGGACAGAAAATGTGGCCGAAGCAAAAGAAAACGACATGTGATTCTAAGAACAATCAAGAGTCAAGTAAAATCCATTATTCTATAAATCCAATAGCTTATTTTTATTGTCATAAGACACCTTCAGAACTCAGAAGGAGAAGATGTAAACAAGATGGCAAAGACTTTGACTGTGAAGCTATGCTACTCCTGTAGAATAATATGAATGCGACCAGACTGAAAACTACCCAACTCACCATAGCCTTCCATAGAGATTATTTGCAGATCTCCTCCAAAATACCTCGCATACAAGCGGCTTATAGGAAGCCCATATCCATATCCAGCCATTGTAACTGAATCACCAGTTCCAAGATCAGTCTGCTCATCCACATGGTTCGCTGCAGTGCTATAAAGATAAGTGAAAATTTTGGGGAGACCACTTCTTGGTATGCCACCCCCCTCATCTGAGACCTATGAATTCAGCCACACCAACTTGATAAGGATTGCATTGGTCAATTAATATACAACTGAAAATTTCATGAAATGCTATTACACAAGAAAAATACCTTGATCGTAACATCTTCAATTCCATCGGCAACTATTATTCTAATAGGAGGTGCAACTTTGTCTGAGTCCATAAAACGCTCTTGAACCGCACGCAAAGAGTTCTTAACCAACTCAAAGACCATAAGATGCAAGTGTGTTGGAACATATCTGTTAAAAAAAACACCAGATCTTATTACTCTTGAGTCGTGACAGTATTATTTCGGCAGCCGGTTAGTTAAACCACTATAGGTTCAAAGTGAAGAAGATGTCATATCATTGCATGAGGTTTCAGGATACTATAATTTAAATAAACGGGAATGACAATGATGATGCTGATTAGAAACAGTCTGACCAAGTAAGAAAATATACTTACGGGAATGTAAAATCAGGATCCCCATAGATGTTAACATTAGGTGCGCTACCATACTCATGAAAGCAAATTGAGCGAGCGTCCTCACTGGCATTTCGTGCTACCTCCAGTGGAGACATTTTTGTATGTATGTAACCCACACAATGAGGAGGGGGATTGGGATTGTGCAACTCAACGTGCTGACCTGAGTTTAACTAGATTTTAGAACCCGTTAAAAAGAAGTGGAAAAACATGGAAAACCAACTTAAAGATCACAGTAAGGAGGAAAACGTACCGATCAGCATGCGAATTCCAATTCTCGACATATAGAAGCGATCCAAAAATTGGTGAATCTCATCACGATCCTCGTAGATAATCTTTGGATTTATGCCTTTCTTCAACTGTTGAACACCTAAAGCCATCATGGGAACGACATTGTTGTGTCTCACCTTGATCGCCTTGATCATTTGTGTAAAATCCTTCTCATCATTTTCATCCTTGATGTCAGGAAAGGATCTAAGGTCACGGAAGGAATCCAAATACCAGTCCCGTACCTAAAATAAATTTACAAATGTGAGCACATGCCTTAAATCCTTGCAGATTGACATTGGTGCTAAGTTTACTATTATATCACCTTCCAATTCGAAAACTGCCCACCTTCCCTACAAAGTAATAATTCTAAAACGAGTGCATTCACAGGTTTCTTTTTGCCTCATAGTTCATTGTTTGAGATATCAAAGCCTCAGATGAACAAATATAAGAGTAGCACATGATGCAAACAATTCAAATGCTTTCTGCTTCTGGAAGCTAAAGGTTCATCCTTTTAAAAGATAAATAAACATTCCGGCATAGTTTTATCACCAAAGCTACTGTTGCCAAAAAGAAAAAACCATTGACATCTTCATTATTCTTCAAAGAACAAAACTCCACATATCCATGCAATAAAGTAGTCGATGAATATTCCAGAGACCCACATGTTCCATTCATAAATTGCATTAAACTAAAGAAAACCAGAGCATAAACAAATCACTACAAAATTTATACAAGACCCAAAAGGCAGAAGGAAAAAGAGAGCACCTTCAAAACGGCGGGTTTGTCAGACAAGCCGTAAGGGAGGGTCTCGAGCTCAATAGCCCTCCTGGCGATTCTAATGGGGAGCTCCTTGTGCAGAAACTGAGCGGAGATTAACAAATTTCTGTGCGTGGGTTGGGACCCAAACTCCATCATGTACCTCAAACTCACACCCGTCTGCTTCATACACCCCCATCTCTGCACCTCGTCGATCAAGCTCTTCGAGAAGGACTCGCACGCCTTCTTAACCGCCATGAAGAAGAAACCCACATGCGAACCAAACCCTTCCCCCTCACTCACTCACTCACTCACTCTGGGAAACAATGCCACACCGATGACATAGAAATCAGGGCCGCTCCGTTGTTGCGAGAGAGAGAGAGAGAGCACCACAGAATTTAAAGAGGAGGACAAATTGGGGGGACCTCGGGGATTCCAAACCTTACTTAGGGTTAGATTTTAACCGGAGGAGGATCCATCACTGAGTCACCCAATTGGAAAATTGTGAGCCTTTGGTTTTTGTTTGCTTCTGCTTTTTGGTATTGGCCTCCGGTTTTCTTATACCGGTTGAGCTGGCCTGGCTGATCGACACGTGGATGAGAACTACCGTAACCATACCCACCTGGAAACTCCACAGGTTGCGTCGGGTTCAGTGATTCGGTTTTACCGTTTCGGGTTCGCGGTTCCGTAGCTTCGGTTGAAATTCAATACAAAAATGTCTTATTGACCCGTTTAGCAACTGGAGCTCCATCTTAGTGGACCCGTGGTTCTCTTCTTTTTCTGTTTTTGTTTTTTTGGCCAAGGGACCCGTGGTTCTTTTCTGGTACCAAAAGCTGAACGTAATTAGGGTGCCAGTATAGTATAATTAGTTACTAATTATTTATAGTATTGTCTAACTAGGGATGGATTCATAACAACAAGCCAACAAGGGGTTTGGCATATTGTATGAATGTCACACGTAAGCGTTACATCTTTTCTTCTTCTTTGGTTTAGTTTGAAATGATCAAATTTTTAAACTAATCTAATTTTTCGTACTCTTTAACTATTTCATCATCGGATGTAACTTCGAAATTCTAGCTAGATCTTAATTATTAGCTCTAATTCGAATCCGTGGTTCGGGAGGTTGGGTAAAAATGTATGGAGCTCCATCTTAGGGGACCCATGATCCTGTTCTAGTCACCAAAAGTTAATCTAATGGGTGACCATGGATGTTTTCAAAGAAGATAGGGGGGGTCAATTTTTTCCATTGCGTAATGGGGGAGTGTGGGATTGAGATGGGCAAGACATTGCGTGCCACATCCTCTTTTATATGACTCTTTTGTGTATACCAAGGTTCAGGATTTTCTGATGTTATAATTGCGTATGCAAATTATCCATTTTAAATAGCTGATGCAGAAATCTTATCTGTGGGTACCAAATGATTAAGAGTAAGGGTAAGATATTTTTCCCAGGTGCTTCACCTCCCCTTATCTTTGCCTCTTCGTACAATCTCATTAGGACATTTTTACGAATAGTGATGGCTTTTAGAAATTCGAATAAACACCCACATGAATTTCCCCCTAATGGTGAAGGAATAATTTAGAATTAAAAAAATGAAACGCTTGAACAAGCACAATATTAAGATCTAAAGTATGAGATAGAAATGAGAATATAATAGTAACATCAATCTAGGCGTGAATCCTCAAATATTATAGCTTCCTTCAACATTTTATTTTTATTTTCTTAAATTTCTTCTCCTTGATATCATGATATGTACATGCCTCAATATTCCTAAACTAAGAGTAAATGATAGTCAAATTAAAAGAGCGCTCAATAGGTAGCTAAAAATTTTCGTTACGAGATAAATTTTTAGATCCGCCACTATTGATCCCCAACCCACTTTGTTGATTCTTTTCCTTAAGAAAATGTCATTTATATTCTGTTGAGTTTACATATATACATACGTGCATGACAATATAATGATACACTAAACGTATAAACAAGTTCACAATTTTCAACACCTATAGGGGCCGTGTAAACCCTAGTCAATAACCCTAACCCAACCCCTAATCACTGACCTAACTTAATTGGTTGAGCTTCATACTGGCAAGTGGCAACATACAAATTTATTGAAAGTCTAATATTGTACAAGTATGGAACCAATTAATTAAGGTGCTTCATGCTTGTAGCTCCAGTGTGCTTGTCTAGCTCGTTTGTACTAATTTATTTAGACTGTGACAGTTGACAGTAGTATCTTGGAGATGAGATCCTAGCTAGCTAGTATGATCGAGTACGTAGCAGGCCAGAATCTATATATGATGTCAGTGAATATATATAGAGGCCATGCCAGTCATCTAGCTCTGTAGTTTACGTATGGAACACCTCCATTTCCATTCCCTCCCAGATTATGTCATCTTCATCCTCGTCAAGCTGAAAAGCATGAAACGAATCAGCGTCGATCGGTTACACCTACTGCGATTTGGACGTTCGTCTACTACGCATCAGAATCGGACAACTTCTTCGATCTTTACCTGAAATCATATCGATCTTCTTCTGTATTTCAGTTTGACTGTTTCTACTTTCTAGAATCGATCAAAAACATACGTCTGGAATTCTCTAACCCCAGCTACACAGCTTGCTTGCTAGGGCAACTTAAACAAATTGATCAAGAGTTCATTGTTTGACAAGCTACTAGCTAATTTGGCTTAAGGCCAATCCTCAGTTGGCTTGGAGTAATGTAATAGATTAGAACAAAAACGCCAGATCAGTGCACTTGTCATCTCTGCTAATTGCAGATTAATTAGATTCGATAACAACCTGTCGATGAGATAACCATCAATCACATTAATCGACTTGATAATATTCATGTACTTAATAGTCTTAATTGCTTGATTATTATTGTACACAAAGTTATGCATTGGAAATTACTACTGTACATATGGCTCACTTTGTGTCCTAGTTACCAGAAAACATGTGGGTTATAGTAGTTCTTTGATATGTGTGTTTTCAAGGTATGTAGATGTGATTACCTTACGGTTTAGGGTCTATCACGCCTTGCTTTTGGCTTAAGCTACGTTAATTTATATGTGTTATCTGCTATCATTTAGTTATGATAATTCTATTTACACCTCGAGATTGTATTTATTTTTTGTTATATTGGAAGAGATCGAACCCTCTAAGATAACCTAACACAATTCTCGCAAGTGCTTACACCTTGCGTATTTTATTATCATACAAAAAAGGCCCAAACTCACCACACACTACGATAATCACTCATCTCTTCCCATTTTTTCTGACGACAGTCTAACAGTGCACATCAAAGTCACTGCTATCTCTTTCTCAGTTTCTCTCATTTGCAACACGGTTCAACTCGACTTTGCCAACGAAGCTTCGGCGAGTTGGACCGCCAAGGTGGGTAGTCTTACGAGCACAACCGTGACGCCAATTGAGGCCCAATTTTGCATTCGAGATTTGCCCGTTATGGGCTGATTGAGAAAAAAAAAAACAGAGAAAAAGGCCATTGGAAAAATGCCAAAAAAACAAGTGGGTCATATTGAGAGACTCCTCCAAAGTCCAAATAATAGAATAATGTAGCTAAGGCAGGTAATGCCATAATTAGTCTTTAATAAATTGTACTTAAGAAGCTCAGACGGGGAAAGAATATAGCGCGTAGCTGTTTAAATTCCAGTTGTACAACGCACCCAAAAAACCCAGTGAAACAAGGACCCAACGAGACAGCGCATTCTCATAAACTCATTCCCATTCCATCTTTCTTTCTCAACTGCTCTCTCTCAAGTCTCAACGCATTAAACTAATGTTCTACTTCGTCTTTTGCTGCTTTGCTAACGTAAGCCATGGGACGGCGGTTCATTATCTCGCGATAAATTCAATCTCACTCGATACATTAAATTATCCTCATGTTATCCAATGATTTTTAGGTAAAGAAGTTCTTATTTTTTTAAATTACGAAATTTTGATCTTAGTCGTCATATTAGACCATCAACCGTTAAATCTGTTTTAAATGATCTAATCTGACGACTGAGATCAAAACTCTGTAACTTAAAAAGTAAAGATTTTCTTAGCAGAAAAGGCATGCACCTCTATCTACTATATCAATGATTATTCGTACTAAAAGAAAACTTGCTCCCTTGTATTTAAAGTGTTATGCACCCATATTTAGTGATGCAGTGCGTGAATTGTTGTCTAATCGCATCATTCATCTTTTTTGTGTATGTGTGTGACTTAATAATAACTTCAATTAAGAGTTACATGAAATCATGATCAGACTATCAAGTACATGTCATTGTCATTTGTGATAAGAGTGCAACACGTCTGATGCTCAAAACGCTTCCAAAGTCGTACCTGAAATGCAATTAGTCTAAATTATTTGACCAACAAGAACTTAACTCATCAATTAAGTGCAATTAGTCAACTTCTTTCTTCAATCTTTATGTTTGTTCCTTAATCTTGTGTATAATTAATTTATCGCGATATTTTGTTCACCGAGACGTCCAACAATATATCGGCTCATTTTTGCTATGAGCACCTCTTGGCGAAATAAAATTATATTGTTCTCTTTTGCTTAATCCGAAAGAAAAAAAAAGAAAAAAAAAATTGGGACAACAATCAATTGCGATTTGCGAGACAGCGATTCTCTCTTTTTCTTCCTTCCACGCTCTCATATTTCATATTGTCGCCGTTTTCTCTCCCAAAAGTTTGCTTTAATTTTCAGTATTACCTTGACCCCGATCCTTTTCAGTTTATCCAAAATTGTTTTCTGAATTTTTGTCTGAACCAGCAACCCTAGGAAGATTGCAGTTAGGGTTTTAACCTTCAGCGAATCACATTACAGATGCTGTGGAGGTCTTGGAAATCGTAGAAAAGAGGAAAAGGTTAGGGTTTTCTTGCGGATTCGATTGCGGAGGTGTGTAATTAGTCTCCGGCGACAATGGCCAGTAACTTGCCGATGAGCCCTCAGTTGGAGCAGATCCACGGTGAAATCCACGATAACTTCCGAGCCCTCGCGTATGTCTCTTTATTTCAGTTGCATTCTCAGTTTTGTTCGTCACTGAATTGAAAGCATATAGATTGTTTGAGAAAGAGAGATAACTATTGATTTTATAGCTGTGAATTCGGTGGTAGAATGATTTCCAAAAATTATGGTATGTTTGGCATTTGAAGAATTTGAGTTCAATTAGAGGATTTCAGGATGTGGTGGCTGGTTTTTGCTTCAGAATCGAATTGTGTGTTTTGTAATTCACTAATACGTATGTGTATTTATTCAGGATTTGAGTTAAATTGAAGTTCATAAACTGCAGTAAACCAATATTCACTTACCTTTGGTTGATTCTATAGTGGTTATCGTCTAGTGTTGAGTACCATTGGTTGTTGTTTTAGAGTTGGATAAGTTATTGTAATGTGGATTAGTAATAAGTCATTGTGGAAGAATGAAGGCAAACATAGTTCAAATTGTCAATGCTCGAGTTCCATCGACTGTTGGCATAATGCATTTAGGTTCGTTATTCAAGGAGATCAAAGACTGGGAAGTGAATAAATTTTTCTTTGTAATGTTCTTGATGATTCATTAGGAACCTAAGGGTTTCCATAGTGACGCTTAAATACTTTGTGACATCCCATACTTGAAAACCCATGGCAGCAACAACATTATATACTTTCCACAAAGTGGCGAACTAGGGAGATATCATTTCAAATAGTCGCCATTTTGAGCATTTCTTTTTTTGTTTACAGTCTCATATAACTTCTACTTATTACCAGAAACTAGAGTGATATATATATATATATATATTTATGTTAATCTTTTTTGTTTATGTGCCGCCAATTCCATGTGATCCTTGTTATTACACACCATCTTACATGGACACTGTGTTATTTTTCTACAATGTGTCGTCGTTACTGAAAAGAAAGAATATTTGTCTATTTGCACTGTCAATTTGTTGTTTTCATTTGGGGAAGTGGTGGGATTGTTGCAATACATACTTGTGTCCATTTCCCCAATAAAAGGAGTATATTGTAATTACGGTGACTTCCTCATTCGTTTTCAGAAATGGCTTCCAGAAGCTGGATAAGATCAAAGACTCAAATAGACAAGGTAAACAGCTGGAGGAACTTACAGGAAAGATGAGAGAATGTAAAAGGTATGGCACATGGGTTTCTTTTCACCTAATCTTTTTCTGATCATTATTATTATTATTATTATTTCTGATCATTTCCAGTAGTTGGGGATCTTGGAAAATATTAATTTAGACAGAGAGAAAGAGTGTTGCCACATCCAACGCACTGTCCAGAATTAAATGAGTTTATCTCTGAAAGATAATCGACAATTCCATTAGATAACTCTGCCATACTAGAATTTTATTCACCGATGAAAAAGAAAAATTAGGTTTGGGACCATGAGAGCTTCCTCAGTATAAACGTTATCAAGATGTGAGAGACTTTTAGTCATGGCTAATATACAAGGTATGCATCCTGCTTCAGAGTCCTATAAACTTTTGGGAGTGATGGAAGAATTCAGCTATGGGCGGATTATGGAAGAATTCAGCTTCGTGTCATGAGAAGAAAAAAATAAATTAAAATCTAAAAAAGAAAAGAAAAAGGAATTTCTTTAATCTTCATTCTTCAGATTTTTCGTTTCGTAAAAAATCACAGAGTATGATCTTTTAAATTCATTTTTACAGATTAATCAAAGAGTTTGATCGCGAAATGAAGGACGAGGAGGGCCGAAATCCTCCTGACGTGAATAAGCAACTCAATGATGAGAAGCAATCAATGGTCAATTCTTATGAACCTTATATTTTTTTCATATCACATAATATGTACATGTACAATGAGCACATACATGCTTGCAAACTCTTCATTACTTTTGAATTGAGAATGATATGAGAGAAATTTTGTTTCAGATTATTCTTATATGCCATTTTTATGTAATGAAATACTATCCCTGCAATATATGCCCTATTGCATTTAACGATCAATACTTTAGTTCTTGTTTTAGTCCTTATCTATTGGAAAGCTGTAACCTTCTGCAAAGTTCGTGATAGTGTCCTATGATTCTGACATAATAGTAGTCTCCCTAGGAAGAAATAATGTGGACATTGGTCTATTAATGCACAAGATCTCTCTAGGCACATGCTCATTCTTTTTAATTGTTTTGCTGGTGTAGTAACTGCACTTAATTGTAATACTTCGTTTTGCAGATCAAAGAGCTGAATTCATATGTACAATTGAGAAAAACGTAAGTCCAGCTATCCATTTGATATCAATGACCATTAGTTAAACTTGCGCATGAACATCCTACTCCACAAGGGTAGAAGTTTGTTATCAGTATAACAGTTGTGATTCTAAAAACCATGTTCAGTGTTCACGTTCTGGTATCCTTAATTTTGAAAATAGTTCTCATATTCTAGCTGATCTGCAGGTTTATGAATAGCGGCCTTGGTAACAAGAAAGTTGAACTCTTTGATATGGGAGCAGGAGTTAGTGAACCAGCAGCTGATGATAATGTTCAAATGGCATCATGTGAGATCTTCACTCTCTACATGTCTATCAGCTTGGTTTGATATATCTAAAGATTAGCTTTTGCCTATTTACTTCTCTTGTCTTTAACTGTTGGTCTTCCTATGCTATCCAGCCATGCCCTTTTAGTAATCAGTACAATTCAATGTGAATCAAACTGCTTGGGAATTTTTCTTAATCGGTGCTTTTTATGTGAAAAGAGTATTTGTGTGACCGCATTTTCCTTTGGCATATTTTTCTGATAGCTATGTCAAATCAAGAACTAATCAATTCTGGGATGAAAACAATGGATGAGACTGACCAGGTCATTGAACGGTCTAAAAAGGTGAATAGCTAGCTTTTTTTGAAGAACTTATATTTCAAATTGCCCTATTATTTCTCTTGCCTGCATTCTGAACTCTCTAGTTTGTCCCTTAGGTTGTTGCACAAACACTTGAAGTGGGAACTCAAACTGCTGTTACCTTGAAGGGCCAAGTAAGTCTGCGCACCTGTTACCTTCGTTATCTTTTATTTAAAGAGTTTAGCTTAATATGGTTTGACTCAAATCTTGCAGACTGATCAAATGGGCCGCATTGTCAATGAGCTGGACACAATTCAGTTCTCAATCAAGAAGGCCACCCAGCTTGTGAAAGAGATTGGTAGGCAGGTCAGTTGAGGTCTTGCCCCTTAAATGCTCTACTTGTGTGACTTTTTCTAACCCAAACTAAATTTTTGTTATTTTTCTTTTTCAATATTTTCAGGTGGCAACAGATAAATGTATCATGTTTTTTCTTTTGCTTATTGTATGTGGTGTAATAGCAATTATTATTGTGAAGGTATGTTCTTTGATTCATTTATTTACTACCGTGCACTAATACAGCACCTGTCTCTGTTAACGATCACGTGGGGCTAACATTTCAGGTTGTAAACCCTAACAACAAAGACATCAGGGACATCCCTGGATTGGCACCGCCAGCTGCAAGGAGGCTTTTGTCTCTGAGTACTCGGGAACAGTTCAAGTAGATTCCTCCTCTTTTACAGGAATACAATTTTTCCGATCCGGTTGCAATGAGTCGTATTCTAGGGGATGGAGAGCAAGCTCAGAGGAATGCGTTTGTGGGCATTGATCGGTCTTTTCATTTTATTCATACTTTATTCTTGCCTGAGTTGTGCATATTGTTTGTGATTGGTTTATGTAAATCGCATGCGAGTCATTTTTTTCTTTGTTTTGAATGGCCACCACGGTTCTCTGTAATCTTTCCGAGATTGTCTTAGTTGATAGAGAGAAGATGATGTTCTTTGCTCTGTATGCAGTTACATGGCCCTTTCGAGGTGTATTCACACTATTGTAATTCCAATTTCAACTTGGTGAATGTGGATGTGTTATGGCCAAATTTACTCGATTCGAAATCTATCAAGAGAAGAGAAAGTCGCAGCCGAAGTTACATATACAGAATGCAGAATTCACGAATGACGATCAGATGCCCAAATTCCAAACTGCTGTTTGCTAGACTCTGGATGATATACCATGGTGTGTACTCAAATTGATTTGACGGACTGGACACGCAACTAAACAAAGTGAACAATTTGCTTGACAATATTTGAATCAAGCTATAGTGGGAAATTATGTTGATTTGAAGGCATTTGTACTGGGTTGACCGTTATTCCGAGCTTCAGCAACGGTTCATTCAAAGAATATAATGCTCTCATATAACTAGAGGAATCAATCCGTAAAATATGGGACTACATGATTTACTCCCCCCACAATCAATCAACAAAACAAGAGATGGAAAAAAAGGGTGACACAACGTAGGATAAATGTTTGGTTTCTACTTTACTGCCCGGAGAAAACTGCATCATTTGTCAAGACAAAAAGAACTAGGCTTTCTTATCAAGAGCCTTGACAGATTAATGGTGAGCTTCTTCACCCGACAACTATGGGTCCTAAAGCTACCAACTGGAAATTTCAACAGGCAAATCATGCATACATCTCCTATAAATGAATGCAAAACAATGAATTGCCCCTGCATTTCAGTGTTAAATCTTCCCTGGAAAGAATAAAGGGTCTGAAGTGCAAAAAGAGACCGCATTCTCTGTCTCCGGTTTCCTTTTCCAAACATCAATCGCCTGGCTCAATGAGTTATGCAGCATGGTTGCCAACCTGTGAGCGTCCAATGTGAGACAACCTTGATGATTGAGTTAGGGGTGTTTCTTCATCAACATTCATATCAGAGGATAAACCCCCTCCATTATTAGGCACAAAGATATCAGAAGACTTTTTCTCCAACTTCCAATCCTGTATTGGCCAGCATAGAAAACACAAGTGTTAGACGATATACTAGGGGTCAAGGACACCAAACATTTTAATAACATGGGCATGTCAAGGAAGTCAATCAGATTCTTGAGAAAATAAACCTTCGAGATCCTGTCTGGAATAGTTTCAATAGGCAGCTGAGATGCAGATGCACGCACATCCTTAACCTTTATGTAGTTGTACATGACAACACCACACAAAGCTGCAAGACAAATTGACTAACTGGTTAACTAAAATTTTAAAATCTATGAGTGTACAATATGCAGTTGTAAATTAATACTTCCACTAAATATCAATGCAGAACTACCTATTGCATAACCAATTATGTTCAGCCGGGTTATGATAGACTCTGGAAATATAACAGTTGAAAGGGCAATCAAAATCCAGTCTTTTAGAACACCAGCAACCCGGATGGTAACTGCTCCAGTTCTGCCAATTACTAAGAATATGGAAAAGTTCAAAGCCAAAGCACATAGAGCATTGGAGAAAAAGATCCAGAAGTTGAACTGAATTTGTGAAACTTCCATTGCAGGCTTCTCAAGTAATAACCAAGGCACAGACAGGAACACAAAACTGCAATAATAAGAAAGAAAGAAAGAAAGAAAAAATGATGGTGAGAAGCTGAAGTGATGGAATGCATGTCAATGACTCAATGGTCAGGGATTCATTTTCCTGTCCCCTTTTCATTTCCACATGCATCAATGAAAAATCACTTTGGTAATAAAACTGTGTTAAATCAAATGCATCAGTTAATAATGCGATGTAGAACTAACTCATCATAAGGGGGTTAAAAGAAAGCAACAGTATGTTCCCATGGTACAGATGGACCATGCATACAGAAACTGCTAGTAGAACCACTTTTTTTTTTCCATTAGACTATGAATCTCAGCCAAATGATTGGAGTTACAGATTCGGAATTCAAGACTTACAAGACTAACAAACCCAAGAATAGATGCCATTAACCAACAAAAATAATCCTAAACCTGAGTCTATATCTTAAATCAATATTGCGACAGATGACAAATGATTAAAGTGTCACTTCATACGTTGTTCTCCATTAACCAACAAAAATAATCCTAAACCTTAGTCGGATATCTTATATCAAGATTGCGATGGATGACAAATGATTAAAGTGTCACTTCATATGTTGTTCTCCACAAATACAGTGTACGTGCGATAGGGCAAATTCTAATCTTTCAACGCATATAATTGCAAGCATCAAAATATCATACCTGCATGGAGCTATATAGTATAAGCTGGTGATTGGATTTAGAGACAAGCCCTTCTTCTGTAGAAGGACTTGTGTCAAGACCAGCCTAAGAGCTTCTGCAAAGATGCCCGTAACCTGGTAAAGTGTACCAACTACATTAAAATGAATCTCCCCGTACGAGGAAACGACAACTCCAACACTGACCAGCAGCATGTTCGAGAACACATCGCACCTTGGTTTGTCAGTGCCACATAAAACAGCCATGATAAAAGTAGCCACTGGCACTGCAATATGGTATTTAGACACAAGTTAGATTCTATGAGCAACATTACTGTAGTAAGATTTAAATGATGAGTCTCTGTACATGTGTGCACATACTTAGTGCTTTGAGCATTTGGATGAAAGCCACAGAAATGTGCAAGTAAGCAGTGTTTCCAAACCTGAAATCACAGAGAAGTATTTTACACTAAAACTTCAATTTCATATTTTAAAATAAAGCTTGAACTCCCTTGTCTTGACTCTTATAGATACAGAAAATCAGAATAAAAAACCCTATATCTGCTATTTGACTATTTCTAATGCGGGTATTGTATCCATGCCTAAATCCAAACACAAAGTCAACATCTAAGGGACACCGTACAACAGGAAATCCAAACAAAAGTCTCTTGTTTGACCAAAAAATGAGAGATGAAATTGCTTAACAAAATTCTTCGCTAAATAGATCGACACAAGTATGCAATCTCTAAAAAAATTAATAACATTATCTATACGGTCAAGAGGCATAAGACTGGATAAAGGCAGTCTTTCATCAGATATGACAGGATCTGTCAAGGCCTTCTCCCCTCATTTTGAACAGTGGCAGAAGATTAGATGCATGATACACAGTACTTATAGAACACGTTATTACCCAAACCAAAGTCCAATTATTACTAAATTTCTGCACTTACCAAAGACTTGATGCAAAGAAGGCACTTATTGGTATTACACATGTTGCATATCTGCCACATGAAGAAAACAATTAGAATAACAAATTGGGGAGAGAGAGAGAGAGAGAGAGAGAGAGAGAGAGAGATTGGAACCCAAACAATAACCTAGGTCACTTACATTTCGAATGTCATTTTGACAGGAGATACAACCTACAAAACAATAAAGAAATAAGGAGCTATTGATGCAAAGATTCAATAATGAACAACAACAAAAAAAAGGCAGATCCTTAAGGAAATAATAAACCCCTGTAGATAAGGATCCTAATGGACAGAGAATAACATAAACAAAGGCAGAACCCAAAAGATTTGAAGCTCAGACACTATCTTGGGGTAATGAAAGTGATGTGGATCATTAAACAGTTACGGTCATAAGAAACTCAGAAACAAAATAGTTGGTGTGAGTGTGAGTGAGTTTTCTTAGTGTGGCAGTGGGAAGAAGTGAATGGTGGGAAGCAATACATCAGGCAAACAACATGGCATCACTGAACCTGCTACAAATGATAAATCATGACAACTCTTCAGTACTAACTGAAAATACAAGACAGTTTTACCTGTCTACATATGAATCTACCTACCTAGAGGTATCAAAACTATCAACTATCATGAAAAAGAGTGATTAACGCATATAAGAAAGCATATACATTATACAAAATTAAGAGATCAGCCATACCTTGAAAACACGAACAAGAAAAAAGGCCACCAGTCCAGAAAATCCCATATGAATCATCGTAAGTGTTATGGGCAATGGGAAATTGAAGTATTTCGGAGACAGAACCCACTGCAAAGAAATGAATACAGAACATCTTCAAAAAAAAACGAGATTATAGCTCAAGGCTTCAGTTTAACCATATAGAATATTGTCACCCATGTAACAGATAATGACTACAACAAAGATAACACAAACATGAAAACAAGTAGTGCCAAGATAAAAAAAAATCAAAGGCTGAGGAGGCATTACCTTGTTGTACAATATAACTCCAGAAGAAAGCAGAACATAGAGCAGTAGGTAAAAATAAGTCAGTAGCAGCGGTTTGTTGATCATCTTGCCCATTTTGCTTTAGCCAAGTAAGTAATGTATGGATTTCTGGTCTTCAGACCATCTTATGCAATTATCACTCCCGAAACTACAAATTAACCGCACATGTTATGCGGTAATCCAAACCCAGAAGAGGACTCATGCCTCAACTATAGAACTTGTGTGAAGATCAAATCTTGCAATGGCTGCTCCGATTCAGATATCTAGAATGCTTCAAACCTGAAATCGAAGGCACAGTGAGCAGAACATACTTGTTTGAACCTAAACTACAATGACTCAACCTTAAGAAAGCAACAAATTCATTTATTGATATCATCGGCAATGGTACAAAATCAACCATTAAAGCATTAAACTGTGAAGCTGGAAACAGATTGGCCAGATGGGCAAACACAAAATCTCTCCCAAAACAACTAGAATCAAGCATTTAACAAAGATTCACGCCATAGTCTGGAAGAACTAACAAAACCAACTTTTCCCAAACAAACAAAGAAGAGGGCAGATCTAAAAGGGACCCAACAACGAAATGAGACAAACCCAATTCAGATTCTGATCTAGCAAACAAAACCCACATCGAATTCAAGACCCACAAGGCTTACCTCAAGAGTCAAATGCCCTTCCTTTGAATCTGAGCAAGAACGCTTATTTTCAGAGATCGACGACCCAGTTGGACAAAACAGACAGACCCAGAAGAGCAGAGTCAGAGAAATAGAGAGGGGTCGAATCAGGGAAGCACAGTTTGAAAGAGTAGGAAGACAGTGGTGGGTGAAAATGGCAGCAATAAATATGGTGTGGGAAAGCTAAGAAGAAGAGAGCTTGTGCCTTGTGGGGATATCGATGAATCAGAGAACGTGGGGTTGCCTGAATCAGAAGAAAGAGGCAAGAAATTTACTACTACAACATGTAACAACAAAGAAGGGCCTTCTCAGCGTTACACACGAGCTCCATAGACAAATCCCAAAAGACCAAAACGTTATCTGGGCCTCGACTAGTACTGTCTGTTTGGGACTGAATACGGTTTATTAGGAAACGTTTTTCTATTTGTAGAACCCCGGGGCTTTTGTTCTTACTATTCTACAGGACGGTTTTTTGGTTCTTTAGGCATAAAAAAGTGTTGTTAATTCATGAGGCCTAATTGGCTCGTACCCACAATTCCATTGTCCATTTGGTCCTTTTCACTACTACTTGCATGTGTGTCCTAAATCACTCATTTTCCACATTTGCATCAATACAGTTCCATGCATAGCTACTAGTTACTCCTTCTCCTCCATAGAACCCATGTGATACTTTGCACAATTCTGTCTTCAAGAGGTTGATGTTTATCCGATCATAAATTCACTTTCTTGTTAGTACATGAGGTTTCGAGTTCGAATTCTTTGATTGCAACAACTTCCAATTCTCAAAAATTTGTTCTATGCCCCAATGTCTCTTTCTCCCTAGTTCCTTCCCAATTTGACATGTTGAATAAAGCCATTACTGATAAGTTTAAGCCTTAAATTATTATCACTACATCCAAGTAGTCAAGATGGATGGCTAAACTAGACCCTCCATATATGACACATTATGTTATCCGTGGAATTGTGGTTAGTGCACATTTTGGGTTTTGCTCTGGCTGTATATGACCTATGACATAATGACATTCTAACTACTACACAGTACAGACTACAGAGTTACAAAATCCCCCAAATCCCCAATGGTCAAAATACACAGTCGTCATCATTGACATCATCATTGAGTCCCCATCAACTGCATCTTCTTCTGCAGAGATCTTTAGTACTTCTTCTACACTGCACCGACTCCTTCACTCTTCTTCATCACTTGGGCCAAAGTTACAAGTCAGAACTGTAATGCCCAAATCCCATCTCCAACCAGGGCTGTGCTATTACAAAACTTGATTTGAGGGGTTCAAAGGTCTAAAGATCTACGGTATGGTCTGTTTTAGACCCGGTTTAGCCCACAAATGGGCGGTGTGGTGCACACCACATACAAGCTAAGAGACTGGGGCGACAATCTGACCACGGACGACGGTTGGAGAGAAGCAATTTGTAACCCTTACTATTTGGAGGAATAATAATTTTTGGAGGTCTAAACTCTAAAGTTTAGCCCGAAAACTATTTTAGCCCTCACTACTAGAGATGGCATCATTTAGGTGGTTTTTGACTGGCAAATACAATTTGCTTAGGTCTAGTTCGATGAAAGCTTAAAGCTTTGAATCCTGTCCATTTTTCTCTTTCTATTCCCATTTCAGACCCCCAAAAAAAAAAAGCTTTGAATCAAAATATCAAATACATAGTGTGGATGAAGGGGTGAGATTCATGAGCAATGCATGGATTTTGCTAAAAAAAAATTCATTCTCATTAAGAGGATATGTTTTAGAATCTTGGGTTGGAGTGTTGGGTTACACTAATAACTAAACAAACAAACGACAATTGGAATCATCCCACAAGCCAACTTTTGGCCAGTTGTATTACATGGTAATATGGTATTTCTGAAATCCCAGCCACAGCCTTTTTTGAAATCTTCGTATATGGTTCGAGAATGTAAGGTCGCCTTCACATTTTCTCAACATTAAAAACATGGGATGCCAAAACGGCAAAACCTCCCCTAAAAAAAAAACCAGAACTCCTTTATTCACAAAGACACCCAACTCATGTGTGTTCGGAAAGTTTTCTGGGGGTCATCAGAAGTTGTTCCTCTCTATCTTTGATCTAAAGAGAAGAAAACTTCATCTTTAATTCTTAAAGTGCTCCAAATCCAAGTTTTGGACAAGATATACAACCATATAATAAGTGATTATATCAATAAAAGTGGGCTTGGTTTCTAATGGGAATGGAATGAGTCCCTAGAACAAGAACTTTTGAGGGTGACAGAAAATACAAAGGGATACAGTTACTCAGTTAGGTACATAATTATGTCATAAATCAGATTCTAGATACTGAATAGGAGCTTGAAGGAAACAATACAAAAGGATAATATGATTTTATTCTTGGATTAAGACTGTATTATGCAATAATTATATCATCAATTAGGACAACTTGATGCTACCACCCAACAACTACATATCACTAAACAAATACAGATTGTTCTGTTTCAACAACTGATATGCAAATTTGTCAGCAGCACACAGATGTTTTCAGCAGGGCAATAATCGTTCAAATGTTTTCATCTCATCCACGGCCACATCTTTTTGGTCTCGATGCAATTTAAGGTTAGACAATCATTTATCCACTATGGGATAATCGTACTTGATTGCACAATATTGAACTTGGTTTACGTGACTTGCATATAGGGCTTTCTTGAGATGAAGCTTCACACTTGCAATGCGGTTAAGCCGATGAGAATGGAAGACCTAAAACTTCAAGACTTTTTTTGTGCTTAACAAGTACATATAGGGCTTTTTTGATATAAAGCTTTGCATTTGCACACTCTCAATGTGTTTAAGATGAGGAAAATGAAAAACCTGAAACTCAAGATGAGATAACTTGTTTTGCTTTGAATAAGTAAGACTTGCACGTAGAGTTTTTTTAAGATAAAATTTCACACTTGCACGCTCTCAATGTGGTTAAGCCAAGGACAATAAAAGACCAAGAAAACCAAATACCAACAACTTAGACATTTTTTAGGGCCCAACTTCTTGGAGGGGAAAAAAAATTCAAGGCATGAAGATGAGAAGAAGTTGAGAAATGAGACCATTGCTTTCTTCCTCACCAAGCTAGGCCTATAACTAACAACATCAAAGATTCCTGTTACAAATCATTTGGTTCAGCACTTTATCAACTTAATATGGCTTTCATAACATGATTGGAGCAAATCTATATGCGGCTGGTGTATTATTACACAATAATTATTATAATCTAATCCAAACTGTATCTTTTTGTATTCTTTTGATCAAAGAGAACAAACATATACAATTTATCATTGTATATATGACATGTATGGGAGACCCTAATTTATAAAGCTTGTTTAACTTGGAATATATTTGGGTCCATATATATATCACGCTTGCCCTCAAAACATAGGACATGAGTGATAGGAGCACAAAGTGTGACGTTTTTAATGTATTTTCCCTACTATTTGGCTATGATTTAATTGTAACTTTGCTATTTTTGCTTAGTTTCCATATTTGAGTCCCTAAATGATATATAAATGTGAATACGTGCAGAAAATCGGAGCTCGGAAATTTACGAAGTCTAATGGGCTTTTGCGAGGCCCATTAAGAGGTGGTCTGCCATGAGACCCAAGATGGAAGGCCCAAACCCAAGAAGGAGGCCCAAACCCAAGATGGAAGGCCCAAATCAATGAAGGAAGGCCCAGGTTCACAAAGCATGAGGGAAAGGCCCAAGCCCAGATTTTCGGACATTCTGCCTGTGCAGATTAGTCAACTTGCGAAGCTTATATCTCCCAATTGCACCGTCCGATCTAGCTGTAATTTTGATACACGCTGCATGTGCGTGTTAGATATTCTGTATTAAAATTTGAGAATCATCTAACCGTCCAAACGTCCAGAATTCCACTCTAAGTGCGCACTGCTCAGTGCTGTCTGCTTTTTATTTCTTTCCTCTTCTTTTATTCTCAATGCTCCACTCACCCCCATATTTCCACCCATCTCACCAAACTATCTTTGTTTCTTTCTCTCCATACCATTAGTGTTTGATTTCTTTTACCTAAATAAATGGTTCATTGCCATATGACTACATTTCCACCATTCCACTTACCATTTCTTTTCTACCACTCACATTCCACTTCTCTTCATTTTCTTTCTTTATTTCTTGCATTGTCTTCTTCTTCCTCTCCATTCTCCTATAAATAGCAGCCTCATTCTTCTCTACAAATACACACCCCAATGGGGAGGGACAAACCCTCCTCTTTCTCTTTTCACATCATATTTTCCATTCTCTAGTATTTAGGGTTTTCAAGTCTTCAAGGAGGAGGAGAAGGCGTCTACACCATCACCACCAGCCCCTATTCAACATCACCATCACCATCATCACCTTGTCTTCACAGCTTGGATTACTTGTGGTCAAGGATTCAAGATGTGGCTTCAAGATCTTCATGCTATTCATACGGTGTATTTCGACTTAGCCTTTAAATTTATGCCTCTTTGTTGCTTGTTTATCCTTTGTATTAGTTAACATGACATGATTTATATAATATTCAGCCCTTGTTTATGGATTTATTTAATTGTTGGATCCTAATTAATTAGTTCTTCTAGTAGCTTATGTGACTCCGTTTATTTGATTCTGTTTTAGTAGATAACTTTTATATGTTTTTGTTTTAAGGTTGCAAACTTAAGATGATTGCATATAATTGGTGCTAGAATTAGGGTTTTAATTCTAATTCACAAGTAGTAAAGGCTTTGGAAAGAGGTCGGAATGAAATAAGAAGGATCACGGATAGATGGGTGGTCCCACTAGGTCGTGCACTTTAATTAACAACTCTTCTTTTATGCGTTGGACATGTTTTGATTAGCTACCTTTGCATGTTTGATTGATTAATCTAGGTGCGGTCGCTTAGGTTAATTTTCATGAAAGATGTTTTATTTGGGGAATGATAATTGGCCGTCCAGCATTCCACATATGTTAGTTTCGGTTTCATGGCTAGGGAACTTGGTTAATTTTCGGTCCAATAATTGGTAAACTTGTATACTTGTGGCTGAACTTTATATACTTTGTGTTTCATCCCATCTTATTTAATTTATTCTTTGTAGATTAATCATTTAGTTTAGATAAATCAATTTCTTTAACCCCCTTTTTACTTTGTACATATGTATATATTTATACTTTATACTTGTTAATAATTCTTTATTTTATTTAATTATTTGTGACAATTTTTGTTAGGTACACCCTTTGATCTCCGTTGTGAACGATACCCTACTTACACCACTATACTACCGATAGGGTTTTTTTAAATTGATGCTCCTTTTGGGCGTGTCAATTTTTGGCGCCGTTGCCGGGGATTGAAAATATTCCTAACCTAATATTTTTTTTTTGTGAATACTGTTTATAATTTTTTGTAATTATTACTGTTTTTATTACTTGTATATAATTACTGTTTACTTTTTATTGTTTATAATTTTACTATTTTTTTTAACTGTTCATATGACTTGTTTATATTACTTGTCTATATTACTTGTTTTTAATACTTGTTCATATTTTGTTACACTTAGTAATTTATTTAGGTGTCCTTTCTATGGTTGATTTTTTTTTGTTGTTGTAAGTTGTAACTTGAACGGAATAGGTAAGGTCCTTTTGTTAATATTGGCCTAAACCCTTCATTTTTACCGTAAGGTTATTTGAGGTTGAGGGCGGCCTTTATTAACACTTGGAGAATTGTCGAACACTTAAGTGCTTTCTCAACTGAGTAAGGGGCACATGAATGGTGTCTAGATATGATCAAGACTCTGGGTGACGGGTTTGTAAAATTGGATTCAGAGGACTTGTCCACTAAATGAATCCTGCCTCTCGCTTATCTCTTGTGATCTGGCCATTCGCCTTCTGAAAACACGGAAAGTTATTTATGTCAAGGCATTGCACCTAGGCCGTAAGTCCACCTTGAGTTACCGCTTGGAATCAACTTTCATTTTTTTTCAACTATATTCAGGCAAAAGAAAATATTTTTGTGTAAATAAAATATACTTAGACATTGGAAATTTTATTTATTCATTTTGTAAATATTTTGTTTTTATTTTGTAAATTTTATTACTAACCTTTTTATTTTGTATAGGAAATAATCCGGGTTTATCGAAAATTTTACCACATACATCGGAGCATACGTTTAGGAAGTCAAGGTTGAAAAACCTTGAGGTTGATGTCTTGTTGGTGATTTTCGGTTTCCTCGGGAGTAAAAAGGTAAGTTTTCTTTTCGCTCTCGTTATTTATTTAAAAAATAAATAAAAAAAAAAAAAAAAATTTAATTGTAAAAAAAAAAAAAAGTGTTTTCTTTTGTTTTACTGTTGGTAATTATTTCTTTTTACTATTTATAATTACTGTTTGTTTTATTTTTGGGCTTGTTAGTTAGTTAGTTTGTTATTGGGCCTTAGGCCCGTTTGTGTGATTGGTTAGGGTTTTAAGTTTCGTAAAATAAAAAAAAATAAAAAATAAAAAATTTAGCCCATTGGGTTCGTGTCATTCACGAAGCCCAAAACCCGTAACCCAAGCCCATTAGTGTGTCGGGCCTGTTCGTTTTTAGGCCCATTAGTTAAGCCCACCAATAATGGGCCGGAGATTTCTTTGGCCCAGGCCCACTTTAAGGCCCAGACCATTTCGATGGCCCAGGCCCGTTTAAAGTGTCGGCAAGCGCGTGTGCTACGCGTTTTCACTGTTCACTTTACGACTTTTCGTAAAGTATTAAAAAATAAAAATAAAAAAATAAAAAATGAAAATGAAAAAAATTCTGATTGGGCCGACGCACGACTTTTGCGTCGGCCGAATTGTTTAATAAACCGCGTGCGTGTCTACTGTAGACTTTACGACTTTCGTCGCTCGATCCGGAAATTGCGGGTCTTCTGTCTGTGGCACGTGTGCGAGCGTGCGTCCGTTCTTTCCCCTTCCCTTCTGTTTGCGTTAGTTTCCTTAGGTCATTTCGCGTTTCCCTTAGTCTCTCTCTCTCATTCTCTCTCATCTCCTCTCGTTTTTCTCTAAGTGTTCTTTGTGTTCTTACTTAGTTTTCCCAGAAAACCTCCCAAATCCCAAAAGCTTTCCTCCCCTCCCAAACCACAAATGGCCAAAAGAGTGAATTCTTTCAGTGATTTGTTTCAGGCAGGTCCTTCAGAGAACCCAATCTTTGAAGGTCTGGCTGAAATAATTCCACCGAGCATGCTCAATAGCGCCGATGCTAGCATGCCGACCGAGCCACAACCACAGCCACAACCGCAACCACTACCCCAAGCACCAATCCTGGTTGCTGATCCACCAGCCGAGCCGGAAGCCGCTCCTGTCTATAGGAGACTTCCGAGGACAAAATACACCAAGGCTCAGAGAGAAGCATTGGCGGCTTTCTTTGCGGTGTATTCTCACCCCACGAAACCACAACGAGAAAGATTTGGTCCGAAAATCGGACTTGAGGAGGACCAAGTCTATTATTGGGGGTCGAGAAATAGGAAGAAGTTCGGTATCCTGACGTCTGAGCAACGTATCGCCGAGCTAGAGAGAAGAAACGATCAGCTGGTGAGCAAGAACGAGGAGCTTCAAATGCAGAATCAACGACTCGTCGATGCTCTCCACAGCGGCATCTGTCCCAATTGCGGAGGACCTGTTCCGCACTCAGATGTGCCACGGCGAAGGCTCGAAGTTGTTCCTCAACAACAAGAGCCTCTTCTTGAGTTGTCCGATGATTCCATCGACATGGACCACTTAAGACGGGATGTGCGGAGCCTCATGCCTACCCAAGTCGAGCGCCCATCCATACCTTTGCCATCTGACACCCTTCCCGGACCTGCTCATGATCTTGTCGGAGTCCACACCGACTTGATCTCGGATATCGCCCGCAAGGCCAAAGACGAGCTCATGCTCATGGCCACTGCCGGATTTCCTTTGTGGATAACTTCACCGACTCCCGACACGTCTATTCATCCCGAAACTCTTAACCGTGCCGAGTACTTGCGAGTGTTTCAACGTGCTGAACCTGCACCGTATTTCAAAGCCGAATCGTCGAGACACTCGGCAACCATCCATCTTTATCCGACCACCATCGTTCAGATCTTAATGGATGTTGGTCGATGGTTGCCAGTCTTCTGTAGCATGATCACAAACGCCAAGACGTTGGAGATCCTTTCCTCCAGCAACGAAGAAGGCTACGAGGAGCAGAAGCAGGTGATGTCGGCCGAGTTTCTGGTGCCATCTCACATCGTTTCGACTCGTGAAGTCCAGTTCGTTCGGTATTCTCACCAACAACTGGATGGAAGTTGGGTCGTCGTGGATGTCTCTGTAGATGAACTGCGTTCAAATCCAAAGCCTTCCGTGAGATCGATTTGCCGAAAACGCCCCTCCGGATGCCTGATACGTGATCTTCATAATGGATCTTCCTTGGTCACTTGGGTGGAGCACGTGGATGTGCGCGAGAAGGAGATGAAGGCCAGTTTCGAACCATTTGTTCATTCAGGGTTCGCATTTGGTGCAAAGCGTTGGATCTCAACACTCCAACGACAAGCCGAGCGCTACATGTGCGCCACAGGTATCCACTCTTCACCCGGTGACTCGATTATTTCTCTTGAAGGAAGAAAAGGACTTGCGGAAATGGCAAAACAGATGACAGTCTGTTTCTTTAACGACATCAGCAACTCCACGTACCACCACTGGACTTGTTCGAATCGAACAAGAGACACTCGAATGGAGGTCAGGACCAACAAGCGAAGGGGAGATCCGAGCAAGCCCCCTGGAGTTAATCGTACTGCTGGTTGTTCTGTCGTTCATCTATCTCATCACACCAGGATCTTTGAGTTCCTCAAAGACGTTCAGACTAGACCAATGTGGGATAGCATGTCGATGGACAGCTCGGTGCGTGTGCTTGCAAATTTCACCATCGGTCTTGACCCGCGGAACCAGATTTCGGTGCTCGCCATAGATAGTCACAACGACTTCCTCATTCTTCAGGAGTGTTGCACCGATGCAACGGGGTCGTCTGTGATTTACGCGCCGATTAACCATTCCATTCTCCAATGTTTGCTATGTGGAGTTCAACCGGAGCCATTTCCGCTTATGTCTTCTGGCTTCTCCATTCTGCCTAACGTATCCGGAGCTATTCTTGATGGAACACTGCTGACTATAGTGTTCCAGATCTCGGTGAAGGTTACATCAGCCAAGTCTGCCGTGGAGTCGGCAACTACCCTTGTCCAGGACACACTTCAAAGGATCAGAGCCGCAGTCAATTAAGGAGCAAACGTTGGATGCAAGGCCCTGCTAGCCTTGTTTGTGACTGTTGGTGACTTGCTTCGGGAGGAGATTAATGATCTTCAAGGGGGAGTCTTTCTGTTTCCCTTTTCATTTACTTAACTGTTGTGTGTTTACTTCTGTTTATGTTGTGTGTTTATTTCAGTTTGTGTGTTTACTTCGGTTGATTTCTGTTTGTGTGTTTAAATTCAATAACCATGCTTGAATTTTTCATTTTCGTGAAATATCTGTCTAACATTGAGGACAATGTTTAATTCAAGTGTGGGGGGAAGATTTATTTAAAAAGAAAAGAAAAAAAATTTGAAAAATAAAAAAGTTCAAAAAAATAATTTACTTGTTTTTGTTTTCTACGGTAACAATATATCGACTAGATCATACTTACTCCCTTGGTAGCGTTGAACCTACCATTGCACTTAGTAAGTCACTGTGGTCACGTATTGTTACCCTAATAAAAAAAAAATTTGAAAAAGAAAAAAAATTTGCTTATGTTGTTTATTTATTTGTTTGTTTTCGTTTTCTACGGTAACGGTATATCGACTATATCACACTCACTCCCTTGGTAGCGTTGAACCTACCATTGCACTAAGTGAGTCCCTGTGGTCACGTATTGTTACCTACATTGAAAAATCAAAAAAATCAAAAAATCAAAAATTACAAAAATATTTGCTTCTGTTTTGTTGTTTTTGTGTGTTTTATTGTGTTTTGTGTTTTGTTCTTTCCAATTCCGATGATGAATTAAGTTTAATTGTTGTGATTAGGAGAATGTTTATTATATGTCAAGGCTTTGTGTAGTTTGCTTTGGATTTAATATGCATAACTTGTGATTGCTCGAATTTCCATGTTCACATCACCGGTGTTAATTAATTGATTGCAATCCGAGAAGCACATTTGAACATACATTGTCATGCATACCCAGAAACTGTGAGGATTTGAGCCTATTGAATATTCACATGTATGCATATTTCATACATTTACTCGTTCTTCATGTGTGCACAATTCATGAGTATTGAACCTAGAACTTGCTCAAAGACCACTTGAAACATTTTGTTAATCTGTGATGAATTAGAAATGAGTAAGGCATTAGTTGAGCACCATGGCCAAAGTATTCACCATCCATCTAAACACGAACTTTAGGAATCCCCTTTTGAACTAAACACTCATTAGCCGTTTCTTTTGTTCACCCATACCATCTCACCCTTGTTTTATTTATGTTTGCAAGACGATGATAGTGACTTCTTGTGTTCTTATGCTTCGGGTTTTGATTTGTTTGGTATTATACCAGAAGGCAAGTGTGGGGGTGTATTTATTTTGTTGTAATTGTTCAAAGAAAAAAAAATTAGAAATAAAAAGAAGGAATAAATTCCTCAAAAAAAAAAAGAAAAGAAAGAAAGAAAAAAAAAATGTCAGAAAGAGAAATTCCAAAAATAGAGTTATTGTATTGTTTTTATTTTCAATAAAAGGTTAGAGGAGAATAAGAAAGTTGTTCGGGTATAGCATAGGTATGAGTTTCAAAGTCGTTGATTTGTCTTGCAAACATGTGAAACATTTTCCATTTCGAGTCCTTTCACTTCCGTTGACCATTCACCATTTACCATTTATCCTTTTGTCTCTGTTTCACCTAAAAAGTCCTTATGATCTAATGAGTTGTAGATTAACCGTGGAGAGTTGGTTAATGAGCAAGCATATGGGAACACTACTTGTGTAATTGTTTTGAGAGTAAACACTTAACCCTAAACACTGAGCGGAAATATTTAGTGAATCTTGTGAGGTTTAGTGGTTAATGTTGTTTCGATGTGCCTATTGGATTGCTTGACATTAATTGTATACTTGGTTTTCACACACTACACCCGAGCATAAATGAGATGTGCATGTTAAAGACTTAGCAAATTCGTAAGCCTTAGTATATAATTTTTGTTCTCTTGATTATAACTCTTCAGAACTCGCTGAGGGTTATGGTTGGAAAGAATATATGTTTTGTGTTTCCCTTTTCTGTTTTGTGTTGTTTTGTTTTAAGTTTTGTGTTGCTAAGGGACTAGCAATAGCTAAGTGTGGGGGAATTTGATAGGAGCACAAAGTGTGACGTTTTTAATGTATTTTCCCTACTATTTGGCTATGATTTAATTGTAACTTTGCTATTTTTGCTTAGTTTCCATATTTGAGTCCCTAAATGATATATAAATGTGAATACGTGCAGAAAATCGGAGCTCGGAAATTTACGAAGTCTAATGGGCTTTTGCGAGGCCCATTAAGAGGTGGTCTGCCATGAGACCCAAGATGGAAGGCCCAAACCCAAGAAGGAGGCCCAAACCCAAGATGGAAGGCCCAAATCAATGAAGGAAGGCCCAGGTTCACAAAGCATGAGGGAAAGGCCCAAGCCCAGATTTTCGGACATTCTGCCTGTGCAGATTAGTCAACTTGCGAAGCTTATATCTCCCAATTGCACCGTCCGATCTAGCTGTAATTTTGATACACGCTGCATGTGCGTGTTAGATATTCTGTATTAAAATTTGAGAATCATCTAACCGTCCAAACGTCCAGAATTCCACTCTAAGTGCGCACTGCTCAGTGCTGTCTGCTTTTTATTTCTTTCCTCTTCTTTTATTCTCAATGCTCCACTCACCCCCATATTTCCACCCATCTCACCAAACTATCTTTGTTTCTTTCTCTCCATACCATTAGTGTTTGATTTCTTTTACCTAAATAAATGGTTCATTGCCATATGACTACATTTCCACCATTCCACTTACCATTTCTTTTCTACCACTCACATTCCACTTCTCTTCATTTTCTTTCTTTATTTCTTGCATTGTCTTCTTCTTCCTCTCCATTCTCCTATAAATAGCAGCCTCATTCTTCTCTACAAATACACACCCCAATGGGGAGGGACAAACCCTCCTCTTTCTCTTTTCACATCATATTTTCCATTCTCTAGTATTTAGGGTTTTCAAGTCTTCAAGGAGGAGGAGAAGGCGTCTACACCATCACCACCAGCCCCTATTCAACATCACCATCACCATCATCACCTTGTCTTCACAGCTTGGATTACTTGTGGTCAAGGATTCAAGATGTGGCTTCAAGATCTTCATGCTATTCATACGGTGTATTTCGACTTAGCCTTTAAATTTATGCCTCTTTGTTGCTTGTTTATCCTTTGTATTAGTTAACATGACATGATTTATATAATATTCAGCCCTTGTTTATGGATTTATTTAATTGTTGGATCCTAATTAATTAGTTCTTCTAGTAGCTTATGTGACTCCGTTTATTTGATTCTGTTTTAGTAGATAACTTTTATATGTTTTTGTTTTAAGGTTGCAAACTTAAGATGATTGCATATAATTGGTGCTAGAATTAGGGTTTTAATTCTAATTCACAAGTAGTAAAGGCTTTGGAAAGAGGTCGGAATGAAATAAGAAGGATCACGGATAGATGGGTGGTCCCACTAGGTCGTGCACTTTAATTAACAACTCTTCTTTTATGCGTTGGACATGTTTTGATTAGCTACCTTTGCATGTTTGATTGATTAATCTAGGTGCGGTCGCTTAGGTTAATTTTCATGAAAGATGTTTTATTTGGGGAATGATAATTGGCCGTCCAGCATTCCACATATGTTAGTTTCGGTTTCATGGCTAGGGAACTTGGTTAATTTTCGGTCCAATAATTGGTAAACTTGTATACTTGTGGCTGAACTTTATATACTTTGTGTTTCATCCCATATTATTTAATTTATTCTTTGTAGATTAATCATTTAGTTTAGATAAATCAATTTCTTTAACCCCCTTTTTACTTTGTACATATGTATATATTTATACTTTATACTTGTTAATAATTCTTTATTTTATTTAATTATTTGTGACAATTTTTGTTAGGTACACCCTTTGATCTCCGTTGTGAACGATACCCTACTTACACCACTATACTACCGATAGGGTTTTTTTAAATTGATGCTCCTTTTGGGCGTGTCAATGAGGCCCCTTTGTGGAGGGTAGAGGGCAGAGTGAGGAATTTATACAGCACATTCTTTATCAGACTTTTGGTTAAAATACAAATCCATGTCCTTGGAAGTTGACTTTGGTTTTCCTTGCAGCTTGGTGCTACGGCTAAAAGACAATGTACCATAATACCATTGAAGTGGAAATTTCTTGTAGAGTTGTATCACTTATAGAACTGTCGATCAGCTTTCATAAGCTACTTTTTAATGATTTTCCGATTAAAAAACTTAAAACATCATATGTTACGGAACATAATATTATGTTCTCAAATATGTCAAACATTGCTCTTTCCATTATTTTTTAGACTAACTATATACCAACTTTATTATTGTAGATCATGTCTTCACAGCTGATTACTCTCTCAAAGTAAAACCGAGTGCCACTTTTTTATAAGCACTTAATCCTAAACGTACCCTTCTGCTTTGCTAAATTGTAGCTATCTCTTTATGTTAGAAAGTGCAATTTAACTTGGTTGTTTAATGCTTTAGCAGTCTCAAAGAGTGTGGTCAATTATATATATTCAATGCATGACGGACACTCTGCTAAATGACAACAATTAATTTTACACACTAAGCTACACTATAAGGTAAAATGTATTTTGTACTTTCCACAATCAAGCATAACCAACTTTTATTGAAGTTGATAAAAAGCATAAAGAGAAATAAAGTCATCAAATTATATTTGCGTGTGGGGAAGAACTAGATAAACCCTAATTAAAGACTTGTCCAGTCATTAGAAGCTCAACTTGATAATATAGAAGAGTTGAGTTCATCAATGAGATTCATGTGGATATTGGGTAAGAGCTCCTTTCGGATTTAGTCATTTTTAGTTGATAATGAGAATTTCTGTTTAGATTTGTAAATAGGATTTGAGTAATGTAACTGTCATTCCATAATAAGCTAAAGTTGATTTAATATACTATATATTGTATGATTAATTTCTCACTATCCACTTTATAGTTTATACCATACTTGCATTTCATACCCATGACCAAGACCAAGACACTTGATATGTATGAAGAAAAAGGAAAAGACTTATGCTTTTAGCTTAATGAACACTCAAAATGTGAGAATGATGGCAAAGGGTTTTTTCTTATTGTTTCCCTTATTTTTTAGAATTTAGTTGGGTGTTTAATGATGGTAATCTCATTTGATTTTGGTTTAATTGATTGTATTCCATGCTTGGATGACTAATCTCACCTTTCCAACATTTTAAAGTAGTGTTTAAGGCCAAAGGTTTAACTTCCAAATCACTATTGTCTTACTCTAATTCATTTATTAAGGAGTCTTGTGGAATGCTCAAAGAACTAAATACAATACATATGGGAATAATGGAAAGTGTATCTGCATGACAAGAAGCAAATATGGCAATATACTCATCAGAATCCTTTGGAATTAAATAAAAAGTAATTGGTTTTTGGGTTAGTTAAAAAGACATTGCTTGAGATTTAAGAGGTTTCAACATAACTCTTGGTAGGTTGAAAATTATATGGATAGTCCTATATTTTAGAAGTTGTTACACATAACTTACTAAGTACAAATAATTTATGATTGTATAAACTATTAGTATTGATTTGACAAAAAAAAAACTATTGGTATCAACGAAACCATGGTTAAGTTACTTATACAAAATTTTCATAATCATTGAAGGTGGCAACAAAAACCAAGTTGAGGTTGAAAAAGATTCATGACAATTCACATCTATATATAAAGAATATTGTACAACGATTTTGAAATCTCCAAACGTTTTTTTTAATTTCCAAAACTCACTCGAATGGGGTCTTGGTAATTTGATTTTTCTCCATCTCCTTTAATGCCAATCGCACTGTCAATTATAATGTTTGGTACTTCCATACCTTCATCATAACATATATACACACAAACAGAGACTATAATAAGCATGATGAGTATATAGATTCAACTGCAGCCAGTAAATTTTAGGCATGAGCTCTTTCATTATGAAGCATTGCAACTTTGCAAGATATGCAATATTGCAGCACATATATATATATAGCCATATAGGTTTTCAAGAAAACAAAAAATGGTCAACATGAGTAGCATGTGAAGTCATTCAGTAGGACTGTATAGCAGGGAGAGCAGATAATAATAATAGGCGTTGAACAGCCAAGACTCTGTTATGAACTCCATAATCTGATATGATATATGAAGCAATCTGACACTTCAACCTAGAATCCTTTCTCTGTGTAAGCCTGCACTAGATCCCAATCAAACAACCTACTAAGCATATAATTCATGCTAGTTGAAAATATTGGGCATAGGCATGTGCTAATTGCTATTGGCAATCTCATTTTGTTATCGAACGCACATTCATTATGTTATTAGTCATTTTTACATTGTGAAATTTTTTTACAGTTCATAACAATCGACTATAAACTGAGAATGCAGATAACAATGCCCCACAAATAAATAATGAGTTTTGTATTTGCTTTTAAAGATTTTCCTCTGCAGTCTGAACAGTTAGATTCGAGAAATGGAGAAGTACCTCCAAAGAAGTGGGTGGAGTGGTCTTCATTGATGCCCATACAGCAGATTAAATTCTCCTCCGAGTTCAAATATTATATAATTTTGAGATGAAAGAAGAGGGGTTGATATGGGTATTCTGTCCTATAAAAATTGGTTTGGGGTCCAGTCTGTTTCCTTGACTATTCCGACCTACTAAACTTGGATATCACAACCTTAATAAACAAATGAAAATAGAAATTCACAAAGCTCAAGGATGAGTGGAATTGCACATTTCATGAAAATGTGTAAATTCTCATTATGAGGGCATAGGATTGGTTTTTGCTTGGTTAATTTGTTGTCCTGTCTGGAGAGTGTCTTCCACACACCGAAGTAGATATATACTTGACCAAACGTTTGTTTGTCATCAGTTAGTCAACCATGTTGGTCAACAATAAAACATGTAAAAAATACAGGGTAAAATAATGAGTTACCATGTCCACTTCTGATACCACAGAAGAGTAGTGTTCGTGTCCATTTACTCAACTCAAAAGTGAAAATCGATTTCTGACATTCCAGTTCCTATTCCTCCCCTACCCATATTGAGAACGGTAGTCGTCAAGGAGAAAAGGAAGAAGGTCGTGTGCCGTTAATTTATTTCGACGTGGAGAGGGGAAGAAGGTTGTGATAGAGTGACTTGGTACGATCCATCACCCGAACTCGTCTCCACTGTCCACGATCCATTACCAGTACTCGTCTCCACTGTCCAAACTATCTGGGTATCTCTGATAGTATCTCAGACTCTCAGTATCTCAGGAATGGCTCAGCCAATTTTTTTATATTAATATTACCCTTCATTATATGTATAAAACACAAAACAACCTTCAATCAATGGCGATTGTTGGTATAGTGGTCAAGGCAGATTGAACTTAATTGGGCTTTGTAGTTTGTATGTTCGAGAGTCGAGACGTCTGGGTTTACAGATCTTGTTAACAGTTTGGTCCTGTCATGCCTGTAATTTCATTTTGCATTTCTGCAGATGATGAAGGTGGCGGTGACTGTGCAGGCGGGTGTGCTAATCAAATCAAAGGAGGAGGAGACCGTGAGGGAGGGAAGAGAAAGAAAAGAGAGAGAGAGAGAGAGAGAGAGAGAGAGAGAGAGAGAGAGAGAGAGAGAGAGAGAGAGAGAGAGAGAGGAGATGAAGAGCGGATCCAAGGAGAGAAGAGACTCATGAAGCTATGAGAGAGAGTCCAGGGATAAGTCAAAAAGACAAAAAAAAATAGAGGAAAAAAGAGACATGGGAGAAAGAGAAAGAGGGAAGAGGCGTAGGTGGGGTGAGAGAAAAGAGAATGGGGAAAGTTAGAAAGGAGGGTCAGATGGCTCAGACAAGTCAAAAACAAAATTGAAAAAAATATATTTAAAAGGAATAAAATAAGAAGAGAGAGTAATCAGCAATGAGTGGTGCGGTGGACGGAGAGAGATGAGATTAAGTAATTTTTTTTTTTTTTTTTGAGAAAACAGATTAAGTAAATTTGAACGGTTTGGATGTAATAGTGGTAGATCTAACGGCTAGTATCATGTCTTCTGAAAATTATTAAAATTACTTAATTTCAATTTTCTTAACTTTCGAAAAAATAATCAAACTTTCGTTGACTATAACTCTCTCATATGATCTCGAAATTATACGTGTATAATGTCGACGAACTTGCAACAACGTGCTCTACCACTAATGTCAAGATGATTTTCTTCAAAAAAATAACAAATAAAAAAAAAAAATTGAGTATGTCAACGGTCCAATTTGTTTCCAAACCATCTTAATTTCATAATTCACGTATGAAATCTCTCACTCATTTCATAATAATATCAATATTAATTTCCTAATGAGTATAACGAAATAATAGGTATTTTAACGTTAAGAATTTAGATCATTGAGCTCAAAATGATGTTGACCAACGGTGAAAGTTTCACGAAAGTGTTTGTTTTTTTTTGACATAGTCATTTTACTACCCAACAATTACATCAAACGGTAAGATTGTCTATTTTTCAAATCTAATTTTAAGGTTTTTCAAAATTACGCAATTTAGTTACTACTAATAAACATTGTTGATAGACATATAGGAATGTTGTATAATCTGTAAAACTAAAAACAAAAGATAAATGATCCAACCGTTGGATATGATTACGCGCCAAGTAAAATACTTATGTTGAAAAAAATATGCATTTTCGTAATGGTTTCATCGTTGGTTAACATGGTCAACTCTAATATGTGGTAATAACTAATATACCCTTAATGCTAAATCGACCAAAACTTTTTCGTTATATTGTCGATTTACTCGTAGCTTGTGTCTAACTTCTCGTGTAGTCGGGATAAATATACTAATGTAAATAAAATTAAATTAATAACATGTCATAATGAATTTTTTCTTAATTGCACCTAAACTTAAATCAAATGAGTAAAAACGTATAAATATCGTTAGTGTCTTTAATTCTATATATGTTAATGACTTAAACATGAGATTTTTTTGTTTTGCCGAGCCTTAAACACAAGATTGTTATGAGTCTTATAACATCTCAATAATAACAGTATAGGATTTCCACCCTAAAATGATGCCATATTTGTTTATAAATGTCGTGGTTAAGACAATAACAATAAAATTTTGACTAAGAGTAGGAATACACATAATTTATTTATGTACTTTTAAATTATGTATATTTCAAAAATATATCAGCAAATACAGCGGTTATTTCGGTAATAATCGATTCGGTTTATTTTTGGTAATTAATCGGTAAATTAATTTTTTCGGCTTGGGTACCATCTTTTTAAGATTTTAATCGGTTTCGATTTTTTCGATTTTCAGCTTGTAAAAATCAGTTACCAAACAACAAAAAAATCCAGTTGATAATCGATCGGTTCGAAAAGTTCAAGTAAAAAATGGCAGCCCTAATATTTAATTAATCAAATAATTAATTAAATTATTTGTTTATTCTTCACCTGAAAACATCAAAGTCATTTTTTTATTGGTAAAATGATAATTCATTAGATGTTCTCAAGAGGTCAATCTCTCTCTACCCATGTAAAAAGGTGGAGCAAAAAGATCATTGGTATTTCGTTGGCTTTAGAAAAATATTAAATTAGAAAAAAAGGTGTAAATGACATGGTCAATTTGAATAAAAAATTCATAAATTGGAAAATACTAAAAATAGTAAATATTATGCAATTGTTTATTTTTTTCAGAAAAATAAAAAAACTGCGTATTTCATGGAAGTAATCTAGCTGATTAGAAGAAAAAAATTTAGTCAAAGAAATAAAATAAAGAAAAACTCAAAAGACCTCCCACGATGTTATAACCCACAAGACTTGATTAAATTATATATGCCTCAACCATAAATTGGAAAATACTGAAAATATTATGGCATTGTTATTTTTCTTCAATTCTATGCAAACAACGTATCTCATTAACAAAAGAAAAAACAACATATTTTATGCAAGAAATATATTAGAAAAAAAAACAATTAAAACAAAGAAAAGCCCACACACACACACACACATATATATATATATATATATATCCCTAAACCCTAAAATTCATATATAATAATTTCTTAATCAGGGTTTAAACCCATCTCCTTATGTTTTCAAACCTGATCTTAAATAAATTTGGTGACAAGATTACAAAGTTTATATTTAATTCCTTAAAAAAAATTAATTATTAGTTTGAGTTCTCTTTTTTAAAAGGCAAAAATTAATATTCCTGGTATGCCTGAAGACAAGAATCGAACCTCTGAACTAAGGGTTCAAATAAGGTGACTTTTCCACCGCACCATTACAGCTTTGTACGGACCTAGTGTACAAATTTTTATTTATATATTTATTAAAGTTTATTTGCAAATGACAAAAGCCCAGCCCATTTTATTCTCTTCTTCTTCCTCGGATGCAATTGTTGGCTGGTTACTTTTCCACCATTGTTGCCGATATCAATTTCTCAACCGCCATATACTACAAGCTTTTGGGAACAAAAATCCGGCGGGAGAGGAGGGTGGGGACTGATTTTTGGACCTCCTGCTCCTCCTCTTTTTGCATCGCCTTCTCTTCTCGCTCCATTTGATTCCAGGAACCTTCGGGTTCTGGGTCTTCGATTTATTGCATGACAGATACCACTCCCTCCTCCATGACCTATGCAGATCGATCACGATAGCACGGGGACCCTCTCTCATGGCCGACTTTTCCTCCTCCAGAAATTACCTAGCTTGATTATTATGTTTAAAATTTACCCAATCTTATTGTCTAACAACTTTTTTTTTTTGTTAAGGTCATTTCACCGTTAGCTTCAGACGTTAGTCTGAATGGATGGCTGGATGGTCTCAACGGCTGAGATTTAATATTTGACATTAAAATAATATAATTTATGTCAAGTACATTTACACTTTGGTGTATAGCAGAATTTCCGGTCCTGTCTGTTCATTTGACCTTTCAACCTTTTTAATTTTCACAAATTGTGCTTCCCATTTCTTCGAGAGCACACTGATTAGTGATTACTTGTCCCCCTTTTAATCATAATCAGTAATCACTTTTATTTTTAATTAACCAAAATAGATGTTTGACTAACAAACCCCAAACAGGGTCTTGTTTTTTTTTTAAGTTTTGTTATGATTTTCTGATTATCTGTCACCCTCAAAGAACATTTAGACATCCCTATAATGAATTAAGAAATTAAGAAAAAATAAAAGAGAGAAATTTGAAGAAACAGCAAAGAAAGAAAGAAAGCTTCAATTTTTCTCATGCTTCTCTTTTACTGTATGAGAAGGCATTGCCTCTCTCCTCCTCTTAATACCTACCACTGACAACTCCACCCCTTCTTATTAACCCCACCACCTCCATTTGCTCTTCCCAGAATTCCATGTGCCTCTCTCCTCTTCTCCATTCTCCTTGGACTGCACAAACACACATACATTAGGCTCTGTGTTTGTGACTCTTTCCTTGGAGTTTTTCAAAGAGAGAGAGTGGTCTGTCTGAGCTTTGATACAGATACCCATTTGTCAAATTGAGAAAACCCAGAAAGTTAACCCCAAGATAATACATTTTCTTTTGGAGATTTTGACAATGGGGTTGATTTGGGCGTGTGGGAACAGCCTCATTTCCAAGCTGGTTTTTTCTGGGTTCTGTTAATAAGAGATCTAGAGGTTGTTGATTTTGGTTCATTATCTGCGGTGCGGAGGAGGCTGAAGAGGGCTTTCAAATTCAATTTAAGAAAAGGTATTAATTGAGAAAACTTTTCAGTATCTGGAGCCTCTTATTTCTTGTTACTGTTAGATACTCTTTTCTTCTCTATTAGGAACATAAAAGGAAAACAAAATCTGAAACTTTTTACAGTTGTTGTTGTTGTCTTTAGTAGATGTTAAAAACTCGACACATTTCGACTTTTGCGGGTAATGTAGAACTGGACTGAACTAAGCCATTGGTCATTGTTAAGGGTAGTAGTTTTCTGCAATTGTTGGTTTAGTTTGGAAAGAAATGGTCAAACTGATCAAAGTTTTAGTCTTTAGTGGTTGTATGTATTAATGTATATCGGCTAATATGAAATGATTACAGAGAATGAATTCGTTAGTTATGCTGGGTGGTATGTTTTGATAGTGTGAAAGTGGGTGGACTGAAAGGAGAAAGAGTTTTTTTTTTTCATGCTCTCCCTTTGGTTTGTACTTTACTGTGTGCCAATTTTCATCCGGGTTGTCTTTGGGAGATTTCATATTGGGGTAGACCAGTAGAGTCTGTTTGCCTAATCACTTTGGTTTCTGCTCTCTCTGAGGTATCACTTTGGTTCTCTTCTCTTCTCTCCTCTCCTCTCTCTCTCTCTCTCTACATAATTTTTTATGGTTTCAGTACTTCACTATTTTCTACTGGTTTTTTTTTTTTTTTATAACTTTGCTTCCAATCTCTGGATGTGCTTATTTATGCTTGAAGGAGGTGAAACATTTGTTACATAAAACTCAAGAACAAAGTTCTAAACCTGAAAAAAGTTGAATCTTTGGATGCACAAAATTCGGAGTTCTTATCTCTTTTGCGTTGAACTCTACAGGGATATTTGTATCAGCAAAGAAATGGCATCCGATCTTAATGCTGAATTAGCCAAGAAGACATTTGTTTTTGGCTTAAAAGTTTGGGTATTAACAGGGATCCTTGTGGGAGTTTTTATAGTGATGATTCTACTGGTGCTATCAATTTGTCTTACTTCACGAAAGAGATCCAGAAAGTCGAACAACATGCTTCCTGTTAACCAAATTCCAAATGTTTCAAGGGAGATCAAAGAGATTAGAGTTGATCAAGCTTCAGCAAATAACTATATGCCCCGTAATTCTTTCCTCACCCTTAATGATAAATACAGTGACAGAGAGTCGGAGAAAGTTTTGATCCATACAAATGGAGACAGTAGCAGTCGATCAGGCTCCTTTAACAATGCCGAAAAGGAAAATGTTGGTTCTCAATCTGGAGATGAGGGTGGTACAGGGGCAGCTTATACACACAAGCCATCTTCACATCCTATAACTGCCCCTTCACCTCTTTCTGGTCTACCCGAATTCTCTCACCTTGGTTGGGGTCACTGGTTTACATTAAGGGATCTTGAGTTTGCAACAAACCGGTTTTCAAAGGAAAATGTCATTGGTGAGGGTGGATATGGAGTTGTTTATCGAGGTAATCTGATTAATGGAACTTCTGTGGCTGTGAAGAAACTACTCAACAACCTGTAAGATGCTTGTTTCAGTAGCTCCTTAGCTTTCTGTTTTTCTTATTTTCATTTTTCATTATAATAATGTGGTTTGTGTTTAAAACATATTTGTATTCATTCATTTCACAGAGGACAAGCAGAGAAGGAATTTAGAGTGGAAGTTGAGGCTATTGGGCATGTACGACACAAAAACTTGGTTCGACTTTTGGGATACTGCATTGAAGGCACCCATAGGTATCATACCCTTTGATTTTGCTATAATAATTTTGACCGTCGCATCTTGTATGACATCTTTATAGGTACTTTTGATCATATAGTATTAATGAATTAAATTGATATGCATCATGTCATCATTTTCAATAATACCTATACCTATATGTATGTGAGAGAGAGCGAGAGAGAAAGAGAAAGAAGTGGTCTAATTCTTAAATCCGTGCTATTTCAGGATGCTGGTTTATGAGTATGTCAACAATGGAAATTTGGAGCAATGGCTTCATGGAGCTATGCGACATCATGGATATCTAACATGGGAGGCACGCATGAAAGTTCTCCTTGGCACTGCTAAAGCGTAAGTCTGCATGTACCTTAGTTTGAATTGTTTGCCTTTGTTTCTCATCAAAATATGGTTTGCCTTTGTCGATTAAATCCTTCTGACTCCGTTTTACATTTTTCAGTCTTGCTTATTTGCATGAGGCCATCGAGCCAAAAGTTGTGCATCGAGATATCAAATCAAGTAATATCTTGCTTGATGATGACTTCAATGCTAAGATATCTGACTTTGGTCTGGCAAAGATGCTAATGGCTGGAAAGAGCCATATTACGACTAGAGTTATGGGTACCTTTGGGTTAGTATTCTTTATTGAACAACTACTTGCATTATTTGTTCGAAGATTTTTATATTGGTAGAACCATAGAACAACTGTATGCCATAAGATTAGAGGCAAAAAGCCTTTCTTATCTGTTCCTTTCTTAATTTTATTTCAGATATGTGGCCCCGGAATATGCCAATTCTGGCCTTTTAAACGAGAAGAGTGATGTTTATAGCTTTGGGGTTGTGATTTTGGAAGCAATTACTGGAAGAGACCCAGTGGATTATGGTCGGCAAGCACAAGAGGTATGCAATAAATGTTACACTTTTTCAAGTGAGAACTTTGATATTATAAAATAATTGCATTCTAGTCTGTATATCTTGTACGTATTAGTGTTTGGGATTCATTTCATATTTGATAGTTGCTCTTCACTTTGTTTAGTTTGCACATGCTAATATAAATGTTAGCTTGTATTTCATTGCTAATGAACAAATGCATAGCTAAAGATGAGTCATCTGCTTGATATGTTTCATCATAGCTACCCTTCTCTGATTATCAGCTTTATTTACTTTCTTTTTAGGTCCAAAAAAAAGAAAAAGAAAGAAAAACATTGTAGTCACTAGTCACATTTATACTGAAACGCAGTGGGTGGTTCGTGCAGGTAAATTTGGTAGACTGGCTGAAGATGATGGTTGGAAGTCGGCGTTCAGAAGAGGTGGTGGATCCAAACATTGAGACCAGACCATCGACAAGCGCCCTTAAACGGGCCCTCTTGACTGCATTGAGGTGTGTTGATCCTGATTCTGATAAAAGACCTAAGATGGGTCAAGTTGTTCGCATGCTTGAATCAGAGGAATATCCTGTACTTAGAGAGGTATGTTTCGAAAATCATTTTTAAACTAACAAACAGTTCATGAGTATTTGCCGTGTTTCTAACCTTCTACCCTGGAAGTAGTCTAAAAGCAATGCCGAGCACACCGTATTTCCATTACTGAAACACCTATTGTTATGATTCAGAGTCCTGGGTTGCTTTGCTTTTTTAATATGGGGTTTCGATCTTTACCGGGGGAGTTCATAAGTTGATTTATATACTGTGACTTGGTAGGATCGAAGACGCCGAAGAAGTCAAGCAGGCAATGTGGAGGCCGAGTCTCAAAAGGACAATTCTGATACAGATAGGAGTGACAATCCAGATACAAAGGCAAATGAGAGAAGGAACCATCGGACATAGGCAATGGGACAAATCAATCATAGAATCACAAGGGTATACAAGCCAAAGGGAACATGTTGCATGTTACGTTCTTGTCGAGCTTTCATATTCTTGGACCTGCCTCAGTGATGAAGGAAATGAATCAGAAAGAGGGTTTTTTTTCTTCTTTTAAATATATAAACCTACGTATAGATATTGGAGAGATGATGATTGTGTATCGAGTGGCATTGGAAGGGGACATCTTTGGCTTCTCGGCTTGTACAGTTCGGATTTTTCTTTATTTTTGGTCTCAGGTGATTGTAGTTCATGAGATATTTGTATGTTTTACCCTTTGTTGAAGGAAAAGATTTCAAGACAAATTACATTTATGTCGACCTTCAACCAAGTTGCTTCTCAGAAATGCTGAACTGTGTAAAGGAAAAAGAAATGCCATGGCTCATGCCATTTCATGAGGGCTGCATGGGATGTGAATTTGAAGGCTAAAATTGCACACCATGTGACTTGTATTCATGGTAAGCACGGGAAGGGTTATTCTGATCCATGACTTGCACAACTTTACAATCTCAAAAATGATTTCACAGGCTCACAAACTATATTCTGCAATTAAAGCACCATTTGTTTCGGAATCTGTACTGCTTCTATGGTCATCAAATAACTAATTTACATGCTGATTGAAGAGACTAAATAGACAATTTAGAATGGTCAAATACAAGGCTCTCAAATAAGTAATTCCAAACATGTTGCAGAATCAATGTGAATTACAAAGGAAATCCATTAAAGGCTTTGATGACTAAAGGAACTATATGATAGTACATGATCTCTAAAGAACTATGTTAAGATTTGGCAACAAATATTGTCCGCAAGAAAGATTGACAAGTTGGGAATTAACAAGTTTCTTGTTTCAATGGGCAGGACCAGACCGAGCATTCAATAGAGGCTGTAGAGCCTTGACGACAATGCTCATATTTGGCCGAAAATCAGCTTCATATTGGACGCACAATGCAGCAACAGCAGCCAACTGTTTCAAACACATACAAATAAAACATGATGATTACATCGTTAGATACAAATTGTCATAAGATTTAACACATGAACATAACAGAATCGTGTTTGCATGCACAACTGTTGGTGAATAATTACTCAGTTACCATTCCCCATTACCTTTGCAACTGCCTTGGGAGGGTAGTCTCCGTTGAGTCTAGCATCAGCGCACTGCTTCACTTTATCTTCACTCAATTTAGGTGTTGCCTAATAGAACAGAACAGAACAAAACAAAAAATCAGCTGAAAAAAGGATACAAGCACCACGCATGAGTTACTAGAAGACAAGACTTAAGATGGTAATAGTACCCATGTCACAAGGCTCTGCTGGCCACGCGGCAATGTATGATCAACAGGCTTACGGCCAGTCAAGAGTTCAAGCAGGACAACACCAAAGCTGTAAACATCACTTTTTGAACTCAGCTGTCCAGTCATTGCATACCTGCCAACCATTCAAAAACGTATAAAACAATTATGCACAGTTTCAGCGTGTTTTAAGGTGTCTACTTGCAAATGGCAATTACATGAGAAAGAATATGCCAAATCATAACTTTGAGTGTACATCATAAGGGTGCTTTCATACAGCACATCAAGGAATAACTTACTCTGGAGCATGATAACCAAAAGTCCCAAGAACACGAGTGGAATGAAGACGAGCTGCCATATCAGGGGCTTGATTTGACAGATCAAAATCAGCAATCTTTGCAACGTCATCTTCAAAAAGAAGTATATTGCAGGACTTAATATCACGATGGATTATATGGGGCTGAGCCTTTTCATGTAGATATTCAAGTCCTCTTGCTGCTCCAACAGCAATTTTAACTCTTTGTGTCCATGACAGAACTCGACCTGGAACTGATCCCTTGACACCTTTCTGTCCTATAACCACATATTGAGCAATAAAATTTTGATTACAAAGGAGATAAAAGCAATCGTGCTATTAACTTATCAACAGAGATAACGCTTTAAAGTACCAGGTAAAAGTGCCATATATTTTCGTCACAGGCCAACCAACTAGTTGGACAGATAATAATTTATATTTATATGATATAGCCAAAAAACTAGAGGTTAAAATTATATTAAAGCACTAGGCTTCATTATGCATGAACAACCATCAAAACTGACTTTCAAACTATGAATTTTTAAAGCCAACCAGAACTATCTAAATATATGAATCAGCTAACATAAAGCTTCAGTCAGAAGTCAGAACAGCAAAACTGAGTCCTGTGGTTCTTGTTAACTTTATGAATGGGTAAAAATAAAATCAAACAATAGACAGCATTTGTGACCATATATGAAATTAGAAAAGCATAAAAATGTGGCAATATCGCTTACCATGGAGAATATCATGAAGAGATCCATGAGGAGCAAACTCATAGGCAAGGAGACGGAGAGGGCCGTCAATACAATAACCCACAAGCTCAACAACATTCTCATGTTTTAGTCTTGAAACCATGGAGACCTGCAAAAGTTGCGTTCCAAGAATTGAATAAATAAAACCATGTCAAGTACCAAATAACAAACATTCCATAGAGCTAACCTGTGATAAAAATTCTTGGTGTGGTTGCTTACTGGCATCCAACTTCTTAATAGCTGCAGCAGGCCCACTTTTCAGAACTCCATAATATACTCTTCCATATGAACCCTCACCAATTAAGGACTTTGTACCAAAATTATCGGTCAGATCTTTCAATTCATCTACTGGAATTGCAGGGACAGCAATGGGTAGTATATTTACAATCTGAGTATCCTTCTGTGCAGCTTCTCTGGGATGGTAGCCATTGCCTAGAGAATAAATATGCAGTTTGGTATCAATCAAATAAGAAGTCATACAAGACTACCACCCGAAAACAAATGGAAAACAAGTGTTACTATTTTCAATGCACTAGAAATAAAAAGTTTGCATATTCACTCACATATAGACAAATGTTCGTTTCTCAACTCTCCAGCAAATGGAATGTGAAAGAGTGGCTTCCCAACCATCCACCCCTCAATCACCCCAAAATAAAAAAACTCGGGTTCGCGGATTTACCTGCAGAACCATGTGGTACAAATGGTCCATGATCAGCAGCTGTATGGGTATCATCTTGTACACAACAACCGAAGCAGCCCATGATATTGTCTCCTGAAAAAGCAGTTAAAAATCATTTGTCAGCAATCTTGCATAGATAAACAGTGCAATAAAATTCTAAAATGGTCAAGTACAAGGTTAATCTGTTAGGGGTCTAAATTTTCAATGAAATCAAGAAGCTTTGACTAGAAGCAAAGTCATTTGCAATAATTCCAGCGGCAATGTTATGCAAAAACATAAGATAGTTCCAATTTTCCTTATGTATGCATTCAAAAGATTAAAACTTTAACCATTTTCTTCCTTCATCTATACATGTCAAACAGCAAGATAAGAAGCACTTCTAATTACCCAAAACAAAAAGAAAGGAAATCCTCATCAAAACTCAAATCCATCAACAAGTTCAGTATCTGATCAAATTTTGTGAATTCAGAATTCTCATACGTCCAAACCAACTACATAGCACAAGATTCAAAACTTTTGATTTCTTCATGCTCCTCTTGCCTCAGCAACAAAGAAATACAATAATCAATGAGGAAACAAAGTCATAATCACAAAAACTGCATCTAACAAACTGAAAGAAATGATAAGCAGTAAAAATTCAGGGGATTTACGCAAAACAAACAGAGCCAAAAGAATTTAAAAGAGAAGAAAGATCTCACCTTTGGAGTGGTCAGGTGATCCTGGGAATTGGGTTTTCAATAAAGTGTTGAATTGAAGTGAGGAAAGTGAAGCTTTCGCATAGGAAGAAGGCCTGAGTCAGCAGTTAGCAAAAGGCATGCAAATAGGAAGAAGAGTCGGGTTGTCTCTATTTTCCTTCATTGACTCATGTGTAAAGGGAACAAGACAGCAAGAGATATTTGCGTTTTTACTTTTTTGTAATCAAGTCTACTTTGATCTTTAACCAAATTTGGTAACTGTCAAAAACTAAATCATCAAAGAAAATTTATGTTTCAAGAGAAATAAACACATCATCTATACTCGTTTGTTTTACCTTTTAACCACTTAGAGTAAATATTTTCAAGAAGAAAAGCCATAATAACTTTGACAATAGCAGAACAACACACTCAAGAAAAGGTGTTTATTTGCTGGAAGTGATTGGATTATGGTATAAACTCAAACTTGCCGGTGATTACTATATAATATTATTTACAACTCTGTATTTTTTAGGTACTATGTATTAATAATTAGGATTAATGATCAAATTATGGAAAGCCAAGCTATTATTCCTCTCCTAAATTCTTGCTCATGTCCATGGCCTAATTAGTGTATGCATGTCTGTCTCTTAATATGCACATGTGACCCCTATTTGCAAGGGAAAATACCTACAAGGCTTGTTCATTAGTCATCATCATATTTAATGGTTTTCAATGGAACTGTGAATTGCAGGGGTGTCCCTGTTTTTATTGCTTATTTCTCCTTTTTCTCATAATATCCATTTATGTTCATTCCGGATCCAACAACCCTTCTTCATGTCCTTTGCTTGCATCACATTTTTATTTGCACCCTCTGTTTCCAAGTGTGTGTGGAAATAAATTTCTGAAAGGGAAATATCACCCTGCTCAGTTCTCAAGCACGGATGCCTTGGGTTTTTGCCTTTTTGGTTCTTCCAATCTTTCCCTTGAAACTTTGACCCTTGAACTTGTAGAGGTCTCAATTTGCTGTTCATCAAATTCCAGTAGGTCTGTCAGTTAAAGACAACAGCTAAAAAAAGAAATTTATCATACTCCAAAGCATGGTATGACTTTCAGTTAAAATGTTAACAAAAGCTCGCAAACCATTTTGGGACCGAACTAAACTTTTGACACTTCAATCTATTTCTTCTGAGCACCTTCACTTATCTCAATGGTATAACACCTTTACCAACGTCGTTCCCCGAAGCCCTGTTCTATAGCTATCTTTTAAATTATTTTCTCTTTCGGAGATATATTAAAACTTATCATTTTCAACCATTGTGCGCTTCCTTTTTATGTGATTATAAAATCTTTCTAAGCTATCTAGCAAAAATACTCCAAATTGCAATTTTCAATGGAAATTGTGGGCTATAGAAGACACATTTTTTTTTGTTTTTGTCATACTTCACAAAAGTCAAATTGAAGCCCGAAGTCGATCATGTCGTTCACACATCCTATTGAGGGTTGTAAGTTGATCGATCAACGCTCAGGGAAGAAAAGAAATAAAGAATTCGTATAAAAGAATATTAAAAATAAAAATGAAAGAAACAATATAACACATTTGCATACGCATAATTCGTCGGAGAGAGTGCATTCAAATTATTTTTTTGTTTAAGGATTTTTTTTTTGGATCCCTGAAAAACTTAAAAGCTATCTCACAAAAAAAAAACTCCAAAGTGCAATTTTCATTATAAATTGTGGGGTTATAGAACAAGCATTTTTCATTGTTTTCGTCATGCTTCACAAAATTCAAATTCAAACCCATACATAGTTGTTCAAACATTCCATGAATGACCCTAAGATGATTGACCAACGCACAGAGAAGAAAATAATTTAGTTAAAAAAATTATAAAATTTATTAAAAATATGTATAGCACCTTTACCGACGAATAATTCATCGGTACAAGTGTCTTCAAATTATTTTTTACCTTAATGAGTTTTCCTTTGGGATCTCTTTAAAACTATTCACCTTAAATGCTCAAAACGTTGTGCATTTCATTTATTGGGGAATACAAATTCTTTTTTAACTATCTCCAAAAAAAAATTACTATGAAGTGCAATTTTCATTATAAATTATGGGCTATAAAGCAAACATTTTTCATTCATTTCATCATGCTTCACAAAATTCAAATTCAAACCCGACGTTATTCAAACATCTCATTTAAGACCCTAAGATGATCAACCAACGCTTAAGGAAGAAACAATTTCATTTAAAAAAAATTAAACGATTTAAAAACAAAATGAAATAAATTTTTATAGCACTTTTGCCGACGATTTGTTCGTTGCTACAAGTGTCTTCTAATTATTTTTTTGCTTAAGAATTTTTGTTTGGGATCTCTATAAAAACGTTCACCTACGCTGCTCAAAATGTTGTGCACTTCAATTCTTTAGGAACACAAATTATTGTTGAGCTATCTCCCAAAAAATTACTCTGAAGTGTAATTTTCATTATAAATTGTAGGTTATAGCATAAGCTTTTTTCATTGCTTTCATCATGCTTCACAAATATTGAATTCAAACCCAACATTGTTCAAACATCCCATGTAGGAACCTAAGATGATTGGGTAACGCTCAGGGAAGAGACAAATTCATTTTTTTTTAAGAGATTTAAAAATTTTGAAAAAAAAATCTATTTAACACATTTGCCGACGACTTATTCCGTTATTCGTCGGGAAAAGTGCATTCTATTTTTTTGTTTCTTAACAATTTTTTCTTTGGGATCCCTACAAAAACTTATCCCTTTGGTGCTCAAAATGTTGTGTGCTTCCTTTTTTTGTGAATACAGTTTTTTTTAAGCTATCTCACAAAAAAATTTACTATGAAGTGCAATTTCATTATAAATTGTGGGTATAACACCTTTGTCATTAGTTAGGAAATATGTGTTCTTATACTTCCTTTTTATTTGTTTAGTGTTATTTCTATGGGGGACTGTAAATAATTATTATTTTTCAGTGCTCAAAAGTCAAAACCTTGTGCGCTTCCCTTCTTTTGGATTATAAATTATTTTTGAGTTTTCTCACAATTTTCATTATAAATTGTGGTTATAACACACACATTTTTTATTGTTTCCATCATTCTTGATAAAAATCTAATCGAAACCTGTCGTCGTTCATATATCTCATTGAGAACCCCAAGAAGGTTGATCAATGCTTAGGAAGAAAAGAACTTGTTTATAATAATAATAATAATAATAATAATAATAATAATACAAACCCCTCCAATGTAACTAGACTAATAATTAGTTGTAAACAAACATCTAGCTGAAAAAACAGAGCCAAGCTTTGAAAAATAGGCTTCACTAATGTAAGGTTGGGAATGAGAGGGAATTAGCCAATTAGGTTCACTACTGCAATTAAGGTTTGGCGCACCCTACCAAAAAAAAAAGTTGGGAATGAGAGGTGGACTGGACTTAATGGAGTGAAGTTAGTGGAAGTGTGTTGGGCTAAGATCTGGGCCTTGAGGTATGGAACTAGGCCCAATGAATTGGGCTTTGTGCTTTGAGACTTTGTTGGGCCTTTGCCTAGCTAGGTTTGTGATGATCTTTTCTCCAACTTGACCTGGTCTATATATTCTATAACCTAAACTCCCTTTGCTTAGAAGGAAGAACTACTTTAGTGTTTTAATGCAAGAAGACTGAAAACACTTTTCTAATGTCATTGTACAAAAATGCAACCTCTAAATTGACTGGAGCTAATTCCTTAAATTACTTTCAAAACTTGAAAATGATTGTGTGATGTTGATTTGGAAGATATCATCATCATCTCAAATGATGGGAGCTTTCTGTTGCCAATAGTTTTTAGAGACGACAATTCATGTTGCTTTTGTTTCCTTTTTTTTTTTTTTTAGTTATAATGAACTTTTTTTTTCTTTTTCCTGAGACAAAAGAAAATGCGGTGGAGACGTTACGTCGTTAACCGTAACGGTCAAGATGGAGCCAAAAAGGTAATGCTAAGCTTTGGATCAAATGACGGATATACCCTTGTGAAATTTGCAAATTGCCAAATCAGACAACTGTTTGCTTCAGGAATATCGAACAGTCCGGGTCCACGGGTCAATGGATGGATCCAAAAGGACCAAAACCATTGAATTCTTGTAGCCAAAATTCAGTTCATCTTGACTAAAAACCTTTTTGAATTTTTTTAATAAATTTTCCAAATAAACCAAAAAAAGAATTAATAATAAGAATATATAATGTATGGGGCACAAACGAAATTATGTTTTTTTTTGTTTTTTTTTTAAGATTTAAAAAGCTTGAGCATTATTTTGGAGGAAATTTTGTCTATTTTCTGTGCAAAAATTGTCGGTGTTTATCATTCTTGAAAATAATGCTATCACTTTCTAATTTTCTATGATAGCGTATACATCTTTTTCCATGTCCTTAAAGATATGAAGCATATGCCATGACTGCTCATGATCAGAAGTTAAAAAAATTCCACGGAATATATGCACATAGGAAATGAATTTGGGGCCAAGAAAGATCATCCCCCATAATCTAATAAAGTCATTTCAATAGTAGTTTGGATATTACGAATAAATATTAGTATAATTGTACATAAATAATTAATTAATTATCAATCGTTAATGTATGAATATTGTAATGAAACTCAATAAAACAAAGGGTGCTATCAAGCAAATATTTACTGATAATATATGCAGTACTTCTCCAACACCCTCATGTTGATCGTATCTCTTTGCCCATGTGAAGCATTGAGCATTTCTTATTTTAGATAACCAGCATTTGAAAATTGATGATAATATTCATTTTAAATATAAGAGATTAAGAGGTTTGATTCTTAACATAACATAGCAGTTCTTGTTTGGACCCTCACTCACTAACAAAAGAATTTGACTTATTTAAAAATAAGAGTGGGTGATCTTATTCTTTAAATTTTCTTCTTTTTTAATGTTCGAATATGGAGTTTATATATTTGGTCAGAGGATGAGCCTGATTGGTCATGGAGAGTATTGCACAAGATTTCCCTTAAAGTTTATGTCTCAGGGTTTTTGTTCTATGTCTCATCCAGTGTATGATTTTTCTTTGATAAATAATATGGGCGTGAGGTTGAGCTTCCCAGCTTGACTGGGGTTCAAACCTCATTTAAAAAAAAAAACTTCTTCATCGATATTTTCGCTTCTTTTCCAATCATTTATATATTTTCATTATCGAAATTCATTTTTAAGATTTAAAAAAAAAAATTATTGTACCAATGTTCAACTAAGTGAAAATCATTTAGTCATTGACATTGTTACTAAATAAACAAATTATCATTTATTTATTACCAAAACCGTCTATTCATTTAAAAAATAATAATATCTTGGAGGAGGAGAATTTGAACTAAGAACCCCATCTACATGTGTAGAGAGAATTACGATTAGACCAACTTAATATCGATATCTATTCATTTGATACTTGTTAGACGAATGATTAAATAGGATTTTGGATTTAGGTATGTCAACTCATTTTCTGTTACTTTAGGTTTCCATGTACTGTGAGATGGGGCATGCGGCTATGTAGCCCCGCCAAGCCATTTAGTTACTTTTTTAGATGGCCATGGTCCCTAGTTCATATGATTAGTAAAAGACTATTAGTTGTCATTGGAGGATTTTGCTTAGTTATTTCTTTTAGGGTTTATTTTGCCCAAAAATTGCCTTGCATTCTTCATTTAATAGAAAAAGAAAAAGAAAAAGAAAAAAGACCCCCACCCAATTGGATCACAAGCACTATCATTTGGTCCACATCCCGGAAGAAGCTCCGATATCCTCCATAACATGCACATGAGCTGCCGACCATTTGGTCTCATTTCTGGGACCGCATCGATCCATCATTATATGCACACATATTATTATTTGGATTCTAATCATACACACGTTTAGTGATCATCAATCATGATCCTTCTTACGGTGTGAACCCATGAGACCATTTTTTGATCTTCTTCTCTTCTCCTATTGGTTTTCTAAACCCCAAGTTCCAATCACAACACAACACATGCATGCACATTTATATATTACTTCATTCATAATTACTCACGATTTTTTTTGCTGAAATAAACTTTATTAAGATCAGAGATAAAACTTTATCAAATTGTACAAAACGGATATAAATACGGTAAAAGACCATTGTAACTCATTTATACCTACACATGAAATTGGGAAACAAAAACACAATCCTACAAAAGTTGAGCTGCGCTGCCCAAACAATCATGTAGAACAAATAATTACTCACATATGAGATAACTTAAAGTTGTTTAACTTATTTTAAAAATTACGTGTTCCATTTGAAAACACAAGTATTGTTAAAGCACAGCTATCCTAAATTGGGCCCTAGTCTTTTATCTAATTATCTATCATCTTCCAAGTAAATCCAGATGTACGGTGACAATCGATCTCTTGTTGTTAATGAAGCTAGGGTCTACGACTAATATAGATACGTGTGATTGTGTGAATGATTGCAAACTTTTTTCGACCCCAAGTACTTTGCATTAATTACCGACCAAAAAAAAAGTACTTTGCATTAAGTTACTTCGTACCTCTACAACTAATATACAACTTTTATAAACCACCACTGGTGGTCGAGTTGGTAAGAGCCTTCAGGTGTGGTACCCCCCACCCGGGTTCGAATCCTGCCGACTACAAATTGAAGTTAAATCCCAATTTATTCTGTGGTGGCCAGGGGGAGGAAGCGTTCTGACAAGATCCCCGACTGCGGATTAGTCCTTGGGCCTAGGAAGCCTTTGGGATACCGTGGGAGTTCTCTAAAAAAAAAAATATACAACTTTTATCTCTTGTGGTTTGGTTGCAACGTACCTTTGCTTTAAGCTGTTAACTCATATATATCAATTACTATAGTACGTAGGTAGTTAAGTGTGAGCAATTTTAGTCATTAATGTAAATACAAACAGTTTAAGTTTCTTCGAAACAACCAAAATTTCCGTCCGAAAATTTTGTAATGCGTACCAATATTTGTCGACATATAATGTTATTTCAATCGCTACTTGAATTTTCTGAAAATCCGAAATATTGAAATTTTCATTGAAACCGAAATTATTAAATCTTTTAATAAATGGAATAGAGATATTTACGTACTTCAAATTTTAAGGTAAACAACCAAGGTCCATATATAACTCCTCCCACACAAGTTCATAATCTCTCTAGTTAGTAGTTGGTTGAGAAGTGCTTATCACACGGTGGTTTTCCAACGCAAAAGAAGAAGAAGACCTATACCGTAAACTAACATGGTCCACCAGATGGAGGGTTTCCAAACCTCTGTCCATCGAAGATAGAATTTCTAATTTCTACAAAACTTGAGGTGAGCTAATTAGCAAAATAATCATAACTACAAATTAAGGTCTATGGATGGAGCAGAAGGAGAACAACCCCACTTTACTATAAGCTACGATCTCGTCTTGTCGATCTCCATCACCTTCCTTTGTCCTATGCAAGAGTAGTTGATGAAGCTTCGTATTTTCTGGTTGAGTCCACCAAGTTGCTATCTAGCTCTATCTATTCATGAATCATCAGTCCTTCCCATAGTGATAAGTTGTGGTCAAGATGCGAAATTGCTTAGAACAATTAGGGTTTGCTCCACGGGAATGTGAACAACTGACGCAAAAGTTTATTAGCTGTCCTCCTTGTTCTAGCTTTTCAAATCCCTCCGCATCCTCCGAGTACAAGTTTGAGTGGTATAAATTCTTACTCTGCTCACAGTCAAAGTCAGAATTCGAATTTTCCCCACTCCCAATATTTGAATAAAAATATATACAACCAAAATGTACCAAAAAAACACAATCATACATGTTGCTAATCAACCAATAAGCACAGGACAAGGTCCACAATCATGATCCCTACCGTACTATTACTACCATGAATGTAGATGGTACAAGCTTTTTACCCCATCCTATGAATAACCATTTTTAACCTGAAAGTTGCATGCATCGCCATTTTGGAGGTTTGGTTTTATAAAACAATCCCTTTTTTTTTTTTTTTTTTTTTTCCAAGGGCTACTTTTGTCTCGCTTCAGATGGGAGTTTGTATTCGATTTCGCTTTCAAAAAAATATGTTGTTTAAAAAAGAAGAAGAGGGTTTAAGCAGGGGAGGTTGTTTCCAGAAAAACTAAAAACCAAGTCCAAAAAGACCGCAGTAAATCAGAGACAACCAGACGAGTCACAACTCACACGTCAGAGGCATTTGATTAATTAACTTGACCCAACAAAACAATACTTTTTTACTGTCACTCGGATCAGTACATAACAAGAAAGTCAGAAGCTTCAGCCTTTTTCATGGGCTATGGATACGGATATGGCCTACCTACCTAGCTCCAGAGAGAGAGAGAGAGAGGCTCTGTATTTATTTTTTCTGAGAGACAAAGTTGTTTTCTTTACTGCGAGAGACGTACACGCGGTTGTGGAAGGCGTAGATTCCCTGCCACAGGAGTCATAGAAGTTGTTAATTTGTTATTAAGAAAAAGTACTCTTCTCTCTCTCTCTCTCTCTCTCTCCACTGAAACCGCATTTATACAATACAGCGCAGAGTCCTTTTCCTAATTTTCATGTGCTTCTTCTTCTTCTGCTGCAGTGTTTTGCCTCGAGGCCCCTATATTCTCTCTGCCGGCGATCTCACCAATCTGTCAGTCAGTCTTGGCCGCATAGCACACTTTTCCGGCAAGTTGATTCATTTCTCTGACTGTTTTAATTTTCTGATGAGAATTTGTGATCTTCGAGCTGATTGATATCTTTGTCAAGTTGAAAACTTTGCTTGTGATGGAATTGAGGGCTTGTGGGTGTGGTATTATTGTCGATGGTGTTGAGGGAATAAGTGGTTAATTGATTGATTTGGCTATGTGTATGGGGGTTGTATTGTTGGTGAATTTGATTGAGTTGTTGATATCTTGGTGAAATCTCTAGTTTCATTGAGCTGGGGTGGGTTTTTGTTCAATTGGGTATATTTTTATTTGGTGGAGTTTGACTGTAGGCATTGTTGGATTTCTGTGTTTTGGGGGGAATTGTGATTTATGGAGGCTTTTGGAGGCTATGCTCCAATGGTGTCAGATTTGAAGGCAGTTGGGAAAAAGAGTCTGGAGTGGGACTTGAATGACTGGAAATGGGACGGCCATCTTTTTACTGCGACTCCTTTGAATTCTATACCCTCTGATTTTAGGAGTAGGCAGTTGTTTCCGACTGGGCAGGAAACTCCCTCCAATGCTGGTTGTTCCAACAGTTCTTCTTCTGGTTCCGATGATATCAGTCCGGGGAATGAGAAAGGTAAAAGAGAATTGGAGAAAAGGAGAAGAGCGGCTATTTTAGAAGATGAAGAGTTAAATGATGAAGCTGGGTCTCTTAATCTTAAGCTTGGTGGGCAAGTTTACCCCGTTTCTGAAGGAGATGTAAAGACTGGGAAGAAGACGAAGATTGTTGGGACTACTTCCAACGGCCCAGTTTGTCAGGTGGAGGACTGCAAGGCTGATCTTAGCCATGCCAAGGATTACCACCGACGGCATAAGGTCTGTGATATGCATTCCAAGGCAACCAAAGCAATGGTGGGTAATGTTTTGCAGAGGTTTTGTCAACAGTGTAGCAGGTTAGTTCCACTTATGGTTATTCTTCTTTGGTGAAAAAAATTTCCAATATTTTCATAAGGTGCAGGTCAATTGGTTGTTGCTTTCTTGTAGGCATTCCTTTCAGAAATATGATATGTTTGGTTGTTTAAGTTTCTCATTGTTAGTTTGTTGTTCATATGCTTTGGGTCCATACCTGTTCATCACTGTGTTGTACTCATGGTCAGGTTTCATGTTCTTCAAGAGTTTGATGAAGGGAAGAGAAGTTGTCGTCGGCGTTTGGCTGGCCATAATAGGAGGAGAAGAAAAACACATCCTGATACTGTAGTTAATGGAGTCTCCATGAATGATGAAAGAGGAAGCAGTTACCTGTTGATTAGTTTGCTGAGAATACTCTCCAATATGCAATGTAAGTTCTTTTCCTATTGAACATTCAATTGTTTGCTGCTTTACTGCGACACTGAACTGGAGAGTATTAATCTTGAGGACCATTCTTGGTTGATCGTTTGCTGGATGCTGTTGGCTGATGTCTAAGTTCTTGTATCATTCTTCTCTTATGTTCAGTCACTGTTTTATTGAGGGTTGTTGGAAAATGGATTTGTTTAACTCTACTAAATCTACATCTAGTTGTTAGCTGGGTGGGAATGGTGTATTTGTTGATGGATCCCCTCACAGATTTAGGTGCTGCATTTTCTGTGGAAAGGAGGAACATTAGTTTTCATCTGAGGCTAATTTGATGAAAAGTTTGAATTTTGATACCTTGGCACCGGATTAAAATCTGAGACCTTCTCATTGAGCTGAACATAGATAGACCATAATGTTGAAAAATTGCAAATTTCTTATTCCAGTTTAATTTATACCATCTGGTTAGTAAAATGACAGTTACGCTCCTATTAAAAAAATGTATGACAGTGATGGAGTGATGGTTCTTGGTTTATTTTTTAAGTGTCATTGGTTACTGAACTTGTCCTCTTCTTGCACATTGGTCCATGCTCTTTCGTATTCTTAATTTTGAATATCCATATTTTGCATTCTAGGATGTATCAACGGTGGAGCTTTATCGATGGCTATGTTTCTGTTTGTTTTTTCTATCATTTTATGCAGCATCATGTGTCAGCCTTATTTGACTCGATGTATTATGTCTTTTACGTAATGCAGCTAATAGCTCTGATCAAACAAAGGATCAGGATCTGCTTTCTCATCTGTTGAGGAATTTAGCCAATCTTACTGGTACCCTTGATGGAAGGAACATATCTGCCTTGCTGCAGGGATCTCAAGGTTTACTTAATGGTGGGGCATCCGTTCAGACTACACAGAAGGTGCCGGATATGGTTTTCAACGGCTGTGACCCCAGTAGGCCTTCTGTGTCAACCTCTAAGATGGATGATTGTGTTAATCTTGAGGACCATTTAGAGCCTATAAGACAGTGTTCAGCAGTACCTGTATCAGATAAGTTACAGAAGGGAATATCTTCAGTTGATGGTGATTTTGGAAGTCAAGTTCATTCTGGTCTAAAGGGCACCAAGTCACTTTCCTCAAGACATAGTCTTCCATCCAAATCGGTTGCTCCGGAGTATGGGAGGATCCAGTTAAATGACATTGATTTAAATAATACATATGACGATTCCCAGGACTATTTAGAGAACCTAGGGAATTCTCATGTCCCTGTAAATCCAGGGACCAATTCTCTTGGTTGTCCCTTTTGGATACAGCGTGATTCTCTTAAGTCAAGCCCACCTCAGACAAGTGGGAATTCAGACTCAACTGCTACTCAGTCACCATCAAGTTCTAGTGGAGATGCTCAGGTATATATATACTTGCTGTAATTGCATTTCTTTGCCTATAAAGTTGCTTGGAATTATCATGCTTATAAATGCCTTAGTTGTGTATGATACCCAGCTCATTGCTTCAGTTCATGTGGCTCTCTGTTCACCAGATTCTATTGAATGACCTCAATTATTTAATCTTTCCTTTATGTGTGTACTCACCTGTAGTTTATTATTTATTTTTCTATATAAGGAATAGAGCTGCAAATTGCCATTCACCATTAGAACGCCTATAAATTGTCCTTTTCTTTTGATCTGGGAGTTATGAGGTAATGTTGTCGGTTGGGGTTTTCTGAACTTGTCCGTTAATCATTTTATCTTGTCAATTGGTTCCCAAATGATGGCAAGATGAAGTGCTTGGTTATGGGCATCCTAAGAAATACTTATACAGTGACATAGAACTCAAGATGGATTGTTATCTTTCATTAAACAAATATGGCTGTTTATATTTATATATGTTATGTATGTATCATTGTATCTGCTTGATACTATCAATAGAGTTGTAGTTAAAGTTATAGGTGGTTACAGAAGTTCAACTGGAGCGTGCATATTTTAATTAAAAGATGAGTATGTAAAATGTGTCTGAATGTCATATGTCTTAACCCCTTTTTTGGTGCCAAATATCAGAGTCGCACGGATCGGATTGTTTTTAAACTCTTCGGGAAAGACCCGAATGATCTTCCATTTGTGTTGCGATCACAGGTACTGTTTTGTGCCTGATTTTGCTTCTTTTCAATGAATTTTTGTGGACATTATTATTTAATGTATTTTTATGCATATCTAGATCCTGGACTGGTTATCACACAGTCCAACAGACATTGAAAGCTACATAAGACCAGGCTGTATCATTTTGACAATTTACCTCCGTCTAGAAGGATCCACATGGGAGGAGGTATGCTTCTATGCTAGAAAATCCGCATGTTGATGCCAGAATGTTGTTTGCTGATCCTTGTACCACGAAAGTCTCCCTTTTCACCTCCTTAATTGTTATGTGTTTGCATACAGCTCTGCTGTCATCTGGGGTCCAGTTTGGTGAAACTTCTAGATGCTTCGAATGATCCTTTTTGGAAAACAGGATGGGTGTATACTAGGGTGCAACATTTTGTAGCATTTATGTATAATGGTTTGTTCTCTCTCTCTCTCTCTCTCTCTATCTCTCATCTACCTTTTTTTCTTATGCATCTTTATGTACATATTTTTTGTATGTGTTAATGTGTGTGTACAAAGTAATGCTTTTTTTTTTTGGTATTCAATTATTAATTTTTAATACATAGAGAAAATCTCTATACAAATATGTTCTGAAAGATAAAGCATTTTTATTAATTATTTCTGTTCTGCAGGTCAAGTTGTCTTAGACACGCCCTTACCTCTTAGAAGCCACAAAACATGCAGGATTACATGCATCAGTCCGATTGCTGTCTCTTTATCTAAGAGAGCTCAATTTGTAGTGAAAGGCTTTAACCTTTCTCGTTCCACTACAAGGTATAGGTTTTGCTAGTGTGAGATATTGTTTCAGATATATCCTATAGGCTTTAAACTTTCTATACCTATCAGCATAACCAGGCAAATACTAAATCCTAGCTCTTGACAGGTTACTCTGTGCTCTAGAAGGGAAGTATCTGGCACAAGAAACTTGTCATGACTTGATGGATGGTGCTGATACAACTGTCGATGATGATGGACTACAGTGCCTCAGATTTTCCAGCTCTATACCAGATGTTACTGGGCGAGGATTCATTGAGGTGCTGCCTTATGTCCATTATCATTTTTATCTTTCCTTTGCTTAGCTATTGGTAGTAATTTAAGTCCGTATACGATACATTATATGAAATTCTTGAACAAAGCACGATCAGTAACTGATATTGAATTTAGCACGCACATGTCTTTTACAAAAGTTCAGTCTAGTGATTTGACAACTGTACATTATATGCCTTCCCACTTTTGCTGCCTTGAACAACTAGTGTTGATCTTCGGTCCTACAAAGTCCACTTCTACTGTGAAGCTCAATGCACAACCCATTTGTTTCAGTAATCAAAGGTCCAAACACAATACAGGAATAAAAGAATACTCTGCATAAACCATTTGTTTCAGTAATTTAAGAATACATAAAATCTGTGGTACTGATTTTTATAATCAAATTTTGATATCAGGTTGAAGATCATGGTCTCAGTAGCAGCTTCTTTCCATTCATCGTTGCAGAGCAGGAAGTATGTTCAGAGATTTGCATGCTGGAGGATGCGATTGAGGCTGCTGAGACTACTGATGTGCAGACAGAATCTGAAATGATGGAAGCCAAGAACCAAGCCATGGACTTTATACATGAATTGGGTTGGCTCCTTCATAGAAGTCGAGTTAATTTTAGACTTGGTTGCACAGATTCCAAACTAGATCTGTTTCCTTTTGGACGGTTCAGATTGCTTATGGAGTTCTCCATGGACCATGATTGGTGTGCTGTAGTGAAGAAACTCTTGAGCATTCTGTTTGAGGGTACTGTTGACGCTGGAGAATATAATTCCATTGACCTTGCGTTATTGGATATGGGCCTCCTCCACAGAGCTGTGCAAAGAAATTGCAAGCCTATGGTGGAATTCTTGTTAAGATTTGTCCCAGATAAAGGTTCAGATAAACCAGAGTTGGAGCAGAAGCAACAGGTTGACAGGGACATCAACGGCTTCTTATTTAAACCTGATGCTGTTGGGCCCATGGGGTTGACTCCTCTTCATGTAGCAGCTAGTACTGATGGCTGTGAGTACGTATTGGATGCCTTAACTGATGATCCTGGAAAGGTAATTTCTCCTTATAATTGATTATTTGTATATAGAAATCACAATGAGTTGTTATCCAGTGGTCCTTTTGCTCGAGATAAACCCTAGGGCAGAAACATTAAATTCAAACCACTGCAGCCCACAATTTTTACATTGTAGATTGTTAGATAATCAATTCTTATGTTGATATGGCTTCCTTCTGTAGGTGGGAATTAAAGCTTGGAAAAAAGCTCGAGACAGTACAGGATTGACACCGTATGATTATGCATGCCTGCGAGGCGGCTACTCATATCTCCATATTGTCCAGAGGAAAATCAGCAAAACAGAAAGCGGCCATGTTGTGCTTGACATCCCTGGCACTATTTTAGACAAGAACACCAAGCAGAAACAATCAGACGGGCATAAATCATCAAAAGTAGCTAGCTTCGACACTGAAAAGATTGAAATGAAAGCAATACAGGGACATTGCAAGTTATGTTACCAGAAACTAGCTTATGGCAGCAGAAGGTCACTGGTGTACAGGCCGGCAATGCTGTCTATGGTGGGCATTGCTGCTGTATGTGTTTGTGTGGCCTTGCTATTTAAGAGCTCACCCGAAGTTGTTTTTGTGTTCCAGCCCTTCAGGTGGGAACTCTTGAAGTATGGTTCAAGCTAAGCTAGTCACCTGTATTCATTTTTAGTGAATGGCTCCTAGGCCGTTTCTTTTGATTCTATAAGCCTATAGTTGTATGAGAAATCTATTGAGTACTGGTTTTCTGTATCGGTCTAGATTTCAATGGGAAGTGTACTGTATGTATCAATTATAGATTCATACGAAGTATATAGGGAAAGTTGATAGTAAATAGGAGCATTGACTCATGAATAGACATGAATGTAAATCTGAGCACTCTGACCTTATGAAATAACTTGGGCTTCTGAGATTGCTCCACCAGATTCTATTGTATACAATTCTTGCTCTACCTTCATTATTAGAAACTAGATGGCACAACACTTTGTTAATTTTATTTTGAAGCATTGGCAGTTTGGCACCATTTTTTTGGCTGAAATGGTATCCCACTTAAATGGCTTAGCCATGTATAATGTTAAACAAATCTTAAATTAGAAAAGTGTCCATTAAAATTGAAAAAAAAAAACAACATAAATAAGTAAATAACCCTTAATTTATTTTGTGGGTGAATGCGAATGATAAAATATAAATTTTAGAGTTAGATCGACTTTCAATAATTTTGTTGTTTGTTGCTCTTCTAGTTAGTTAATTCGCGAATAGTACTCGTATGTACGTATTTTTTTAAAATACTTTCAAATTTCATACTTTTGAAAAGATCTATTAAAATACACTTTTTTGAACCAAAAAGTATTAAACACGTTTTATTATGTATTTTTACCCATGCGATGAATATAAATTGATATTTAAATACTTCAAAATAAATAAATAAATAAATAATACCATGCCGAACTTTTCAACATACTATTAATGAAATCATCCGAATAATACACGTACATATTTTTTTAATTTAATATCCATCTCGTATTTTACTAATTATTGTTGCTGTAACATGACAACTCAATCGAATTTACGACTTGTTACATTTTCGAAAAGAAGATAAATATACCACTATTGTGCTAACATCATCGCTGTTATACATGTCTCATTTTGGTTTATGCTGTGGATATGTGAAACATCAACACATGTTGAAGATAAAAAAAACTAAATACGTGACATCGACGGTTTACTTTAATTTCATGATTGAGGAAATTTTCAGGCTTCGTTAATTTGCTAATTTTTGCTGCAGATAGAGGCTACATGTCTCTTTTCGTAATTTCCCACGTGCAATTATTATCACTAGTAGTTCCACTCATTTTCTTTGTTGCATGTACGTACTTTTTTGCAGAGATTTCGGTGGTTGATGATCCTGAGGATAAAAGAGTAATTTCAACGCGATCGGGACTCTCTCCACTGAAACCTCATTTACTCTTCTTCTCCTAACCTTTCCTAATTTTCATGTGCTGCTGCTTTCGTCCCCTATATTCTCTCCGACTCTGCCACTTCCTCTTCCTCCGGCGATCTCAGCTGCCCAGCAGTTTCTCCAGACTTTAGTACTCACCGGCTCGGAGGGCTCCACTGGCAAGTTTCTCTATCAAGTCTTTTCCTTTTTCATTTCCGCAAGGATTTGTGTTCTTCAAGTTGAGAACTTTGCTTACGGTGACTGATTTGAGGGCTCGTGAATTGGGTCGTTAATTATGTTTGGGGGGTAAGAATTGGGTAATTGGTGGGTTTTTGGCATCTGGGCAGCTACTGTTATGCACTGTTTTTGGATTTATGGGGTCCATAGAGAGCACAATTACCATCAATTTGTGGGATTTGTAATGTTCTAGTGTTGGAGTTATTGATCTCTTTGCTGAAATCTCAAGTTTTATCTCTGAGTTCTTTTGATTCTAGCTCAACTAGCTCAATTGGGTCTTTATGTGGTGGAGTTTGACTATTGGCATTATCAAGTATCTGGGTTTTTAAGATTTTAATCTATGGAGGCTTTTGGAGCCAAGGCTCGTAATTTCTATGGACCGGTGGTGTCGGATTTGAGGGCAGTTGGGAAAAGGAGTTTGGAATGGGATTTGAATGATTGGAAATGGGATGGTGATCTTTTTTCTGCTAGTCCGTTGAATTCTGTACTATCTGATTGTAGGAGTAGGCAGTTGTTCCCGGCTGTGCCGGTGACTCCTTCCAATACTGGTTTCTCTAACAGTTCTTCCTCGGGTTCGGATGATATCAGTCCGGGGAATGAGAAAGGTAAAAGAGAAGTGGAGAAAAGGAGACGCGGTGTTCTTGTGGAAAATGAAGAGTTAAATGATGAAGCTAGGTCGCTTAATCTTAACCTTGGAGGACAAGCTTACCCCATTATTGAAGGAGAGGTAAATACTGGGAAGAAGACAAAGATAGTTGGGACTTCTTCAAATCGTGCAGTTTGTCAGGTGGAGGACTGTAGGGCTGATCTTAGCAATGCCAAGGATTACCACAGACGGCATAAGGTCTGTGTCATGCATTCTAAGGCGAGTGAAGCACTGGTGGGAAATTCTATGCAGCGGTTCTGTCAACAGTGTAGCAGGTTAGTTCATTGTTTGCTTATTCTTGTTTTGTGGAAACGTCATCAAGTGTTTCTGTAATTAAGGTCGAGGCCATTTAAATCACTTTCTTATAAACATTCTTCCTAGAAGGATGATACACCTAGTTTTGGTTGTATAAGTTTCTCATTATGGGTTTGTTGTTCTTATGATTTTGGGTTCTTTGCTGTCCATCTCTGTGTTAGGCATGGTTGAACTTTCAGAAAATTTTGGTCTTGATTTAATTGCAAAATGTTTATCCTCATGGGCAGGTTTCATGTTCTTAAAGAGTTTGATGAAGGGAAGAGAAGCTGTCGTAGGCGTTTGGCTGGCCATAATAAGAGAAGAAGAAAAACACTTCCTGATACTGCTGTTAATGCAGGCTCCTTGAATGATGAAATAGGCAGCAGTTATCTATTAATTAGTTTGCTGAGAATACTCTCCAATATGCACTGTAAGTCTTGTCTTATGGCACTTAATTGTTTGTTGCTTTACTGAGGCATTCAATTGATGTTATTTTGGTCCATGATTGATCTTGTGTTGGATGTTGATAATCTTGTGCTATTCTGCTCTTATGATCAGTCATTATGCAATTTAGGATTGTTGGAAAGTGCCTGACAGTAATTTAGGAATGATCAGTCATTATATTTGTGTTAGTTTTCTCTACTCATTTTATGTGTGGCATTTTTCATGTTTTTTTTTTTAATCCACATTTTCTGCCTTTACAAATTGCAGCTAATAGTTCTGATCAAACTAAAGATCAGGATCTGCTATCTCACCTGTTGAGGAGCCTAGCCAATCTTTCTGGTACAGTTGATGGGAGAAACATATCTGCATTACTTCAGGCATCTCAAGGTTTACCCAACACTGGGTCATCAATCAAGACTGCACAAAAGGTGCCAGATATGGTTTCCAATGTCTTTGAACCCAGTAGGCCTTCTGTTTCTGCCTCTAGTATGGATGATTGTCTTATTATTGAGGAACCTTTAAGGCCTATAGGACAGTGCCTGACAGTACCTGCATCAGATACGTTACAAAAGATAATATCTTCAGTTGATGGTGATCTTGGAAGTCAAATTCTTTCAGGTCTAAAGGCCAACAAGCCACTTGCCTCGAGAGAAAGTGCTCCAACCAAATCAGTTACACAAGAATATGGGAGGATCCAGTTACATGAGATTGATTTAAATAGTCCATACGATGATTCACAGGACTCTTTAGAGAACCTAGGGAATTCTCATGTCCCTATAAATCCAGGGATACACCATGATTCTCACAAGTCAAGCCCTCCTCAGACCAGTGGGAATTCAGACTCAACTTTTACTCAGTCACCATCAAGTTCTAGTGGAGAATCTCAGGTATATTCGTGTTGTAATATCATCTCATTCTCTATTGAATTGCTTTGCTATGATTCTTTTAATTCCTTTTGGGGGATGACGTCAGTCCACTGCTCAAATTCATGTGACTCCCTGTTCATCAGATTTATATTGAAGGAGCTCCATTATTTATTCTTCCCTTTCCTTGTGTACTCAACTGTAATTTTTCCATTTATTAGGTTCTTCCTTTTTTTTTTCTGAAACAAGGGATGAAGCTGTTAATTGCCGTTAATCACTACATGGCCCATAATTTTTACTTTTTCCTTCTTTTTTTTGGGTTGTAGGATAATTTTTTTTTGCTAGTTAGGGGGGGGGGGGGGGGGTTCTTAACTTGTCCTTTCGTCTTGTCTGTTGATTGCCAAAAATGATGGCGAGAAGTGCTTGGTTATGGAATACCTAAGAAATGCTTCTATTGTGACATAAAATTGAGATGGACTGTTCTCTTTTAATTGATGTGTGTGTATATATACATATATGTATATACAGTTTTTTTTTAGAGTGAAAGTCTAGTATGTGAATGTGTCCGGAGTGTTATGTCTCTTAACTGCTCTTTTCTGCAAAATATCAGAATCGCACAGACCGCATTGTTTTTAAACTCTTTGGAAAAGACCCGACTGAACTTCCATATGTTCTGCGATCACAGGTAATCTTAAGTGCTTTGATTTGGCTACTATTCAATGTAACTTGGAATGTAATTGCACATATAGCATGGATTTATGATTATTTTGATTATCCAGATTGTCGACTGGTTATCCCATAGTCCTACAGAGATTGAAAGCTATATAAGGCCAGGATGCATCATTTTGACAGTTTACCTCCGTCTTGAAAAATCCACGTGGGAGGAGGTATGCTTCTATTGTGATACTAGAATGTAGATTGCTGATTTTTTTATCAGGAAGATCTCTTTTTCATCTGTTCCTTAATTGCTATGTTTGTATGCAGCTCTGCTGTCATCTGGGATCCAGCTTGAAAAGACTTCTAGATGCCGCCAATGATCCTTTCTGGAGAACAGGATGGGTGTATACTAGGATGCAACATTTTGTTGCATTTATGTACAATGGTTTGTTCTCTCAACCTCTCTCACTCATACTTATCATTTCATGTATCTACTGAAAGTATGCATACAACATGCGTGTTTAGTGGCTATATAAGTTCTTTCTGTTTAACATTTCCTTTTAGTAGTTCAATTTTTTATTTTCTAATATATATTGGGATTGACCAAAACAATTATGTTCTGAAGATAAAGCATTTTGATTAGTTATGTCTGACCTGCAGGTCAAGTTGTCTTAGACACACCCTTACCTCTTAAAAGCCATAAAAGTTGCAGGATATCAAGCATCAAACCAATTGCAGTCTCTTTATCTGAGAAAGCTCAGTTTGTTGTAAAAGGCTTTAACCTTCCTCATTCCACCACAAGGTATTTTTCATCTTACATTCATCCCTTGTTACTTTGTTTCCGATAAGCCGACTGATTTTGCAGACGTTCACATTTTAGATGTTGTTTCAGATACATGGGAAAAATACTAAATCTTAGATCTTGACAGGTTACTCTGTGCTCTAGAAGGGAAGTATCTGGCTCAAGAAGCTTGTGATGACTTGATGGATGGTGCTGATACAACCGTTGAGCATGATGAGCTACAGTGCCTCAGATTCTCCTGCTCTATACCAAATGTTACTGGGCGAGGTTTCATTGAGGTAACGCCGTATGTTCGTTTTGATTTCTGTCTTTAATTTGAACTGAGCTCAGCTCTTGTTAGTAGATTTGAGTCTCTGTGTGATAGATTATATGTAGTTCTTTTAAAAAGCTTCATAAGTAACAGATTTTGAATTCTAGCGGTGAGATTTCCTACGTCAAAAGTTCTTCAGTTTACTGATTTGACATATAATATATATGCCATTTTAGCTTTTCTCTTACAACAGCTCTTGTTAGTAGATATAAGTCTCTGTATGATAAGTTATGTGAAATTCTTGAACAAAATATGATTAGTAACAAATCTTGAATTCTATCAGTGAGATTTCCTATATCATAAGTTCCTCAGTCTAGTGATTCGACATATAGTACATTAAATGGCATTTAGTTAGCTTTTCTCTAACAACAGCTCATGTTGATATTCAGTCCCTTGGCCATTTGTTTATACGGAAATGAATAAGGTCCAAGACAGTGCATGGTAGAAGAATTTGCTGCATAAGCCATTTGTTTCAGTTTTGGAGAATGTATGAAATTTGTTATTTGATTCTTGTGATCAAATTTTTGATATCAGGTTGAAGATCTTGGTCTCAGTAGCAGTTTCTTTCCATTTATAGTTGCAGAGCAGGAAGTGTGTTCAGAGATTTGTATGTTGGAGGATGCGATTGAGGCAGCTGAGACTGCCGATGACATCCAAGCAGAGCCTGAAATATTAGAAGCCAAGAACCAAGCCATGGACTTTATACATGAATTGGGTTGGCTCCTTCATAGAAGTCATGTTAAGTATAGACTTGGTCACCTGGATCCCAACCTAGATCTATTTTCTTTTGGACGGTTCAAGTTACTTATGGAGTTTTCTGTGGATCATGACTGGTGTGCTGTAGTGAAGAAACTCTTGAAGCTTCTATTTGACAGTACTGTTGATGCTGGAGAACACCCTTCTGTTGAGCTTGCATTATTGGATATGCCCCTCCTCCACAGAGCTGTTCGAAGAAATTCCAGACCTATGGTAGAACTCTTGTTAAGATTTATTCCAGATAAAAGTTTAGAATCTGAACAGAAGAAACACGTTGAAGGGGAAGACAACAGTTTCTTATTTAAACCTGATGGTGTTGGTCCCCTGGGGTTGACTCCTCTTCATGTTGCAGCTAGTATTGATGGTTGTGAGCAAGTATTGGACGCTTTAACTGATGATCCTGGAAAGGTGAGTTCTTGACACATTGCAAATTTTTATTTTATTTTATTTATTGTTTTTATTTCTAATTGGACGAGAATCACAATGAGTTGGGCAACATCCGTCTCATCTCTACTACGTATCTGACCTTCTGCTCATACAATTGACTTGCGTCTCTGCTCATTACGGATCACCCATCATCTCTTTTCTTGGGGATCGTGAATCTAAAACTACTCCGAGTATCATATGTTTTTTGGAGTTTCTCCCTGTCCACATGTTTGTTGGCACACATGCTTGTAGGAAAGTTCAGTTATATTCTTCAGTACATGCCAATGTCATTCAGTTTAAAAATGCATTGTGTTCCATTAAATTGTATAGATCCAGGCATGGCTAGGGCTGCTGTTTTCAACAAAGTTTTGGCATTTTAAGTTCTAGATTGTTAGGTAATCCATTGATCATATTTATATGGGTCTGCCCTCTTTAGGTGGGAATTGAAGCTTGGAAAAATGCTCGAGACAGTACAGGAATGACACCGTATGATTATGCATCCATGCAAGGCCGTTACTCCTATATCCATCTTATTCAGAGGAAAATCAGCAAGAAACTAGAAAGCGGGCATGTGGTGGTTGATATCCCTGGGGCTATTTTAGACAGCAACAGCAAGCATAAGCAATCAGATGGGCATAGATCGTCTAAAGTAGCCAGCTTTGACACTGAAAAGTTTGAAATAAAAGCATTAATGCGGGGAGATTGCAAGCTATGTAGCCAGAAACTAGCTTATGGCAGCACAAGGTCACTGGTATACAGACCGGCAATGCTGTCCATGGTGGCCATTGCTGCTGTCTGTGTCTGTGTTGCCTTGCTCTTTAAGAGCTCGCTCTGTCAATGGGAACAGTTGAAGTTCGGCTCAAGCTAAGCTAGTTCGTGTACTACTAATACTTAGGGTTTTCTGTTGTCTGTATGTATGTATGCATGTATGTATATGTGAGCTTCCAAAATAACATAGGCTTTTGGGGATTGCTCACCTGGCTGTATCCTTCTTGGCACGACAATATTGCTCCCCTCTGGCCCTAATCCTATCTTTGTAATTTGTTTGTGTAATTGTAAACACTATCATAAAGTGGATAACACCAATATTTCTTTGTTATATTTTCCCTGTCAAAATAAATGCAGGGGCTCCAGTTGATTTGGTTAAACGCTTTCCCATTAGTTTAACAAATTAGTATCTTGGTGAGGACTACTATAATGAAAATTTGGTGAGGACTTTTCGATTAGATTTATTTTTTTATTACATCTCGATAAATCAACCGTTCAATATTTAGATATTTATGAGTAGATTACTTCTATAAATTTTCAATGAAATCTAAAATTGTTAGGTCATCTATAATTGTGATTTAACATTTATGAATATGAATAGTTCAAAATTGACAGATTTGGCTTATCCATTTATTTGGTCTAGTTCAGTACCTTAATGATTTCAAATTTTGTTGAAAATTTGTAGAAGTGATCTACTCATGAATATCTTAACATTGAACGGTTGATTTCTCGAGATGTAATAAAAAAATAGATATAACAACTATTAATAAAAAGTTATAATTAAGTCCTCATTATAGTGGTCCTCACTAGATAAGTTTGTATGTTAATTGTACTCTCACTATATTTTAATATTTTTTTTTATAAATTTAATTGCAACACTTCGTCCAAAGTCCAAACGTGGTCTAGTCTGAGGATAAGGAAGCAAGGACAAAGAAGTCATTTTCTCTCCCCTGCTTCTAAAACCCACTTCACAGTTAGACCCCCGCCTCCTCCAATTCTCAAATTTCCCAAATCCATGGCTTCTTCTTCAATCTCACTCTCATTTTCTTCTTCTCTCCACCCTCATCCTCTCTCCCCCACCAAGAGCTCCACTACTCACAGAGCCCAAGATCCAAACTTTAAACTGGTCCACTGCGCATACGCAGCACCAGCTAAAAGCACTCGTTCAACTTCATCTTCATCTTCGTCTTCTCAGACCAGAAAGAGGCACTGGAAGCAAGGTGAATTCCCAGGGGTTTCAGAGACTTCGATTCCCGGGGTCTACAGAAGGTCGCCTCTCAAGAATGTGAAGAAGAAGTTGGACCGCAAGAACAAGGCCAAGGCTTGGGCCAACACCGTCACTGAAGCCTTGTGCGACTGCATCGACAAGAAGCAATGGCTCCAAGCTCTTGAGGTTGGCCCTTCTCTAAATTTCTGAGTATTGGGTTCATTTCAGTTTTCATTTTTCTAATTTGGGTTTATGGCTAATGGCTTGGTGAAAGTGAATTGATGAAAATTAGAAATGCTACTGGGTTACCCAGTTTAGTTCCGTCAATCATATAACTGAAAAATGCATTCTTTTAGTATCTGAAATTTTGAAGTTAATTAAGACCGGTATGATGATATTGTGCACTAAACAACAGTAAGGTGCTTTTGTGTGATCTATACATAGTAAAAGTAGCTGCTATTAACTGTGTTCAGGTATTTGACATGCTTAAAGAGCAACCATTCTATCAACCAAAAGAAGGGACTTACATGAGACTCCTTCTTCTGCTTGGACGATCTGGCCAACCTCAACGTGCCCATAGTCTTTTCGACACAATGGTTGAAGAGGGGTGTCAACCAACTGCTGAACTGTACACAGCCCTGCTTACAGCTTATTGTCGGAGCAATCTTATTCATGAGGCGTTTGCTATCCTTAACCAGATGAAGACCCTCCCGCAATGCCAGCCGGACGTTTTTACATACAGTACCTTAATAAAGGCTTGCATTGATAATTTGCAGTTCGAATTAGTTGAGTCCTTGTATGAAGAAATGGCTGCACGGTCGATAACTCCAAACACAGTCACCCAAAATGTAGTCCTGAGTGGATATGGTAAGGCTGGAATGTATGATCAGATGGAGAAAGTGTTGTCAGGAATGCTGGAGGGTGAAAGTTGCAAACCTGATGTTTGGACAATGAATGTTATCCTTAGTGTGTTTGGTAACAAGGGTCAGATAGAGATGATGGAGAGATGGTATGAGAAATTCCGTGATTTTGGGATTGAGCCAGAAACTCGCACTTTTAATATTCTGATTGGTGCCTATGGGAAGAAGAAGTTGTATGATAAAATGTCAACTGTGATGGAGTACATGCGCAAGCTTCACTTCCCGTGGACAACCGCAACTTACAACAATGTTATTGAGGCTTTTGCTGATGTGGGAGATGCAAAAAACATGGAATACACATTCGATCAGATGCGTGCTGAGGACATGAAAGCAGACACCAAAACATTCTGTTGCCTTATCAATGGATATGCCAACGCAGGTCTTTTCCATAAGGTGATTAGCAGTGTTCAGTTGGCTGGAAAGTTTGAGATACCGGAAAACGCCACATTTTATAATGCAGTGATATCTGCATGTGCAAAGGCAGATGATTTGATGGAGATGGAGAGAGTTTTTAACCGGATGAAAGAAAAGCAAATCTCTCCAGATTCCTCAACATACTCCGTCATGGTTGAGGCATATAGAAAGGAAGGTATGAACGACAAGATCTACTATTTGGAGCAGGAGATTAGTGCTGATGGTATTCAAACTGATTAGGCCTTGGGAGTTAGTCTGGATTGTTGTTCAATTGAGATCTTTGAAGGCACCAGCTTGCTTCACGAATCCCCTAATCTTCTGTTGGGCATCTCAGTAGTTCTTCTAATGCAGAACTGAACTCTCTCGCGACATTGTCGGTTGATCAAGTAATCAAACTTTCTGGTCTGGGTTGGATGTCAAAGTGCTGCTTCCTCTTGCTTGATGTACTTTTCTGAAGGACTGTAAGAACTGTTACATCTCCCATACTCTGGGTGAAACTTTAGGGGACATGATTGTTAATACTTCTCTCTGCAAATTTGAGGTGCTCTTAAACTAGCGTGAAAAATTGTAAGGAGATTTGAAAGAATGCCAACAGAACAAGACTTTTTGTTTTTCCCTGGAGTGATTTTTCTTGTTGACTTCTATGTCTTTTCTAATCATATACTCTGAATCAAAGAGAATTACCAACCCCGCCTCCCCCAGATTGCAATGAGTTGGCGGTGAGGCATATATGCATATATGGAATTTTCCATCAGTTATATATTAAATATCCGTCAAGTACGTACGTTTGTGTTTCATACACGTACACATGCAATTCAGTATATCAGTTCCTTTCATGATATATACAAATTAAAGCAGAGAAGACTCTCATGCGTAGCTTTTAGCCTCGAGAAATCTCAACACAGGGAAAGAAATTACAATGTGCAATATAATCATATGATTTCAGGTCTAGGTATCTTGAAAAATAAAACTAAGAAGCATATAATATTATTTTTTATCTTTTGAGAAATTATTAGGGCGAACCCGGGACTGACCTAGTCCCCATGTGGCTCCGCCCTTGCCGAGTGACAATAACAAGATAGAGCAGGACGCAAAAACAAAACAACGTATAGGCCATTTAAAAGTGGACTGCATAGGAGTGTTGTATGGTTTCTCATTAACTATATGGACAACCTTGGGCTCCGGGGGAGTAGCCTTTTCGCCTGAGTCGCTTGGTCCTCTAGCAATTCCATGAACAGTGATCTCTGCCTCCACCAAGCAAGTATCATCCTTCCAAAAACGACGTAAACCGCCTAGTGTAATTAAATTAGACCAACCCCGATGCGGGCCGCCAGCAGTGAAACACCACTTAACTACAAGCGGATCGAAAAAACAGTAGTAATTGTAAAACAAAGATGGATGAACAAAAAAGAAAAAGAATACTGAATAAAGCTCTTTTGACTTTGTAGACTTAACAGCAGTAATAGGCCTGCCAATCCTTACCTTTAGGACTCGATCCCCACCGGGCACGCTTTTGATCTACAATGCAAAGGGAAAACTCTGCAAATACTTTTGTGACAGGGGGACTTGTTTTTTCATGCTCGGCTTTTAATCTCAAGAAAACAGAAAGATGAGTATCCGTCCCAACGTTAATTCCCTTAGGATAGAGATTTATGATCCTGCAACAACACATGAACAGTAAGCAAATTACTTTGGAAACAAAAAGTTAATTACAACTGCAAACTCAAGCATAGACACTGATAGCGCGCAGTTGGATAATCGATCAGAGATATATACCACTTTTGGTCTTCATATGTACCGAATGTGAATGGTTCTGAGTCGTAGCATTTAGCATCTAACTTTGAAAAATTCTCAACCTTCCAAACATGCTTGTTCGTACGAGGAAGTTGTATCCTTGATACACTCTCTCCCTTGCTTATTCTTGTTTCTTTTAAAACAAAGACCTCAGCTCCAAAGACACAGGTGTCATCAATCAGATATCCATGGGAGGCATCAGTAAATTCATCAAGAGGGATTAGTTTATCAAATCCCATATCAAGCATCGCCCCATGAAAACACTTTTGCTTTGTAAAAGCATCTGATCATCAAAGCAATAAGAAAAAAGGAAAAAAATTAATCAGAAAATGATCGAGCAATGCGCTTTGCATATCTAACCAAATTACCGATCTACATATTTGCTAGGTGAGAATTAATGGGACAATTGTGTTATGATCAGATTGCATTTTAATCACTATAATTCAAAATTTTGTAATTTTGGTCATTGAGTTTAACAAACTTTGCAATTCTAGTATTTTTAATGTCTTGTGCAAGTATTTTTTTTTTCTGCCGAAGAAATTGAAGATTTAATTAAGGGAAATCATAGTACATTAGAGTGCAAGAAACAAGATAGACCATCCTCGACCCAAACTCGAAATGTAGGAAACAAAATCTAGAGCATTTTTAGCTAATTTATGCGCTACATATATGATTACATTCATGAGATACAAATATATAAATAACTGATCCGGCCAATTTTAAGGTCAAAATGATGCAAAATTAAGTACCAAAAATTAGAGTATTAGACTAAGACGAAAAGTACGTACGAAGATTGTTAACCATATAGATAGACTAAAATTGCAAAATTTAGTACACAGTGAGTAAAAATTGCATTAACCGTGAATTAATTTGAAGTACGTACGTAGAGAGTACACAATATACCTTCAAAGACCAAGTAGGCTCTCTTCGTTTGATCAAGTAAAAAGAATCTAAAATCAACATACACTTTCCAACCAGTCTGTAATGAATTTTCTCCAGCTATTCGCAGGTAGAGAGAGACATGGTCTTCCACATTCTTCTTCTTGTTTCCTTTTAGGTAGAGGACCAGTTTCCTGTTTGCAAAGTATATATGTATATAATAGGGTAAATTACCTCAAAATAAAATAAAATTTGAAGGGTAATGTTATCGCTACTACCAGAATCGTTCTTCCGTGAGTATTTGCAAAGAATAAAATATTGATTTAAAGTGCAGCTAGAACGACTTTTTTTTTACTTCTCCCAAAATAAATAAGGAAATTAACTATTAAGTCAGTTTTACAGAATCGTTTCCCCACTTATATGCCAGAAACCTTTTCCTGGCGTCATTTTAGTAGAAATATTAATAATATTGCGCACTCAAAAACCCTAAAAAATGACCTGCATGTTAATTCACAAGGTATCACGTAATTCATGGTTGGCATGGATCACTCTAGACGATCGATCGAGAATGAATTAATATTACCATTTGTATCCTCCAGCTTCAAACTCGCCTGATTCATATGCATCCTCCGGATAATATTCAGTTATCAATGAAAACGACTTTATATTTACACTGCAATGAGCTGGGGGTGAATCTGAAAGTGATTTGAAAACCCCTGCAGCAAAGCAAGCCTTAATATATCAATATATCTATGGAATTTCCCCGTTAGTTGATTGTGTTTCAAACACACAGGCCAGGCCATATATATAGAAACAAATATCTTACCATCTTGGTCAGAGTTTAGGATAGCCATGGCAGTAAAGTTAACTTGGTAGATAATGAAAGAGAACGAAATTCCAACAGGCTAGGGTTTTTAGCACAATTCTACCAAACCAGCGCGCCAAGCTACGGTGGATGGTTTCTATCTGTGCCGTTTACCTTTGGTGCATATATATATAGGTAACCTAGCTATATGATTAGTCTCTAAATCAATCACTAAAGATTTTAACCTACTAAAACACGTGAAGTTGGATTAAAAAGTTGAAGAAAGAAGTTTACTACCCATCAAGCCCAATGTTAATTCATCTGTTAAATCTTTGTTTTATCCAAATTCTTCAATTTTACCTTCTTTCTTTTTATTTTAGTCCTTTTTTCCCACCTCCAAGCCAACACCCCCAGCGTAGTGCTCACAGTTGTTAATAAATTAATATGTCACTATGTCATCCTTTTTTTTTCCTTCTTCTTGTGGGTCACTATTAATCGGTAAACTCACTTTTATAAATAAATCTAGCCTTTTGAATACATGCTCTGCATGTGTATGATAATTTAAAAAAAAAAAAAAAATGTATGAGAAAAGTAAAATGTATGAGAAAAATAAAATGTGGAAAGTTATTCGGAGAGAGATGTACGTGGGTACGTAGTTATTTTCGTGTAGATGTGGGTAGTTATTTCCGTGTGGATGTGGATAGTTATTTTCTGTAAATGTAGATAGATAGCTAGGTAGTTATCTTTATATAGATTTTTTTAAATTTTTTATTTGTTTATTTGTGTTTTATCTCTGGTGATTAAGATGATGTATATAGTTATTTAATATTTAAAGGGTATTAACGTAAAAAAAATTCTAATTGTAATACACTTTGGGGGCTAACTCTAACTCTTGGAGAGAGATCGAGGCTCAACCCGAAAGTAGAGTTTTTTGGAGTCCTTCTTTTCAGATGTTCTTCAAGGGAATGTACTTTTGGTTCGCCTGTTTAGGGATTAATGATGATGAAACCATCCTTTCTTTCGATATGGATAATGAGCTATTTCATGATATACCTCTTCCAGATCTCCGTCACGAGGCAGAACGATGTTTTAGAAGCCTCGCAGTGCGGAAAGAATCGATTCTTCTTTTTGTTTATAATGCAGAGGCAGAAGGTCCTCAATATTTTGATATATTGGTGATGGATGACTTGGGAGGTTCCTGGACAAAACACTCCACCTTTGGACCTCTCCAAGGCATTAGTATTCCACTCGTATTTTGGAACACTAAGAGCTTCTCCCACCATAGGTTAAAATTTAACCCTCATAAAATGGAATATTCTACATAAAATTCTTATTTAGCCTACTTTGTTGGTTTAGTATTGTCATGGTAGGCTAAAATTAAATACTTATTAATTGTTAACAACTACATATTTTAATTAACGTACCAAAAACAACTACTACATATATATTTTTTAAAATAATTTCCTATATAAACTTGCATATTATCACTATTTCCATCTTCTATCAATTTTTGAAAAATTCTTCAATCCTTCTCACAAATACAATGGTTCCATTTGAACTGTCATCATCTTCTCTATCTTCAAATGAAACCATTGATTATTGTAATTCGGTCTTGTTCGTATTTGATCGGGACCAAGATTTGTTACTTCAAATGTATGATAACAATAATCTTCTCTTAGATTTGTAATAAATATAATCTTTTTCCCAGCCAGTTATTTATAAAATTGTAAACATATATATTTTTTATTTTCTTTTTAAAAATTGTAAACACATATATCAAATATCATGTAAGAAAATTATTATTAACTAACTATTATAAAATGATATGAAAGATAAAAGAAATAATAAAATAATATCGGGGCCATCAATATAACCTATGAAATCATAAGCCAAATTTGGCTAGGTCAAAAAAAAAATTTGGGATATGAACTATAACCTATGGTGAGAGAGGTTATATGTTATAATTGAAATTATAACTTGGTGGGAGAACCTCTAATGAGCTTCTTATGGCTAAACGTGATGGACATGTAATTTCCTACAATCTGGACTCTCTTCACACCCAATCACTCAAATATCTTCCTATTCATGGTGTGATCGAGACGCCACAATATATCCAAGCTATTCTTTATGTAAATAGCATTATTTCAGTCCAAGGATGCAACAAACTTGAAGAAGAAGACGTAAAAAATTGGGTATGTCCAAAACAATCGTAGCTAGCAATATAACTTCTATTAATCAATCTGAGTCGAAATAAAAAATATACATCTTTTTATTCAAGACACACTACACTTTACATATATTTCTACTAATTTATTTTTTTAGCGAAACTCAACAAATCAAAGAAAATTTATTAAAATGAAAAAAGGGTGGTGACTATTAATGATTATGAGATGAGGGAACAAAGACGTTACCCAATAGGAAGAACTGGAATTGTTTGCGGTTATTGCCCGGTGGATTTGGAAACATCGAAATGAGTTTTAATTAAGTTTGGTTCTGCTGGAGTTTGTGGTGCACAAATAGTGATCAAGGCTCAAGAATGGATCAACGAATTTGCTTTGGCTCATTTATCTGATGCACCAGTTCCCAATTCCTCTAGTCCTGGCCCTGTAATCAACAATCAAGTTGGTCCCCACCTCAACCATCCCATTTGAAACTTAATGTTCATGCAGCTTCTGATAAGCGCACCAACACTACTGGGCTGGGTGCCGTAATAAGAGATTCCTCTGGCTCTTGGATTGGAGCTGTTTTGGAGCCAATCCCAGAACAACTGTCAGTGTTTGCTGCAGAAGCACGTGCAATTTTAACTGGGTTACGATACTGTATGAGGGAAGGACCTAAAAGGATTGATGTGGAAAGCGATGCCCTTAATGTTATAAAGGAAATTGAAGCAGACAGTTGGGAGCTTAGCCCAGAAGGACTGATTTTTGATGAGATTAAATCGATTGCAGCTCATGTGGAGGTCGTCAAGTGGAGGAAGATACCGAGAATTTGTAATGCAGTGGCTCATGCACTGGCAAGAGCCGCTATTCATGCTGCAGAACCAAGTTTTTGGAAGGAAATAGGACCTTTAATTTATGGTTGAAAAAGTTAATTATTGATGTAGGGGGTGTCGACATTTTTCTTTCGAAAGTCACTTTGCCCCAATGTTGTATTAACCATATTTTATCAATGAAATTCTCTATTTCGATAAAAATAATAATAAGAAGAGGGAACGTACAAAGATGTTATCCAATAAATCGAAACATAGAAATATGAAAATTAATCGGATCATTTCTACTTGTTTCCATTGTCATTATTTAAAAAAAAAAAATCAAACAAGAGCTATAAAAGTCAAAATACCAAGCGAAATCAAGGGCATCCTCCTTTTTTTTTTTTTTTTGTTCTGCCCATTTAAACATCAAGTAATTGAATGGAGTTGAAGTTTTTGGTATTATTCAGCCATAACATATTGGGACTTTTTTTTGGACAATAACATATTGGGACTTTTAAGTAGAGAGAAAGGGTGGTGACTATTGAAAAATGAAGGAAATCCGGTAAGTTAAGTTAATTTTGAGACCTTATTTTTTTATATGTTACTTCTGGATCCGGAAAACATATGCTATTATACATCTCATCAACTCTAATTTATATATATGGTCAAACTTTCTCATGACTGCTGAAATTCATGTTCATGAAATACCTAGGCTACAGAGTTGCAACTTCATTCCTCTGATAGATTGCAATTCAAATCGTAGAATTGCCTAGAATGGTTGTATCACAACTTCATTCCTTTATGGGTTAGTATTCAAATCGTAGCTGAATTCTAAGCAATCTGACGAATTTGGTGCCAAAATTTTCAATTCAATCAATAAGGTACCACACTATATATACGTACCATTGGAAAACACTATTTTGTTACCTACATTAACTTCAACTCCGTTAATTTTTCCGTTAAATACCCCTTTTTTTTTATAGGAAAAGAGATATCATTAAATCCCGAAGCCAGAACGGCACATACAATAAATCTCATATACTTGTGCCCTATATCAGTGGCCAAGTAGGTCGAGAAAAATCAAGCCCGCTCATTAGTACAATTCTCGCTCACTTATTCAAAGTGAGCCTACAAAAGACAAAAAGTCTCCAATCATCTAAACAAATAAATGAAAACTTCTGCCGCCAATGCACTCAATTGTGGTGCGACTGAAAGATTCTTCGATCAAATGATTACACAAAAATTCTCGTAATTGCAGGCTCAAAGACGAAACCCTAAGTAACAACTGAGAGTGGCAAACTACCCTCCCCGATAGCCCAGCCCAATGGAATGACCCGCTCTAATTGGATCTCAGAATAAGGCCCAAAAGCCTCACCCCTAACCCAACCAAAGATAGCCAACCAAAAGGGTCCATACTGCAAGCAGAAGACGTTGATCAGCAACAAGGCCGCTGACCCATCGCCGTCACCCCCTTGCTTCGAGTTGTCATCGCCGACCCCTTTCAACGAACAGAGCAGAAAAGCAACAAGACCTCCAACCCCATCATCGTTGAGTTGCGCATCACCACTCCTAAACGATAGAACATGATCAAATCTTCGTAGCCCAGACCAAAAGAGATCCAAGCCATAGTCATGTGAAAAGTCTCCTCCTCCGGCAAAGTCACACCATCAAGGAAATTCACAGTAGATTGAGGTCGTTGGGGCAGCCATGCACCAGGACCTGTAGTAGAGGTCGCCGACAAGAGACAACATAGAAGAACGAGAAGACCTAGCCCATGGCGGCTAGGTATGGAAGAGAGAGACGCTCTCATGAGATTTTTTCCGTTAAATACCCTTAAATGTTTATTTAAGTGGGAAAGTGATGATTTTCATGACGATGCCATTTTGGCCTTTCTAAAAAAAAAAATTTATCAGAAAGTAAATATGCATTAATATAATAGGCACCAAGCTTAAATATTCGCATATTACACGGCCATTCTGGCACTCCCTTATGGTCTTCATCACATATATTTATAAACTATTTGGTTAGGCATACTAACAAGTTACAGACTTTGCAATACTCACACGTGAGTTTTGAGTTTTGACCCACCTCTTTTTTTTGTGTTTTTTTTGTTCCCCTCCAAATCTAGTCCCTGATAGTGTTTTGCAGGCAAGGATTTGCGGGGATAAATTGGAATAGTCAGCACCTGCTTGCATGTTGAAGCTACAGCAATATAAAAATAGAAGACATGATGTCTAATCTGATTGAAGAAAGTGAATGGAATCTTTCAGCACATATCATATACATATAACTAAACAGAATGAGCCATGCCGCTTTGGTTTTAATAATGAGTCTGGCCCATGTCATGCTTCTCACCTTCCTGATTCTTCGTAATTGTTTGTCATTTCTGGCTCAGCATCATCCATTAGTTACGTGATTATGTGTTAAACATGTAATAACAAATCATTAATCTTCAGGTTTGTTTCAAAGATGATATATATGTCAAACCAGTAGGTCCATTTGCCATTTCCTTGCTGCGGTGACACATGACGCATTGCATTACCTCAGGCTTTTGGTGAGAGCTGTATGTATAAGTACTCCAAGTTCATTCATCTATTTTCTCTAATCATGGCTCAGCTGGCAGGAGCAGATGAAATCGAGTCTTTCCGCATAGAGTTAGCAGAGATTGGAAGGAGCATAAGAGCCTCCTTTCGAAGCAATGCCTCAAGTTTCCGAAGCACTGGAGACAGTAGAATTGACGGTGATGAAGAATATTATGACTTGCAATGGGCTGCAATTGAGAGACTGCCCTCTTTCGAGAGGATCACATCGGCTTTGTTCGATGATCATGATGGCACATCGGCTAAAGGGGATGTTAAGGGGACAAGGGTGGTGGATGTTACAAAGATTGGAGCTCAAGAACGGCGTGTTTTCATAGAGAAGCTCATCAAACACATTGAGAATGACAATCTTCAGTTGTTGCAGAAAATTAGAGGAAGAATAGACAAGTAAATTTTTTTTTGTTTCCCTCTTTTTTGGGTTCATGTGGAGACATATACTTCGTTATGAACATGAACTCATGTAAACATTAACATGGATTCTGCACATGCTTTACAGGGTTGGTGTAAAGTTGCCTACTGTAGAAGTAAGATACAAGAATCTTGGTGTGGAGGCCGAGTGTAAGGTAGTTCACGGCAGGCCCCTCCCCACTTTATGGAATTCTCTAAAGGGTTTGATTTCGGTAAGTGTCTGAAGTTGTATTAACTTTCTGGATTTTCTAAGTTGTAAAAGAAACCTGATTGTTATACAACTTAAAGTGCAAATGAAGTTTAAGCAATCCCTTGCGAGGTGCTTCAATCATGGATGATGATACTATAATGACATGAGGTTATACTTCTATTGTTTATATTCATCTGACTCTCTTTATGACAGGACATCACTGAACTAGCGGGTTCAAAAACACGCGAAGCCAAGATAAGCATCATCAAAGATGTCAGTGGCATTATTAAGCCGGGAAGGTTAGTTTCTTTTACCAAAATTTTGCAGCTTAAATAGTTGTGGCTGTTATAGAATTTAATGAAATGTGCGCATTCGTTGTGTGTATGAAACATGGCAATGATTCTCTGAGCTTCAATTTTGATAATGGTACATGAAAGCAATGAGCAATCAGAAGAACCACTTTCCACATTTTCAGAACAATAATTAAGGAGGAGATTAGAACATAATAAGCAAAGAAAGCTGTATTTTACAAACTTTGGCTTCTTTTAATTACAGGATGACCTTATTGCTTGGCCCTCCGGGTTGTGGCAAAACCACATTACTGATGGCACTCTCAGGGAAGCTAAGCCATTCTCTTAAGGTGTGTAAAACTCAAATGCTACCTGTTTTTTTATATCATAAATGCAATTAATAGGCCATAATTTGAGGAATCATATCAAATGGACAAGATTTAGACTTAGTATTCTTCACAGAATTGGAGAACAATCAAACAGTTTTTCCAAAATTTAATTAACACATTCGATGATGTTATTTCAGTCTCTCGGTCATGTAATGTCACAAGATACTAGCTCATATTATCTACTTAGTATATCTATAGACCAATCATCTATGTTAAAATGTGAAATATACTTGTATCATGTTGTTCTAATAGGTTTCCGGGGAAATATGTTACAATGGTTATAGACTGGAAGAATTTGTTCCAGAAAAAACCTCAGCTTATGTAAGCCAATATGATGTGCATATTCCAGAGATCACTGTGAGGGAAACACTTGATTTCTCTGCAGGCTGTCAAGGCGTTGGAAGCCGACCCGGTAAGCATACTCGCTTGCAATAAAATATGACTTTGAAAACTGTTATCAAGTCACATTAACATAATAAATACATTGTTTATGATTAAAGAGATTATGATGGAAGTCAGTAAAAGAGAAAAGCAGGCAGGAATAGTCCCAGATCCTGATGTAGATGCTTACATGAAGGTACCTAAGATCCTTGAAGTAATATTCTGCTGTATTCCATTGGCCTAATAGTGATGTAATTTTTGTTGTTGTTGCAGGCCATATCTGTTAATGGACTGAAAAGTACACTTCAAACTGACTATATTCTAAAGGTATTCTAATCCCTTACAAAGTGTGCTTTCAGTCAGGAAATTGTTAAATACTTTTTTATGCTCATATCATTTTCACTAACCAATGTCTTACAGATACTCGGCCTTGATATATGTGCTGACACGCTGGTAGGAGATCCCATAAGAAGAGGAATATCTGGTGGTCAAAAGAAAAGGTTAACTACAGGTAGTGTTGATTTGACAGTAAACGAAACTATGCATGCATTTCAGTTTCCATGAGTCAAATCAAATATATATATATATATATATATATGTGACAGTATTTTTTGCACTATGCAGGGGAGATGATTGTTGGACCTGCAAAAGCTGTGTTCATGGATGAAATATCTAATGGCTTAGATAGTTCCACAACTTTCCAAATTGTTTCTTGTCTTCAACATTTTGTGCATATAACAGATGCTGCATCGTTGATTTCACTTCTTCAGCCTGCACCAGAGACATTCGATCTCTTTGATGATGTTCTCCTAATGGCAGAAGGGAAGATAGTGTATCATGGACCAAGAACTTCCATCCTCCAATTTTTCAAGGACTGTGGATTTAAGTGTCCGGAAAGAAAAGGTGTTGCTGACTTCCTTCAGGAGGTAGGCTATTATCATTCTAGGATCTCAAGCCGTATCCTATTACCTTTTAGTGTTGAATCTTTTGTTGTCTTGTTTTGGTTCAGGTTATCTCTAGAAAAGATCAAGCACAATTTTGGGATGGCAAAGAAAAACCATACAGCTACGTTTCCGTGGATCACTTCATCGAAAAATTCAAGGATTCCCATCTTGGCAGGCAGCTAGATGAGGAGCTCTCTAAGCCATTCGATAAGTCGCAAAGCCACAAAGATGCTCTATCCTTTAACACATACTCATTATCTAAATGGGAACTGTTCAAAGCTTGCACAAGGAGGGAATTTCTTTTAATGAAAAGGAATTCTTTCATTTACGTATTCAAATCAGTTCAGGTACCTAGCTTATTAATTTTTTTTGTCTTGTCAATTACTTTATCTATATGATCTACAACAGTCAGAGGCATTTTTGTATTCTTTCATCCTGCAGCTGGTCATCATTGCTTCAATAACAATGACAGTTTTCCTTCGAACTCAAATGGCTATTGACATGATCCATGCAAACTATTATATGGGTTCTTTGTTCTATGCGCTCTTGATACTTCTTGTTGATGGATTCCCAGAATTGTCAATGACTGTCTCAAGAATTGTGGTTTTTTACAAACAGAAAGAGTTGTGTTTTTACCCTGCTTGGGCTTATGCAATCCCAGCTGCCATCCTAAAGATTCCACTTTCATTCTTGGAGGCTTTTGTTTGGACTATTCTCACGTACTATGTTATTGGTTACAGCCCTGAGGTTGGAAGGTGAAAATTCAATTCCTAATAAGATGGTTGAGTGATGAACCATCTTAATGTGTGCTCCTGTTTCTTGTTGTTAGATACTTTGGATGTCATTTCAGTTCTTACATATTTCTTATATGTTTTCCAGGTTCTTCCGCCATTTCCTTCTACTCTTTGCTGTGCACCTGACATCAATATCCATGTTTCGGTTTATTGCTTCTATTTTCCAAACTGTGGGTGCGTCTATGACAGCTGGTAGTTCATCAATATTGTCTGTTCTATTATTTGGTGGCTTTGTTATACCAAAATGTAAGATCTCCATTAGCTTTTTGCATTCTTTATGTCAAATTGTCAATCCATATTTTCTAGTAGTGCATGCTTAGAAGTACGTTCGTTTTGTTGCAGCTTATATGCCAGTTTGGTTGAAGTGGGGATATTGGGTTTCTCCCTTGACATATGGAGAGATAGGCATAACAGTTAATGAATTTCTGGCACCCCGGTGGGAAAAGGTGATAATAATTCTCAGCTGCTGTACTTTTACATTATTACTCCACACACTTCTCGCACAATTGCAAGGCAAAGGCATGAGATTCTAATTTTTTTTTATGGAGGTTATATGTGTTTGAGTTTGGGGGTGGCAACAGTACACTGTTCTTTTTCGTTATTTGTGACATGAAGGCCTTCTTTACTTATATTCATAGGTGTCTGCAAACACCACTCTTGGGAAACAAGCACTGGAAAGCCGCGGATTACATTTTGATGGCTATTTTTATTGGATATCAGTTGGTGCTTTAATGGGATTCACATTACTATTCAATATTGGTTTCACCTTGGCTTTAACTTTCTTAAAGTGTAAGCTTGTGCTCCCTTCATTATTTGGCCATCATGCAACAATGTATATATGTTATGTTTTTGTAACCCAGCTTTGCTTTATGTTCAGCTCCTGGAAAGTCCCTTTCTCTTATTTCTTATGAAAAGTACCATCAACTACAAGGAAAAAGAGACGACAGAAGCGATTTAGGTGCAGAGGGAAAGTCCACTGGTGAACCCAAGACTAGTGTAGAACCTAAGAAGGGTGAGGATGATTTTGTTCTTCTTGCTAATTTATTTCTGTTGATAATTGGGTCAGTAGGTTTTTTATGTTAATATTTACATTTTCCTTTTTCTTTTCCAGGAAGGATGGTTTTACCATTTGAGCCACTAACTGTATCATTTCAAGATGTACAATACTATGTTGACACCCCTTTGGTAATCATTTATAACTTCTCCTTGTCTCACCCATTTTAGATTCCGAGTAGCGAATTATATCAGCTTTTATCTTGCAGGAAATGAGAAAGGGAGGCTTTGAGCACAACAAGCTCCAGCTCCTATCTGATATTACAGGTGCATTCAGGCCAGGAGTTCTGACAGCATTAATGGGAGTCAGCGGAGCTGGGAAAACAACTCTCATGGATGTTCTTTGTGGAAGAAAAACTGGTGGTACCATTGAAGGAGAAATAAGAATTGGTGGGTATCCTAAGGTTCAAGACACATTTGCAAGGATATCAGGCTACTGTGAGCAAAATGACATACATTCTCCACAAATAACTGTGGAAGAATCAGTAGTATATTCTGCTTGGTTGCGACTCCCGTCTCAGATTGATTCAAAGACTAAAGCAGTATGATACTTTTAAAGAACATGATTATTTCGATGACCCTGGACTCGAACATTTGAGTTAAATTGAATGATAATTTTTTTTCCTTCCCCAGGAATTTGTAAATGAGGTTCTTGAAACTATTGAACTTGATGGGATTAAAGATTCCTTGGTAGGCATGGCAGGAGTTGGCGGTTTATCCACTGAGCAACGTAAACGGTTGACCCTAGCCGTTGAACTTGTAGCCAATCCATCTATCATGTTTATGGATGAACCAACTTCAGGTTTAGATGCACGGGCAGCTGCTATCGTTATGAGAGCAGTGAAAAATGTTGTTGCAACAGGGAGAACAGTTGTTTGCACCATCCACCAACCAAGTATCGACATTTTCGAGGCATTTGATGAGGTAAAATGATTTTTGAGAAATTTAAATGAGATGATCAATAAAGATGTGCAATTTGTTTAACCAAGTTACTATCACTGCAGTTGATTCTCATGAAAACTGGAGGGCGCATAATCTATTCTGGCCAACTTGGACAGCACTCAAGCAGGGTTATTGAGTATCTTGAGGTAGCTTGATGAACAAATTATACTACCATATCAATCTTTTTTAGTTTTTTGTTATCATTGTAAGACTTGTTAATAAACATGTAATCACCTAGTCCTCATGCATCCACTTTCTTTCATTTGGCTAGAGTATCCCTGGGGTGCCCTCAATCAAAGACAATTATAATCCGGCAACATGGATGTTAGAAGTTACTTCAAAATATGCAGAAGCTGACCTTGGAATAGATTTTGCACAAATTTATAGGGAATCCGCCTTGTATGAGTAAGTGTAATACTAGCATGTCATTCATGTTTGTATATATTAATCTACAACAGAATATATCCGGTGCATGCACTTATGGGAACTTGGTTAGACATAACCCCTGATCTTTTGTCTGTAGGAAGAACAAGGAGTTAGTCAAGCAACTGAGTTCACCATCTCCTGGTTCAAAGGATTTGGAGTTTCCTACCCGCTATCCACAGAATGGTTGGGGGCAGTTCAAAGCGTGCTTTTGGAAACAGAACTTGTCTTATTGGAGAAGCCCCTCGTATAATCTGACACGGATCCTTTTCATGTGTTCCTCAGCTCTGTTGTTTGGAACACTGTTCTGGAATCAGGGAGAAAAAATGTTAGTTTACTCATTTTAGTCATATGATGAGGAAGGGTATCATTTAAAACTTGAACTGGTAATCTCTTACTGAAAGAAGTTTTATTGACCATATATATGTTTCTTGTTTTGTTAGAAATAACCAGCAGGAGCTCTTCAATGTGTTTGGTTCAATGTTTGCGGCAATAATCTTCTTTGGCATTAACAATTGCTCAACAGTTCTACCATTTGTTGCAACAGAACGAAATGTTCTGTATCGAGAAAGATATGCAGGAATGTTCTCTTCATGGGCCTATTCATTCGCGCAGGTTCAGATCTTTTTGACATAATTTCTTCATGAATCCATCCAGAAATTATGGTCATGTAATTGTATCATAAGTTCAATTTAAGAAGTTTGCTAACGAGTAGAGTTAATTATGCAGGTACTGGTTGAGCTTCCCTACTCCTTCACTCAAGCAGTTCTTTACGTGGTCATCACATACCCGATGATTGGCTACCATTGGTCTGCCTATAAGATATTTTGGGTATTCTATAGCATGTTCTGCACACTATTATGCTTCAACTACCTAGGAATGCTACTGGTGTCCTTGACACCAAATGTTCAAGTGGCTTCAATTGTGGCATCATCTGCCTACACAATGCTGAATTTGTTTTCGGGGTTCATTGTTCCGGGACCAGTAAGTTTATGGATCATCAAGTCATTATACTTTTTCTCTCAAGTAATATGTTCTTCCACTGCTATAGAATTGCTGAAGTAACCTTTGTGCTTCTACACGGCGAAAAGCATATTTAGGCACAACTCGGATATATTTAAACATGGGAAACTTACTTATATAATGTGTGTTCTTTGATTGATGCAGCAAATCCCAAAGTGGTGGCTCTGGTTGTATTATTTGTGTCCCACGTCATGGGCACTAAACGGAATGCTTACTTCGCAGTATGGAGATGTACAGAAAGAAATCGTGGTGTTTGGAGAGACGAAAACTGTTGCTGCTTTCTTACAAGATTACTTTGGGTATCACCACCACCTCTTAGGTCTTGTTGCTGTTGTTCTTCTTCTCTTCCCCATTGTGTTTGCCTTTCTTTTTGCGTACTTCATTGGAAAGCTAAACTTCCAGAGGAGGTAGCCATTTGTGGATTTAACAGATATAACTCCTTCAATCTTATATATTGAGCAATGTAAAAGTTATACGTACTAGTTTTTTGTGTTATACATTTATATTTGGGTTTTCATCACCAACATGGTCTAAACTTTGATGCACCAGATAAAAATGTGTCCAACATTCATAAAGTACTTAGACTTTCAAAAACACAAAGAGAAATTTTGAGAAATGCCCCATTTTCGGGCTCTGAGTTGAAGAATACCCACATTTTTGTAACTTGTTGAAAAATGCCCACTTCACTATAAAAAATGTCAAATCTACCCTTAATGATATTTTTTTTTTTCTGGGGCTGCTCTCCCTCTTCCTGTTTTCTCCTCCCTTCTCTCTCCAGCTCTCATCCTCCTCTCGCCCTCAATCAATCAATCACCCAACTTTTTTTATTCTTTGTTTTTTCCATCTTCTCCCGACTTACCCACCTCTTCTTTTTTTCTTCTCGATCTCACCTTCTCTTCTTTTCTTCTTTTTTTCTTCTTCTCGATCAAAGGGTGCCCAAAGCAAGATGAGGTGATGGTGATCTGCAGAGCTTGAGAATTGCAGCGATGTCCTTGGGTGGTTCTGAGATTGGTGAACAGCAGTGGTGCTGCAATTGCAGAGGGAAGAGGAAGGGCGGCGGTTGAAAGGGGAGAGAGCGACGCCGGAGAGAGTCATGGGTGCAGATGGTGCCCAAATAAATTGGGTGGGTGTGCAGCAGCGTTTGGTGGAGGTGAGGTCTGGGATCGACGAACGGCGGCGTGGCCTGAGTGTGATTCGGAGTTGATGTCCATTGAAGGACTGAGCACCACGAGTTGTGATTGGCTTGTTTGCAGGTGTTTTGGCTCGGCGACATTGGGAATGCAGCGGAGGAGGTGGATTGGGCTCGGCGGCGGAGGAGGAGACAGAGGAAGAGAGGGAGAACAAAGAGAGGAAAGAAGAAGGAAAAGAAGGAGAGAGAGTCGCTCGATCGCGACTGAGAGAAGAGAAAAAAAAAAAAAATCAAAGGGTTCAGACAAAAAAAAATCATTAAAGGTAGATTTGACATTTCCTGTAATAATGTGGGTATTTTTCAACAAGTTATAAAAATATGGGTATTTTTCATTTCAGAGCCCCAAAATGGGGCATTTCTCATAATTTCTCAAACACATAATCGGGATACATGCATTTGTCCATTTTTCATTAATTATGAAGACATAATAGTCATTTGACTTATCTAAACTTTCAAAAGAGATCAATAAGGTAACTGAACTTTTAAAAACATATCAAAATACATCTGTTCATTTTTCATCATATCTCAGTTAAATAAAATATATTGAAGCTATTTAAAAAAAAATTAATATATTGAAGCACATATTTCTTCCCTCCTCTCACCTTATCTTTTCTCTCCAAAATTAACAATGCAATGAAATTTTCCATATTTTTCCTTTAAAATTTCATCCATATCATTTTCCTATAATTAAGTAGATTTTGATTATTTTTTTGGAGGGTATGTGCTATTTTTTTTAGAGTATTACTTTGATTACTTTAAATAATATGAATTGATATTGTTGTGTTCTGTCAACTTAAGAAGTTCTTAAAAATCATGATTTAAGTGTAGAAAAATTTTGAAGCGAAAATAAGAACATGCAATTTTGTCAAAAAATCGTGTGTTATAACTTATGGTTTTGGGTAAAAACCATGGTTTCAGCAATTTGTTTTTCTAAAAAACTCACCATTAGTAAAACATGATTTCTAGAATGTGTTATCTAATTGACAGAACTCAAAAATCTAGAAACGTTTATTTTTTATGAACTTTCGAGTTTTCCGGTTTTGAAAAAAAAGAGTTGATATTTTTTGTGTTCTGTCAACTATAAAAGTCCTTAAAAATCATGATTTGAGTGTAGAAATATTTTAGTGTAAAAATAAGAATATGCGATTTTGACCAAAAATCATGTATTACACCATTTTGAGCAAAAAACCATCGTTTCAAAAAAAAAATTAAAAATTTTTCAAAACTTCACCATTGGTAAAACATGTTTTCTAGAAGGTGCTCCAATTGACAAAACTCAAAAATCTGGAATTAATTATTTTTTATGAATTTTCTAGTTTTCATAATTTGAAAAATCGTAAAAAATAAACAAGTCAATATTTTTTGCGTTTTGTTAATATAAGAAGTCCGACAAAATAAAATAAAAATAAGGCCAACAATGGCCCATTAACATGGCCCAAGTACAACCAAACCCAATATCAGCAAGGTTGCACAAGAACACCAACAACAGCACAGCTACATCATTGCCGTAGCACCATCGCATCCGAGGTTATCAAGCTCCGTCGTCGTATCCGCACCATCCAACAACCTGGGCACCCAATCCAAGACTAATCTTGTGCACCCGTAGACCCAAGCTACCACAAATCCACCACGATCCCAAGCTCTCCCTATGGAAACCCCGAGATACTTACTCTCATGCCATAGACGACTACACCAGCCCGTAACCATCCTTCTTCGATCATTCTCACTTCCACCCCCGACTGTAGACAAACCAAAACTGCGCCGATCTAGATCCGTTGAGCCCAACCTCCCCCTGCTACCAAACAGACCAAGACCATGCCGAAAGAAACCACCCAAGACCTGAGGGATTAGACTTGCCCGTCCGACAACAACGTCCTAAGGACGTGCCGCCGAACAAGGAATGGAGAAGTCACTGAAGTTTTCTCTCTTCTATTGTGGCTAGAGTTTTTTCTTTGGTGTGTTAATACATCCTAATCCTCTTTCAATCAATAATTAAATAGACTTTGTTTATTTTTTTAGGGTATGTGCTATTTTTTTTGGAGGGTATTACTTTGATTACTTTAATTAATATGAATTTAAGTACTGAGCTATGACGAAAAATTAAAGGAGGTATCCTGATGATGTGTTTATAGAAGTTTATGTACCTTATTGATCATTTTTAAAAGTTAGGATATGTCAAATGACTAATATGTTTTCATAATTAACGGTAAAGTAACAAAAAATGAACGAAAGTATCTTGATGATGTATTTTTAAAAATTCAAGTACCTTGTTGATCACTTTTGAAAGTTATGTACATTTCTATCCGGTACACTGAAGTTTAGACCCTATTGTTGATAAAAATCCATTATATTTCAAGTCCACTGATCTACTGAGTAAGATCGATGCAAGGCGATCTTACCAAAGAAAGAAGTTTCAAGGAGACAACTCATCACTAGTTTTTGGGTTAAAAAACGAAACATACAAAATTCGAATAAAATGGATTTATGACTAGCTTTTGGCTATTGTACGTAATTTCACAAGCCTTTTGACTACTGGCTTTTACTTTCACAGTTTTGAAATCTGACTATTGCAAGAGAACGTAAATTCTTTTGGCTATTGCAAGTTCATAAATTGTCTTAGGGCAATAGAAACTCGTTCATCGGCTTTAGCTAGCTAGTATGTGCCTAGCCTTGTCCAGATAACTTGCCGTATTTTGGAAACTTATCAACCACAACTATGTAGGCATAGCCATTGTTGATAATCTGTGTGATCCATTGATCATCTATGCTAATATTTAAGAGAAGAAGTATTGTCAGTCATAACATAATTTTCATACAAAATGCTCCTTATATATTATTAAAATACTTGAAAAATCAAATTAATGCTTAAGGTAAAAATTAGAACGTTCAAAACAAGGTGTTAATTACTGATTAGTTTTCTTCCCCATTTGTTAAGTTCACTGTGATAGTAAATGCGCAAAACAATTTTGCCAATTCCAAAATCATTCCAACACTTAAGGAATTAGATACAGAAAGCATAAAATAAGATGTCATATGCATCAAAGATAGTTGTAAGGGCAAAATATTTGCTATTGGCTATTTCCTATTTGACAAAACCTCTTCCCTTGTATTAGCATTTTATTGTATTTAATGCTAGGTTGTTTAAGGGATTAGGAATAGTGGCTTAGGTTGTTCTTGCTCGAGATGGTTCGTGAAGACCCCTTTCTTATCCGGTCTTTTCTCCGGACTTCGATCGTTGGACATCGAAGGTTTCGTTTCAAGCATCTCAAGGTATGACTCATGCATATGCACATGCACTTAATTCATATTGAGTTTTCCTTGGTGTCCTAGGTTTATCTAGGTTTGCTTGGTAGCCACACTTGTGTTGTTTAATTCACACAAGTTTCGAGTGCTTAGCTATAACAGTGTTGAATGCATTGTTTCATACATTTGAGTTTATATTGTTAGGATTGCTAGATCTTCACTTAGAATTATTTTGATTAGCTTTCCTTTATGTTTTTGCTGATTTTACACTGGGCGATCGATCGTCACTTCTCATGCGATCGATCGCGCCACATCAGCAAATATGGCTGTTGCATTTGATTTGAGTGCGGAATATTTCCGTTGCAACTTTTTGGGCGATCGATCGTCACCAATAGGCGATCGATCGCATATGAGGTTTTACACTTACAGAAGCCTCAGGTCGTTTGAAATTCCGGTTGCACGGAATAGTCCCAATAAACGGTAGTCGTCCTTGTTTCTGTCGACTTTGTCGGGTCCGATAGAAGCACGAAGTATCTTGATAAGATGATGGTCGACTTTGATCAGATGTCGAGTCGATGTCGAGTTCCTGAAATACAACACGAGAGCTTGACTGGACCGGCCAGTCTTTGCTCCTCCGAAGGTCTAGTCAGTTTATGATAAAGGATTTCGTCAGAGTATTGGTTGGTGAAGTAATTAATGCTTACCTTGACAGAGGAGTAAATGCTTTGTATATATAGGAGAAGTCTGAGGGTTCTCCCATTGTGTTTCCGATGTGGGACTCATATGCTAGTAAATAGGCATATAAGTATGGTAGTGCAAAGTACTTTGAAGCATCGTTAAGGGTAGTCCCGAATAGGAAAGGACCTAGTCGTGTGTCGGGATACGAGGCGTAGGTTCCTGGCTACATGCCGGGTCCATAGCCTGGGCCTTAGTCGGGCCGAGTTGGTTCATGGTAAGGTATATTTTGTGCTTGAGGTTATGTAGTACGAACAAGTCCCCCAAGTTCCCAGTCAAGAGTCCTTGGTTGGGGAATTAATCTCAAGTCATTCACATCGAGTGAAAAATATACCTTGCCTAGCCCTAGGAGTCCCCCAATTTCCCAGCTAAGGGGGGCTTGACTCGGGCTCTTAGGACAAGTTTGTTGTAGACCCGTGTTGTATGATGACATGATATAGATATTGAACGGGCGGGCCGTTTACCGTGTCATGGCTACTGCTGCACGTCTGCAGAGTGTGAAAGAGTGTTTTGAATTAGAGGTGCTGGGGTGTCGAGAATAGTGGTCTCGATATGTACGGGGTGTTATATTCCGTAATGTTCGAGATATGTCAGTCCGTAGGAGGACATACTCGAGGTAAGGGTGATACCTAAGCTTGTGAAGCTTGTCGATACGAGAGATGGCTCGATGTATGTCGATCCGTAGGAGGACATACTCGAGATCAAGGCGATACCTAAGCTCGTGGAGCTTGTCGATATGCGAGATGTTTCGATGTATGTCGGTCCGTAGGAGGACATACTCGAGATAAAGGTGATACCTAAGCTCGCACTAGAGTAGAGTTTGTGTGGGTTTCCACGTGCCATGGCTTCGCAGAAGTCGAAAGGATTTCGACATGTTGTGGACAAAGGGATGTCAGTGGTTTTTGAGTGTGGTTGACACGTGGCATTACCTTAATGGGTAGGCGTGGGGTGGTAGGTTGCCTTGGTAACTGAGGCGGCGAAAAAGGCGTGTTGAGGTGAAAAGACACGGCCTTTCACCTCGATGTCAGCCTAGGGTTGAGCGGCCACGTGGTCGTATCCTACGGTGTGCGTCCGTTCGCTTCAACGGCTGAGAACGAAAAGAGTTTTGATAAAAAGGGGGGGGAAGGGTGCCAAAGCGTTCCTTACTCATTTTTACCAAAAAGTCGCAAGTTTTTCAACGAGAGAGCAGAGGAGAAAACCAGTGCCTTCGCCGGAGTTCAACGCCTCTGATTTCCAGGTTGGTTCCCAAATCTTTGCGAACTTCGTTTGTTAAAACTTGCCATTTTAGTTTGATAATGGTAGAAGAGGGTTGGGGTCAGATTTTTTTTTATGCTTCTGCCTGGGTTTGAAGAACACAATTTTTGGGTTTGTGATTGTGTTTTTCTGGGTTTAGGTTCCTCAGCAGTGTAAGGGGAGGTTGAATCTAAGTGTTTTTCGGAGCGGATGTCCGAAGATTTTGTTTACGTTTCGAGTAGCAGTGAACCAGAAATTGAAGAGTTGTTGGAGAGGGATATCGAGTTAGAACAACAGTTCCAACAAATTGTGGGTTTGGTGATGGGGAAGTCGAGAGAAGGGGTGAAAAAGTCGAGGGAGTTGGTTAGGCAAAGCTCGATAGATGAATATCTCGAGAGGCCTGATGGGCACGAGCGTGAGAAAGAAAGGAGGTTGAGTGGGGGTCATGCGAGTGCTTCTGGCGCGGGTTCTAGTGTAGACCCAAGTCGACTTCCTCCGCCAGTGGCAGTAGGGAAGTGGAAGCTCGACGAGGGAGTCTTTGTAGAAGAGCCTGGTCGTAGTATGACGTCGAAGGAGATCAAGAAATTTAGGAAAGACTGGATTATTCCTTCGACGGTTCTACTTCGACTCGCAGAGGAGGAGGAGTTAGCTAGTCGACCACCCCCCGGCCGGGTGGCCGTGCACGAGAACATGTTTAGGCACGGTTTCACCTTACCCTTGCCGGGATGGGTGCGGTATATTCTTAGTGCGTTGAGACTAGCGCCGCGCGGATAGGCACGAATGCGTGGAGGCAGCTTCTCGGTATGTACACGTTGTGGCAACTGTCCGGCAAGGGTGGCCCACACACAACGAAGTGTTTGCCTGTTACAAGGCCATGTATTCGACGAAGAAAGGTTGTAGTGGCACGGTGACGCTGCATGCTCGAGCCTTTGGTGCCATTGTTGAAGATCTACCGACATCGGCCGCTAACTGGAGGTCGACTGTGTGTTTTGCTGGTGGCGAATGGGACAACTCGGGTTTCGAGCCTCCTGGTCGAGTTCCTACCACTTTTCAACCCATAGGTCGAAACCTTACCTGCTTTAGTGTTAGAATGCTACTTGTTGTTGTCATGGTAGACTGACACTTGTCTTTTGTTTTGTAGTGAGCCGGAAGAGGATCCATTTGTCAATCAGGGAGAGGGCTCGAATCGAGCGGGTGCTTGAAAGGGTGGACGGGCGAGTGGGATAGGAGTTCGTATCGACCGATACGCTTCCCCGTTCTCGAGAGTGTCGGTGTTGGCCGAATTCCAAGTAAGAGTGTAGTCTACATCCAAGAGTGTCGAAGTATACACTTGCGTATTTGTTGGTCTAAGGTTTGTGTTGTTTTGCTTTGCGAAATCGAGCTTCCCAAAGTTGCGAGGAAAAAAATGGATCCTCTTCTAAATGCCGAGGATGATATTGCCCTCTTGGACGAGTTGCTCAAGGTTGGTGAGGCGACTCGAAGCCGTCGGTGTGTCCGAAGACACCGGCCGTCGAGGAGACCGACCACATATTCCATATGGAGATGCCCAAGGAGAGTTACATCATCGAGCCAGTCGACGAGGAGGTCCCCGGAGCCGAGGCTACGTTGAAAAGAACCGGCACCTCGACCTCGGGTGTGACCGCTACCGGCAAGAGGGTTGCCGATGACGTGGCTCCGAAGGTCCGCGGGGGAAGAGGCCGAGGAACGTCAATGTGCTCGGTAAAAAGGACGGAGCCGTGACGTTCCAAGGTCTAGCCCCGGAGGTGCCCGAGGTTCCTCGCGGCAAGCTGAAGCTAGTACTCGAGGAGGCTGGTATGGCTGACGAGGGGTTTGTTCGTCAGATGGTGGCCGACTTGAAGGACGCCAATGTCGACCAGCTGCTTGCTAGTGGTGCAACCCCTCGTGAACCGCGACAAGATGCGTCAATATCTGATGAGGGTGAGTCTGCAGCTGTTTGTAACTTTGCTTTTTATATGTTGTTTTGCTAACCCGTTGTGATGTGGAAATGTAGGGGATGCACGCGCTATATCTGATCGACAGCGTGGAGAAGGATCCCGTTAGTCGTGAACAACTGGTGAGGACCGAGAAGGCCTTTGAGGTGGCTGAGTCTGGTCGACTGAGTGCAGTGGCCGACTTGAAGAAGGTACGTGCCGAGAAGGCCGAAGTGTCGAAAAAGCTTGATCTGGAGAAGAAGGCTCGTAAAACTCTTCAAGAGGAGAACGTCAAGCTTACCGACGAGGTGGCCGACTTGTCTGACGAACTCGAGCGGTTGAAGCTCGTCGAGGAGTCTGTCAAAGAGTTGACTGCTCAGGTCGAGTCATTGCCTTCTCAAGTTTCGCAGGCGGCCAAAGATGCGGCGAGAGGGCGGTCGAGGAGTTCAAGAAGTCCCCCCGAGTTTGCCGCTCCGTTGCGACAACAGCATCTCAAGTCGGTGAGTGAGAATGTCAAGCTCTATCGCGATCGAGGTTGGCTTAATATTGAGAAGTTTAGAGCCGATCGCGAGGCCGAGCCGGCAGCTGCTCGACTTGCTCAAGAGGCTAAGGAGGCCGAAGCTTCTCGAGAGGGTGAGGAAGTTCCAATCCCGGAGGAGGGAGCCCAAGTGGAGGGAGGTGGTGGGTCGACCGAGTCTCGAGACCGTAGCTCGACTAGCGTTCCCAAGACCCCCGGTTTGTCGGGACCCGAGTCTTTGTAAAAAAAAAAAAAAAACATTTTGTTTGGTAACCTGTTTTTGTAAGAACTAATGCCAGGTTTGGCTTTTGATTAATGCCGAGTTTGGCTTGTGTTTTAGTAAGCGTTATTCGCTCTGTTTCGCTTTTGTTTTAATGAAAGAGAAAGGAATTAAAATTTCACAAATTGTATCATGACTGGTCATGAATAGAGGGAAATGGTCTGAATAATTCCAGTTTTCATTAAGAGAAAAGAAAACATAGTAGCACACGATCGAGCCACATAGAGTGGAGCACTCGAGGGGTGTTGTTAAGTTTACATAAGTGAGGAGGTGTAAACTTAAAATAGATAAAACTTAAAATAGATAGTCAGACGTTGGTAGTCTTGTCCCGAAGGACTTTGTCGAGCCAGGTGGTCGAGCACTCGAGGTGTAAGTCATCCCTTGAGTAGGTTGCTCACTTGTAGTAATAACGGAGGTGTTGTACATTCCAGGGGTGGTGAGAGACTTCACCATCTGTGTTCCTGATGTAGAATGTATTAGGGCCTGCGAGTTCTACGATCTCGAAGGGGCCTTCCCATGTAGGCCTGAGCCCTGTTGGAGGAGGAATGACTTCCTTCATGACCCAGTCCCCTAAGTGAAGTGGTCGAGCATGGACCCTAGAATTGTAGTAACGCGACACGCGTTGCTTGTTGTCGAGGTTGCGGCGGTGAGCGGCTTCGCGCCTTTCTTCCAAAGAAGTCATTGTTGAGGTCGAGTCCCTAACTATTGTTGGTGGCGTCATAGTGGATGACTCGTTCGGTTGGGACCGTTAACTCGACCGGCAATACAGCCTCGTGCCGAAAGCCATGCGAAGGGGGTTTCTCCATTGGTTTCGGTGGGCGTGGTTCGGTACGACCGCAGTACCGCGGTAGCTTCTCGGCCCGAGACCTTGAGCATCGTCGATTTTTTTTCTTCAAGGTCTTCTTGATGATTTTGTTGATGGCCTCGACTTGACCATTTGTTTGTGGGTGTGCCGGGAGGCGTAAAGTAGTCGAGTGCCATATTTTGTTGTGAAAGAGCGGATGTCCTCGTTGTCGAATTGGCCTCCATTGTCGGTGACGATTGTCTCGGTGTCCCGAAACGACGGTAGATGTTTTTCCACGAAAAATGTTCTATTTTGGCCGTAGTGATCAACGTGAGTGGTTCCCCTCGACCCACTTGGTATTGTAGTCGACCGCAACGACTATGTACTTGAATTGTCCTTGAGCAGTGGGTAGTTTGCCGATCAGATCGAGGCCCCACTGTGCAAAGGGCCAAGGGCTTACCAAGATGGCTAGCTCCGCGGCCGGCTATCGAGGTATGTTAGAATATTGCTGGCATTTGTGACATGAGGAGGCTACTTTGTGTGCATCCCGACTTAGGGTTGGCCAAAAATATCCATACCTAAGTGTTTTTTGAGCCAGTGATCGTGCACCTGAATGGTTGCCACAAATTCCTCCATGTATCTCTTGTAGCACCTTTTGGCCTTCCTCAGGAGTGATGCAGACGAGGTTGGGTAGAGACAACCCTCGCCTGTATAGACGCTTGTCGCATATGAGATAGTGGGCCGACTTCAATGCTAGGCGGCGGAATTCCACTCGATCGGTGGGGCCTGTGCCGTTGGTCAAGTACTCGAGTATTGGATTCATCCAGGTGTTGTGGATTTCTGTAGGAAAAACTTCAGAGAGTTTCTTGCTTATACTCGGGTGTGCAAGTACCTCGACCTTTGGTTGTCCCGTCTGGCAGTTTGGCCTGGCAGTGGCCAGACGTGCGAGTGCGTCCGCCTTCGTGTTTTTTGCCCTTGGGATTCGAGTGACACTTGGGTCTTTGAAGTGTTGTAGGAGGAGTTTGGCGTATCCGGCGTACGGTGCCGCTTGGGGGTTCCTTGACTTGGAATTCTCCTTTGACCCGGCCGACTACCGGTTGAGAGAGTCACTAAATACATGCAGGATTCCCGCCCCGAGTTCCTTCGCGAGTTGTAGTCCTGCGACTAATGCTTCATACTCGGCTACGTTGTTGGAAGCAGGGAATTCGAATTTAAGAGCATAGTCGTAACTTGCTCCTTCTGGGGAGGTGATGATGATTCCGGCTCCGCTACACTTCTTGTTTGTAGAGCCATCGACATATAACTTCCAACTCGAGCCGATATGAGTGGTGTCGGTAACATCACGTGGGAGTGTGGTGACTTCCATCACAGGGGTCATTTCTGAGATGAAGTCAGCTGCGGCCTGACCCTTGATCGAGTTCCTTGGTTTGTAGTGAATATCGAATTCACCCAACTCGATTGCCCATTTTACCAGTCTTCCCGATGTCTCGGGTTTCTGGAGCACCTGCCTCAATGGTTGGTCGGTGAGAACATGAATTGTGTGTGCTTGGAAATATGGTCGCAATCGTCTTGCTGAGATGATGAGGGCGAGTGCGAGCTTTTCGATCTGTGGGTAGCGGGTTTCGGAGTCGATGAAGCCCTTACTTGCATAGTAGACGGGTAGGTCGACTGAGCTGTCTCGCCGAATGAGTGCCGAGCTGACAGCCGTGGTTGAGATGGAGAGGTAGACGTAGAGGGTCTCCCCTGGTATGGGTTTTGACAGCAGTGGAACTGAGCTTAGATACGTCTTTAAACTCTGGAATGCTTGCTCGCATTGAGGGGACCAGTCGATTTTCTCCTTCCTTGATGCTTTTAGTGTTGTGAAAAATGGTGCACATTTGTCTGTTAGACGAGAGATGAATCGAGATAGTGCCACAACTCGGCCCGTTAAGCTCTGCATCTCGAGTTGAGTCTTTGGTGAGTGCATGTCGATGATGGCTTGTACCTTTTCTGGGTTTGCCTCGATTCCTCTGTCGCTGATAATGAAACCGAGAAATTTGCCCGATTCGACCCCGAAGACACACTTCTCGGGGTTCAGCCGCATTCCATACTTGGTGAGAATGGAGAAGATGATTGACAAGTTGTGGACATGGTCTTTGGTGGTGAGGCTCTTGACGAGCATGTCGTCGACGTACACCTCAACTATTTTGCCGATATGTTCCTCAAACATTGAGTTGACCAGTCGTTGATAAGTAGCGCCTGCATTTTTTAGGCCGAATGACATTACCTGGTAGCAGTATAAACCCTTGTCGGTGGTGAAAGAGGTATGCTCTTGGTCGATAGGGTCCATTTTGATCTGGTTGTACCCGGAATATGCATCCATGAAGCTCAGTAGCTTGTGTCCTGCAGTCGAGTCGACTAGCTGGTCGATGCGTGGGATGGGAAAGCTGTCTTTAGGGCATGCCTTATTGAGGTTTGTGTAGTCAATGCACATACGCCACTTGCCGTTTGGTTTTTTGACCATGACGACGTTTGAGAGCCAAGTGGGGTAGTGAACCTCCCGGATGAATTGTATTTGTTGGAGGTTGGCGACTTCCGCCTGAATTGCTCTGTACTTCTCTTCATCAAATGCTCTCCTCTTTTGACGAACTGGTAAGGCGGAGGGATACAATGCGAGTTTGTGGCAGATGACTTCGGTCGATATGCCTGGCATGTCTGTGTAAGACCAGGCAAAGATGTGGGAGTTGGCTCGAAGGAAGCTGACCAACTCGTCTCGTGTTACTTGATCAAGCTGGGAGCCGATGCGGACTTTTCGTTCGGGCTGTGAGGTTGATATCGATACTTCAGTGAGCTCTGCTGCAGCTCGAGGGCTGAATGAGGATGTGTCCTCCCCTCGTGGGTCGTCCGGTCGGTCTTGCGGGTTGTGGTGTGGCCCGAGTGCGAGTATCTCAGTGCGGCCTCGCCCTCGTGCCACCGTTGTCGAGTAGCATTGTCGGGCGATCTCCTGGTCTCCTTTGATGATTGCCGTGCCGCTTGACGTGGGCATCTTCATAAGGAGCATGTGGCCGGCGATGATGCATTTGAATCGCCAGAGGGCCGGTCGGCCCAATATCGCATTATACGATGAGGGGCAGTCGACGATGATAAACTCGGTATCCAGCTGTGTGCACATGGGTTGTGTACCTAATATTAGGTTTATGCAATCTGATCCCAGCGGTTGAGTGATATCGCCTGAGAAGCTGAGAAGGGGCTCATGGTCTTGGATTAGTTTGGAGTTGTGTCGCTCGAGTTGCTTGTAGGCTGGATGAAATAGGACATTGACAGCAGATCCACTGTCGATCAAAATTCGTGACATATTGTAGTGACCAATCTGAGCAGTTATGAGAAAGGGGTCGGTGTGAGGATGTTGTAGGGTGCCCTGCTCGTGTTCTTCGAAAGTTATTGGTGCCCAGCCAGTCTCTCTCATCGAGGAGGTACTGTAATTGTGAATGTTAAATACCTCGGGTCCTTGACCTCCTCTCGTGCACCTTTTCTTGGAACGCTGCGATAGTGGGCCAACTCGTGCTCCTCCGTCTATAGTGTTGATGCTGCCAATAGGTCGATGTATTGTGTCAACGGGCTGTGCCTGTCTTGGTCGATACTGGCTGAGTTTCCCATCTCTCAAAAGGGATTCGATCGTGTCCTTAAGAGCGATGCAGACGTTAGTGTTGTGGCCTCCGTCATCATGGTACTTACAATACTTGCCGGTGTTTCTGAGCTTGGCCTTGGGGAATTTCTTTGGGGGAGGGCCAGGGATCTCGTTTTTGCACTGGTCCCAGATTTCTTCATAGGAGGCCGTCAGTACCGTGAAAATGGTGTACCGAGATGACTGGGAGGGAGAGCGATACGGTGTCATTGATCGGTTTGGTTTTCCCCTTCTGTCAGGTCCTGGTACCGAGTTCCCCTTATCCTTGACGCTCGAGTAGCTAGACTTCGAGTCTTGTTGCCACTCGGGCCTGTTCTGTGATGGAGCAGGGTGATTCGGCTGAGACGGAGGTGCCGCCTTGTGGATGGTGCTCGGGTGGCCCCCGTAAGTGTCAAATTCTGCTTGCGCATGTCGGACTGCGAAAGCCATGAGTTGATCGTAGTCAGTTGGTGCACTGGCGTTGATCTCGTACAGGAAAGAGCCTTTGCGTAGTCCGTGTTTGAAGGCAGCAGTCGCAAGTGTCTTGTCGAGATCACGACAACGTGTGGTTGCCGACTGCCACTTGTTGACAAAGTCTTTTAGTGTTTCATCTTCTCCTTGCAGCACTTTGAAGAGTTGGGCTGTGGTGTGATACCCGTCGGTTCGAAGAATGAATCGAGCAGCAAATGCATCGCAGAGTTCGATGAATGAGCCGATAGATTGTGGTCTTAAGTCGAAGAACCAGCTGAGCGCCTCTCCGGTTAGGGTTTCCTGGAATGCATGACATGACTCGGCGATGGAATAGCTTTTTCCCGCCACGATAGAGCGGAAGTTATCCATGTGGATGTATGGGTCTGTCGTGCCATTATATCGATCAATTTTCAGAGATTTTCCACCGCTGGGTCGAATGGCATGGAGGATATCCGATGTGAACGGTCCTGGGCGCTCTTGAAGCCCTGCGGTCGTCACTCGTTGGGCGTTAAGCCCTTCTGCCCTTTCGATCCTTCCCTCGAGTCGTTCGATAGAGCGACTCAGCTGCAGGATGAGACCTTGACTTGCTGAGTCGATGTTTGTTGTCTCTGCTGTCCGGGTGGGTAGTGGTGGTGGTCCACTGTGTTGGAGCGAGGGCGGGTTTAAGGTAACCGGTATCTGAACGACATTCGGGTTTGGTTGGTCCTTGTCGAGTGGAGTGAAGAATCGTGCCTCATTCGCCCGTGTGTTTTCCCTCGCTTGAGTCTCGAGTTCTTCACATCGGGCAAGTGCCTCTAGCATTTGAGCATGCTCTTGTCGCTGTGTTTCCCGTAAATTAGCCAGATCCCTTTTCATGAGTTCGTTCATGGCCTCATGGTCGGGCTGTCGAGGTGTATCGCTAACGACTCCTTCAGAAAGGGTGGTCGTGGAAGCGGGTGTATCGTACTACAACGTTCGGGAGAGATCCCGAGCCCCGAGGTCTGGAGTGTCGTCTCCAGAGTTTGTCATAGTGGTGATTTAGTGGGGTTACAGGTCGTGTTTCCCACAGACGGCGCCAAATGTTTCTGTCGACTTTGTCGGGTCCGATAGAAGCACGAAGTATCTTGATAAGATGATGGTCGACTTTGATCAGATGTCGAGTCGATGTCGAGTTCCTGAAATACAACACGAGAGCTTGACTGGACCGGCCAGTCTTTGCTCCTCCGAAGGTCTAGTCAGTTTATGATAAAGGATTTCGTCAGAGTATTGGTTGGTGAAGTAATTAATGCTTACCTTGACAGAGGAGTAAATGCTTTGTATATATAGGAGAAGTCTGAGGGTTCTCCCATTGTGTTTCCGATGTGGGACTCATATGCTAGTAAATAGGCATATAAGTATGGTAGTGCAAAGTACTTTGAAGCATCGTTAAGGGTAGTCCCGAATAGGAAAGGACCTAGTCGTGTGTCGGGATACGAGGCGTAGGTTCCTGGCTACATGCCGGGTCCATAGCCTGGGCCTTAGTCGGGCCGAGTTGGTTCATGGTAAGGTATATTTTGTGCTTGAGGTTATGTAGTACGAACAGTCCTAAACACTAATCGGAGAGTATACACAACTTTGAACAAATTAAAAGTTACTCTCCACAACCTAGGTTCTAGCTATTGCACAAGCAATACACAATTGAATATCAATTCGATATGCAACAATCACATTCAATTGTACAACCTAGAATCCCAAAGTGAGCATCATCAATAGCTCACCACGGACTATATCTATCAATGTATGAACAAGCACACAAAATGCTAATCAATTAAGCACAATAACATATAAATAAGCAATCATACAATATGCTAATTAATTAAGCATAATACAATAGATACGCAAGCACACAAACAACACACGATATGGTCACCCGGAAACCTCTACCTCTAGAGGGAAAACCGGAGGGGAGCCGTACCCCACGCTCTTGTGTAACACTATGAAAAACGCCAATTGGCAAACACATACAAGGGGGAATCACAATCCCAAACTCTACACTATCAATCCTATGACTAGTGGCAGCTCTAACCTTGTGTAGCCTCCAAATGCTTCTTCAAGTGCTCCCACCTCAAGCCGCTCCAATGGAAAGAACTTCACCGCGTGAATCCTCCAACCGCAAGCATCACCAACAATGCAAATGTGTGTGTGTATGAGTGAATGAAATGAATTCAATTCGTTTGACACAAGCAAGTAAACAAGGAACACTTGCTAGAATCAAAACAAATCGAATTGACAAACCTTGAATATGATTCAAGGGTTGATTTAGTTATTCACAAGGAACAATAACTAAATCAACAACATCAAAGATGTGAGGAGCCTATAACATGGATCTAGGGTCACTCAACTATACCAGAAAACTCTCTCAAGACGTTTTTAGACAGTATGAAAGAGTAGAAAGAGTTAGACATAAAAGAAACCGAAGGAATCTATTTATAGAAAACAAAACAGACGCTAGGCGATCGATCGCACTGTTCACGGGCGATCGATCGTCACTGTTCATGAACAGTGGTACTGTTCATGAATAGTGGTACTGTTAATGAATAGTGGTACTGTAGCAACGGACAAATTTTTTGAATCGCAACGTGCAGATTCTCCAACGGTACTATTGACGATCGATCGCACGATTCCAGGCGATCGATCGCACTGTTCATATGAATAGTAACACTGTAGCAAAACACTGTTCACGTGAACAGTACACTGTAGCAAAACAGAAAAATATCTTAAAAATAAATGTTTGCTTAACCAAATGAAATTTAATTAATTTCTAGCAAACCTAAGATATTTGTGCTACTATTTAAGCATAAACAAAATGTATGAAATGCATATGCATGATTCATACCTTGAGATGCTTGAACGAAACCTTCGATGAACAATAATCGAAGTCCGGAGAAAAGACCGGATAAGAAAGGCGTCTTCACGAACCATCTCGAGCAAGAACAACCTAAGCCACTATTCCTAATCCCTTAAACAACCTAGCATTGAATACAATAAAATGCTAATACAAGGGAAGAGGTTTTGTTAAATAGGAAATAGCCAATAGCAAATATTTTGCCCTTACATCGTTATTTTTGCACTAAGCGATCGATCGCCGTCGCTGCAAACCACACCCGAGCCCAGCGGGTCCGATCAGATCCCTCGTCGCTAAACCCAGACGCCGCCGCCGCCTTCCTTGATGCCTCGAGTTGCTGCGTCGCTCCACCAATACCCATGGCCTCTAACTGCCGGCGTCTCTACACTCATCACCGCCGGCTGCAACCTCGCGTCTTTGATTCCATAGAGCAAAAGCTCTCTCTATCGAGCCTCCTCTCTGAACTGAGCACTCCCTCTCTCCTTCTATTTCTCTCTCTGCTGCACCACCGCCAAACCCAGCTCGCCACACCGGCGTCGACCGCCGCCGTTCCTCTCAGTCGCTGCACCCATCACCACCTCACGGCTTCACCACCAGCTCGTGCTCTCGCCGGCGTCCCAGCTACTTTGCTCCCTGCCGCCTCACCACACCGCTCTCTCTCTGATGGGATGATGAAGAGATGAAGGAAAGAGATGAGAAGCAAAACAGAATAGAAAGGAGAACACGGGGAGAGAGAGAGAGAGGAGAGAGGGAGGAGCATGAACATGAACAAAAATACTATTTTGCCCTTGATTTGGCCATGTGCTGATCACATGTCATTGTTTAACGGAACTAATAGACGGCAGTGACCAAAGTGACATACGGTTTCAAACTTGAGTGACCAAAGTGACATTTTGGAAACTTGAGTGACCAAAGTGTCTAAAACCCCAAAGTTGAGTGACCAAAAGTGATTTTTTGCCGAAAAAAAAAAGATAGTTGACTATTCGATTCTTTTTGCTACTATCCCTCTCGTGTTCATATTGTTCTCTTCATTCCATGCAATTTAAATATTTTAATCACACCCTTAATAAAGAATTAGCAAACTAGGAGCAATCTTATCAAGTTGCATTTTTTTTTTCAATAAAATTTTGGGATATAATTGGCCAAATGATGAACACAAGTTCAACCACTCCCTTGTCTGATTCCGATAAATTTCTCAGCAACGTTGCCTAGCTTTCTATGATTGCCGTTGATCCTACGGCCTCCAAAATCGACATAGCAGTCAACTCGATCTGCTATTTCGTATTCTATATTCTAGGAATACTTTTATGTTCATTAATTTAATTTGTGCTGGTCGATTCGATTGTGTTCTCTAGCGTTCATGAATCAACGATATATATATATATATATATACATATTTAATTATTTATATAATTCATAAAATTCCAAGTCTTAAAGTTACATGGTATCAGAAAGCAAGAAATTAACAAATAGGGTGTGCTTAATTGATGAACTAATCATTGTTCTAACGGTATTTTCCTCTTGTTACAATGCTAGATGAGGTCTTAATTTTTTTAAAATCAAAATCGTGATATCTCAAAAGTTTTTTAGGCTCAAGGACTAATCCATTCGGGGCAGTGTCAAATTCTTCCTCCCCCTGACCAGCCACAAAATGAATTGAGATTTAACTTCAATCCGTAGTCGACAAGATTCGAACAAAAAAAAACGATGCGGTCTCAATACTACTCCCAAAACAGCCGATTCATACAGATTTTACACACACAGATTTTCGATAAGCCACTAAAATCTGTGTGAAAAATAATTATATACAAATATCCGTGTATAATTGGGTCCACAAAGTAATATGTGTGAAATAACATTTGACACAGATATCGGTGTGTAAACTAAATTACTTTATGATTAATATATACTAATATTTGTGGGAGTAATAACTCACACCGAATTTCGTGTAAATAAGATATTAGTTTATTGTGAAATTGTTATACTTATGGGTTAAATGATTAAATTGTGACTATAAGGTTTTCAAACAGACATCCGTGTGAATTGATAAATGATTAAATTCAGTTTATTCCCTTAAATTTTGGACCAAAAATCATATTAGTCTTTAAGGTTCCAATTTCATTGATGCCATCCAAAATGAACGTTAAGTGCTGAACATGTTAGTTTTGCTAGAATGGGCCCACCCGAAAGACTAAATTTGTCAATTTCACACTTTTCCTTCAAAAAATACACACTTTCCCATAATCAAATTATTGCTAGCTAGAAAATAGAATTAGCTAGTAACCATGATAGGACCAGACTAACCCATCAATTAAACATAGAATTAGCCAAACCCTGATAATCTTATCCAACAACATGATCCTACTCGTATTAACAAAACCAAGAACGACGGCATTTTTATTACCTCAAGTGCAATACACAATCAACCCCATCAAAAGTACACACTTTCCCGTAATCAAATCTAAAAAAATTATTTAGTCAACACAAAAGACTTGGCAACACAAGTTCAATATACAATCATGTAAAACAGTAAAAGTCATAAGCTTTTGTGGTAACCACAACACAAATAAGGCCAATTCTGGAATGTATCAGAATTGGTGTGTACCTGCTGACGTGGCGCAATCTGGACCGTTCATTTTATATTAAATATTTTTTAATTACAAATTAATTGAGGGAATTGACATTTTTGCCCTTAACTTTTTTTTTTGGTCTCTCTCTTCCTCCCTCTCCCTCCGTTGCCGACTCTCCTCTCTCTCTCTCTCTCTTCACTGTCGCTGGCTGTCACCGGCGATATCTCCCTCCTCCGGCCACCAAATTACATGAGACTTGTCCCATTTTCTTCGTCTCCTCGAGCTCTTCCATCCTATACCCACTTCTTGTATCAAATTTCAGTTTAGGAAGAGAAATCAAGGAGAGAAAAACCCGATCAATCCGATCCCGATCAATTCGATCTAAGATACCTACTGGACTTTGAAGCCCTCATCCTTGCGAGTTCAATGCCACCAGTCGTGGCTCAATATGTTGCCGGACGGCGACGAATCGCCGGTTTGAAATTCCGGCCACCTCAAGCTTCCAAGGCGAATTCGTGCCTTTCCACTTCGAATCGGATTTCGTGGCATATATAAATGTTGTTCCTTGCGTTGTGTTGTACATTGTGGTAAATTTTGATGACCATCGAAGGTTGTCGACGGCGGTGCCGATGGCGGGAGAGGGAGGAAGAGAGAGAGGTGGAGTCGGCCGAAAAGGGCAAAAAAGATAATTTATCCCCAGGTACATTCCAGCCGCACCCAATAAGCCCACAAATAAACACAGTAAAAGCCATAATTGCAAAAGACCAAACGTTGCATTCTTTAGTCCGTAGGATCACAACAACACTTCAAGCACAAGTACAATATTAAAAGCCCTATTTCAGCTCCCCAACAACATTCAGTTGCATCCTTCATCTGGCGTCAGTTTCCCTATGTACCATAAACACAAACAGACAATACTACAATAAAGTGGGTGCGGCTGGAATGCACTGAGGTTCAGTTGCACTGGCCAACGTGGCACGCTGTGGGCCGTTGATGCAATGAGATAGAGACTAGATCTGACTTGACTGTAACTTGTTCAGCTAACGGAATCTTAGCGGCTCAGCTTGATGGCTTGTACAGTGAAACTAACTCATTCCTCCCAGCTCCATCTCTTCTCTTCAATTCAAATGGGATCGGATTAAACGCAAAATAAAACAGATGTAGAAAGATGGTGAATTCCATGATTAGAACTCTTTCTCCCCCTTTCTTTTTCTCCAATCATTTTTCTCACTTCATTTTAATGTATTTTCTGATGGCTCTGGTTTTGTTTTGGTTTTGGGGGAGAAAGAGAGATATTAGGATGGTCCGCCATATACCATGAGAGATTGAGAGGTCTTGTACCAATAATTATAACAGCAAGAAAAAGAAAAATAAGCTTCAACTCCAGCCCCGAATTCTTGAGCCCTTCGACATAAGCCAATTGCCAATCTTGCATAAGATCCGAACCAGCCACAACAACAAGGCCCTTATCTCTGTGGCCTCATTAAATATTTAATTGGTGGAGGTGCTGAGAACTGCAGGTGTCGGTGTAGTTCTGGGCACAGGGTGGTGGCGGATTGAAGGCACAGGGCTATGATGGCCGTGGCTCGAGTTGGGCCCGAGGTGAAGAGCGGAGCTCGTGGGTGTCCATAGTGATTGGAGCTGCGTTGGTGTTGGTGTTGTTGTGGTGATCGGAGCTGGTGAATTGTAATTGCAGGTACTTGGAATTGGTGGCCGGCGGCTGCTGTGTGAGCTGGGCACGGCTGAAATTGAGAGCTGTGGACTTTGATGGTGGTGTGGGTGATTTGGTTTCCCTGTCCAAGCCGTCCAAGCCCGAGCCGAGTTAATTCTGTCAACAAGACAAGTTACCGTCCTGTCAAAATATGTCTGTATCCGATTGCTTCAACAGCCTAGAAGGCGCCACGTGGCCAGTACATCTGCACTGAGGTGCATTCCAGAATTTCCCCAATAAAGTATAAGAAAACAAACCACACTTCAGACTTTCAGAGCTCTAAATAGTAAATACTAAATACCATCTTCGGTTCATTTACTTTAGCTATCTGCCTTTAATCCCATCTCGAAACCCCATATCAGAAGCTTCCAAACCCTACTCTTTATATAGCTATTGTGGGAAAGTGTGTATTTTTTTGGAGGGAAAGTGTGAAATTGACAAATTTAGCCTTTCAGGTGGGCCCATTCTAGCAAAACTAACCAGCCCAGCAATGGGATCAATGAAATTGGACACGGCTGATTAAAATTGAAAGTGTAAGAGTGTTATTGATGAAACTGGAACCTCATAGACTAATATGATTTTTGGTTCAAAGTTCAAGGGGATAAACTGAATTTAATCCATTGATAAGTACATATATATGTGCAAAAACTCGATACAAATTTTCGTGTGAAAAATAATTTCCATACGGAATCCCCTTCTATTTAAACTTTTGAATAACAATTGACATAATCAAGGTAAATAGATACAAATATCCGTTTCATACAGACATTCGTACTGATTAGATATTAGTTCATTTTGAAATTGCGTATGTTTATGAGGTAAACGGAAATTCTGTCCTCCACCAGGTGGAGTTCCACCATAGCAGATCTGGACCGTTCATTTCATCAAAAAAAATTAAAAAAATATTAGTTATTAAATCTGGGCCGTTCATTTTGGTCCACCAGGTGGACTAAAGACTCTCTCTGAGGTAAAAGATATATAGAGAAACGGTCTTCTGTAGCTTCCCTAAATATCTGTGTGAATTGAGATAAATAGACAGAGTTATCCATATGACTTGTCTAAGTCAATCGATACGGATATCAGTGACTATCGATACGGATATCAGTGACTGTCGATACGGATATAAGTGACTGAACTTCTTAATAGTTAAAACTAAGTGACAACACCAAAGCGGGGCCAACAAATTTATTCCCGCTCAATATTTTGGTACTCACACAGATATCTGTCAATGCATCGTTTTGAAAAATAGCATTCTTCTTGCTCCTCCCATAAGCTAACTCAACTGCACGTCTGCACCCACATTAACCCCAGCACATTTCTCTTCCTCTTTTCTCTCTTTCTCTACCCGACACCCTCTCTCAGCTCAGGCCTGTAATCGCTCCACCGCAGGAACCACAGTGTTAGTTGCCGGAAAACACCAAAAGCTCTTGATTTTCATGATTTTCTCTTCTCTACCCAAATCGGAAAATCATATCACGAGATCGAGCTTCTAAACCTTCAAACTTGACGAACTTGATAGCACTCAAGAGAGAGAATCGTTGAGATTTCTTATTATATCGATCGATCGGAGGTAAGGTTATTTCTTCTAGGCTTGAATCTAAGCTTTTATCTTGTTTTGGGTGAAGATCTAGTAACATGCAGCCATTAATGTTTTACAGTTTAGCCAAAACTACTTGACGAATGACGAGGTCGTGGGTTAGCATCGGCAACCAATCTGTTATCTCTAGGTAAGGATCTAACCTGTAGGCTTGAATTTCTGGTTTTGGTGATGGAATAATGGACTGCATGTTAATTTTGTGTGGAAGCAGTGGGTTTGCCGAGAAGAGCTGAGGTTGTGGTCGAGTGGATCTAGTGGAGTTCAAAGGGTAAGGTTTGTTAGATATATATTTAAACATTAAAACCGCAAGATCATATCATAAACTTATATACACAAATCGTATCCTATATATATATACATATGCAGTAGATGAAACTAAAGCATTCTAGAATGAGAATAATACCTGGTCAGTCCATGACGGCAGTACCAAGAGTGATATCACAGCAGCAATAGCAATACCAGTCTTCTGCAATTCTCTAACCCTTGTAAGCTTCTTCAATGGGTAAGAACTTATGCTCGTGTGTTGTTAGAGATTGCAGGGACTAGTTGTACTGATATATATGAATGTTTGCCCCCCCCCCACCCCCCCCCCCAGGTTTCAATGCTTCAACTTTCTAAGCTTATTTTTAATATATTGGCCCCCCCTGCTTCAACTTTCTAGCTCCGTCTAGTGACAACCTAACATGCCAACTTCAGCTGTACTAAAGCTCTTTCAATATAATAATATTATCATTATATCCTGGACAGATTACATTAATTAATCTGATAGTATGGATGCCCATACTTCAACATGGATTCACAACTGTATTGTTTCCACAATGACATGGATCCCATTATACATTATTCCTATTGTCTAGTGTCTAAGTATCCATCATACATTATTCCTATTGTCTAGTGTCTAAGTATCCATCAATATTATTTACTTGATTATAGATTGTGATAAGTACACATGGTTCTAACAAGGTTCGTGGGGCTGGAGAACTTACCTTCAAATCTTCACTTATACGCAAATTGATTGAGTATTTGAATTGCAAGTCGATATCTCTTTTGGACAGAAGAATAGAGGCAACAATCTTTGATCCGTTTAACGAGGTACAGTGTTTTAGATTATTACAAAATCTTTTTCACACATTGGAAAAGTCATAGATTGTTCATGTTTTCCCTATTAATTTAACAATATATATAGTACGCAGTGTTGCGTGTTCCTTTTTTTATATACCAACTGATGGACGATTTTCCTCACTTATAGCTCATGTAGGTTACTTCCACCCTTTTTTATTTCGACATGCACGACTCTCGTGCCATGAATTATTAATCCTCCAATATTATAATAATGCACAAAGGGCCTCTATCGATGGTGATCATACTAAGCATAAGCAAAAACATAGCTTAACCAACATTAATATAAATATATAATAATCGTAATTAATAAGAAAGCATGGACCGGCAACGAACAAAAGTATTATATATACACAGATCGACTACTATATATGTATATAATTTGCCAATATCAATACATAATTTCACATGGACTTAATTAGCTAGTTAGCTACACGGCTACACCATCTTCATCAACCAATATCGGGAAAAAGTGGTAAGTTCCTTCTGTGTCTTAATCATATTGATGTTTGGTTTCATTGACTAAATTGCAAAACTGTTTCTCTTGCAGCTCTGAGCCTCTGATCATCTTATTATGCAAGTTCTTTGAGTTACTGCTTAATTGTGTTCAAATATATATAGCAACTCAACGTAGTACTACTGCTGTCGAAAACATGGCTGATCACGAAAAACATTTGGACGGAGACGCAGTCGCAGATGCCGAAAACAACCAGCAGAATACAAGTAAAAGAAAGGAGGATGCAACCAACAGTACAGTACCATATTACAAGCTTTTCTCATTTGTTGACTCCATGGATTACCTGTTAATGTCTGTTGGTACGGTCAGCGCTATCGGAAATGGAGTATGTATGCCTCTAATGACCGTGATCATGGGAGAGGTGATCAACTCTTTTGGAGAAACTGCGAGTAACAAAAAAGTTGTTGGTATAGTTTCCAAGGTAAGATCGATCACATATATGTTCTATTTTTTTTTTTTCAGTATGTACGTGTACACTTCTAGAAAGTAGGTGTTTACTGCGTCAAGAGTACTATGCATGTGTGTAATGGAATTATAGATTATGATTATTAATACTTAAGGCTTCCAAAACAATTATTAATTTTTGTTATCTATAGAGTGTGTGGAAGAACGAGTATTTTTGAAAAATACGATCCTAAGAAAAAAAAAATTACTAGATAGTAGATACTGAAACAATACTAAGAACAAAGATTACTATTTTTGGAAACTCTAGTGCAGATATCAATGACTGCGTGGCTGATAGATAGTCATCTTTGTTGGTGCAAATTTTATACTTTGTACAGATACTGAACTTATTCAACTATCCAAACATAAGGAATCAAATTCCACTTTAATTGGTGTCTGTTATTTAGTTGCTAAAATAGGATAGACACTTTACCCAATTGCAATAAGTTCTGCATTATGCAATTCTCTGGCGTGGCAGTTGTTGTTTAACAAACTATGTTACTAACAATGTAATTAGGTAAAAACTAAATCTAATCTGTCCATTAAACATCATCAGGTGGCTCTAAAGTTCGTTTACTTGGCTCTAGGGGCTGCTGCTGCTGCATTTTTACGTAAGTATATACTCTAGAACGTTAGTTTCCATGGACATAAAACTTATTTACCATCGGGTTAATAAATTGGAAACTAATGAAGTACTTGTGATTTTTCTATGTGACAGAGATGTCTTGCTGGATGATCACCGGAGAGAGACAGGCGGCACGAATAAGAAGTTTATACTTGAAAACAATACTAAGGCAAGATGTTGGTTTTTTTGATAAAGAAGCTAACACTGGGGAAATTGTTGGAAGGATGTCAGGTGATACTGTGCTCATTCAAGAGGCCATGGGCGAGAAAGTACGTATTTGATTCAATGACACACTGAAAGTCTCAAATTATTGCCATTCTCCAATTAATAACCCTTTATTAATTTCTTTCATTCTCCTATTGCAGGTAGGAAGTTTTATCCAGTTAGTTGCAACGTTCATAGGAGGCTTTGTTATAGCATTTGCCAAGGGATGGCGTCTCACCCTTGTCATGCTCACCTCTATTCCCCCTCTTATCTTCTCCGGTGCTGTCATGAGCCTCACTATAAGGAAGTTGGCATCCCGTGGACAAGAGGCTTATTCAGTTGGAGCAACTGTAGTAGAGCAGACAATTGGTTCTATCAGAACTGTATGCAATCTTGTCTGAAAACATTGTCTCTTTCTTTTCCTTTTTATAGATATAAACGAGATTGGTTTTCTCTCATACAGGTTGCATCATTTACAGGGGAGAAGCAAGCTATAACTAAGTACAACAACTCCTTAATTAAAGCTTACAAGTCTGGTGTGCAAGAGGGTTTGGCATCAGGGTTGGGTCTTGGTACGGTTGTGCTTGTTGTATTCTGCAGTTACGCTTTGGCTGTATGGTATGGTGGAAAGATGATACTTGAAAAGGGATATAAAGCAGGCGATGTTATGAATGTGATTTTTGCTGTGTTGACCGGCTCTTTGTAAGCAGGAAATGTTTATATATTTGCACTATATATCCGCTTCACCCCAAATTATATTTTTGATGTGCTTTAAAAAGGATCAATGTATGAAAACATTTCTTGCTACATTTTCATCTCTCTCGGGCAGGCATCTCCATGCGTGAGTGCATTTTCTGCTGGACAAGCTGCAGCATTTAAGATGTTTGAGACGATTAACAGAAAGCCGGATATAGATGCTTATGACACCAGAGGGCTGACATCACAAGATATCCGCGGTGATATAGAGCTGAGGGATGTTTATTTTAGTTATCCTGCAAGACCGGATGAACAAATATTCCTTGGATTTTCTCTCACAATACATAGTGGTGCAACTGCTGCTTTGGTTGGACAGAGCGGAAGTGGTAAGTCGACTGTAATCAGTTTGATTGAGAGATTTTATGACCCCCAGGCTGGTGAAGTTCTTATTGATGGTATTAATCTCAAAGAGTTCCAACTGAAATGGATCAGACAGAAAATAGGCCTTGTCAGCCAGGAACCAGTTTTGTTTTCTTGTAGCATTAAAGATAATATTACCTATGGTAAGGATGGAGCAACTACTGAAGAAATAAGGGCTGCTTCTGAGCTTGCCAATGCTGCTAAATTCATAGACAAACTTCCTCAGGTGAAATTAGATCGATTTCACTTTTCCTCTATTTGAGTATATCTGAATTTTTGTTACATTCAAAGATGGAAATATAGACATCCACAAATAGTTGGCACAACTCCACTCTGGGGTCCTTTATTTATTATTATTATTATTTTCCTTTTTTTCCTTTGTAATAGGTAGGTTTTTTTTTTTTGGATTTAGGGACTAGATACAATGGTTGGTGAGCATGGAACTCAGCTCTCTGGGGGCCAAAAGCAGAGAGTTGCTATAGCCAGAGCAATTTTGAAGAACCCAAAAATTCTGCTTTTAGATGAAGCCACAAGTGCTCTTGATGCAGAATCTGAGAGAGTTGTGCAAGAGGCATTGGACAGACTTATGGTTAGCCGGACTACTGTCATTGTAGCCCACCGCTTGAGCACAGTAAGGAATGCTGATACCATTGCAGTAATACACCGTGGAACAATTGTTGAAAAAGGTAATATATTTGTTAGCACTGTCATTGTTATCTTACAATCATCATTTTATTACTATTCTCCTGTCGGTAGTTCAAAATGTTACCTCATTATATTCTTAATTCATGAGTGCTGCAGAGTGCAGATACTAATTTTTTTGAACTGATCAGGACCACATACTGAGCTAGTTAAGGATCCTGATGGGGCATATAGCCAGCTTATAAGGTTGCAAGAAATTAGCAGTGTGTCAGAACAGAATGCTCCAAATGATCACGAAAAGCCAGAACGTTCTTCAAGTTTTCGAAGACTTTCTTCATTAAGATCCATAAGTCGGGGATCATCTGAAAGAGGAAATAGTAGTCGCCGCAGCCACTCATTCAGAATCTCACATGGTGCACCTGCCGTAACCGGTGTCCTTGAAATAGAAACTGATATTCCAGAGTCAGAAGCATCAGAAGTGCATCCAGAAGTCTCACTTAGACGCCTGGCTTACCTGAACAAGCCAGAAATCCCAGTTCTACTTCTAGGTACTATAGCTGCAATAATCAATGGGGTAACCTTACCTATTTTTGGGGTGTTAATATCCAGTATTATCAAGACCTTCTTTGAGCCACCTCATCAACTCCGAAAGGATTCCAAGTTTTGGGCATTAATCTTTATTGTTCTTGGAGTGGTATCTCTCTTGGCACATCCAATGAGAGCATACTTTTTTGCTGTGGCCGGGTGTAAGTTGATAAGACGAGTCCGGTCACTGTGCTTTGAGAAGGTGGTCTACATGGAAGTAAGTTGGTTTGATGAAGCTGAGCACTCAAGTGGTGCAATTGGTGCGAGGCTTTCGGCAAATGCAGCTTCTCTGCGAGGGATGGTTGGAGATGCTCTAGGTTTGGCTGTCATGAATACATCAACTACAATTGCTGGGTTGGGGATTGCTTTTGTGGCAAATTGGCAACTTGCTTTTATAATCCTTGTTATGCTGCCTCTACTAGGAATAAGTGGATATTTTCAAATTGAGTTCCTGAAAGGACTAAGCGCAAATGCAAAGGTATATATTGCTCCAAACTTCCAAAGTCCATTTGACTTTTCTATTATGTATGAACTTATTAAGTTGTTTCACAGCTGACAAAGTATTATCTATATATAGGACTAGTCCTATTAATCCATACTGAAATTCTAAATGGTTGCAGAAAATGTACGAGGATGCAAGCCAAGTAGCCACGGATGCTGTGGGGAGTATTAGAACAATTGCTTCATTTTGTGCTGAAGAAAAGGTGATCAAGTTGTACCAGACAAAATGTGAAGGCCCTATCAAGAGTGGGATAAGACAAGGGATAGTTAGTGGCATAGGTTTTGGGCTATCATTCTTCTTGCTTTATTCTGTATATGCATGCAGTTTTTATGCTGGGGCTCGACTTGTTGCAGCAGGCAAGACAACATTCCCTGACGTTTTTCGGGTAAGTTGTTCTGCCTTGTACTCATTACTTAAGATTAAATTATCCCCTTATTAGTTCATTAATTGTAAAAATTTTACTCTCCTGGCTTGCAGGTTTTCTTTGCTCTCACTATGACGGCTATTGCATTGTCTCAACAGAGTTCCTTAGCCCCTGATGCAAGTAAGGGAAAGAGCTCTGCCGCTTCCATATTTGCAATTCTTGACCGGAAATCAAAAATAGATTCTAGTGATGACTCCGGAACAACTATAGAAAATTTGAAGGGAGAAATTGAGCTTCGCCATGTTAGTTTCAAGTATCCAAATAGACCTAATGTGCCAATCTTCCAGGATCTTTGCTTGACCATTCACCATGGCAAGGTAACTCACTGTGCTGTACTATAGCTTTACCTATTTTCAAGCAAGGAAAAAAAAATTTGACCTTACCATTTAAGTTATATTGCTCAGACAGTTGCTCTGGTTGGAGAAAGTGGAAGTGGAAAATCGACAGTGATCTCATTGCTGCAGAGATTTTACGACCCTGATTCAGGTCATATTACATTAGATGGTACCCAACTGCAAATGTTACAGTTGAAGTGGTTGAGACAGCAAATGGGGCTGGTGAGCCAGGAGCCTCTATTGTTTAATGACACTATTCGAGCCAACATTGCATATGGAAAGGAAGGGAGTGCAACCGAAGCTGAAATTATAGCTGCAGCAGAATTGGCAAATGCTCACAAGTTCATTAGTAGTTTACAACAGGTAGGTACTGGATTGACAAATTTGTCGATGACGTAAATGAAAATGGCTAGTTGATTACAATTAGAAATATTATGTTTTGAATGGTGATTGGTGAAGCATTGTTATGTATGCAAAAAATGCAGGGTTATGATACAGTAGTGGGAGAGCGAGGGGTACAACTGTCTGGTGGACAGAAGCAAAGGGTAGCTATTGCAAGAGCTATAATGAAGGCACCAAAGATATTGCTACTAGATGAAGCCACGAGTGCACTTGACGCTGAATCTGAACGAGTGGTTCAAGATGCACTGGACCGAGTTATGGTGGATCAAACTACAGTGGTGGTTGCCCATCGGCTATCCACGATTAAGGGTGCAGATTTAATAGCAGTGGTGAAAAATGGAGTCATTGCAGAGAAAGGAAAGCATGAAACTTTGATCAATATTGAGGGTGGCACTTATTCTTCTTTGGTAGCATTACATGCAAGTGCTTCATCTTAGAGAAATTTCTGTTTTTCTTTCAATCAAATCCAATGATATATGTGGTGCATGCATTGAAGTTATATTGCTGTAAAATAAGCTCTAGAGATCCCAGAAAATAATTGCTTTTGTTAATTACCTCTGTCTAGAAAATTACATTTTCCACACCAGTTCCAATCTTCAATATACAAAGTGATGAATTCATAATCAAAAACCCATAAGCTTGAGATCAACAACAAATTGACTCAATGCAAAACGAAACAGTCTCTGCATCCTCCACCATCACTAACCCAATTTATCCCTCCACCATAGTCTCTGCATCTTCCATCGTTGCCGTCACCGGAATCCTTGACCTCACCATCTCCGTCAGTCTATCTAGGTATCTTCCCCAACTTCTTGCTGGGGTCAAAGACCATTAATTCAAGATCTGGGAAATTTTTCTGGAGAGAGAGAGAGAAACTGTGACAGGAGAGAAAAAAAAGGACGGTGGCAATTCGTAATTTTTGCGAAAGTTATAGGACAAAATTGTAAAATTGACTGTGGGTTTGTGATTAATAAACCGCGTGGACACCGTTTATTTAGTTATTTCCTGCCTACTAATTTGATGGGGAAATATTCCCATATTAATCCTCTGTTAATGAACCGCATTAATTCAAGGACCCATATTATTAATGCACAAATGGACTCTCTTGATGGTGATCATGCTAAGCATAAGTAAAACATAGTTTAATTAACCAACAGTAATGTAATAATGGATTAATGGTAATAAGAGAGGACCGGCAACGTACTAAAGTATTATATATATATATATACACAGATCGACTACTATATCTGGTCATCTTATTATGCAAGCTCTTTGAGTTACTGCTTAATTGTGTTCAAATATATATAGCAACTCAACGCACTACTACTGCTGTCGATAACATGGCTGATCACGAAAAACAGTTGGACGGAGACGCCGTCGCAGAGCCAGGCACGGCAGATGCCGAAAACAACCAGCAGAATACAAGTAAAAGAAAGGAGGATGCAACCAACAGTACAGTACCATATTACAAGCTTTTCTCATTTGCTGACTCCATGGATTACCTGTTAATGTCTGTTGGTACGGTCAGCGCTATCGGAAATGGAGTATGTATGCCTCTAATGACCGTGATCATGGGAGAGGTGATAAACTCTTTTGGAGAAACTGCGAGTAACAAAAAAGTTGTTGGTATAGTTTCCAAGGTAAGATCGATCACATATTTTTTCTTTTTTTTCTTTTTTTCTTTTTCAGATCGAACATGTATGTACGTGTACACTACTAGAAATTAGTAGGTGTTATTTACGGCGTCAAGAGTATGTATGTCTGTAATGGAAATATACACTATGAGTATTAATACTTTATGCTTCCAAAACAATTATTAATTTCTGTTATCTCTAGAGTGTGTACGTACGTGGAAGAACAAGAGTATTTTTAAAAAATACGATCCTAAGAAAAAAAATTACTAGATGGTAGATACTGAAACAATACTAAGAAAAAAATTACTATTTTTGGAAACTCTAGTGCAGATATCAATTACTGCGTGCCTGATAGATAGTCATCTTTGTTGCTGCAAATTTTAGATTTTGTACTAGATACTGAACTTATTCAACTATCCAAACACTAAGGAACAAAATTCCACTTTAATTGTTGTCTGTTATTTAGTTGCTAAAATAGGATAGACACTTTACCCAATAAGAGTTCTGCATTATGCAATTCTCTGGCGTGGCAGTTGTTGTTTAACAAACTATATATGTTACTAACAATGTAATTATGTAAAAACTAAATCTAATCTGTCCATTAAACATCATCAGGTGGCTCTAAAGTACGTTTACTTGGCTCTAGGGGCTGCTGCTGCTGCATTTTTACGTAAGTATATACTCTAGAACGTTAGTTTCCATGCATGGACATAAAACTTATTTACCATCTGGTTAATAGATTGGAAACTAATGAAGTCCTTGTGATTTTTCTATGTGACAGAGATGTCTTGCTGGATGATCACTGGAGAGAGACAGGCGGCACGAATAAGAAGTTTATACTTGAAAACAATATTAAGACAAGATGTTGGTTTTTTTGATAAAGAAGCTAACACTGGGGAAATTGTTGGAAGGATGTCAGGTGATACTGTGCTCATTCAAGAGGCCATGGGCGAGAAAGTACGTATTTGATTCAATGACACACTGAAAGCCTCAAATTATTGCCATTCTCCAATTAATGACCCTTTATTTCTTTTATTCTCCTATTGCAGGTAGGAAGTTTTATCCAGTTAGTTGCAACATTCATAGGAGGCTTTGTTATAGCATTTGCCAAGGGATGGCGTCTCACCCTTGTCATGCTCACCTCTATTCCCCCTGTTATCTTCTCCGGTGCTGTCATGAGCCTCATTATAAGGAAGTTGGCATCCCGTGGACAAGAGGCTTATTCAGTTGGAGCAACTGTAGTAGAGCAGACAATTGGTTCTATCAGAACTGTACGCAATCTTGTCTGAAAACATTGTCTCTTTCTTTTCCTTTTTATAGATATAAACAAGATTGGTTTTCCCTCATACAGGTTGCATCATTTACAGGGGAGAAGCAAGCTATAACTAAGTACAACAACTCTTTAATTAAAGCTTACAAGTCTGGTGTGCAAGAGGGTTTGGCATCAGGGTTGGGGTTTGGTACGGTTGCGCTTGTTGTATTCTGCAGTTTCGCTTTAGCTGTATGGTATGGCGGAAAAATGATACTTGAAAATGGATATAAAGCAGGCGATGTCATGAATGTGATTTTTGCTGTGTTGGCCGGCTCTTTGTAAGCAGGACTTGTTTATGTATTTTCACTATATATCCTCTTCACCCCAAATTTTATGTTTGATGTGCTTTAAAAAGTATCAATGTATGAAAACACTTCTTGCTACATTTTCAGCTCTCTCGGGCAGGCATCTCCATGCGTGAGTGCATTTTCTGCTGGACAAGCTGCAGCATTTAAGATGTTTGAGACGATTAACAGAAAGCCGGATATAGATGCTTATGACACCAGAGGGCGGATATCACAAGATATCCGCGGTGATATAGAGCTGAGGGATGTTTATTTTAGTTATCCTGCAAGACCGGATGAACAAATATTCCTTGGATTTTCTCTCACAATACCTAGTGGTGCAACTGCTGCTTTGGTTGGACAGAGTGGAAGTGGTAAATCGACTGTAATCAGTTTGATTGAGAGATTTTATGACCCCCAGGCTGGTGAAGTTCTTATTGATGGTATTAATCTCAAAGAGTTCCAACTGAAATGGATCAGACAGAAAATAGGCCTTGTCAGCCAGGAACCAGTTTTGTTTTCTTGTAGCATTAAAGATAATATTACCTATGGTAAGGATGGAGCAACTACTGAAGAAATAAGGGCTGCTTCTGAGCTTGCCAATGCTGCTAAATTCATAGACAAACTTCCTCAGGTGAAATTAGATCGATTACACTTTTCCTCTATTTGAGTATATCTGAATTTTTGTTACATTCAAAGATGGAAATATAGACATCCACAAATATTTAGCACAATTCCGCTCTGAGGTCCTTTATTTATTATTCTTATTATTATTTTCCTTTTGCCTTTGTAATAGGTTTTCTTTTTTTGGGTTTTAGGGACTAGATACAATTGTTGGTGAGCATGGAACTCAGCTCTCTGGGGGCCAAAAGCAGAGAGTTGCTATAGCCAGAGCAATTTTGAAGAACCCAAAAATTCTGCTTTTAGATGAAGCCACAAGTGCTCTTGATGCAGAATCTGAGAGAGCTGTGCAAGAGGCATTGGACAGACTTATGGTTAGCCGGACTACTGTCATTGTAGCGCACCGCTTGAGCACAGTAAGGAATGCTGATACCATTGCTGTAATACACTGTGGAACGATTGTTGAAAAAGGTAATATATTTGTTAGCATTGTCATTGTTATCTTACAATCATCATTTTATTACTATTCTCCTGTAGGTAGTTCAAAATGTTACCTAGCTCATTATATTCATAATTCATGAGTGCTGCAGATACTAATTTTTTTGAACTGATCAGGACCACATACTGAGCTAGTTAAGGATCCTGAAGGGGCATATAGCCAGCTTATAAGGTTGCAAGAAATTAGCAGTGTGTCAGAACAGAAAGCTCAAAATCATCACGAAAAGCCAGAACGTTCTTCAAGTTTTCGAAGACTTTCTTCATTAAGATCCATAAGTCGGGGAACATCTGAAAGAGGAAATAGTAGTCGCCTCAGCCACTCATTCAGAATCTTACTTGGTGCACCTGCCGTAACAGGTGTCCTTGAAATAGAAACTGATATTCCAGAGTCAGCATCATCAGAAGTGCATCCAGAAGTCTCACTTAGACGCCTGGCTTACCTGAACAAGCCAGAAATCCCAGTTCTACTTCTAGGTACTATAGCTGCAATAATCAATGGGGTAACCTTACCTATTTTTGCGGTGTTAATATCCAGTATTATCAAGACCTTCTTTGAGCCACCTCATCAACTCCGAAAGGATTCCAAGTTTTGGGCATTAATCCTTATTGTTCTTGGAGTGGTAACTCTCTTGGCACATCCAATGAGAGCATACTTTTTTGCTGTGGCCGGGTGTAAGTTAATAAGACGAGTCCGGTCATTGTGCTTTGAGAAGGTGGTCTACATGGAAGTAAGTTGGTTTGATGAAGCTGAGCATTCAAGTGGTGCAATTGGGGCAAGGCTTTCGGCAAATGCAGCTTCTCTGCGAGGGATGGTTGGAGATGCTCTAGGTTTGGCTGTCATGAATACATCAACTACAATCGCTGGGTTGGTTATTGCTTTTGTGGCAAATTGGCAACTTGCTTTTATAATCCTTGTTATGCTGCCTCTACTAGGAATAAGTGGATATTTTCAAATCGAGTTCCTGAAAGGACTAAGCGCAAATGCAAAGGTATATATTGCTCCAAACTTCCAAACTCCATTTTTCTTTTCTATTATGTATGAACTTATTAAGTTGTTTCACAGCTGACAAAAGTATTTTCTCTGTATAGGACTTGTCTTATTTAATCTATACTGAAATTCTAAATTGTTGCAGAAAATGTATGAGGATGCAAGCCAAGTAGCCACGGATGCTGTGGGGAGTATTAGAACAATTGCTTCATTTTGTGCTGAAGAAAAGGTGATCAAGTTGTACCAGACAAAATGTGAAGGCCCCATCAAGAGTGGGATAAGACAAGGGATAGTTAGTGGGATAGGTTTTGGGGTATCATTCTTCTTGCTTTATTCTGTATATGCATGCAGTTTTTATGCTGGGGCTCGACTTGTTGCAGCAGGCAAGACAACGTTCCCTGACGTTTTTCGGGTAATTAAGTTGTTCTGCCTTGTACTCATTACTTCAGTATAAATTATCCCCTTATTAGTTCATTGTTAACTTTTTACTCTCCTTGCTTGCAGGTTTTCTTTGCTCTCACTATGACAGCTATTGCATTGTCTCTACAGAGTTCCTTAGCCCCCGACGCAAGTAAAGGAAAGAGCTCCGCCGCTTCCATATTTGCAATTCTTGACCGGAAATCAAAAATAGATTCTAGTGATGACTCCGGAACAACTATAGAAAATTTGAAGGGAGAAATTGAATTTCGCCATGTTAGTTTCAAGTATCCAAATAGACCTAATGTGCCAATCTTCCAGGATCTTTGCTTGACCATTCACCATGGCAAGGTAACTCACTGTGCTGTATTATAGCTTTACCTATTTTCAAGCAAGGAAAAAAAAATTGACTTACCATTTAAGTTATATTGCTCAGACAGTTGCTCTGGTTGGAGAAAGTGGAAGTGGAAAATCGACAGTGATCTCATTGCTGCAGAGATTTTACGACCCTGATTCAGGTCATATTACATTAGATGGTACCAAACTGCAAATGTTACAGTTGAAGTGGTTGAGACGGCAGATGGGGCTGGTGAGCCAGGAGCCTCTATTGTTTAATGACACTATTCGAGCAAACATTGCATATGGAAAGGACGGGAGTACAACCGAAGCTGAAATTATAGCTGCAGCAGAATTGGCAAATGCTCACAAGTTCATTAGTAGTTTACAACAGGTAGGTACCGGATGAACAAGTTTGTGGATGGCGTAATGAAAATGGCTAGTTGATTACAATTAGCAATATTATATTTTGAATGGTGAAGCACTGTTATGTATGTAAAAAATACAGGGTTATGATACAGTAGTAGGAGAGCGAGGGGTACAACTGTCTGGTGGACAGAAGCAAAGGGTAGCTATTGCAAGAGCTATAATGAAGGCACCAAAGATATTGCTACTAGATGAAGCCACTAGTGCTCTTGACGCTGAATCTGAACGAGTGGTTCAAGATGCACTGGACCGAGTTATGGTGGATCGAACTACAGTGGTGGTTGCCCATCGGCTATCCACGATTAAGGGTGCAGATTTAATAGCAGTGGTGAAAAATGGAGTCATTGCAGAGAAAGGAAAGCATGAAACTTTGATCAATATTGAGGGTGGCACTTATGCTTCTTTGGTAGGATTACATGCAAGTGCTTCATCTTAGAGAAATTTCTGTTTTTCTTTAAACCAAATCCAATGATATATGTACAGCATGCATTGAAGTTGTATTGCTATAAAATAAGCTCTAGAGATCCCAGAAAATAATTCCTCTTGTTAATTACCTCTGTCTAGAAAAATACATTTTGTATTTCTTTGCTGCAATATCTCAGAAAGAACACAAATTGATCTAAGATGAGGAACTTCCATTTCATGTAACCGAAGAAGCATAAATGCCGTCCTTGAAACGGTTCAGAGTTTCTGCACCTTAATTGTGGTTCAATCCATCAGAACATCTTGAACAACGTGTTTAATTGGTTTCAACATCAAGAAAACAGGTGGATTCATCTAGGAATAATAACTTTGGCCATTACAAACTTTATACTAATTTTTAGTGACATACATTGCTTCAAGTCCACTGTATGTGCCGAATGGATGCAAAATATAAGGATAAGCCAAGTATAAAAGTAGGAGACTACCTAAGGAAAATTATTGGTATAGCCTGACCAATTGTTTCTACCTCCTTTGGAAATTCAATTTCCCTATGAAATAGGCAAAGAGAAAAGCAAAAGCAATTGGGAAGGCAATGAGAACAATAGCCACAAGGGGTAAACGATCATAATGAAAACCATAGTAATCTTGCAGAAAGGAATCAACTGTTTTATGCTCTCCAAAAATCAATATCTCTTTGTCCATGTCTCCATACTGTGAAGTCAGAAGGCCATTTAGTGACCATGATGTTGGACAGATCCAGAAGCACCAAACCCACCACTTCGGAATTTTCTGCAGATAACATATTGCCAGGAAAATGGTGTTAGTTGTTCAATTAATTAAGAAGAGTTGGATTAATCATCCTTCCAATCAAAGGAGAGTTAGAATCATTTACTGGTCCAGGCATGAGGAAGCCGGAGAAAAGATTGAGTAGGGTGTAGACTGCGGTGGCCAATATGGAGGCTATTTCCACGTTTGTGCTTATAGAAACTAACAACATTCCAAGATATACGAAGTACAGAAATGTACAGAATGTTGCATAGAAGAACCACAAAACCTTGGTAGCAGTCCAATAGTAACCTATTGTAGGATATGTAATGATCACATATAAAATCGCTTGCAACATTGTATAAGGTATTTCCATGGCAACCTACAACATTGAGCAACATATACAGTTACAAAATAAAATGCTAACTAGAACGTATGATAGTAATGTATAACAACACCAAACCTGTGCAAATGAATAAGCCTTTGATGAGTACATCCCAGCAAATATTTCGCGGTACAAAACAGTGCGCTCAGTTGCCACATAGGGTTGAACTGTTGAACAATTGTTTATGCCCAGGAATATTACAGCAATGTACATGGAACCAAGTATAGTCAACAAATCCTCCTCATTATTTCTTCAGGAAGAAGGAAAAAATATTATAGGATTTAGAACTTCGATTTATTTTCAAAAAATAGTTATATGAATGGTTTTGAGGAGGGAAAAAAAGTCTTACATTTGCTTGCCCTTTTGCCAGAAGATTGCACCAAACAACACTGAAGCAACAGTCATGAACATGAAACGTGCTAGATTGTATTGTGGACTTCTCCAGTAGGACAAGTGCTGTTTCCAAAGGCATGCCTTGAACTGCACCCAGCTATTTTGTGGAAATTGGGTGGGAAAGTGCAAATCTCTTGAGTCTGGCTTTGGTTCACTTAACTGTCTCACCAATTCATTTGTGTTTCTACAAATAAAATCAAAACTTATAAGTCAAATTAATTGAACACCTGAAATAGAAGTATGATGATCATGTTTAATTTCTTAAGTATAAGTTGGCCTGGTGTACCTATACAGAGTTGACCCTATATAAAGATTGGCAAAATCCAAACTGAGTTCTGCTTCGACTGAAGCAGAAGTAACTTCTAACATCCATGTTGCTGGATTATAGTTATCTTTGATCTTTGGTACACCAGGAATACCCTGTCCAAAAAAAAAATATTACATATTAAGAAAAGGAACAAAGAGTATTAGAAGATTGTAGTGCTGGAATTAAGAACATACCTCAAAATATTCGATGAGTTTACTCGAATGATGACCTAGAATTCCAGAATAGATGATCTGTCCTCCAGTTTTCATCAAAATTAACTGCAAGAAATCAATGTGTTCCATAATTAATGACTGGCTTTCATCATTTCATTTTACCATTTTGGACAGAAGCTTCTCCTTGTACTATACTAGTAGTACCTCATCAAAAGCCTCAAAGATGTCAATGCTTGGTTGGTGAATTGTGCAAACAGTTGTTCTTCCTGTGGTAACAACATTCTTCACAGCACGCATGACAATCGCGGCTGCTCTAGCATCTAATCCAGATGTAGGTTCATCCATAAATATTATTGATGGATTGGAAACAAGCTCTACTGCAATTGTTAACCTTTTGCGCTGTTCGGTAGATAGGCCAGTTTCATCAGGAATGCCAACTAAAGAATCTCTTATATCCTCCAATTCAATTGTTTCAATGACTTCTTCCACAAATTTCTGCATAATGATAATCAAAGTACACTCTAATCATAACTTAAATTCCTTTAATTCATACTCATTAAAGGAAATTATGGATGATAGCTTATAGTATGTTGGTTAGTTGAGAGAATGTCTTACAGCTTTTGTCTCTGGATCAGTTTCGGGTGGCAACCGCAGCCAAGCTGAGTACATAACTGATTCTCCTACTGTGATATGTGGAGAATGTATATCAGTTTGTTCACAGTAACCTGATATTCTTGCAAATGTCTTTTGGTCTTTGGGATACCCTCCTATTCTTATATCTCCTTCAATAGTACCTCCGGTTTTCCTTCCCGATAGAACATCCATGAGAGTGGTTTTCCCAGCCCCGCTGACGCCCATCAGAGCTGTAAGAACTCCTGGCCTAAATGCTCCTGTAATATCTTTAAGCAGCTGAAGTTTTTTCTGATCCATACCATGCTTTTTCATTTCCTTTGAAGAAGGAATGAAGTTAAAATAATTGTTTTCCACAATGAAACCAATCAATGAACATTAATATGTGAATATAATGTATGACTTGATTACCGGTGGGAGATCAACACTGTACTGCACATCCTTAAATGAGATTGCCAGTGGCTCAAATGGCAGGACCATCTTCCCTGTACAACAAACCAGATACCTTTGAACAATCCAGTTACTAGCTAGAACTCCTTGTTCTGTGTTTTGAATGTAGTAAGAAATGAAGTTTCGGATTAAGCAATTTTAACAATTTAATCTCACAAAATTTACTTGTTTCTTTCATTGTTTGGGAAGAATCAACTGGAGTTGATCCATGTTCTGACTTTGCACCAGTCTTGTTCCAAGCATCTTGTCCTTTGAGTTGAGATAACCTTTTTTTCGAAATTATAGCACGAGACATCTTTGGAGCTGTATTTAGGAAGAACTTAGAGGTAAACCGACAAAGCATATCATAATATGTACCTAATATTATCATCTGTAAATTCAAATAAACTTACATTTAAAGTAAGTTAAGGCTAAGACAATTGCAAGATCGAAAATTGCTGTGAACCCAAACAGTGCTCCTACTGATATCCAATAGAAGTAGCTTTCAAAGTTCAAACCATGACTGGTAAGAATTTCATTCCCTAAGGTTGTGTTTCCCTTTGAAACCTAAAAACAAGAATGAACTGAAGCTGTTTAACATATATTGTGCGACTTGAAATTAAAGTGACTAATAATTATATCATCTTGATCGAGGTTTACCTTTTGCCATCGAGGGGCAAGGAATTCATTCAGACTTACAGCTATTTCCCCATAAGTCATAGGAGAACACCAGAATCCCCACTTCAACCAAGGAGGTAAAGAGGCTGCACAATCCACCCCATTAGTAGTCTTCGAGAGTTGTTATCGAATATATTCAAAGGGTAAAACAAAAAGTTAAAATGCACTTACGTAGTGGCAAAATGAAGCCTCCAAATACAAACATTAGTACTAAGATTAAAGTACCACAAGTTGTTGCAACTACCATGGATCGGAAGATTACAGCAATCAACCGACACATGGATGTTGAAGCTTGATGCAGAGCAAACAGCACTAGGAACTGGCAAAAGAACCTAAAAACCATTTGGTGAAAAACAAGGCATTATTGTTTATTGATCTAGAAGTTATTGTTCTGTTGTCACTATAGACTGTTGTTCTTACCTTTGTATTTCTGGGCTATACCCAATACCATAGTAAGTTATGGCTGTCCACAACGCCGAATCAATTAGTGAAAATGGAATCTTCAGGATAGAGGCTGGAATTGAATAGGACCATGCTGGATAGAGATAGAATGCTCTTTGTTTATCAACCACCGGTAGTCTAGTGATAGTCAAGGACAGCTCTGCAACTCCATTGGTCATAAGTCTCACAAGTGTATAAAACAATGCACCCATAAAATAATTTGCACTTGTCAAATCCACATCCATCTGAGTACGTATGAATACTGTTGTTGTCAAAAGTGCAATAATGAAAAGCTGTGGAAAAATAAATGAGAGTGAAAACATGTAAGTGGTTAGAATTCAAGTATTCCAGAAGCACATCCCTAAATAAGTAAATAGTGATATCAGTAAATGACAAACCTGTGCTGTTTTGAATACGTAGACAAAGGAATTTCGCTTCATAAGAAGAAACTCTCTAGCCATGCAAGCTTTAAACAATTCCCATTTTCTGACAGAGTAGATGCTAAATGATAGAGCCTTATCCTGGCCCAGTGATTTCTCATATGGTTTTAAGAGCTCATCACTTAACTTCTTTCCCAAGTAACTTTCTCTGAAAAGTTGAGAGAATTGATCCACTGAGACATAAACGTAGGGAATGTTACTGTGCTTCCAGTATTGTGCTTGATCCTTCTTTGAGATTACCTGTTAAATGTAAATGGTTGGAAATAAATATTTTCACTCTCTTTTTCAAGGCATAAAGTATTGGACAAAAAGAGAGTGGATAAAATAAAGCATGATCTGTTCTGGCACCTCCTGAAGGAAATCTGCAGCACCCTTTCTTGGTGGGCACTTGAAACCACAATCTTCGAAAAACTGAAGCGCGTGACTATGAGGACCATGGTAAACTATCTTACCCTCTGCCATAAGTATCACATCATCAAATAAATCAAAGGTTTCAGGTGCTGGTTGTAGAAGTGATACCAATGCAGTTGCATCTGTGATGTGCACCAACTGCTGTAGATATGTAACTATCTGAAAAGTCGTAGAGCTGTCTAATCCAGTCGATATTTCATCCATAAATAGCGCTTTCGTGGGACCGACAATCATCTCTCCTGAAAATTAAAGAGAAAAGGAAATTCAAAACTAATGTTAATTTCTAGTTGGCAAGTGATATTCATGCATTCTTTACTACCTGTTGTCAGCCTTTTCTTTTGGCCACCCGAAATGCCTCTTTGTAATGCATCACCAACCATTGTGTCACTGCAGATATCTAGTCCTAGCATCTAAGAGACAAAAAATTTTGCACATCAAATTGGGTAGATTTCGGAACATCTCGTTTTAAGTACTAATCCCAACACTAATCCAATATTTCTGATTGAAAAATTTACCTTCAAAACATAGTCAGTTTGGAGATTTTTCTTTTGTCCTTCAACTGAGATTGCCTGCAAGTATTGAATATATGAATCTCTAAAAGTATTTTAAATTTATCATAGGCAATGTGGTTAAATTTTATGGTTACCTTCATGTAGGTGTCAATATCTGGATCAGGGACAATTCCTGCTTCCTTTTCTCTTCTGCTGACCTCTATCATTATATCTTCATGACCAAATCAAGCTCGAACTTCATATATCAATGATGCAAGTGCTGAACTAAACCGGAAAAAAAAAATTCAAAGGAGATGAGGAATGTACCAGCTCTGCTTCCAACACCTTGACATCGAGCTGAAAACTCAATTGTTTCCCTAACAGTCATCTCAGGTACGTGAAGGTCGTGTTGGCTAATGTAGGCTGAAGTTTTTTGAGGAACAAACTCATCTAGCTTGTAACCATTGTAACAAATCTCCCCTGCAACCTGAAGCAAACAAAAGTCTTGGGATTTTATGACTTTTTTCAACCATCATTTTATGCCGTTGAGCTTATGTAAACTTGTGTTCTCAAATACTCACCTTAAGGGATTTATCCAATTTTCCGGCCAGAGCCAATAACAAGCTGGTTTTGCCACAGCCTGGGGGACCAAGAAGGAGAGTGAGCCTGCACTTAAATCCATCTTTTATAAGAAAAAATTTGTCTGTTACAGGAAACTAGGCTTCAACTACTTGTTATATGTTTCGTGACTTTGATATATCCTTATTTGCATAACTTAGTTGACTTTGTTCAATCAAAATCAACTGCTCTAGTTAAGTATCTGTCTTGTTCTGCTTTACAAAGGTGTACTCTCTTCCTAAAGTTAAGCTAGCTTTAGTCTCTCTTATTTAATTTAACTGTTTGTCCTGAGTTTCATATATGTACTTGATGTAATTTCACTCTAATTACTCCAAAAAACTATCTAAGCAGGTACCTTGAAGGTTCGATGATTCCACTGACATCTGTTAGAATGCTAATCTTTGCTTTTTGTGACTTGCACCACAATACCTCTGTGAAAACCTGTTCCAAAGTCATACCTTTATCAAATTTATTGGAAAGAAATATCATGCACTTCACACTAAATGTAGCTGAAAGGGTTCTGTAATAAAATTTTGAAGCTGAACAAGAGCAAATCATCTAAGTATTAAAGTTAAGTCAAGAGATACTTACTGATAACAAGCTTACAAGAGAGTTCCACAGCGTCGGGAGCGGCTTTCCTTGTACTACCTCACACTCTGCCTCCACACACAAATTCTTGTACCTCACCTCCACAGTTGGCAGTTTCACATTCACTCTACCAAAAAAAAAAAACCCTTTTGTTAGTGAAACAATTGAGCTAGATAAACCTTAATTAATGTGAAATTAAATAAAATTTACCTGTCTATCCTGTCTCTCAGTTTCTGAAGCAGCCTCAGATTATCATGCTCAATGTGCTTTATGATCTTCTCAATGAAGAGACGCCTCTCATCCACTCCCAACTTTGTAACATCAACCACCTTCTTCCCTCCACACTCTTTCCCACTGCTTGTTCCGTTTTCGCTATCACCAACGTCGAAAAGTGAGGTCCTCACCCTTCTGAATGTAGGCAGTCTCTCAATTGCAGCCCACTGCAGCTGAGTTTCCTCGTCCTCCTCTTCGATTGAGCTCGAAGCTTGGTGTTGAAACGGTGAGTGAACGACTCTCTTAACCGGTGTTAGCTCCATTGGAATGGGATTCTGGTCTGCGCTCCAAGCATTCCTTCAGTTAATTAACTGCAATGCTAGCTTGACTTATACATAGAATTACGTCTAAAAGCGAGGAAAGACTCTGAAGTTGACTTGCAACTTCACATGAATATTTCTCTGTTCTGGTGCACTACTTTATTTGGGATATTGCGAATTAGTTGAAATAGTACAACTCTAATAATGAATAGATGATTTGTGTGAACATCTCACATCAACAGAGAAATGGTGTGGAGCCTTGGAGGTAAAGAAAGTTGGACTACATTAGTTTTATAGATATTTTATCAGTTAAGGACAAGTAAATTAAAGTTTCATCACTCTAAACCGTCTCAAAACCTCCTACGTAATTACTTTTTTTGTAATTATTACTTGCTTTTTCCAACCAAAGATAGATCATGTGCCCTGCATAGATCCATCTTAGTGGAGGGAGGTCACAAGATTATGAATAAAGTGAATCTTAAAAAGTACGTGTTCATATACTATTGGGTCTCTCCAGCAATATTAGAAGACCTGGGTATAAGCATTTCTGAGCAGTGATCAAGTGGATACAGGTTTATGAGAAATTGATCATGGATGTTCAAGTCAACTTGGAGATTCTCTGTGATATAGTTTGTTTATTCCATTGAGAGAGACCCTGCTAGTTGAATTTTGACATTTTCAAATTTATCTCCTTGATTTATGGTAGAGATCATTTTATATAAGATGGGTACGTATTTGCTTCTGTTCTTCAAGCTGAAGCCTTGGGACTTCGTCATGGTTTGATCTGGGCAAGAGACTTGGTCTAGAAAATATCCAAGTTGAAGGTGACTCCAATCTTATTATCAAAATGATCACTGGTCAATATCAAATTCATTGGAGAGTTTCTTCCATCATCCAAGATATTAATCATCTAAGCGCGAACTTCAACAATATCAATTTCCGCCATTGCTTTCGTGAGGCAAATATGGTAGCTGATCGTTTGGCTTCCTTTGGTCATAAGCTCCATCACAATAGTGTTTGGTTACATAATTTTTCTATGTGTATCTCTTAGGCTTTTATGTTTGATACTATAATGTATAAGATCCCTCGTGGATCTTCTATTTAATGTTTTTATTTTCTTTAAGGGGTTTCGGCTTCATGTCCCATTCGTAGTTGTATTCTTTTTCTTTCAATAAATTTTTCTTTGCCAAAAAAAAATATTTTTCTTTCATAAAAAAAAATATTTTTCTTTCATAAAAAAAAAAAAGAACTACATGATATTAATTTCAATAAGGAAAAAGAGGAAAGAACATAAAAGCATGAAGAGTCTCAATCCCAAGTCCTAATCTTTTCCTTTTAGGAAAAAGAAGGAAACATCATATGTATGATTGAGTTGAACTATTCTGATTTTCATGTCATCAGATTATATTATATATGGGCCGGGCCACTAAAATCAGAATGCTATATATTGTGGGCCATATATTGTGGCTCTATAGTTCATTTGTACTATAATCATCGTGTTCCACATTTCCAAGTTGGGAAATTCTAATATGCAGTATTGCATACCATACAGTTTTTTTTTTAAAATTGAATTACTTTTTTGAAATGTAATTGCCGTTCAAAATGTATAAACTAGACATTTCAAAAATGCAATTGTCATTTCAAATAATGCAATTGTCATTCCAAAATGCAATTGCATTTCAAAATTATCAGTTTTACTTTTTCAAATGGAAATTGCATTTCGAAAATGCAATTGCATTTTAAAAAAACAGCTTGCATGGTATGCAGTACTGTAGGTTAGACACACTGTTCCAAGTTATGATCATTGAAACTAGAACCGGCACCCATATCATGGTCATAGTTAATTGGTTTGACCGTTACATAAAAAAAATGTATCTGATAATGTAAATGTAGGAAAGGAGAGCGGAGTAAGTACTTTCTAAAAAAAAAAGATGATCAAAGGATTTCATAGTATATTCTTTCTTTAAATAGTTGTTGGTGTAGACTCATCATAGAGTCTTTTGTTTTTTTTGGTTACAAGGGGGCCAAAGGCCACTCATCATAGAATCTTTGTTTGTTGTTTTAGTAATAAAACATTTTCTTTCACCGCCAAAAAAAATTGCTTTGTAGAAATTCATGTCATTGGAATCAGACAACTTTCCTGCATAAATAGGGTCCTTGACCACTAAGGACACACATGGCCTTTTTTTGCCCAATAGGTTTGCTACAGTCAAAATTTGCCCATCAAGGACAAAAATATCTCGAAATTTTTATTGTGGTCAGTAAAATTCACTGTTCACGGTTTTTTATTGACCTCAATAAAATATTTTATGAACAATAATTTTTATTGTGGTCAATAAAAATGGATGAACAGTGGATTTTACTTACCACAATAAAGTTTTCGAGATATTTCTGTCCTTGGTGGGCAAATTTTTACTGTAGCAAAACTTGTTGGGCAAAAAATTGCCACGTGTGGACTTGGTGGGTATTTCCCTGCATAAATAAGCTTGGTGATCGATGTGACTTTGCGACTCGTCCACCATATAGCAAGTGATGAGCGTCCTGCATTATTTAGCCATCACATGCAATTGCTTAATTGTGATGCAGGCAATTGTGACTGTCTTATTCATAAGCTGATAAGCCAAGAAAACAAACGGTTCAAGTTGCCTATTTGAAACATGAAAATTTAGAGGCCCATTAATGATGAGATGAGTTGTTAAAAAAAAGCATATAAAAACATATATGTTAATTAAGTTAATATTTGTTGTATCAGCTTCTTCAGAAAATACTTGTTAAGTTAATATTTCATGGAACACTTGGATTTCTAATTGTGGTTAATTTGTTTAGAGAAATTATTTATTTTGTCTTTGTTTAGAAAAGAGATGGGTATAATCACAAGCAATGCCTTTGTGTGATTAATATTTGTGTGTTTACGCAATAAAATTTCCAATTGTGATTAGTTCTAAAATTTCTCCCAACACATATCTTAGTATATAACTATATATATTAAGACGAAAGTCACGAAACACTTCAAAAATAGGGTCTTTATTTAATGCATTCTTCATTCTTGTTGAAAGTTCATCATCTTTGCGTGTCGTGCATCATGTTTATCATATATAGCTAACCATTTTAGAAGTTATTTTCGGACTTACTAAATGTAATCGGAATCCCACACTCTTGTCTAATCGAAAGGAGAGAAACTGTTCATAGATTTTTAATTAAGCGCAAATAACATTTGTAAAAATTTCCATATATATATGTGGTAACCCAAACTAAAAACTAAGACTGCAATTATTACAATTTATTGCCTAGTACGTAGTGTTACAACTTACAACCCGCCAAATCCTCTATATAAACAGTCTAGAAATCAAGATTCATACAATTCATATCTTTTCAAAAAGTCATCTATCTCTCATCGATCTTCTGTTTCTTCCTCTAGCTTTGTGCTCCTTCAAATTGTTGGGCATTTTTTATCATGGCAATGCTGAAATGGTGGTTTGCTTTCATCGTTGCGATTTTCCTGTGTTTTAGTATGAGCACTGTTTGAGCCCAAATGTAAATTTGGTTGTTTTAAGTAAAATCGAATGCAGCCCATGGGCCGGAAACTGCGGCCTAAATATCTTTCCGTGTTTCTTTTTCTTACGTCGCAAGGAAACCTATTCACATAGGGGTTTTTATTAATATACTTTCCTATAAGGAAAGTGAATCTAAGAGTCCTAAAGTATTAAGAGAGCCGCGAACCCTGAAGGGTATAAATAACAAGTTTTACGATCAGAAAAGGGTTCTCAACCTCACAAGCAAACTTGCAAACTCAAAGCCTCCTCGAGCAAATTTACAACCTAAGCCTCTCCGGAGCACCTTTGCGACCTTGCAACCTTGCTAAGATCACATCTTAGTTCTTCAAATCTTCCCAGTTTTGTTGCTCTGCTTTCTCACCTTAAGAAAGTATCGATTTAGTTCACAAGAAACGTTCTCGAAGCCCTGAACCTCGTTTAGGCCTTTTCACAAAGAACCTCGACGGAGTTTGTTCTCTCTCCGTCCGCACTCGCTTGACTAAGAAGTACAGTTTGGAGCACATCATCAACGACATCATCGTACCCCGTGGTACTGGCACGCCCGCACATCAAAAAGAGACTGTTCGACTCTCCGGCAGCGGTTTCCAGCGCGAACATTTTGGCACGCCCAGTGGGACAGTGTCGAAAGCGTTGCCTTGTGAGCCAAGATTGGGAAGGCGGACGTGAATCCTTACGCTAAGGTTTACGTTCACTGTCTCAAACATAGTTCTACAAACTTCGCGCACCATACTTCTTCGGATTGTCGTGGTCTGTCACCCGAAGAAATTCAAAGAAGATACAGTTTACATCCGCCGTCCACAGACAACATGCCTGAGATTCAAGAAACACCCGGGCCAATTCTTTCAGATTCCCCTGATGCGAATAAAAGGCTTGACGAATATGTCAAGTATTTCAATGCTGAGATGCAGCGACAGAAAGAAGAGTTTTTCGAGATGTTCACTGCTGCGGTTCAAAAGAACACAGACATGGTCAATACCGCAGTTCAGCATTTCACAGACTTCACCCCTGAGATACAACAGAAACAGAATGAGGCAATCTTTGACAAACTGATAAAGCATTCTGATGATATCAAACAGGCGGATGATCGTGTCACTAAGCTCACCAGCGAAGTTATGTACGTCAGGAAGCAGAACTTGACTATGAGCAATCAGTTGGAGCGTATCTGCCAGCATTTGGGGACTACGTCAAAGGGAAACAACAGCAAGGGAGGTTTTGCCTCAGGAGCTGATAGTCGAAGTTCTGAGTTGTATGTGAGCCCTCATAAGAGGGGTTTACCTAATTCTTCATCAAGCACCGACGGTGCTCAACATCAGGATGAGGATGAGGGAACGCCTCTAATCTGGTTGAATCTTGATTCAAACAAAAAGGTTTCTTTCACCGAGATGGGTACTGTGAAATCAGCTAGCGGTGGTAAAACTGATACTACTACAATCGCCGATACACCTCCATCAGGCGCCGATTTGTTGGAACAAATCAAACAGATCATAAGGACCGAAATTGGCGGTCCGTCAGCTAATCTCCAATATAGAAACCCTTTCCCAGATCACATCGCGAATAGCGAATGGCCAAGGGGTTACAAGCCCATCAAGTTTACTTCATTCTCAGGCGAAGGATCAGAAGATGCTGCCACACATATTTCCAGATTCCAGAGCGAATGTGGGCCTTACGGCAATGATGAAAGCCTCAAGCTCAGAGCCTTTGGTTCATCCTTGTCTGGTTCTGCTCTCACTTGGTATACCAAGTTGGCTCCCAGGTCCATTCCTGATTGGGCAACAATGGAGGCTATGTTTAGAACAACTTTTGGAGTTGTAGAACCTGAGGTAGACCTCTCATCACTGACTTCTATGTACCAACAGCCAGCAGAGACTTCAGTGAATTTCCTGAAAAGATTCAAGATTCAGCAGGCTAAGTGCAAGTCGCCTATCACAGAGGCGGATGCTATTGCAATTGCCATCAAAGGCCTGGAGCACAGGCAGCGAACCAAGCATCATGATGTCCGGTTCGCTAGCATGGCAGATCTGATGAACAAAGTTGGTAGCTACCAGCTTTTGCTTAATGAGCTTGATGACAAGGCGAATGCCTCCAGGGGAACTTATATGCCTGGGAAACACAGGAACGTTGGTGCTGTATACGCTCCTATCGATCCTTTCTACTCATATCCTCAGCATACCTATCCGGAAGACGATCTGGACACTGAGGATGTTGCTGCCTTGGAATTGACGGGGCGTAATGCTGCAAAGCCCAGGAGTCTCAAAATCGCCCGCGAACCTGTGAAGATTTCCACGATGGCGTTTACCAAGCCAGAGTTTGAAACATACACTTATAATGCTAACAAGGCAGGAGAGATTTTGGATGAGCTGATCAATCAAAATTTGATCAAGACTGACTTTGGTCCCTATCCGAAGCCTGAGCAGTTGAAAGGCAAGAAATACTGCAAATTTCACAACATGTGGAATCATAATACCAATGACTGCATCAAATTGAAGGATCAAATTCAAGTTTGGTTGAACAGCGGACGGATACAAGTAGAAGGAGAGAAGACCGCCGCGCTAGTTGACTTTGAGCCTTTCCCACAAGTTGGAATGGTTGATGTGGTGCCAACAAGAGCAGCTCGGCATACTAGGCGGGCGAAGTCTAAGTTCGAAGCTTACTCATTCAATGCAGCTAGGTCACATGAAATCCTGGATGAGTTGATTGCTGCTGATCTTATTAGGACTAGCTTTGGGACTTTTCCTACTAGCGAACAGATGAGGGGAAAGCAGTATTGCAAGTTCCACAACGTTTGGACTCATACCACCGCCAGCTGCGTTGGATTGAAGGATCAAATCCAGGAGTGGATTAATGAAGGCAAGATCCAGTTTGAAGCTCCGGTGAAGGTAGAGGTTGCTATGGTAGAGATCAACCGAGACAGGCGGCTCAGAAGGAAACCAACCCTCGACCTCTTAACCACAAAGGCAAGAGAGGAGGAAGAGCCTACTCCCAAAAAAGCAAAGCCGACACCAGAAGCTTCTACTGTGATACTTTGTTCTCGATGCAAGGTGGAGTGTGGAATTCCAGTGAGTTATGAGGAGTTTGAAGATTCTTTCAGATTTCATCCCAAGTCAGATCCTGCATTACGTTCGCCACCAGAGAACTTCCAACCTTCTAGCCCTAAGAAGATTCGCAGTCAGCAGGAGATATCCGCTGCAGTTAAGGATTCTAATCTTTTCCAGCGAATGAAGGCAATGAATGCATCCCACCGCGAACTTGTTGAGGAGGCTCCACAGCCTGACGTCCTGAGCAAGCCATACATTCCACCTGCCTCAAAGTCCTTCATCAAGGAAGAGAAGTGGTACATCCAGGAGAGAGGTAGGGCTATAGAAATGACTCCCACAAGGAGAAGGAATTACCAGCGACGGTTTGGTCGAGCACAGCGCACCTTAGATGCCTTAGGCCAAGGTCTAGTCAGGCCAGAACAACTAGATAGGACCCCCAGCCAGCTGCAAAGGACAGTACAGCGGTATACCGCAAATCCTATCATCACTCTTGGGAAGTTTAACCCACAGACAGAGTCAGCACTACCTAGAGTTAGCGTGTTCGACAGAATGACGGCTCAGAGTTCTACATCTGCAGGTAAGAACATTACTTCGAGTACTGATCGCTTAGATGCTTACTCTGTGCAGAATTTCAAAGGGTCAGAGGCTACAACAGCCGCGACAGAGAATTTAACACCAGCCAAACCAAGGGAGGCTTTAAAAGCTAATAAACCAGACTTCAAGCGGTCATCAGCTTCTCTGGCCAAACCAGCAGCAAAAATGCAATGGAAGCCAAAGATGGTGAGATCTGAGGTTGTCAAGGCCTCAGTGAATAAGTCACCAACTGTTCAATCAGCAGAGCCAATAAAGTCTACATGCGAACCTGCCCCTGAGGTTCCCTTAGTTCCTTCTCTAGAAATCAAAGATGTATTTGACGTGGCTGTGGTTAGGCAACAGATGATAGATGATGAAAGCAACGGTGTTCCTGAAAACGAACCAGGCCTGGATCTCGAATTGGAAGATGACGCAGACGAAGGGGGCAGTGTCGATGGATTAGACAGAGATGATTCGAATACAGTGGAATGTGACATGGTCTATGTCTTGTCCGCCAAGTTTGCATTACCAATTTCAGCCGACGCATGCCAAGCGTTGGAAGTTGAGGGTGATGATGAGTCCCAGCTTGTTGCTAAAGAGGAAGAAACTACTTTTCAGATTGAGGTGGATTCTGCTTTGAAAAAATTGTTCATGATGTTCTCTAAACCAAACTTGGCGATGTCTATGCATCTGAGACCCCTGTACGTTACGGTAGCTGTGGAGGAGAAGGACATCAACAAGATGATGGTTGATTCAGGAGCTGCAGTCAATGTCATCACAGTCCGCACAATGACAGTTTTAGGAATCAAGAAGTCTGCCATCCAAAAGACAACCTTGTCGGTAAAAAACTTTGCCGGTACTACTACACAAACCTTGGGTTTGTTATTTTTAAAAGTTAAGCTTGGACCAGCGGATGCAGTTCATGCATTCTTTGTGGTCGAATGCACAGCACCATATAGTGGTATTCTTGGCAGAGACTGGATTCACAGGAGTTATTGCGTTCCTTCGTCCATGCACCAAGAGTTACTTCTTTGGAATCCAGTGACTGATGAAGCTGAATTATTCAAGGCGGATCCTCGCCCTTTCTCAGTTTCTGCTAATTCAATCGATGCTAGCTACTACAATGGAGATATGCGCCCTCTTGCAGTACAGGGCATTGACGCGAAGGGCCGCCCTTTTGGGGTGACGGCCTCAGACTTAGCACAATGGGGAATGGTCCAAACTCGTTCCGATAGCTCAAGACCTTCCTACGTTGTGCCACAACCACAACGTTCTCAATGATAGTACAACCATCAGAAGAAGAGGAAAAGGCCTGCTTGTCCTTGTATGAAAGATTACAGACGTATTTGGTCGAAGCAGAAGCCTATGATAGAGTTGCTACTATTGAGTATGTTAGAGAAGACGTTTTTGACCAGCCAGTCGAGGAGGAAGAAATAATACAGTTAGCACCTGCTGCGCTTGATGACACTCCTCCTAAAGTCAAAGATCCCATTGAAAAAGTCAATGTTGGAACTGAGGCAGAGCCAATGGAGGTGGCTATTAGTACATATTTAGAGCCTAATCAAAGACAGGGGCTCATCGACTTGTTACTTGAATTCAAGGACTGCTTTGCTGAAAAATATGAAGATATGCCAGGTCTTTCACCTGACTTGGTGTGTCACCGTTTGCCTACCTTGCCTGACAAGAAACCAGTCCAGCAAACACCTCGGCGAATGAATGCGGACACAGTGGTTTCAGTTAAAGAAGAAGTGGAAAAGATGCACAGATCAGGTATCATTAGAGTAGCCAAGTACAACGAGTGGCTCTCTAACATAGTGCCTGTTCGCAAGAAGAATGGCAAGATGCGCGTTTGTGTAGATTATAGGGATCTTAATGTGGCCACACCAAAGGATGTCTACCCCATGCCGGTGGCGGATATGCTGGTGGACGCGGTAGCAGGGCATGAGATGCTTTCCTTTATGGACGGCACCGCTGGGTATCATCAGATTCCAGTAGCAGAAGAAGATAGACACAAGACAGCATTTCGATGTCCTGGATTTGCAGGCGCATTCGAATATGTGGTCATGCCTTTCGGTCTCAAGAATGCAGGGGCCACATACCAGCGAGCCATGAACCTGATTTTCCATGATATTTTGGGAAAAATATTAGAGGTTTACATTGATGATGTGGTAGTCAAGTCAAAGCTCAAAGATGATCATTTAGTTGATCTGCGCAAAGTCTTTGAGCGAATGCGTATTCACAAGTTAAAAATGAACCCAGCCAAGTGCGTGTTCGGGGTTCAAGCTGGAGACTTTCTTGGTTTTCTAGTGCATCAGAGAGGAATCGAAGTGCCTGGGGACAAAGCTAAGGCAGTAATTGAGGCTCCAGCCCCAAGGAACAAGAAAGAGTTGCAAAGCTTGCTTGGAAAGATAAACTTTCTACGGCGATTCATCTCCAATTCTGCTGGAAAGATCACTCCTTTTTCTCCCTTACTCAAGCTTCAGGGAGAGAAAGAGTTTGTTTGGGAGCCTACACACCAAGAGGCTTTTGACAGAATTAAACAATATTTAGCAAATCCACCGGTTTTGGTTCCTCCAAAACCAGGGGTTCCTTTAAAGTTGTATATATCAGCTTCTGACACATCTATTGCTGGTCTCCTCGCTCAAGATGAAGAAAGGGCGGATGGCAAAACGGTGGAGCATGCTATTTATTACTTAAGCAGGACATTATTAGATACAGAAACCAGGTATTCTCCCATCGAGAAGCTGTGCCTTGCTCTTTACTTTGCGGGTTGCAAGCTCCGCCATTACATGTTGTCTTTCACCACAAGAGTTATGTCTCAGACTGATCTGGTGAAGTACATGCTCACTCGACCTATCTTAAGAGGTCGAATTGGTAAGTGGATTCTTGCGTTATCAGAATTTTCTTTACAATATGTACCTTTGAAGACACAGACCAGTCAGGCGGTTTCCGACTTTCTCTTGCATCATCCTGTTCCCGAGGACCACGTCATTCGCGACCTGGATATTGCGGCTATTATGTTACCTTCATGGGTACTATATTTCGACGGTTCGCGTACAGACAAGTCGTCTGGAGCAGGTATCACATTACAGAGCCCGGAGGGGGCTTACTTTGCTTACTCTTTCCAACTTGAGTGGCATTGTACAAACAATCAAGCTGAGTACGAAGCAGTCATTATCGGCTTAGAAATTCTTCTCGAGATGGGGATCCATGAGGTCGAAATTTTAGGGGATTCGCTCCTAGTGATTAATCAACTTCGAGGTACGTACAAATGCATCAGCTTTACCTTGGTTCCTTTCCTTAACAGAGCCTTGGAGTTATTAGACCAGTTCAATGAGATATCATTGGAACACATCCCCCGAGAGCGAAATCACGCAGCGAACGAGTTGGCGCAGCTTGCTACAGGTATTAGTTTTGCTGATGGCGTTCGCGAACGAATTCTTAAAGTAGAACGGCGCACGTTGCCTTCTTTCATGGCCAGACGCGAGTACAATGATGATTGGTTCGTGGCTACCCTTGATGCCATTGATATCGATTGGAGGCAGCCTATTATTGACTACTTGGATGATCCCAGTGCTCCTGTTGACCGCAAGGTCAGATTTCTTGCTCTCAACTATGTGTTGAAAGGTGGTGAGCTTCTGCGGCGAGGGGAAGACGGCATGGATTTCCGGTGTATCTATGGCAAAGAGGCTAAGCGATTAATGCGCGAAGTTCATCTTGGCGTTTGTGGCTCTCATCAGGCAGGTCCTAAGATGCGTTGGCTTATTCGTCGTTATGGTTTCTATTGGCCTACCATTCTCAAGGATTGCATTAGTTTTGCTAAAGGATGTCTTGACTGCCAAGCTCATGGCCCAGTTCGCCATATTCCGGCTATACCTATGCAGCCTATCATCAAGCCATGGCCTGCAAGAGGTTGGGCTTTGGATCTTATTGGTCTCATTCATCCTCACTCATCCGCTCAGCATAAGTTCATTATTGTGGCTACTGACTTCTTCACTAAATGGGTAGAGGCTGAAGCACTAAAAGAAGCATCAGCACTTACTGTTCGCCAGTTCATCTTCCGAAACATCATTTGTCGTTTTGGGATTCCTGAGTGTTTAGTCGCGGACAGGGGGGCATCTTTTGTGGCTTCTGAGGTCAACCAACTGATGACTGATTTTGGGATTCAGTTTTTACATTCTACACCTTATTATGCTCAGTCAAACGGCCAAGCTGAGGCTAGTAACAAGATCATCATTGATATCATTAAGCGAATGCTGGCGGACAATGCTAGGGATTGGCATAATGAGTTGGATAATACCCTGTGGGCTTATAGAACGTCTAAGCGGTCTCCCACTGGCACTACTCCATATGCCCTTATGTTTGGACATGATGCTGTTTTGCCCCTTGAGATCAATGTTCGTTCGCTGCGAGTTCAGGAACAACACCAGTTGATAGGAGAGGATTATGTTCAAGCTATGTGGCAGGAGCATGAAGACCTCAGTGAGAGCCGGTTAGCGGCTTTGGATAGTTTGATCATCGAGAAGAAGCGCGTTTCCAGAGTCTACGACAAGCGAACGCGTGGTCTTAGTTTCAAAGAGGGCGAATTGGTCTGGAAGGTTATTTTACCTTTAGGCGAAAAGAGCCGTGACAGAGGCAAGTGGTCTCCCAGATGGGAAGGACCCTTCATCATCGACAAAATTCTCGGCAAAGGCGCTTACCATTTGCGTTATCTTGACGGCGAATTGCACTCTAACCCCATTAATGGGCGTTATCTTAAGAAATATTATCCCAGTGTTTGGGAATTCGACGATCCACCACCTGAATCTGGACAGGGGGGCAATACTTAGTTCTCCTAAGTTTGCAATTTTTTCCAACCAGTTTTTATGGTTTTTCATTCATTCGCTGTCCTTAGTCGAACTAGGGGGGCAACACTCATACCCTACAGATTATTTCTTCCAAGTTTTTCAAGGTTTTTCGAAATTTTTCGCAATTTTGACATTTCTTTATTTTCTTTTCTTGACCATTCAGTGGTTATTAGCTTTTCTGTCCAGGCCTATTGTGAGGCCAGTTGTTGTAAACAAACACATTCGCAAATATAAGCATATAGTGTTTATCAAATATAGATCTTTATTTATTTTGGCTTTGCGGCCAAGAGCAATTACAAAAAGTACAATTACCTTTAAGAGCCAATAAGTGGCTCTGATACCATGAAACCTAATTTCTTGGACGTCTGGACTGGTAAGTCGTGCGGTTACCAGGGCAACTTCTCCCCATTTTTAGGGATCCTGAAGAAGATGAAATCCTGACTGGTACCCTGCACACTCGCCGCGGTTGGTCTAACCTTGCAGGCAAGGCCAACGCGGTAACCTCCTGGCGAACCAGGAGATTTTTGCTGTTCCCTTCTTGCCCTTTTTACTACCAGGAAACCGTGCTTCTTTGGAGGAAGGAGCACTGGGTCTGGTGGTCGGCGGGGAAAGATGGGTTCTTCGCCTGAGGTTTCGTTGTATAACTCAACCTAGGCATGAGGTTTGGTTGTATAACTCAGTTATTCTGAGTATGTTGGCAAGAAAGGAAGGGCTTTCATGGCTAAAAGAAGGTGAAGTATTTGCTGAGACATTTTCCAAAGTCTTTCTCTTTGTTGTTTTATCGGTTGTATAAGGCAGTCTATTTATAGGCTGATCAAGGCCAGCGGTTCTCAGAGTATGGTTGAGGTTTCTTCAATTCGGTTATAAATGCATAATCGTTTTCAAAGATTTGGTCTTTGTGCATTAATTCAAAGTGATCACGCGCGCAGTTCTCGGAGACGAAGGTCAATTCGTCATTATGCCTGGTGGTTACGCGTTATAACTGCCCCCAAGGATTCCCTTTTGGAAGTTATCCTTTGGGTAAGTTTGTGTAAAGTAGCTTGGGCCATTCAGTGGCCCATTGTTGGTAAGTTTCTAAAACTAATTCGCAAAAGCCCATAAGGCAATAATTACTTAGCCATACATAATGATAGCCGATGTGCGGCCCAAGTCAAGTTCTTAAATCCTACGGCCTAAAGAGGCTATGTCCACAAGGGATCTTTGGTATTCTACAATTTTATCTTCTGCTTCGAGAGTGACCCTTTTGACATCTTTCTGTGCTTCTGCCAGTGATTGCTTCAATCCTTCCGCCAGAGGAATCTCCTTAGCCAGATGCGCACTTTGTTGTGCTTTGTTCGCTTGACATGCTCTAATTTTCTTCTCTATCTCGGCTTTGAAGTTCTCAAGTTCTGTTAGCTTCTTGTCGCATTCAGTGATAAAGGTTCGCCGTTTCTGAAGCTGATTTTTGCAAGCAATATTTCTGGCTTCTAGAGCAGCGCGACGAGCAGTGTGTTTCTGGACCGCGGTTGTCACCTGTTGAGCAGCTTGTTCAAGTGAGGGCAGGGCGTCTAGCTTTGCAAGAAGAGCATTTACTGTCTCCAATTCTTCTCCGGTAACATGTGTCTGAAGGAAAGTCGTTTGTTCGCGGATTTTGGCAACCACCTCAGGATCATCGTACTTAGCATTTCCTAGATCACCAAGAAATTCTTTGGCCGCTTTAATTGATTCCTGTTCGCCTTCTGCTTCTAGGAGCAGCCTAAGTCTTTCTTCTAGAGATAATGGCTCATCAATTGAACTGCTAGCCGCGTTCGCCGAACCAATTTCAAGATTTTCTGCCAGCACAGTGTTTGCCAAGGTTAATATGGAATTTGCTGTCTCCGCATCATCCGCCGTAAGGATAGTAGAGGCTGGCGTTTCTTTCTCTCTCTCAAGCAAAGCCTGTCCCTGTAAGATTTTTGGCATGAGGCTTGTTAGATATGAAGTTTTTGCAAGAAGGACTAGTATGTGGTTTGGAAGAATTCTACCTCAACAGCGGGTGTCGCAACTAAGGCAGAATTGAGGGTCTCTTCTGTTGGTTGACTCGCTTCAGGGATGTCAGAAGTTGTTGTTCCCAAAATCTCTTCAGATAGGTTGGCGTTCCCTGAATCGTTTGCTGTCTCCGCATTTGGCATCAACTCAAGTTGTGGTTGGTCTGCCAAGTCGTCAGTTTCCATATTTATCTCAGTGATTGGTTGCTGGTCTGCCTGTTGAGTAGATTAAGAGTTAGTCATGCTGAGTATGAAAGAAAAATCAATAAGTGGTTTTTAAAGTTACCTCTTCAGAGTAAATGGTCATAGCGGAGGAGGGCTCTATCGCCTCTAAGGGTACCGCTGGAGTACTGTCTGCCAAAGGTGTTTGTTTAAAATCTGTCTGGGCAGACGTGTCATTGTTAGGCATAGTCTGGCGGACATTGCTTTCGTCTGGGTCAGAAGGGATGAGGATTGGTTCCTTGGTTGTACTGCCTTCAGGGTTGTCTCTATACACCACAGAGATTGGAGTAGCGGTGGTCAAAGGCGGTACCCCTAAGGCGATTAAGTTTTGGTTCAGCTCCAACTCTTCCTCTGCGTTCATCTCTTCGGAGCTGCTCGTTTCTTCATCCTCGGTTGTAGTTATCTTTTCTTGAGGTTCGCCTGAGGATTGTGCTATGGCAGTCTGTGTTCGCCGTTTCCGGACCTGTTATATGTTTAAACCAGTCAGTAGTTAGCAAGTCTGAAGGCAGTATCTAGGAGACACTCTTGTCAAAGACAAACTTACCAGAGTTTGTTCTTCCTCTTCCTCATCTTCCTCAATAACCCTAGCCCTCTTTTTAGATGGCTTTGGGGAAGACGATTCGCCAGCGAGGGTTGTCCGCCTTGTTTTTCTCTGATTACCATGATTCTTTGGTTAGCTTTTGACAGAAGTAAAAAATAAAACTAAGTTTCGGAGTTCCATACCTGAGCGGGTGCTTTTGGTACTTTTTTCTTCAAGCTCTGTTTCCCAGTGAGAGTGGGGTTTGGATCATTATTTAAAATCCGTTGGTCTTCTGCAAAACCAAGTACAGCGGTCCCTCTTTCAAATATAGACCGGAATAACTCCTCTGCATCACGATCCCAGTTTATTGCAGACACCATTTGCCACCAAACAGTGTAAGTTGGTGCAGCATCTATGCTTCGGATGAGGCGGCTGACTGGGGGAGGTAACAGTGGAGCGGCAAACTTAAAGCGAATGGTAAACCTGTCATTTTCATCACCTGCTGTTTCTATGCTAGCTTTTATTCGCCAAGAGGAGTAGCGGTTCAGGCTATCTATTAGAGGGAATGGGATTTCCTGAACAAATCCTAACTGACGGGCAAAATGATTCGGAGAATACAATTCGTAACTGTGGTATTCATCTGAAAGGCTGAAGTCATAGCAAGAGATAGCTCTTTTGAACATATCAGTTCCGCTTTCAGTGTGATTTCTAGTCAGCAGGAAGCCTTGTTCTAAGGGACTTGGAAAGGTCCTCCTAAGGATAAGGGCGGCTGAGTCTAAAGCAGATTCATCCAAATGATAGAGGTATTTGAAACATTCAATGTAAGCAGGAGAATCAAACTTATCTTTTCCGGCGAATGCCATTCCCAAGACTTGATCCTTCGGAAAATCGTTGACATCAGGGTGTCTGAACTGTGGGAAGTAGATCTGCAGCCAGAGGTCTAAAATCCATAGTGGTCCGCTCAAGTTGGTGAAGTCAAACGGGCGAAGAGATAGATTATATAGCAGACGGTATAGGCTCGCCAATACAGGTTGACCTAGCCCGGCGCTATGCCCATTAAATAAGGCAGTCGCTAGAGCAGTCCAAGTCCCAGTGACTTTGCCTGTCTTGATGCAGAAAATATATTTGCAGAACCAGAGCTCCAAGAAGGCTATTCCCCCTTCTTCATTCGCTTGCGTAGAAAAGTGATTTGTCCAGGCTGAGTATGATTTGCAGTGGGGGTGGCGAATCTTGCTGGGTTTGATTTGAAGAGACTTCGTAAGGTCGTCAAAATCTCCGCAGCTGTACGCGAATGGATGGATGGGAAGTCCAGTGATGGTAAGAATATCCAAGAGCGTGATTCCCATTTGCCCAAATCGGAAATTGAAGGTGTTGCTTGAAGTGTCCCAGAAGCAGATGGCCGCCGCAAGCGGAGCTCGGTTTCCTCCGCCGCTCCTTAGAGAGAAACAGAGTTCTAATGCTTCCGCGATTCCTACTGCTTTCCAGCGGTCGAGGTCTGTGGTCTTTCTTGATTGATACCAAGCTACTTCTTCGTTGCTGGGTGTTGGCCAGGAACCCATTCGAACAGCATTGTGGTGTTTTTGCCAGTTGATGAAGGTGGCGGCACTCGCCCGAGATATCAGAATAGGGTGACGAACCTCTTGACTATAATGGTTGATATATGGCTCAGGGATGGATTCCGGCCATGGACCTAGGCTTGCAGTGTGGTTTTTATGCACGTCGATATACGAGCGATTGCCGGATTTGAAGGCCTTCAGGGAATACATGTCCAGTCTAAATTGCTGGGCATTGCCTTCGGTTAAAGCAGCTAAGGGAGAAGCCATTTCTGGGTTTCGGAAGTGATTCAAAGTCAAATTTCAGTTGAGATGATCTTAGGGTTTTGTTTTGGGGTTTTTTGGATTTGTGTCGATTAGACTTCTGATTCTGGGTTTTATAAGAGCTAAAAGAGTTCTTTGAAGAGATACATTCGTTTGTTTTAGCGAACCAGTTCGAATTGGTTCTTTGTGGGAAACAGTACAATGGTTGGGCCAAGGCGTCTCTTGGGCTTTTGTTTTAATTTCAGTCGCATTAGCGTTTATTTGTACCTATTGACTATAGCCCTCTTCAATCAGTTTCGTAGCCGGGGCCTGATTTCGAGGCCTGGGGGGCAATGTTTGAGCCCAAATGTAAATTTGGTTGTTTTAAGTAAAATCGAATGCAGCCCATGGGCCGGAAACTGCGGCCTAAATATCTTTCCGTGTTTCTTTTTCTTACGTCGCAAGGAAACCTATTCACATAGGGGTTTTTATTAATATACTTTCCTATAAGGAAAGTGAATCTAAGAGTCCTAAAGTATTAAGAGAGCCGCGAACCCTGAAGGGTATAAATAACAAGTTTTACGATCAGAAAAGGGTTCTCAACCTCACAAGCAAACTTGCAAACTCAAAGCCTCCTCGAGCAAATTTACAACCTAAGCCTCTCCGGAGCACCTTTGCGACCTTGCAACCTTGCTAAGATCACATCTTAGTTCTTCAAATCTTCCCAGTTTTGTTGCTCTGCTTTCTCACCTTAAGAAAGTATCGATTTAGTTCACAAGAAACGTTCTCGAAGCCCTGAACCTCGTTTAGGCCTTTTCACAAAGAACCTCGACGGAGTTTGTTCTCTCTCCGTCCGCACTCGCTTGACTAAGAAGTACAGTTTGGAGCACATCATCAACGACATCATCGTACCTCGTGGTACTGGCACGCCCGCACATCAAAAAGAGACTGTTCGACTCTCCGGCAGCGGTTTCCAGCGCGAACAAGCACTGGTGAGTGAACATTGCATTTCTTGTAGTTTTTGTCTAATTCAATTTAATTTAGAAGATCATATTTCCTCTCCACCCTGTTCTTGGATATGCCATCATCGATCTCTAATCAACATATATATTGGCATGGGACTTCTGTGCAGAGGCAATTAGGGTGGTGACAAATGAAGGAAAGCAGGTAAAGTTAGTTGATTACTTAATTTTGACACTAAATAATATGGTTCTCATATTCATGTCCATAATTCATACCTGTACGTAGTTAAATCACTATAGACATTCAAAGCCAAAAGTTTAGCACCAGATACTAATCTTCCTCAGTTCCTCTAATTAGTTAAGCCTGACTACTCTGCAGGTCGTCGGACCGAGTGAGTTTTCGGGTTATTACATCCAAGGCACAAATAGTCAGCCTATACGGCCGCCCGATCAAAGCCGCATTCGCAGCACAAATGATGAGCCTATGCCGCCTGATCATAGCCTCATCCATGGCACAAACAATGTGCCAATGCTGCCTGATAAAAGTTTCACTTATAGCACAAATTAAGGACGTACCGGTGGTAATCACATTAGCTTCAAATTAAATAAAGGGATCGAGTACGTACTGGTCTGAGTTCTGTGATTGGAATTGGATTGTCCTAAGATCTATCTATATATATATATATATATGTGTGTGTGTGTGTGTGCTACAGTACTGATAATGTGATGGACTCTTTTGTAATAATTTGTGATTCAGTGGTGAATGAATGATATATATACACAATGAACTTTATAGCTAGTTTGTGCCATGATATATGGCTTTTCTTTCGTCAATTTATAAGTCCATAGCACCATAAGATATGTCTTACTTGCTAATGTAATCGAATCCCACACCGCCTGAACGGATTGAAATGAGAAAACTTTAGATTGGGAACTCAGTGCAAGAAAGAGATTTGTGAATTATCATTAATGACTGAAAATGACTAAAACCACAATATTGCCTAGTAGTTGTTACTTGTAACACCCTCCAAACCTCTAAAAATCATAAAACTTGTTACCTGTTTCTAGCTCTTCCTCCATTTCAGCACCTCAATACAGATAAAAATCATAAAACTTGTTCCCTGTTTCTAGCTAGCTCTTCCTCCATTTCCGAACTCAATGAATGCTGAAATGGTGATTTGCTTGCACTCTTGCTCTTTTCCTGTGGATCTAGCTCATTAGTTATGAGCAATGGTGAGTGGGATTAAAATCAATCTAGCTTGGATTATAGATGTGAAATCATGAGTATGTACTTTGGATCGATCCAATAACAATTAATCATGAAATTGCCTGACAAATGAGTTAATTTTTCTTTATCTTAATTAACCTTTTGCAGACACAAAACAGTCACGAAAAGGAGAAGATGTAGTGCGTTCTGACATTATAGATGATTTTGTTGTCTATTCATGTTCAATTCAAAACAATCATGCATGGTTCTATCTATAGTTGTTATGTCAGATCTGTAACATTATCTACAACTCTGGCATGACCTCTTAATTAATAATTGTATAGATGAGGTTACAATTTTAATAGAAATTTGTTTATAATAACTCCTCAATCAACTCCCCAATCAAACTCATAATATATTAGAGTCCTTAATGAGCTGACAGTCACTCTCCTATATATACCATTTTCCAGATCACCAGTAATTAGGGTATATACAAACTCACAATATACCACTAACTTCCTGATCAGAATTTGTTAGGGACATCAAAATGTAGAAAACTCGTCGGTGGTCATTTGACTCCTAAAAAACTCGTAACTTGTCATCCTAAATTAATGAATACCACCCCAAATGAGAAATATATACTTGATTTTGAGTTCCACTCATGTTCCGATATTCTTTATTTTAACGAATAAACCATCGTTCCCCTTTGTTATGTAAACGAATAAAGCAAGAGAGGTGCTAGAGATTTTTATTTTCTTCTTGAAATTACATACAATGTGCTAAGAGTTTCTCTCGAGTACGTTAAATTTTCATTGTAAACCCTATGAAAAAAAAAACATGCACAAGCCATTTCTCTACAAGTTTATGGCTACTAAACATGTTTTTCATTGAAAAGCTCTGAATAATCAGTTCAAGCACAATGCGGATTAATTATCAACCATCGATCAATGAAATTAAAAAAAATTAAATAAAACATGATTAATAATGTTCGACAGCGTAATTTTGCATGAAATTGTTTCATAGGAAATTCTTATGTTCGATCATGATTATTTTGTTGTATTAATTGCTTCATGCATTTTAGTCTTTCATATTGTTTGGCATTTTGGTTTACTTTCATTGTTACGCTTTTCCTTTGTTTCAGTATACACACTGGAATTATTGCATTTCCAGTACTGTACCGTACTCCACCCTGTTCGTGGATATCTCATCATCTCTAATCAACATATTGGGACTATAATGTGTAGTGGCAATTAGGGTGTTGACAATGAAGGAAAGCAGCAGGATTTTGGATTGTTATCTATTGTTAAGGATTAAATACAAAACATCCCCCGAACTATAGGGTTATTTTCAATTTTATACCCAAATATTAAATTTTGTCATTTTCATACTTTCTTTTCTGATTTCGTTAACGAATTCATACCTGAGAGGTATTAATTTGTTAATTATTCCACTAACACATTCTTAATGTATGAATTTGTTAGATAAATCAAACGTGAGTCACGTGAGTTATGAAAATGACAAAATTTGATACTTGAGTATGAAATTGAAAATGACCTCATAATTCAGAGAGTCTTTTGTATTTAATTATATTGTTAATTACTTTTTTTTAGTTTATTGCTTATTTATTGTCCTAATTAATCTATGCTGCACTGATATAGTAATGGACTCTTTGTAATTATTAGTAAATTAAGGATGAATGAAATAGATCGAGTCTGATATTGAATTATGGAACCTCAAAAATTAATGTCAATATTTATCAAAACTATAAGTTTTTTTTTTATCAAAATGAGATTAGAGGAGGTTGATCAGATCAGCACGTACGTAAGCCTAATTTAAAATTTACAAGGTTCTATATGTAAGAGGCCATGGAAGAACTAGATTATCTAGATATGGATGTTTGAAAGTTGATAATATATGATTATCTCAAAGGCGCAAGAATAAATTGGATTAGTTCAGCTAAAACTACAAAAACAAATGTTTAAATTACAACTAGCTAGCTAGAAAGTTGCAGCTGGTTATGCATCAAAGTTGTTGGTTTCAGTGATTCTCTGATCCCGACCTTCTCATTCTTGCGCTCCTTCAGTGATAATCAGTCTTGCTCTCCTTCAGTGATAATCATTCTTGCGCTCCTTTAATTTAACTTTACTTTAGGTAATGTTAGAGTTGTAAATTGCTTCAAAACTACCCAAATTTCAACTTTGAGTAATCTGTTGGAAATGTTCTAACTTAATACAACTATTTTATGCCTTTTCGAAACTACATGCTATGAAATATCCTTATATCGCATCGATGGGTGTTTATGGGTTTCAAACTGGCATGGTACCCTCCTTATAATAATTTTGGCTCTGCTTCAGTGACTTCTATAATATTTTTAACTTGTAATCCTAACTTCATGAATACTAGTCCAAAATCAGCTATGAGTTATATGTTCCATTTGGTTTATGTTAAGTTACGAACCCAAAACGTAAGATTTGAGGTGCTTAAAGTTTTTTTTTTCCTTTTGTTGAAATTACATGCAATGTGCTAAGAGTTTCATAACTTTTCTATTGTCTTTCCTATCATAATTATTTTGTTGTATTGCTAAAAGGTATGAATCAATTAATTTCATATTGTCATTGTGCGCGCATGAAATTGATTCATAACTTTTCTATTATCTTTCCTATCATCATTATTTTTTGTATTGTTCCATGCAAGTCATTGATACCGTCTTCTACATGCATATGTTTTCTTTATTTTACAACAATGTTTATTTTCTTTTTAACGAAACAAAATTATATTCAAAACTTTGATACAAAATTTGAGATATTTGTGGAAACTGAAGAACTTAATCCATTATTCTTAAGGCACATTGTTGGGATTGTAGAAGGTTTTCTTCAAAAGTTAAGAGCAGTGATTCTATTAAGACTGTGAATAAGTGATTTAATTCTAATAAAGGCTCATGAAAATTAACCAGTCAAGGCGTATCGTCTAATTTATTTAGAGATTTAGATGCTCTTGTTTAGAAGTCTTACTAGTTCATCACACTATTATAGGCTTTCTAAGCTAGATGTTATCAATCATCCTTATATCAGATCAGTAGTGTCTATGAATTTAGAACTACTAAAGCTATTATAATGGAGGTACTCTTCTTATAATGATTTTGGCACTAAGATTCTTCTATTAGTTGTGAGGGAGTACAATGTCCAAACATATTTGTTCACATATTTGTTCAATGATTACTTAGCTAGACAGACATGCATATTGCACTCAATACACTGTATTTCATAATTCCCCGAGTTCAAGTGGCCATTTTGCCTTTTGTGGAGGTGACCACTCCGACGAATATTTCTAACTTGTGATCCTGACTTAATTATAGGATCCATATGTTCAGCTAATTCATTGTATGATTTGGTGATGGTAAAGAGTACTGATACAGAGAACGCACTTGTTATACTGAGCCTCTATTTCTCGGAAATTAGTTGTAATTCTCTATATAAACCAAACCAATTATCTCTATGATTTCCAATTTGTTTTGTTAAACCGATAGATGATATGTTATGGCAATCTTTGCCACTTTAGTCTTCATTTTGCCTTATTCTTTTATTGGATCTTGATCTCCCTCATCGAAAATTAAGCTAGGAAACTTGAAGTGACATGGCAGAAATATATGGAGAAATTCAAATAAAACTTTGTCATTTCCATGTCACATTCAAATCACATTTGATCCCTTAAATGGGTCAACTTGGCTGTTAAGAAAGCATTGTAAGAGATTACAGCTAAGAATAATCAGAACAAAAAAAAGGGATAATTCTTTCATTTTGAGTGGGATCACAATGAAGCTAATCCCTTAATACGAGAGTTTCATTTCTTAGCAAGTAAGAAATTATGAAAGAGCCATAAAAAGATCAAATATTCGAACTGCATATTCCTTATATTCGTAAGTTACCAGCTTCTGAAAATAAAGACTCCAGTCTAAACCAGCTGTTTTTATCAAAAACTATGAACTCTAAAAGTTGAAAGCCTTTTGAGTACTCACTAATTGCCATATATAACTGAATCCCACCGCCTTGTCCAAGTGAGAAGATTATGCAAATTTCAGCTTGGATACTAAGCACAACATATGTTTGCATCACATCATTAATTTGTCAAACTTGTCCATATATTCATCAATATGTTCACTGAAGAGGACTAAAAGCTAGGTTGCCTAGTCGACATTACCCAGACATCCACTATATAAGCAGCACAAGACATAAACAATGCTATTCAGAATTCAAAGCAATTTTCAGGAAGTCCTCTCCCCTTCTCTATTTTTCCTTTCCTTTGTGTTCTTTGAATTGCTTTGGCATTTGGATTTAAAGTAATGTCTGCAATGCTGAAATGGTCATTTTTTTTCGCTGTTCTGACCGTTGCGCTTTTCGTATGTTTAGATACGAGCATTGGTGGGTTGCTATTAGTATTTACTTGCAACTTTACTCTAATATTTACAAAATAGCATACAATTTCATTTTCTTTGTATTACAAAAACAAGTAAATACCAGAGCATTATTCTTCTGTATGTTTCTTTTATATTCTTACGCTATAACTTTTGTTATCTGCACCAATAAGTCACATTCCTGTAACGCTCTAATCATGCACTAAGTATTTTTTATGGTAACCTTTTGCAGAGGCCAGGGAAGTCAAAAGTGAAAAGGAGCGGGTAAATATAGCGACATTACTTCATCACATATTTCCATTGCCTTTCAAGTTACAACAGTCGATCTTCATGTTATTTTTTGACGAAAACGAACGATTCCATGTTGTTTTTTGTTGGCAGGAGGCAAACGAGGTTCCGAGAATGTGGTGCATTGCCAAGCCTTCTACTCCTGATATTCAGCTTGAGAAGAATATCCAGTATGTCTGCATTGATCAAAAATACCACCAGATAGACTGCTCCATAATCAAATCAGGGGGTTCCTGTTTCAACCCTTCTAACAAGGTCTCACATGCATCGATGGTCATGAACCTCTATTTCCAAGAAGATGGACAGTTGACCAATTCTTGCACATTCAGTGGCACTGGAATGATTGTTGAAGAAAACCCTTGTGAGTAGTCACACCCAAATAGAATTGAGTGCTCTTTACAGATTAGCTTAAAACCTAAGCTTTTTCTGATGCAACTTTTTGTCTTTGTTTGCAGCTATTGGAAGTTGCATATACCCTCCTACAGAATAGAGCACAGAGACAGCATATAAGTGAATAAAGGGTCTGATCTGATCTCAGATGGGGTGCTTATAAATTTAGATGCTACTAGAGGAGCGGGCAAGTACTTGTACTTTTCTAGCTCAATAGTTTATTATTCTAAGATCTACAAGATACTCTGATGTAATGGATGACTCTTTCTAATTAGTAGTGGATGAGGAATGAAATATAAAAATTGGCTTGATACTTTGTGCCTTGGGTCCATCACTGATGAATTATTATGTGCATATGCTCATGTAATGTAGATGTAGATGCAGATGTAAATGCAAGCCTACCCTTCAGGCAATTACATTTGCTCCTTGCCAACTATCATGGGACAGAAAAGGGACTTGATCTAAAACTGAGAAATATGGAAAAGAGGCTAACTTTTTGTTCCTGAGGAGATTAAACCAGAGCTAAAGTTGAAGTAAAATAGAATGCAGGAAAAAAAAAATGCCAACTTTCCTGGTTAAAAAAAATGGTAACTTTGATATAGTGCTTTAGTTTCATTGTAAGAATTTTCACCATTTTGTACTGTGACTTGTGTATTACATCTGTTATCTGTGCTTCATTTTCTTTGTAGCACATAACATTCATCTTTATTCATGTGGGTCACAATTGCACCCCTTAATATCAACAAGCAGAAATTATTGTGCTACATTTGAGTATGACAATGAAACAAGTGGCCTGGAGTGTGGGTTGTGGCAATACAAGCCTATATTTCAGTGCATGTGCTGTCTGAAAAAGCCACGTGGATAGTCATACAGATGATAAAAAAAAAAAAGTCATACAGATCATCAATCAAACTCTTCTTCTCCCTCTCAAGTCTGGTTTGATTGCTCTTGTAGAAGAGGCTCCCCACCACTCTTTTGATATATAAAGCAATCAAATACAGTGACACTGCTTAAGTGGGAAAGCTTCTTGTAGATCAAATAAGCCAGTGGAGTCTTCAAGGTTGATCACCAACCTGTCAACAACTTTCTTTCCTTCTTTCTCTCTCTCTTTGCTTCTTTACAAGTTTACAGCCTAAAAGCCTTAAATTGTAGTGCTTCCACAATCTGGTTGAGTTCAATTGTGAAGAATAAATGGCAGTCATTGACCGATGAAACCCAAAAATACCATCAGAGACGAGGCACAAACACATTGTTATAAAAATGCCACTTGCCATGTGCAACAACAATTTAACATTGTTGCTACTCCACAGCAAAACCACTCTTATCAATTTCTCTTTATTAAACTTTTTGAGCAGCAATAGCATACAGTTACAATCTCTGTGAATACATAATAAAATACTAAGTACCAACACATTCTTGAAAGAAAACAAAAAAAAAATTCAAAATTATTAGAAATAATAAAAGAAAATGGCAAAATGCCAGTATGGAGAGCATCCGCAGCTCATGCTTCAAATTAATTCAATGTTGGATTCAAGCTTGAACCTTATCCCACTTGAGTGGCTTGACCACCTCCCAAGTGAAGTCAGCGTCATCCCTTCCGAAATGTCCATAAGCAGCAGTCTTCAAAAACCTTCCATTGCCCCTCTTAAGATCAAGATTGATGGCAATCATACCAGGCCTGAAATCAAAGGTCTCCTTCACAATCTTGAGGATCTCCTTGTCCGGAATCTTACCCGTGCCGTAAGAATCAACAAACACAGACAGTGGCTCAGCCACACCAATGGCATAAGAAACTTGCACAATGCACCTCCTTGCAAGTCCATTGGCAACAATGGACTTGGCTGCCTGCCTCACAATGTAGGCTCCACTCCTGTCGACCTTAGTTGGGTCCTTGCCAGAGAAGGCACCACCACCATGAGCACCCCAACCTCCATAGGTGTCGATGATGATCTTACGGCCGGTGAGACCAGCATCACCATGAGGCCCTCCAATGACGAATCGGCCAGATGGGTTCAAGTGAAAGATGGTCTTCTCATCAAGGTACTTCTCATCGATCACAGGCTTGATCACATACTGTTTCAGATCAGCAGCAATCTCATCGTTGGTAACGGTTTCATCGTGCTGGGTTGAAATTAGGACTGTGTGGACACGGATTGGAACCATAGCACCATTCTCATTGAAGTACTCAACAGTGACTTGGGTCTTCCCATCAGGCCTCAACCATGGGCAAGTACCATTCTTGCGAACTTCAGTGAGCTTAGCACCGAGCTTGGTTGCGAGCACATGGCTGAGAGGCATCAACTCTGGGGTCTCATCAGTGGCATAGCCGAACATGTGACCTTGGTCACCAGCTCCAATCTCCTCGGGCCTCTTGGTCAAATGGCCATGGACACCTTGTGCAATGTCAGGGCTCTGCTGCTCAATGTTGACAAGGACCTTGCAGTTGTCAGCATCAAGACCCACATCGGCTGACACGAACCCAATGTTGCGGCAAGTGTCACGGACGATCTTCTCGTAGTCAACATTGGCCTTGGTGGTGATTTCACCGAAAACCATGACCATGTTGGTCTTGGTGCAGGTCTCGCAAGCTACCTTGCTCTCGGCATCTTGAGCTAGGCAAGCATCGAGCACTGCGTCGGAGATCTGGTCACAGAGCTTGTCTGGGTGACCCTCATTGACTGATTCAGAGGTGAACAAGAAGGTCTCGAGAGCCATTTCTTTCGATCTGCAACATAATAGAAAACTCATAAGCTAATTCGAACACATACTTCTATCAGGCATATCAACAAACAGGTGGTGTGCGTATATTGAAAATCCTATCAGATCTGCAACGACAGAGACTCATAGTCTAAAGGTTCAAACTTTAACAAAATCAACTAATACCCAACACCAGATCTACTATAAGTAACAAAACCCAGATCCAATTTTAAGAGATTTCATCACAAAGTCATTATGTCAACATAAGTTCTATTCTTTTTATGTTGGGGATACCAAGTTCCATGCTTTTAAAGTGAATTCAAGCAAAATTGAATTGAACCCAGAAAACAGAGAACTCAGAAGGACCAGAAGCGCACCTGAAAGAGGCTAGAGATAGAGGGGGAGAGAGTTGGGTCTTGCTTGAGTGGAGAAAAAGAATGGACCTGTGAAATTATGGTCTGTTCTCCTACTCAAGCGGTTCGAGGAAGAATGGTGTTTGAGGTCCGAATTTATAAGGAAATATGGAGGGCCTTGGTGACTGTTCTCGCCCCCAAGTGACGAAAGTTGGGTTAGATTCATCCTGGATCACGTGGCAGTGAAATCGAGGGGATGAGGTTAAATCTCGGCCGTCGGTGGGCGTGAGTCGGTGGGTGAGAACTGAGAGGGACAGTGGTGAATTCTGAGACGTGCGGAGGACGCGTTTTACCGCGCGGAAATAAGTCCCTGTCTGTAAAGTGTAAACCCACCTACCCCAGCCTGTCTATATTCCTTTTACAATTCGGGCAAAACTAACACCCAACTTGGACTCATCACCGGACTGATTTACCGTGTTTGGTTGCATGTTGCCGTGTTTGGTTGCATTGTACCGTGTTTGGTATGACACAGTGACACACAATTGATCGAAGGGTTCCAGAATTCCTCTAGATTAATTGACTTTGAAGGTATCTAATATTTGAGGAGTATTTCCGTAATAAAAAAGGTTATGATAAGTGAAAATACTCTCGTCAATATTTTATTTTCGATAGGGCTAGTGCTAAGAATATTGGTCCCTCAAATATGTGCTTCGAGCCGAAGAAGTTTTTTTGGGTTCAAGGTGTAAAACATTTATAATATGTTTACTTACTTAATATGAAAATGTCAATGAATCGGAATTCATTCTTAATGAATACCTCATGGTTATCAAACTACAGATATTCATGAATAAATTCATATTTTCAGTCACTTTTACGTGTGACCCACAACCATTTCGACTTATGTACCTACATATTAATAAACGCAAGAGAACTCAAAATTTTGAATCAATTTTTTTTATTCTCATACTCATTCTAAGTAAGTACACATGTTATTAAAAAAGTTGGGTTGATTGGGTTGTTGCAAAGTCTTGGTATAGAGTAATTCAAAGTTCACAACAGATTGTGTCAAAATCTTGATATTTAGAGAAATTCATTATTTAGCTCAATTTTTCATTCTATCCATTTTTATAATGTGTTGAGAATTTGAGATCGATCAAAAAACTAATTTTGTAGGAAACGCTTTTACATCTCCTAGTCATATACATGATTCAGAAATAGTGCTGATTAATTCTTTGACAATAGAAACTTCTTACACCTTTCGTATTGATAAGGTGAATAATGGGGCAAATTAAAAGGACTGAAAATGTCATCTGGCTTATAATATTCAAACTTGATAGAGTGGACTTGGAGCTTTAGTAATGAACAATATTAATCTGGTCCTAATGTCCTATACATAGCTTTCTTCTGAATTCGAGCCTCTCAATAATACAAGTTTGCAGAGGCATGAACAAGAATACAACTAAGAGTCTTCCATAGATCACAACTGATACGTAAAAATCTACATGCACAAATGGTTCCGGGAATGACCGAGTGAATGCGTATACAGAGCATGTTACGAAGAGGCCTCACCTTCTGCTCCACCAACAATCACCTCCCTAAATCCGTACTAAGTGGGTTTCGGGGAAGAAGGCCCTATGCTGATAATGCTAACGCTGCTGCTGCTGCCGATGCCGAGGAACCAAACCCAGATGGCAACAAAATCCGTGGAAGAAGCTAGGCTTCCCAAAAAGGAACGCGAAGCTCTTTTGGAACTTCCCTACTCCGTCGTATACTCATAAACAAGTGAGTGGCTGTTACTATAGACTTGAAACAGAGGATGTTAGTAAACCTCAGGCAGACCTTCCTAACTTGTAGGCCGGCTGAGGATGCAGAACCTCCAAAAAGATCAACTCTTTGGGGGACGATGAAATCTTTTGCGAATGGAATTATCAGTATTTTCAGAAACCAGTAAATCACATCACATGAGGTTGGTTCTTGAGGAGGCTAGGCGTTTTTTTTTTGTTGTTCTCTGTTGGAGTCTTTTTGTTACCAAAAAATTGCTGTTGAAAGAAAGAAAATGTAAACCTGCACAGGGGTTAAAGGAATTATTTGCATATTTTGGTCCATGTAAATTCCAAATGGTACTAGTATTTTGATGTGCAAAAAAAAAAAAAATAACCGCGATCATATGTTTGTGTTGTTCCTAATCTTAAGTTCAGAATATTTTTTTATATTTTTTTTGACATACATGCCAAATTTCTCTATTTCAGATAACTGCATCATCAATATTTGGAGAATTGAGTATGAGATCTTTTCTAGTTATGACTTTGTGAGAAGATTGAGAGAGACTCATAGTAAACAAGTTATCAATGAATCATTAAGGATAACCTACTTTACCTTCAGAATGAATATTAACTGTTTGCGCTCCTAAATAAAGATCATTCAAAGGTGAAACCCTAATAAGGTTTGCCTTAATACCTAAACACCCTTTTGGCCAAACAAAATAAAATACCTAACACACTTTGTGTGTGTGTGTATATATATGATTTTTTTAATAGTTTGGTACGAATTATGCTGGAATATTTTCAGTTGGTCTATCATCAAATCATATCCCATGGATTAGGTTGGTGAGTTGGTGATTTTGGTCTTGCATCCTCTTCCACATCTATGGTACCACTTACCACCAACCCACCAAGATCAGTCAAAATTAGCAGCTTACCAAAGAAGAAAATTCAGTAAAAACCAAAAACAAACTATCTAAAAATTTGAAGCTGTTTGAAAGAATGAACTTTGAAGCTCTTTAAGAATGTTCATTCTTTCAAACAGAAAAAAAAAGGTTTCACTTATACTCTTCGATCACGAGGATGCGCTTGTTCTCTTAAGCTCCGACAATGGAATGAATATTCGTCATATATTTCATGAAGCTATTGATCCTAATCGTGAAGTTCATCGGTTGACTTGTTAAGCGGAGAAATTATACCTTGGTCCCGGACCATACATTTATGGTGGTATAGATGAATCTTAAGTATAATTAAATATATGAAAACAGTAAACATGAATATTTTAAACGCTACTTGGACTGCCAATTTATAGTTTTTTTTTATTCTCCTCGGCCCATTCTGGTTGATCTCTTGATTGAAGAATATTGTACATAAATGTCTCCGGCAGGCAGGACCACAACTGCCTTGATCGCTCCGGCACGAACTATTTCTGTATTCTCAAGCAAGATTGTTAAGTATTAAATGGAACATGCTTAATAAAATGGAGAAAATTGCTCTCAATAATAAAGCTCCTAACGTGAAAGTCACTTCGACGCGTTTGGTGCTGACACATGAACTAGTTCAATGTAGATCGGACATGGTGGTGGACACCATATTGTATTGTCTATCAATTAATTTTGTTTAATTTGGCTTTATTACTTGGATAGATCTTATGCATCAATCGAGCTCCATTATATTATAGACCATAACGTCATTCTGTCACACCCACAACATATCTACTCGATTCAATAGGGTACATAATTGTTAGGGTTGTTCAACATGTTAATGGTGTTCTTGCCAAAAAAAAAACATGTTAATGGTGTTACGTACCATGCACTGGTACTCAGAGACTAGTTTGAACTTCTTCCTTCCTAGAGAATCACCTATAATAGGGATAGTAAAATGCCTCGCGGATGCCGGGTCATGCGAGTCGCTACCCCGCCATGCCTAGAAATGGGTACGATAGTCGCACTCTGGTTTTGCACCGCGTGTAAATAGCACTGTAGCCTTGCCCCCGATGAGTAATGGGCATGAAACAATGTCGTTAACTAAACACTTGTTGCTAAAAATGAACGATTATTTATTTTGACGCGTACTTCTTTTTTTGTGTGATGAATTTATTTGTTTCAATGTGGTTAGATGTGTAAACTCATGAAAAATATGTACCGCATAAAAAACCTGTTGACATGCACATACGAGAGAGTTTTCCCATAGAGAGACTCGGCATGCGCAAAACACGTGCAGAAAGGCTAGTAGAAATGTTCGTAGTAGGTTATGTGTTTGTTTTGTTCTTCATTATTAGTAAACCCGACCCGGCCGCTTGCTGTCATTTTGTTCTGGGAAGCCCATTGCTTGTTACAAGCTGCAACCCAAACGGAGGTCCACGCCGATGAGTCGGCAACGTGTCGGTGGATGAGTACAGAGCGTGAAAGCTTAAAGCAACAGAAAGCGACTTGTGAGGTGTATTTGTGACTAATCCACGTAACACTTGTTGCTTTCTTCTCCTCGACACGTCTTTTTCCCTCTCAATAAATATATGTAAACAATAAATCCCTCAACTTTTCTTTTCTCTCATTGATTTCTTCTCTTACTCTCTCTCTCTCTCTCTCTCTAAGAAAAAAAAAGCATACGACTTTATGGGCAAGATCAAGTCTTTCAAGCAAGAGTTCTCATTCGGTAGTTTTTTCCTTTCGATCATTCATATTAAAGTGTTTCCTGGGCCGCAAAACATTGTGATTTACGTGGTGCTTGTTTGTTTTTCTTATGATTGGTGGTTGTTGATTTAGATGAGCGACTTGAAGAATCAAAGAATATCATTGGAAAATACCCAGATCGAGTTCCGGTATGTTTTTATTTCAACCCAATTGGAATCTCATATCCTTGCCTTAAAGCTGTAGAATTATTCGTTCAAAGTTTATTACTTTACCTGTGGATTTCCTTTTTAGGAGTTTTCTGGACCGCACATGGAAATTGGAGATATGAAAATTTGGTCTTGTTTGATGTGATTAAGATATGATAATGTTTTTGTGGCTGGAGACACTTTTATGGCCGTTTACTTTGAAATGGGAAATTTTTTGGTTTGCTTGTTGAAAATTTTTAATTGGCATTGCTGTTAATTAATGAAAAATTCTAGCTTTTCAGAAGATCTTACTGTTTGCTTTAAATTCACTTTCATCAGGCAATTTCAACTTTCAAACCAAGGAAGTACATTAATCGTGTGATAACATTGGCAACTTAGTGAGTTGTGTGTTATTACACCATGCTTTTTTCCTTGCGATGTGTTTAAAGATTTGACAAAGTAAGGAGGAATTGATAACTTAGCTCTCATATTTTTTATTGCGTATGTACAAATGATCACAAGGCTAATCTTACTAGAAGTAATGTAATTATACACATAATAGAAGCATTATTGTCACGGTGCATAAGCTTTGAGGATCATTTGGGTTTTTTATTGTTGTCTTTCTGCAGGTCATCATTGAAAGATATTCCAGGACAGACCTGCCTGAAATGGAAAAGAAAAAGTACGTTCTAGTTGTCACAGTTATGGTTTTATTGTACGACGTCAAAGTTTCTTCTGTTAAGGACAAACTCAAATGCCATAGGACATCTCAGTTTTAAATCTCCAGATGTAGCTACTTGACAATAGCATACTTCAATATAATTCTTATCGATTAACAAAGTTTCCGTCTCTTGGTCCCTTTTTCCTGAATTTATTTAGTGTACTTGTAGTGCGAATACTGTACGTTATACTTCCGTATTTTTTATTAACCTCATTGTGACATATATACTAGAGTGTTTCTATTTCTCACTTGCTCCCTGTTTTGGGGATCCTTTTGCATTCTTTGCCTGCTTTCCTGTGCCTTAAATACATGGATATATCGTTGGATAGTTGGATGATTGCCCTTTAACTGCTTTGGTAAAGTTTCAAAAATTAGTTGCACAGGTGGTTGAAACCGTTTTTTTCATAATTTCAGCCAATTCTTTCTGCATTCTCACTGTATGTTGTGTTTTCTTGTTTCTTCTAGATACCTGGTTCCTAGAGATATGTCTGTTGGCCAGTTTATCCATATCTTAAGCAGCCGGCTTCAATTGACTCCTGGGAAAGCCCTTTTTGTATTTGTGAAGAACACATTACCTCAAACAGGTAAAGAGCCCTTTAAATAATTCATTCCAGTTTAAGATGAGATATCATAGTTGAGGACTTGTTAACACATTTTCCTGTGGGTTTCCTGTACAGCCAGTCGTATGGATTCCATTTACGAAAGCTACAAGGAGGATGATGGATTTCTGTATATGTGTTACAGCAGCGAGAAAACCTTTGGCTAATCAATTTCCATCACTTCCCTGAATTATTTAATCGTGCATACTTGTTACTTGTAAGTAATTATCATTCTCACTTGTTCTCAACAGAAACGTGCCTGTGAGGCTTTCTTTCACTGTAATTTCATGTTCCTTGTATATTTTAATTTCTTCTGTTTTCTGTAAAGTTCATAACCTGTAATAATAATGCCATATTATATTTCCCATTTCTCGATCAATACATCCATCACATTGATGGCTTTCACAAGAAAAATTGTCTTATCATTCTTTGTGCTCCATGATAGTGCTTTTTCCCTGCCTCTTTTTTGAGCTTCAATATGTTTTCATACTACTTCGCACTAGATCATCAAGATATAGAAATGAAAGGCAACATGAAAAGAAAAACCAGACGCTGAAGAAAGTAGAGAAGATCAGTAAATGGTAATGGACATTAGGCCTTCTTATCTTTTTATTTTTTATTTTTTGGCAATGGCCTTGTCTCATTAACACCATATTTTGAAAGTATTACACCTTCATACAACAGGCGCTTACTACTATAGCGCAGTAGAAACTCCATGGACAGTGACCTCTGCCTCCACATTGCAAGTATCCTTCAACAGAAACCCCATGCCTGCCTGCCTGAAAAAGCTCTGCGTGATGAATCTCGGCCAACCCAGTTCCGGATTTGCGGCACTGAACCAGAAATTAACTGCAAGCGAAAGAAAAAAAGGATTCTCAGTTACTCTGTAGAGCGATTGTGTACAGTAAACCCACAAAAATAAGGCAAATATTTACCTTTACCATACTGATGCCTTGAATTTGTTAAATCAAGGATGCGCAGAGTAAAATCTGCATATATTTTAGAACCAGGAGGTAGAGACTTAGGATCAGCCAATGCCAAAAATAGGGACAGATGACTACCCATTCCGCTGCCTTTTCCCTTGGGATAGAGTTGTATCTTCCTGCCACACCCAACACAGTTAGATTAGGATCAAAAGCTTTATGATAACTTTGATAAGAAAGCTCATGCAGTGATACCATTTCTGGTCTCCAGAACTGAATGTTATGGAGTCGTGGCATTCTGCCACTATCTTTGAGAAGTTTTCAATCTTCCAAACATGTTTGTACATAACAGCGTCCTTCACCATAGATAGACACTCTCCTTTGCCCATGCTTCTCTCTTTAGAAACAAAGACCTCCGCACCAAACACACAGGTATCATCCTTGAGAAATCCATTGGCAGATTCAGAGAATGCTTTGAGAGGGAGAAGCTGATCGAAACCCCAGTCGAGCTTCATCCCATGAAAGCGCCGTTCCGTTTGTTCTAAGAAATGCAAATGACAAAAGGATCAGAAAAGGAGAATTAACGTGCGTTTCTCGCATATCCTCTGTTGGGTATTTAAAACTGAAATGAAAGAAATGGTACCCTGAAAAACCAAGTAGTTGCCAGTATTCTGATCAAGCAAAAACAACCTGAAAACAGCATGTACTCCCCAAAAAATCTGGGAAGTATTTGCTCCAGCCATTACCAGGTAGAGAGAAATATGGTCCTTCACATTCTTGCTCTTGTTTCCGTTTGGATAGAGAACAAGTTTCCTGTAGCAAAAGCACATGAGAATTTACACAGATGTAAGATCTTTTTTTTAGCTGTTTACCAAAACAGTGACAGAATTATACCATTTGTATCCTCCAGCTTCAAATTCTCCTGATTCATATTTCTCCAATGAATTTTTAGTCAGCAATGAAAGTGACTCTATTTTGACTGTGTAGTGAGTTGGCGGTGCATCCGTAATCGATCTCAAAACCCCTGCATTTAGTATTAGCTACTGCTTTCCACACAAACACAAACACAGATAGTGAGAGCTAGCTTCTTACCGTCTTGGTCATCGAAGTTGAGACTGGTAGTCATGAAGATAAACTGGACCACCGAATTTAATTTCCTGAGAATTGATTACAGGTCACAAGAATTAGAATGGTTTTCTTGTGTTATAATCAAAATGGGTTTTCTGTTTTTAAAGGAGAGATTAAAGGTGTTATTCCAAACGTGAAACCTTTTTCAAGGATATAAAACTAATATGCTTTGCTTCTACAGGATTTTTATTTCAAGGAAAAGGTGTCCATAGGTGATCTGAACCCCATTCTTATTTAACTGCAATTGGCAGCGGAGAACATTTGTAACAGAGCTGAAGTCAGTGAGAGAGTAGCAATTAATCTATACTGAGAGCCACATAGTAAAAGAGAGAAAAATGTATCTCTTTGTACTAGGCATGTTCCAAATGTATCTGATTGATTGCCATAACGTATTACATACATACTTTGAATGGAAGTTTCAGGTTCCTGGTTGTATACACAAGCAAATCCCTTGTTAAAGCTTAACAACACTCCAAATATGACCATGCCTTCCTCATTTCTCTCTTATCGAGAAAAGTGTGGTGAAGGAAAACTATAATTCAGATCATGGGGAAGAAGAAAGGTGTGACGGGTTTACATGTAATGCTGAAATTTTGAGTGCGTGCGAGGTTCTTTGGTGTTTCTGACGGCGGTTGTGGTGTGTGGCAGAGCTTCTGTATTAACAAAATCGATCATGAACCATTACATCTGCTTTGAAAATGCAAGTATCACCATTACAATCTCCAGTGAAAATGAATGTCGCACAACCTACTTTGTGATCAGAGGTACTGAACCAGCTAGAATATACAAAAGTGAATCTTGATGAGCAAAAATCATGTTCAAAATACTAGCATCGATGAAACACAATGTATGACACAATCACACCCCAAAATCAGGATTTAGGACAAGTTTAATTACTTGCTACTAAGCTATAGTACTTTAGCAATTCCATGGACAGTGACCTCTGCCTCCAGAATGCAAGTATCCTTCATCAAAAACCCCTTGTCCACCATACTGAAAGTGCTTAGACAAATGAATTTAGGCCAACCCAATGACATAGCCGTGGCTCTGAACCAGTGTTTAGCTGCAAGGAGAAAAACTTTTGTCACTTGCTGTATATAGTTAGTAAACAGAGAAAATGAGAAATAAAAGAAAAGAATGCTAATACTCGGCAGCAAAGATACTACCATGATGATACGGCATTATACAGAGTTGTACACAGAAAAAAGGTCAATGTTTACCTGTCCATGACAAATGATTGGCATGCTGTTGATCTACGATGCGCAAGGAAAACTCTGCAAATATTTTGGATACAGGAGGAGTTGGTTTTAAATCAGACAATGCCAAGTAAAGAGAAAGATGACTATCCACTCCATTGAGATTTCCCTTAGGATAAAGCATTATCTTCCTGCAATAAACACATGAAAGAACACTTAATTTTACATTACCTGCAGTCAAAAGTTCAATTACAAGAGCTCTCTACTTCTTCCATTGGAAACTTATGCTGTTGGCATTTAATGCAGAATTATGTTACACATTCTACATACATAAAGTTCTTAAGCATCTTCTTTGTTTTTGTCGAAAAGGATATTGATAAGAAGGCTAAAGAGAGATACCATTTCTGGTTTCCAGCATTGAATGGTTCTGACTCATAGTATGGAGCATCCAACTTTGAAAAGTTCTCAACCTTCCAAACCTGCTTGTACATAACAGCATTGTTTATCCTTAGCAAACGTTCTCTTTTGCCTTTTGTTCTTTCTTTACAAACAAAGACCTCAGCACCAAACACGCAGGTATCATCAACAGCATATCCATTGGAGGCATCAGTAAATTCTTCAAGAGGCATAAGCTTATCAAAACCAGGCGAGCGCAGCATCTCCCCATGAAAGCAATTTTCCTTTGTGAAAGCATCTAAGTCATGGCGCAACACGAAAAGAAAAAACAATCAGAAATTAGTAACCAGTCCACATATCTCTATCTATTGATTCCCATTAATGATTAATTGAACTGATGTAGATGATTCATACCTTCAAGAACCAAGTACTTGCCCTTTTTCTGATCAAGTAAAAACAATCTAAAATCAACATATATTTCCCAATCACCCTGAAGTGAATTTTCTCCAGCCATTTCCAAGTAGAGAGAGATGTGGCCTACCACATTTTTCCTCTTGTTTCCATTTGGGTAGATCACCAATTTCCTATGACCAAACATATACATATAATAGGCAATGCATATAGTTTACATATGTCCATAAATCCATTCAAAGGGTACAATTGATTAACACAGAAAATAACGATAGAATGTGGATTGAAGACATGTTTTAGCAGAACTATACAAGTAGAGGATGAAAATGAATTGGGGATATTTACCATTTGTGCCCTCCAGCTTCGAACTCCTCTGCTTCATAACCGTCCACTGTATTTTCAGTCATAAATGAAAATGAGTCCACTTTAAGACTGTAATGACTTGGTGGTGAACCTGAATAGGATCTCAAAACCCCTGATCGAAACCAAATAATTAATTAATGTCACCACTCACCACAACTAGGCATTTAGAATAATTTGCTAAATTCTCTTATATTTAAAGAAGCCTTTTTTAACACACAATATATAAAAGAAGATGTATCTTACCATCATGGCTACCCATGGCAATAAAATAGACCACCGGCAAAGTTTGTTTCAGGAAAACTGCCCTAAAAATGAGGTCTTGAGCCTGATAGTTAAAGACCAGATACGACCAGAGATGGAGAGAGGGAAGAACCCAAATAATTGCTCCCTTTCATTTATAAACCAGAGACATTGTAAAGAAAGCTATCATGGGCCGCCCAGCTAGCTTATATGAAGAAAAGGAAAAGGGAACTACTGTTGGTGGCATATTGGGCTCTTGTTATGTAATTATTGTTCCATTTGAGTAAATTCATTCATTTTTAAATTATTAAACATGTCACATTTATTTGACTATTTAGTTAGACTAATTATTTTAAACATGTTACATTTAGTTTGACTATTTAATAATATCGGTTAGAGGTCTCTAAACTATATAACCTTACAAATTGTTTAATGAAAAATTCTACTACCAGAACCACTTGGTGTGGTTAAGTTGACAAACTTGTACCATCCAAATTGGGAGAGAACTGTTCCTATATCCTGATAATAGGAGGTTAGGGGTTCGAAATCCAACTTAAACATGTTTGAGAGGCCTTTGAATTCATGCACATGTAATACATGGGGAGAGAATTCCTAAGCAAAAAAAAAAAATACTACTACCAATACGACTGTGCGAGACTACTGTTAGTGATATTTTTTTCCACAATGATGAATTATGTCATCATGAATTATAATCTCCTTGAAAGTGATAATTAAACGAATGAAGTTGGGTAAGATTCTTAGATAGAAATTAATAAACGTATAACACAATTTGTAACTCAGAGTAGGTTTCTTGTTTTAGAATTAAAAGGGCGTTTCAAGGAAAAGGTATCCATAGGTGATCTGAACCCCATTCTTATTTAGTTATTTAACTGCAATTGGCAGCGGAGAACATTTGTAACAGATATGAAGTCAGTGAGAGAGTAGTAATTAATCTATACTGAGAGCCACATAGTGAAAGAGAGAAAAATGTATCTCTTTGTACAACGCATGTTCCAAATGTATCTGATTGATTGCCATAATGTATTACATACATACTTTGAATGGACGTTTCAGGTTCCTGGTTGTATATACAAGCAAATCCCTTGTTAAAGCTTAACAACACTCCAAATATGAGCGTGCCTTCCTCATTTCTCTCTTATCGAGAAAAGTTTCTGGTGAAGGAAAACTATAATTCAGATCCAAAACGAATATATGGGGAAGAAGAAAGGTGTGACAGGGGTTTTAATGCTGAAATTTTGAGTGTGTGTGTGTGAGAGAGGTTGTTTGGTGTTTCTGCGGCGGTTGTTGTGTGTGGCAGAGCTTCTGCACCAGATTTAACAGCCACGATAGTTATAGAGAGACAGAGAAAGTATCATTTTACTATCGTAGTCAGAAGTATCTCTTAGTCGATCTATCAGAAATTTGAATAAGAAGCTTACTTGAGAAAGGGTATTAACAAGTTCGATCATGCATGAACCATTACATCTGCTTTGAAAATGCAAGTATCACCATTACAATCTCATACAGTGAACCTACTTCGTGGTTGGAGGTACCGAACCAGCTAGAATATACAAAAGTGATTCATGTTTACAAAACCAGCATCGATGAAACACAATGTATGACCCAATCACACCAGAAAATTAGGATTCAGGACAAGTTTAATTACTTGCTATTAAGCTATAGTACTTCAGCAATTCCATGGACAGTAACCTCTGCCTCCAGAATGCAAGTATTCTTCATCAAAAACCCTTGTCCGCCTCACTGAAAGTGCTTAGACGAATGAACTGAGACCAACCCCATGAAGTAGACGTGGCACTGAAACAATGTTTATCTGCAAGAAGGAAAAACTATAGTCACTGGCTGCACACACTTATTAAAAACAGAACTAAAAGAAAAGAATGTTAAGACTCTGGTAAATATACTGTCCTGATTATAGGGCATTGTGTAGAGTTGTACAGAAAGAAAAAGGTCAATGTTTACCTGTCCATGACAAATGATTGGCATGCTTTTGATCAACTATGCGCAGGGAAAACTCTGCAAATATTTTGGACACAGGAGGAGTTGGTTGTAAATCAGACATTGCCAAGTAAAGAGAAAGATGAGTACCCATTCCATTGAAGTTTCCCTTAGGATAAAGCATTATCTTCCTGCAATAAACACATGAAAGAACACTTAATTTTACATTACCTGCAGTCAAAAGTTCAATTACAAGAGCTCTCTATTTCTTCCATTGGAAACTTAACTGCACATGCTGTCGGCATTTAATGCAGAATTATGTTGCATATTCTACACACATATAGTTTTTAAGCATGTTCTTTGTTTTTCGTCGAAAAGGATATTTTTAAGAAGGCTAAAGAGAGATACCATTCCTGGTCTCCAGCATTGAATGGTTTTGACTCATAGTACTCAGCTTTCAACTTTGAAAAATGCTCAACCTTCCAAACCTGCTTGTACATAACGACATGGTCTTCCCTTAACAAACGCTCTATTTTACGTTTTGTTCTTTCTTTAAAAACAAAGACCTCAGCACCAAACACGCAGGTGTCATCAACAACATATCCATTGGAGGCATCAGTAAATTCTTCAAGAGGCATAAGCTTATCAAAACCAGGTGAGCGCAGCATCTCCCCATGAAAGCAATTTTCCTTTGTGAAAGCATCTAAGTCACAGCGCAACACGAAAAGTAAAAAATAATCAGAAATTAGTTACCGGTCCACATATCTCTATCTATTGATTCCCATTGATGATTCATATATACCTTCAAGAACCAAGTACTTGCCCTTTTTCTGATCAAGTAAAAACAATCTGAAATCAACGTATATTTCCCAATCCCCCTCAAGTGAATTTTCTCCAGCCATTTCCAAGTAGAGAGAGATGTGGCCTTCCACATTTTTTCTCTTGTTTCCATTTGGGTAGATCACCAATTTCCTATAACCAAACATATACATAATACATATAATAGGCCAATGCATATAGTTTAATCCATTCAAAGGGTACAATTGATTAAAACAGAAAATAACAGAAAATAACGATAGAATGTAGATTAATTGAAGACATGTTTTAGCAGAAGTATACAAGTATAGGATGAAAATGAATTGGGGATATTTACCATTTGTGCCCTCCAGCTTCGAACTCCTCTGCTTCATAACCATCCACTGTATTTTCAGTCATAAATGAAAATGAGTCCACTTTAAGACTGTAATGACTTGGTGGTGAACCTGAATAGGATCTCAAAACCCCTGTTCGAAACCAAATAATTAATTAATTAATTAATGTCCCAACTCACCACAACTAGGCATTCACTAAATATTAAAGAAGCCTTTTTGAACACTCAATATATAAAAAGAAAATGTATCTTACCATCATGACTACTCATGGCAATAAAATTGACCACCGGCAAAGTTTGTTTCAGGAAACTGCCCTAAAAATGAGGTCTTGAGCCAGAGAGTTAAGACCAGATACGACCAGAGATAGAGAGCGGTAAGAACGCTAATTTTTGCTCCCTTTGGGGGTTTGGGTTTTAGGGTCGACGTGCTTCCTTTCATTTCTAAACCACAGACATTGTAAGAAAGCTATCATGGGCTGCCCAGCTAGCTCATGATCAGAAAAAGGAAAGAGGTACTACTGCTTGTAGCATATTGGATTATTGGGCTGAAGCACATGATCGCTAGTTAGTTATCATGAACTACAGCCCAATAAGTATTTTGCCCATCAAATTTATTAGTTTTTAAATTATTAAATATGTTGTATTTATTTGACTATTTAGTTGGAATATCTTCAATAACCTATAATTTTTTCCCCATTTTAGGATTAAATATGCATTTTTTGGCTCAAAAAACTTCCCTAACCTATCATTATTTTTTAGAAAGTGAGGAAAGATAAAATTTTCCTAAATTTACAACAAATTCTAAAATTATAAGGAAATATCTTTTTTGAATTTTTTATGTTCTTCTCTCTTCGCACTCTAAAAATAATATCATATTTAATTGTAGATAATAAATTGTAGAAAGTATGTTGTTTAGACTAATGATGTTAGGAAAAGAGAATTTGAATTTTATAGCTCATGCATCTGTATTTATATATATCTCCTACAAAAATGAGGGAAAAAATTGTTGGGCAACATAAAATCCTCTTCTTAAACAAGTGTTCAAGACCTTGAAACTTCGCTTTAGTGAGAATACGTAAGCAGATATTGATCGATCAATCGGTCAATAGTACTGATATAACAAAACAACGCGTTCCGTCAACCATGGTAATTGTCAATTTATACCCTGAACTTGCAATTGCATCAATTTACCTCCTGAACTTGGTAAAAATTGTCAATTTGCACTTCATACGTTAATTTCAACTTTTTCATCTAATTTTGTGACATGTGACCTTCATGTGAGGGGTATATTTGTTATTTTATGATATATTTTTAGAAAAACACAAATATACATAAAAATTACATTAAAAAGAATTAAGAATTCAAATTTTTAATGTAATTTTTAAGAATTCACCTAAACCCTAAAAATTCACCTTCTTTATGTAATTTTTATGTATATTTGTGTTTTTCTATAAATATATATCATAAAATGACCAAAATACCCCTCAAGTGGAAGGCCATATGTCACAAAATTGGATGGAAAAAGTTGAAATTGACGTATATGGTACAAATTGACAATTTTACCAAGTTCATGGGGTAAATCGACGCAATTGCAAGTTCAAAATGTAAATTGACAATTATAACCAAGTTTATAGAGCATTTTGACAATTATGCCTATATTTTATTAGCCTCATTGTGACATATATATTATAGTGTTTTTCTTTCTCACTTGCTCCCTGTTTTGAGGATCATTTTGCATTCTTTGCCTGCTTTCCTGCGGAGCGTCTTCCATTCACCTGGGGTGAATTCAACCAGGTGAATCTCAGCCGTTCATTCAATCCAGCCGTCCATCCAAGGTTAGTCAATCACAGTCAACGTTACTTGTTAAATCAGGTGAAAAAAAAGGTAAGAGAACGAGGTAAAAAATTCGGCCACTCTCCCCTTCTTCTTCTTCTTCATCTTCTTCTTCTTCCTTTCTTTCTCTTCTACTCTGGGCACCCAATTCACTCTTCTCCTCACAGCTCTCTTCTCTTTCTTGCTTTCTCTAATGCTCCAGAAGGACCAGCAGTCCAGAACCAATTACAGCACTCGATTGCTGCACCCAAACACTCTCTTCTTTATTCAAGTCACAACAACACAGCGGCAATTCCACCACGTCGGGCTCGAAACGCCTTTAACAAAGCCAAAACCGCCACCGTTCACGGTGAATTCGTGGTGGCAGAACAGCACCTAAAATCCCAACTTTTCTAAACATTAACCAAAGTGAATTACAAGCATAGAAACATGCAGAGCTTGAAGAGTAGATACTCCTCCATACCTCGTCTGAAGCAAGCCACAGTCGGAGTTGCCGGAATTCGATGAGAACTCGCCAGATTTCGCAGAGCTTCTTCTCTTCGATTCTCACTGTTCAGCCGTCTATTTAACGAACCAATTCCACCATTGTGTTCGCCTCGATAAGGTGAAGCTTCTGGTACAGGTGAGGCAGCGGGAAACGACTGGAGGAGAGGGGTGAGGTTGGCCGTGTCGCGGCAAGGGGGAAAGCCATGTCTCTTGCACAGTCTGACCGAGTCAAACTCGGTTGGCTATTTATGGTCTCCATTTAATTTAATTTGGACAATCCACGTCTTGAGGTGGTAGCAATCAACGGTCCAGATCCCACCGCCTCAAATTCCTTTTCCCATAAATGATTTTCTTTATTTCTCAAAATTAAGAAAATCATTAAAAAAAATTGCTGGGTACCAGAAAATTTTCCGAAAATTCCACGGACTCATTATGACCTGAACTTTATTCTCAAGTCCTCAAATTAGAGTTACGACTTATAAACAATTATTAAAAAATTTCCATAAATGATTTTCTTTATTTCTCAAAATTAAGAAAATCATTAAAAAAAATTGCTGGGTACCAGAAAATTTTCCGAAAATTCCACGGACTCATTATGACCTGAACTTTATTCTCAAGTCCTCAAATTAGAGTTACGACTTATAAACAATTATTAAAAAATTTCCAAAACTCTTTAATAATTATCAAAATTACAAATTATTCATGATTAAATCCAAATCATTCTCTTATTTTTCTCGGTGGGTCTCAGTGGGTTTGCAGTGGTTGTGCGGGTCTGGAAGCTTTAGGTTTTTCTCCTGCAATCTAATTTGTGTCTATAAAAATATCAAATTCAATGGACACGATCAAGCGGTGATAGAGATCAACGGCTGAGATTGCACCGACTTAAATTTCTATTCTTTTATAATTTATTTCACTCCCAAACTTTCAAAAATTATTCAAAATGGCTCGGACTTCCGAACAATTTCTCGTCTATTTTATTTTCAAGCCCTTAAATTGAAATTAAAATTAAAATTTTTCGAGCCTCCATAATAACTATCAGGATTACGAAATTAATCCTGATCAATTCAAAATTATTCTCTCAATTTTTGTTTTCTAAATATTCATCCAAATTTCTCATTGTCGCATGACCGTTCTTAAGCAAGAAAAATATTTTCTCAATAAATAGTTGAAACCTTGCCACGAAATACCGCATTTTATCACGTTTTTCCACGTTTTACCACGAAATATCACGTTTTGCCACGAAATACCCCGAAATTTACCAAACATTACAAAATAGTGGAATTCTACAATTTTGTAATCATCCGATAAAATAACGAAAATGTATTTTTAAGACTTTAATGAGTTAAGGGATTAAGGTTTGGCCAATGAATAATCCATTACGTTCATTTTTTTTTTTGGTCTGTTAATCCATTACGTTCATGAACATTTAATTTAACAAACAAATAATTTATTTTCAATATTTCGAAGTTTATGAATTTTAATTTAATTATTAATTGGCTATAGATTTTATTTCAATTTTTTATTTAAATCATCATCTTGACTAATATATATTAATTATATTTAAATCCATTAAGAAATTAAAAGAAAATACCATTTTGAGCAAATAATGTGCATAGTTTTTAATTTTTATTACTAGTATTTGTTTTTTTTTAAATTTGATTTCTCTTTTCTCTTGCTTGTATTAATTTTGTATTAATTTTTATTACTAGTATTACACGTTATTTATCTCCGCCAATTCATTTTTAACATCAATGATCCAAAGTTAGCAATAACGAAAAAATAAAATTAAACATAATACCACAAATTGCCACGAAATACCACGTTATGCCACGTTTTACCACTTTTTACCACGTTTTGCTACAAAATACCACGTTTTGCTATGAAATACCACGAAATTTACATGACATTACGAAATAGGAAAATGTTACAATTAATGACCATCTGTAAGGGCAAGATTTCTTGCAAATTGGCTATTTCCTAATTAGACAAAACCTATTCCCTGTAATTGCATTCAATTGTATAGTTGATAGGGTTTTATAAGTCGTGGCATTAGGATTGGTGATCGTTCGGCATCCTTGAATTTCTTCTCAATGGTTCGTGGTGATTTCCTCTACTTCATCAAGGTATGGATCATGCATTTGCATCTCATACATATTTGGTTCTCTTAGGAAGTCTTTTCAATCACCTTAGGTTTGCTAGAACTTAAATTTGGTTTTATGTGAAAAGTGCAAAACTTGTTTTAAAATTGATTTTACTCTGGACGATCGATCGTCACCTATCGGGCGATCGATCGCCCAAGGTCAAGAATATGACCGTTGTGTTTAATCTAGTGCGCTTGACTGCGGAATATATCTGTTAGGCTTTTGTCTTTGAACGATCGATCGCCCCTGATATGCGATCGATCGCTTTTAAGGTTTTTAGCTACTGGAACGTGCGATCGATCGCACCCTATCGGGCGATCGATCGCCCCTTCACGTTTTCCTTGCTGAAAACGTCTATGTTTGCTATGCGATCGATCGCACCTCTTGGGCGATCGATCGCTTAATGCCTCAGGTCTATATAAACAGATTTCTGCTGTTTCATTTCGCAACTTTCTATTCCAAAACTTTGAGAAACGATTCTGAGAAAGTTCCTTTGATATTGAGTGACCCTAGTTCCATGCTATAGGTTCCTCCTTTGGTGCTCCACATATAATCCACATGCTAAACCTTTGATTTGCTTGATACAAGTTTGTTTAGCTTTCCATAGGATTAAGGAGAGTTTTGTTCAACTCTAGCAAACATTAATTGTTGTTTTGCTGAGTTGAACGATTTCATACACAATCATTCATACATCATTGCATTGTAGCTGTTCTTGGATTTGGAGGTTCACGTCGGTGGAGTCCAATCGAAGAAGCTTGAGGAAGGTGCACTTGAAGAAGCAATTGGAAGCTACACAAGGTTAGAACTGCCACTAGTCAATATGTTGATAGTGTTTGAGTTTGGAAAACGTTTTCCCCCTTGTATGTGTTTGTCATTTGGCTTTTCATAGTGTGATTCAAGAGCGTGGGGTACGGCTCCCCTCCAGTTTTCCTCTAGAGGTAGAGGTTCCGGGTGACCATATTGTGTGTTGCTTGTATGTTTGATGCCTATCTATATTATGCTTAATTGATTAACATGTTGCATGCTTAATCATTCATTGATAGATATAGTCCGTGGTGAGCTATTGATGATGCTCACTTTGGGATCCTAGGTTGTTCAATTGCTTGTTAGTGTTGCATAACTTGTTTGTGTTCAATTAAACATTGCTTGAGGTGTGTAGATATTCGAAGTGTCTTGTATCCTTGTTTAGTGTTTAAAAGCAACGAACGATTATTGGGACTATTCCGTGCAACCGGAATTTCACCATCCAATAAAAATAACGAAAATGCGTTTTTAAGATTTTAGTGAGTTATGAGGTTAGAGTTTGGCCAATGAATAACCCACCATGTTCATGGTCGTTTAATTTAACAAAAAAAAATTATTTTCAATATTTTGAAGGTTATGAATTTTAATTTAATTATTAATTGACTATAGATTTTATTTCAAATTTTTATTCAACTCATCATCTAGACTAATAAATATTAATTTTAATTAAAACCATTAAAAAAATAAAAACAAATACTACAGTAGAACCTCTTTAAATTAATAGCATTGAGACCACCTAAATTATATTAATTAAGCGAGATATCAATTTATCGATAAATTATTAATTATTAATTATTAATTTACGAAGATATTTTTAGTTTTTAGTTTAACAGTAAAATATTATATTTATTCACTTAACAAATTCAATGAATTCGATTTATCACATCAAATGACAAGTTAAAATTTAAAGTACTATAATTTTTATATTTAACAATTAAGAGTTCGTTGAATTATAATTAGCACTACGAGAAAGTAACCTCATAACTTTTGGGCGCATTGCGAATAATTAAATATGAGATTAAATTAGATTTGAAGTTTCAAAAAAAAAATTATTTATTCATATTTTAAGAAAACTTCATAATCAATTTATTATGTACTTTTTAGCTAATTATTAATTTATAAAATATTTGGGACTTATAATATACAAAGGAAATATTTAAAATGTATTATCTTATAGTTTTATCGAGATTATTAATTTAGCACGTTGATCCCGAGTTGGGACCGGACAATTTTATTATTTAAAAGAGAATATTAATTTATCGAGTATTAATTTAAAGAGGTTCTACTGTATTTTGAGCTAATAATGAGCATAGTTTTTAATTGTTATTACTAATATATAACGAAACACCCAATTATCTCAGTTTTTAATTATTTATTACTAATATATTACTAGTTTTTTACGTTTACAGGTTAAATAAGTGGAATTCGGAAATTTGCACTAAAATTGTGCAATTCGGTTGCTTTTGATGCAATTATTAAATCGTTCCGAATTCTGACAAATTTGCTGGTGAACCACCTCTCGCAGCGGCAATTAAAATTTAAACTCCACATTTATTGTCCTTTTTTCTTTTATTTAATTATTTATTTTTATCTTTATTTCAAAATTAATTTTTTTTAAAAAATATTTTTTTCTTTTTGAATTTTTTTCTTCTTCGTTGTTTTTTTTTCCCATCGGAATCTTCTTCCTCTTCTTTCCAATCTCTCTTCTTTTTCTTTTCTTTTATTTTCTTTTCTCTTCCCTCTGTTTTCTTCACCCATCGATTACAACCGCGTCGACCCAGCGCCGCCGTTCCCCTCCACGCCGTCCCCTGCCCACACCGAGCCCGGCTCGGATTCCCAGCTTGTATCGCCGTCGATCCAGGCCGCTACCGCTCACCGTTTGATGCGCCGCCGCGGAGAAGAGGGTGAATTGGTGCCCAGAGTTGAAGAGAAAGAAAGAAAGAGCCCAGAGTAGAACTGTAGAAGAGAAAGAACGAAGGAAAGAAAGGAGGAGGAGGAAGGAGAGTGCCGAATTTTTTACCTCATTCTCTTACTTTTTTTTTTCCCACCTGATTTAACTACTAACGTTGACAATGATTGACTAACTTTGGATGGACGGCTGGATTAGGCTGAATCAAATGAACGGCTGGGATCGCACCTGGTTGTATTCAACCCAGGTGAATACCAGAATTTCCGGCTTTCCTGTGCCTTAAATAAAGTAATAAACAGATATATATCGTTGAAATGTTGGATAGTTGGATGATTGTCCTTTAGCTGCTTTGGTAAAGTTTCAAAAGTCAGTTGCACAGGTAGTTGAAACTGTTTTTTCATAATTTCAGCCAATTCTTTCTGCATTCTCACTTTATGTTATGTTAATTTTCTTGTTTCTTCTAGATACCTGGATCCTAGAAATATGTCGATTTGTTGGCCAGTTTATCCATATCTTAAGCAGCAGGCTTCAATTGACTCCTGGGAAAGTCCTTTTTGTATTTGCATGTGAAGAACACATTACCGCAAACAGGTAAAGAGCCCTTTTAAATAATTCATGCTAGTTTAAGATAAAATATCATATATGTTGAGGACTTGTTAACACATTCTCCTGTGGGTTTCTTGTTCAGCCAATCGTATGGACTCCATTTGCGGAAGTTACAAAGGAGGATGATGGATTTCTGTATATGTGTTGCAGCAGCGAGAAAACCTTTGGCTAATCGATCATTTCCATCACGTCCCTTGATTATCTAATCGTCCATACTCGTTACTTGTAAGTAATTATCATTCTCACTTGTTCTCAACAGAAATGTGCCTGTGAGGCTTGCGTTCACTGTAATTTCATGTTCCTTGTATATTTTAATTTCTTCTGTACGTTTTCTGTAAAGTTCATAACCTATAATAATAATGCCATATTATCTTTCCCGGCCATTTCTCGTTTAATACATCCATCACATAGATGGCTTTGACAAGAAAAATTGTCATCATACTTGGTGTTCCATGATAGTGCTTTTTCCCCTGCCTTTTTTTTTTTGAGCTTCAATATGTTTCCATACTACTTTGCAGTTCGCACTAGGTTAACAAAGATATAGAAATGAAAGGCAACATGAAGAGAAAAACCAGACGCTGAAGCAAGTAGTGAAGATTAGTGAGAGTAACGGACATTATTCCTAGCTCCTTATCTTATTATTATTATTATTATTTTTTTTTGGCAATGGCCTTCTTATCTTATTAACACCATATTTTGAAAGCATTACACCTTCATACAACAGGCGCTTACTACTCTAGCGCAGTAGAAATTCCATGGACAGTGACCTCTGCCTCCACATGGCAAGTATCCTTCAACAGAAACCCAAAGTAAGTAGAACTGAGAAGGCTTAGTGAGATGAGTCTCTGCAAACCCTGTTCCGGATTTGCGGCACTGAACCAGAACTTAACTGCAAGCGAAAGAAAAAAAGGATTCTCAGTTACCAACTCTATAGAACACCGAATAAACTGTTTCGATCGTGTACAGTAACCCAAAAAAATAGGGAAAATATTTACCTTTACCATACTGATGAACTTCATGCCTTGATAGATCAAGGATGCGCAGAGTAAACTCTGTACATATTTGAGAACCAGGAGGTAGAGACTTAGGATCAGCCAATGCCAAATAAAGGGAAAGATAACTACCCATTCCACTGCCTTTTCCCTTGGGATAGAGTTGTATCTTCCTGCCACACCCAACACGTACATTTAGATTAGGATAAAAAACTTATGATAGTTTTGATAAGAAAGCTCATGCAGTGATACCATTTCTGGTCTACAGAACTGAATGTTTCGGAGTCGTGGCATTCTGCGACGATCTTTGAGAAGTTGTTAATCTTCCAGACGTGTTTGTACATAACAGCGTCCTTTACCATAGATAGACACTCTCCTTTGCCCGTGCTTCTTTCTTTAGAAACAAAGACCTCCGCGCCAAACACACAGGTGTCATCCATGAGAAATCCATTGGAAGTTTCAGTGAAAGCTTTCAGGGAGAGAAACTGATCGAAACCCCAGACGAGCTTCATCCCATGAAAGTGCCTTTCCTTTTGTTCTAGGAAATGCAAATGACAAAAGGATCAGAAAAGGAGAATTAACGTACTTTTCTCGCATATCCTCTGCTGGGTATATAAAACTGAAATGAAAGAAATGGTACCCTGAAAAACCCAGTAGTTGCCAGTATTCTGATCAAGCAAAAACAACCTGAAAACAGCATGTACTCCCCCAAAAATCTGGGAAGTATTTGCTCCACCCATTACCAGGTAGAGAGAAATATGGTCTGTCACATTCTTGCTCTTGTTTCCATTTGGATAGAAAACAAGTTTCCTGTAGCAAAAGCACACGAGAATTTACACAGATGTAAGATCTTTTTTTAGTTGTTTACCAAAACAGTGACAGAATTATACCATCTGTATCCTCCAGCTTCGAATTCCGCTGATTCATATTTTTCCAATGAATTTTTGGTCAGCAATGAAAGTGACTCTATTTTGACTGTGTAATGAGTTGGCGGTGCATCCGTAATCGATCTCAAAACCCCTGCAATGAACATTAGCTACTGCTTTCCACACAAGCGCAAACACAAATTAACATAGATAGAGAGGCTAGCTTCTTACCGTCTTGGTCATCGAATTTAAGACTACTCGTCATGAAGATATCTATGCTGGACCACCGAATTTAATTTCCTGAGAATTTGATTACAGATTACAAGAATTAGAATGGGTTGTGTTAGAATCAAATGGGTTTTCTGTTTATAAAGGAGAGATTAGAATGGGTTGTGTTAGAATCAAATGGGTTTTCTGTTTATAAAGGAGAGATTAGAATGGGTTGTGTTAGAATCAAATGGGTGTTATTCCAAACTTGAAACCTTTTTAAGGATAGAACTAATATGCTTTGCTTATACAGGATTGTCTTGATTTCAAGTAAAAGATATCCATAACCTAATCATAGGTAATTATATGCTTTGGTTCTGGGTTGAACCAAATCCCTTGTAAACGCTTAAAATAATTCCAAATATGAGCCTGCCTTCCTTAAATCTCTCTTATTGAGATTTGAGAAGAGTTTCTGGTGACGGGTAATTGGCCCTTATATCTAAAACTATGTTGAAAGTTGAAACGAATATATGGGGAAGAGGAAATGTGTGATAGATGTTTAACCTTCAAGAAAAGGGCCTTTATAATCACTATTTTTTTGCAACTCTTGTATGGTTTGGTTGCAATTGACCCGTTGAACAGTAATTTGCAGGGTTGCCAATTGCATTGGACTCCCTCAAATATTGGAACATACAGTAATTGTAAGCATTCTGAGTGTGTGCATGTGTTTGTGTGCGGGTTAGGTTCTTTGGTGTTTATGCAGGCGGTTGAGGGCAGAGCTTCTGTAACAGATTTAACTCACCGTATAGCCATGACAGTTATGAACATGTTTCTTGCTCATCAATGGAAAAAGTTCATATTCATAAGCCGATGTCTCTTCTAACACATCTTATGACACAATTAAGCACATCATGAAACTAGGATTCAGGACAAGTACTTTAATTACTAGCTATACAGTAAGCTATAGTACTTTGGCAAATCCATGCACAGTGACCTCAGCTTCCAGAATGCAAGTATTCTCCACCAAAAACCCCTTCTCCGCCTCACTGAAATTGCTTAGACTAATGAACTTATGCAAACCCCATGACGAAGACTTGGTAGTGAAACAGCGTTTACCTGCAAGCAGGAAAAACTATAGTCACTGGCTGCACACAGTTATTGAAAAGCTAGAGAAATAAAACAAAATAATGTTAATTAAGACTGGCAAATATACTGTCATGATCATAGGGCATTATGTAGAGTTGTACAGAAAGAAAAAGGTCAATGTTTACCTGCCCAAGTCTTATGATCGGCATGCTTTTGATCTACGATGCGCAGGGAAAACACTGCAAATATTTTGGACACAGGAGGAGTTGGTTTCCAATCAGCCAATGACAAGAAAATAGAAAGATGAGTACCAATTCCTTCGCCGCATCCCTTGGGATAGAGCTGTATCTGCCTACAACCAACACATGAAGAACAATTAATTTATATTACCAGCTGCAATTCAAAAGTTCAACTTTGAAAAGAAAGACGACTATATAATAAGGCTAAACAGAGATACCATTTCTGGTCTCCAGCATTGAATGTTTTTGACACATAGTACCCAGCTTTCAACTTTGAAAAATGCTCAACCTTCCAAACCTGCTTGTACATAACGGCATGGTCTACCCTTAACAAACGCTCTATTTTGCGTTTTGTTCTTTCTTTAAAAACAAAGACCTCAGCACCAAACACACAGGTGTCATCAACAACATATCCATTGGAGGCATCAGTAAATTCTTCAAGAGGCATAAGCTTATCAAAACCGGGTGAGCGAAACATCTCCATATGAAAGCAATTTTCCTTCGCGAAAGCATCTAGTTAATGCAAAATGAAAAGAAAAAAAAGGAAGAAAAACAATCAGAAAAACGAGTCCACGTATCTTCCTATATTGATCTATATTAGTTGAACTTATGTAGATGATTAATACCTTCAAGAACCAAGTACTTGCCCTTTTTTTGATCAAGTAAAAACAATCGGAAATCAACATATATTTCCCAATCACTTTGGAGTGGAATTTCTCCGGGCATTTCCAAGTAGAGGGAGATGTAACCTATCGCATTTCTTTTCTCGTTTCCGTTTGGGTAGATCACCAGTTTCCTATGAGCAAACGTATATATAATGTGTGCTAATGCATATACATAAACTTGAAATTTGAGGACCTCCTATATATGTCTAACATGCTATTTGATTCTTTAGTTCCTAGCTAGTATACAAATGAATAGCTGCAACGATCAGCCACTATTTGATTCTCATTCCAATTTTATCCAACAAACTGCATTTAATTAGCCGGGTTTAGTTAACTGGATCATGGATTTGGCCAATAATTAGGAGATGATTATTTAATAGGAATATAAAGAATGAATAGTTCGAATTGTTGAATTGTGTGCCGTGCCAATCGTTGAATTACGTAAATCAGAAAAGAAAATGGTGGAAGTCCTGAAATTTTAAGTTTCATGATCGAGTGTCCTCCCTTGAACATGCCTCATATATAGTCCTTGTAGCTAAATGTACCCAACGAAACTTTATGAGCACCTAGCAATATTTTTATAATACATACTTTTTTTTATTAATCCAGCGAATTTTCCCAATATATCATATATATATATATATATATAATTCATCCTTAGGGTATAGTTAACAGAGAAAAGAAAGATAGGATGCAGGCTGAATATGTATATTACAATTACAATACTAGATGATATCGAGGGTATTTACCATTCGTACCCTCCAGCTTCGAACTCCTCTGCTTCATACCCGTTCACTGAATGTTCAATCATAGTTGAAAATGATTCTACTTTCAGACTGTAATGACTTGGTGGTGAATCTGAATATGATTTCAAAACCCCTGCAAACCAAATAATTAACGGCACCAGAACAAGGCGTTCCATCAGAATAAAATTGTAATATTGAAGCTTTTGAAACACCCGCATATGTGGACAAAGAGAAAATATTCTACCATCTCGGTCAATGTCATGGTTAGCCATGTAAATAAAATCGACCACCGGTAAAGTTTTGCTTCAAGAATACTGCCCTAAAATTGACTTCTTCAGACTCAGAACTATATATAGACCAAGCGATAGAATGTGTTGGGTGGGCTGGGGGAATATACTAGGGTTAATTTCTCCCTTTAGGGTTTAGGGTTTTTGGTACCAGCCCAGCTAGAAAAAGAAATATATTCAATCATCGAAACTATACATTTTTAACATTCCTTTTAACATTTTTAACCCTAAGCCCTAAATTAACGAAAGTCCACGTTACGTTTTACTTATATGATTAAACAATATGCATGCAACTTTTTTATTTTTGAACAATGAAACAATATGCATGTATATATTGAATATTGCCCATTGGCGGCGCTTAACAGCAACCAAACACGATTTAAATATACATTGAGTCCCAAAAATTTGATTTGCCCCATTTTTCTAAATTCAATTGAGCAAAACGCAAGCAATGAACAGTCCAATGCTTACATTAAACAAAATAAATCTTTTTCAGATTCGAAGTTTGAATATTACCTAGCTCCAACTTGCGAACCGAGGTCAGTACTACACCTAAAGCTTTATAAATTCCAACGTTGGAAGACATCTCTAATTAATTAAGCTTTTCGGATCTTTTCGATCGATTTGTAGAATCATGGCTTTTCAGGTGAAGATGAGAGTCTTGATGATGATGGTTGTGGTGGTGCATGTGTCTAATGCATCTGTATCGATCCACCATGGAACAGACTCTGCTGGCATGGATCTGAATGGACAACCATAGGCAAGGTCGACCATAAATAACGGGCTGCCACTATAACTTTCCAAGTCGGTGACATTATCGGTGAGTTCAATTCTCTCCAAGTTTTCTCTTAATTGGTTTTTCAGTTCTAACATTTAATTGGAATTTTTCTCTCTAATGTTCAGTTTTTCTCTTTTAAGTCGATCTTCCCATTAGGGTGAAAATACTAATCACTTGTATGTTATTGCCTCTATCTTAATTTCTAGCATTGTTGTGGCACACTGTACGTAGTGTTCAGAAATCAGAACCATCTAAATTTAAGATCTCTAAATGAAAAAAAAAATTATCAAAATTGACAATAGTTTGATCATTAGTTTCTACGGTATTCCCATTCAATGTTTATTAATTGAAACAATGTTCATCTGCTTTGTAGTTTCAGTTAGATGATTGAATAGCTTCCAATTAATTTGTTGATTTTTTTTTTTGGAAGAGTGATCCAACAAATAATTTCACCGGATATTATTTTTTTTTTAGAGAAGGAAGTCAAAATATTTCATTCAATAAGCAATTGCAATATTACACAGTGATCCGCCCCGGTGGAGCTATCAAAAAGAGACATTGTTACAAGCAATGACACTTCATTGTTACACCGTTACTGCTGGGCTTATTGATCTGAGGACATCAACGAGTCCACGGTTTGGATTATTAAAATACAGTCCACATAAAAAATGATTCCTTTTAAAATGGTCTTCCATGTTTTTTGTTTATAGAAAGACAATAATATATTAATATCGAAAATTGAACATGATTTTCATATATAATATGTATTAATTAAGTATATTTTATATAGGCATAATTGCCAAAATGCCCACTGAACTTGTAATTTGGTCAATTTACCCCCTGAATTTGGTAAAATTATCAATTTGCCCCTTGAACTTAGTAAAAATTGTCAATTCGCACCCCATACGTCAATTTTAACTTTTTCCATCCAATTTTGTGACATGTGACATTTATGTGAGGGGTATTTTGGTCATTTAATGATATATTTTTAGAAAAACACAAAAATTACATTAAAACAAAAATATACATAAAAATTACATTAAAAACACAAATATACACAAAAATTAATTTACATTTTAATGTAAATTTTTAGGGTTTAGGTGAATTTTTAAAAATTACATATATTAAAAAGTTGAATTTTTAATTCTTTTTAATGTAATTTTTATGTATATTTGTGTTTTGCTAAAATATATATCATAAAATGACCAAAATACCCCTCACGTAAATGTCATATGTCACAAAATTGGAAGAAAAAAAAGTTCAAATTGACATATGGGGTGCAAATTGACAAATTTTACCAAGTTTAGGAGGCAAATTGACAATTTTACCAAGTTCAGGGGCTAAATTGACCAAATTGCAAGTTCATGATGCAAATTGACAATTTTTATCAAGTTCAGAGGGTAAATTAACGCCTAATTGCAAATTGACAATTATAACCAAGTTCAGGGGGCATTTTGACAATTATGCCTTTTATATATGATGTGACATTGTGACACTATATTTTGTGAGGAGTTGGTATAACTTTTTCTCTCTATTTTTTTTATTTACTATGGTGTCTATGTGGATAGCATATTAGCATTCATGTTTACTAATTTTCTTCTTTAATTTATCCGTCATTCGTGCATTGAATTTTAGCGTCATTAAATTTTCTTTTACCGAATTAATACTTAAGCATGTAACTGTGCAGTAGTGGAGTACTAGCTACTTAATTAGTAACTAATTAGGTAGATTGTGATTCCAATTCAACATACTCCAACTACATTACACATGATTTTTAACTCAAGTGTTATGATATTATTCTCCAGATGCTCCAACACTTGCACTTGCATCTAGCTAGGGGCTTGAATGATGAAAATGACCAATTAGAATGGAATAAAAGAAGGCATGGATCATCAGGAGGAAGTCGACAACTTAGATCACGAGAAAACTATTTTCTTAACATTTCCTAAAGAGTTCGAGTGTTCGACATTCCACATAATAGACTCACAGACTTCTTCAAAAAGTATAGTTATTGTTTTATCCTAATTTGTTCAATATATTGCATGTTCTGATGCATGATCTGAATGCATGTAGGATTGTCGATCAATATTGACACAACCCGATAACAAGACTCGAAATCAGCATGAAATAAAATGGGCTGAACCCGCACAATATTGGTCATTTGTGGGTCAACCCGTCAAGACACGTTTAATAAACGGGTGGGTTTAGGGCCAACCTGTCAGCTCGCAAATTACCCACTTAACCTGTTTATTTTATTAGACTGGGTCAAAATTAAAAAAATTTCAAGCATTTATATGCATGTATGGTAATTTTTCACTTTCAGTGTAGGTCATACACAAAAGTTTATAGTGATAATTCTTGTGAAGTCATATGGCGTACATTTTATAACCCAAAATTGATCAAAAGGGTCAACCAAACTATTTTGTATGTGGGAAATTGATAAACTGTTATTTATATATTTGCATTAACACCTTGACACGACCCTAACCCAACACAACACGGCCCATTGACAACCCTAAATGCATGCATTCTTGTGATGGAGCAGTGGACAGTAATAGGAACGAGGTGGGTGTTGGGGGAGTGTTTAGTAATGAGAATGGAGATTTCTGGGGACTGTGAGTAAATGGATTGGGTTAAGACCGGAACCATTTGATTGTGAATTATTTGCAATTAAAACTGGTTTGGAGTTTGGTGTCGATAGAGGATGGAGGCCGGTAGTGGTGGAAACGGATTGGTTAGAAGCTGTCAAGGTTGTGAATGGATTTGCTAATTGTTCTAGTGCAGCTAGCTGGGGTTGTCGTTGGTACATTTTTATTGGTTGCAAGGATTTGTACATAATTATATATTTTTTATTTTGATGTGCGGTTTTGCGCATATCAATTTTGGCGCCGGCTCGCCGGGGATTGTTTTCACTATTTGCTTTTCTAAACAGTGTTTTTCTTTTTGTAGAGATTAGGAAGATTATGCGGGATTAAAATGTGTCACAGATCTTTCATGTTCCAAGGGAGGCTAATATGGCTGCCCATACAGTTGCATGCTTTGTAGCTTTGGAGAATGGACGGCTTAATTGGTTAGGGAATGGGCCTTCTTGGCTGGTGGAGGTCATCGATCGAGAATGACAAACCCGTAATTGTAGATTTTATTAGGGAAGTGAGTTGTGGTGTTGCTAATCTTATGTAATGTTCTTATGCTCTCGAATAAAAGTTGGTTCTTATTCTGAAAAAAAAAGAAAAGAAGAAGAAGCAAATCTTCATCCCTTAGGGTTTAGGTGTGGGTTATGAGGTTTTTGCATAATTAAACATATGTATATATATTCAGTAATATACTTCCGCACGCGCGCACACACACTTAATTACTTTGCGCGCGCGTACACACACATGTATGTATGTGACTACTGTCATACGTATTTACATAATAAATTATAACATAAAGCCTCCAACATTCTTCCATTAAATAAAGGTATCTCACGGAGAATATGAGAAGCTATAATGTTAAGTTTACATTTACGGACACAACCATGGCCGTTAGGACCTACGACCAGTTTACTATAGTTCTTTGGTAATTCCACGCACAGTGATCTCTGCCTCCACTGTGAAAATATCATTCTTCAAAAACCCATTGCTTGCTTCACTGAAAATGTCTTGTTCAATGAATTCATCCCAACCCCAAGATGTAGTTGTTGCGTTGTACCTGTCAATGCCTATAATTAAGCAACAAAAAAACGATGGTAAGGTCAATTCTCCTTCTTCCAGCAGCCTGCAGCCATATATAGCATAGTATTACAAAGAGAAACAGGCCAGTCGATCTTTACTATTTTTAGTATGATGCTCATAATGAATTCGATCTAGGATGCGAAGTGTAATCTCTACAAATATATCGGAGCCATGAGGAATGGAATTTTCTGGATCAACCAAGTTCACATATAGAGATAGATGACTATCCTTTCCGTCGTCCGTTCCATTGGGATAAAGCTTTATAAACCTGCAACATTAACCAACACGTACATGCATAAAATGATTTCCTAGTACGTGCATCAAATTAATAAGTCTCTCAAACAACGTACGTTGTGATCGATCGATAATAATGCTTAATTAACAGATCGAGATACGTACCATTTATGGCCTCCAGCATGGAAGACTTTTGATTCTAGGATTCGAGCACCTAAACTTGAAAAGTTGTTAATCTTCCAAACATGCTTGGACATACGGGCTTTCTCTATCCTTGATAGACACTCTCCTTTGCCTGTTCTTCTTTCTTTACAAACAAAGACCTCAGCTCCAAACACACACGTGTCGTCAACTAGATATCCATTGGAGGAATCGTTAAAATCGTCAACAGAAATAAGTTTATCAAAACCCGCTGCGTCAAGCATCGCCACATTATAGCACTTCTGCTTTGTAAAAGCATCTAAACATAGCGAAATGTCAGACACAAAACTCAGAGAATAAGCAATTAAAATATTCAGTCTACGTAGACATATATGCTAGATGATATCAAATTAATCACATTGAAGTAAATAATACCTTCAAAAACCGAGTAGAGTCTCTTATTCTGGTCAAGCAAAAACAATCTGAAAGTAACGTATACCTCCCAGCCAGTCTCAAGTGAGTCTGCTCCAGCCATTTCCAAGTAAATAGAGATGTGGTCTTCCACGTTTCTCCTCTCGTTTCCACTTGGGTAGAGCACCAGTTTCCTATCAGCAAACATATGCATGTATATGAATATATAAACTCCATGGACAGGCAAAAGAGAAATGCTATCCCTACTCGAACCAAGACATAACTTTTACTTGTTCAAATAACCTGTATGAGATGTTCTTTCTATATATATATATATGGGAAAAAAGCTAAAATGGTACCTGAACTATACTTCCATATTATCGATGGTACCTGAACTTCATTTTTTGTCACAAACGGTACCTGAACTTTTCGATTTTGTCTAAAATGGTATCTAAGGCCACTTTCGGTCATTATTCCGGCAAAAAATAAGCCTGAGTCACTGTTCACGTTGAAATGACCATATCACCCTCAAATCACAATTAAAAAAATAAAAACTAAAAATTTAATCCTTTTTTCTTAAAGTTCTTTCTTCCATTCCTCTTTCTTATTCATACATCCTCTTCCATTCTATTAATCAACCGCCAGCACCTCCATCTAAACCCTTTTCCCTATCCCTTCTCTCTCACTCTCTGAGTCTCTACAAAACTGCTTTCAACCGTTGCCTTTTGCAGGGACACCTCAATATATGAACTGCCATGGTGCAAACGTCATACTCCACCGGCCATCCTCATTCTCAGAAACCACTAGAGTTTAAATAGGAAGACCCAACCAAACTGGGTAAATAAAGCCAATAAACCAACTAACAACATGAATTGCTGGGAGAAGATCTCTAACTAAAGCAATGAAGCAATGGGTGCTATCGGTAACAATTCTTTATGAGTTCTTGAACCCAGTTAGACCAAAAAAAAAAAAAATTCTGAATCAATTCATTAATTTTGAAGTCAGACCAAACAAAAAAAGAACAAAAAAGTAGAGATGAACCCAGACCAATTCATCAATTCTGGTGGTAAGAGGTGTAGATTTGGGTCGAAGTGCGGTGGCTATAGGCCTTGGTTGGGATTCAGAAGGCTGCATCGCAGATGGTGGGAGGTGGGCTGGCGATGTTTTGCTGAGTCTCCAAGAAAATCTATTTGGTCAAGTCGCCACAGCAATGGAAGAATCAAAAGAAAACTAAATAAGGTGATCAAGAGCATCAAACAACAACACAATCATGGAAGAATCAAACTAAATTTTCTCTGTTCAGTTCGATCAAGCACCCAAAATCTCCAAAATTCAATCCTTGCATTGAAGGATTTAATCAAGTCTCTCACAGTGCCTTGACCCACCTTCGAACCCAATAAGGAAAACCGCTTCCATACATGGTGATACGGTGTTTTGTGGTGAACGGAGATGAAGATGATAATGATCACGGGCGGCGTTTGGTGGTGTAGAGAGAGAGAGAGAGGCATCCACGGGGTCAAGTAAAAAAAAAATTGATTTAACAAATTCTCTCAATATTGTTCTTAAAAAAAATTGAAATTGAGTAGGAAATGTCCAAAATGCCCCTATAATTTGAGTTGAAATGTTTGATTTAAACCTCACGTGCCAGTTTTTACCGGAATATTGATCGAATGTGGCATTAGGTACCACTAGAGAGAGAGAGAGAGAGAGAGAGTGATAAACGGAGGGATCTTGCTTTCTAAAAGCCATAGTAAGGCTGTGCAGTCAGCTAGTAGATGACACCAGAGTCCAGAGAGGGATTTTTCAAAACATGGATAGCCGGATAGGGGCTCTACCGCGATAAGATATATGATATATATGTATGCATGTGTTATGTATATTTATATATATATATAAGCCTTTTCTGCTAAGGAGCTCCTTACTTTTTTAAATTAAGGAGTTTTGATCTCAGCCGTCAAAACAAATCATTTAAAACATATCTGACAGTTGAGTCCCACATCTGTTTTGATCTGACGGCTGAGATCAAAACTCCTTAACTTAACAAAGTAAAGATCTCCTTACCTGAGAATTATTCTATATATATATATATACTATTATAATGGAAACATGCGTTGTTGATCAAAACAGAATATTTTTACTGAATTAGCCCTCAAATATTAAGTAATCATATATATCATTTAATTGTTAAGGATATATAAAAGAGTTAAACACAAAAAATAATTAATAAAAATTTTAAACTCCCTCTAACTTCGGTGTGGACACTTTCTAGTATAGATATATAAAAAACAACACATCTATATTATATATTAAGGGAACACATGTTGTTAACCAAAACAGAATTTTTTTTACTGTAAGACCCCTTAAACATTAAATAATTATATATTTATTTTAATCATTAAGGATAAAAATGTCAAAACACAAATAATTACTAAAATAAAAATAAAAAATTTTCAAAAACTACCTATAACTACCCACTCTCACACTCTTAACTTCCACACCATAAAATAAATAAAAATACAAATTTTTTTTCTGCTTTTTTTTTTCTAAAAATAAATATACACACATAGTGTGTGGTTTCCTTCTAGTGTTATTAATCATAACTATTTTTTTTTAGACCCCTGAAAGGTTAAATAACTATAAATATCATTTAATTGTTAAGAAATAAAAAGTCAAAATACAAATAAATAATTAATAAAATCAAATTACCTCTAACTTGCCACTCTCGCAACCAGTAATTAACTACCTAGTTCCACACTCATACGGTGTGAGCATTTTTAAGTATATATAGAAGCAAACACAAGTAGCTAGGAAATAACATAACACAATACCTACTTAATTAATTCACAACGCATCACAAATTCATGGTATTGGTGAAAGAAAATAAGATGGAGAAAAGAACACATGCATGAGATGAGAATATTACCATTTGTATCCTCCAGCTTCAAACTCCCTAGATTCATATACCTTCTTTGCATAGCTTTCAGCTAACATTGAAAATAACTGTATTTTTAGAGTATAGTGAGTCGGTGGTGAATCTGAAACGGATCTTAAAACTCCTGCAACGGCAACAAAAGAGGGCGATCAAAGCATTATTACTCCATTAGCTAGGTATATATATATATATATATATATATATATATATATATTGGGTAAAAACTCAATATAGTACTCAAACTATGGAGAAATGTATTTTTTGGTACCTACAAATTTTTTTTATCCAAAATGGTACCTCCGTAGTTAAGTCAGGTACCATTTTGGATAATGGCCAATAGTTTAGGTACCATTTTGGGTAATTATCAATAGTTCATGTACCATTTTGGGTTACGGAGGTACCATTTTGGGTAAATGTACAATAGTTTAGGTACCATTTTGGGTAAAAAAAATTCATAGGTACCAAAAAAGGTTTTTCGCAATAATTTTGGTACTATATTGGGTTTTTACCCTATGTATATATATATATATACATATATATCACTGAGCTGAGTATCCAACCTTAATTAGTACCTATAATCATAGAATTAATTTCATTTCAATATTGTTTAAAGGATGTTTAAAATTAAGTTTAACACATATGCACAGAGACAGAGAAAGTAATTAATGTCTTACCAAGCTTTTCAAAGTCAAGGTCAGCCATGGAAATAATATTGATCTCCCACCTTATATGGAATTATGGATAACAGTTAGCCTTTTTGCTTCAAGAGGACAGCAAGAGATGGAGTGGAGATGTAAAAGAGCTAAAGCCGACCTTTGAGGACTACTACAGATCGATAGAAGAGAGAAAACAGATCGAGATATATGAACATTCATTACTTCAATATCCGTATATATACTGCCCTAACATTCATCACTTCTCCTTGAAAATAAAGAAAGAATCAGGATTCTCAATAAAAGGCGTTGATTGTGAAAACGGGAACGAATTTGCTATGAGTGATCGATTGCCCTTTTTAATTACTAAAGTATAAGTAGTTTAAATGGTGTAAGAAACCCAGAAATGTGGTTTGCATTGCTTCCCCGGCCGAATACTTCACAGCCAATTAAGCAAGAAGCAGAACAAACAGACAGATGATGAAAAACTCACCAAGTTAACTAACCCTAACTCATAATTACTAAACTAACCTCATTTCTGTCTTTTGATCTTCTCCTTGAAATTAAAGAAACGGGATTCTCAATAAAAGGTGTTTATTCTGATAACGGGAACGAATTTTGATCGATTGCCCTTCCTAATGACTAAAGTATAATAAAATGATGTAAGAAACTCAGAAATGTGGCTTGCTTTTTTTAAGTATACTTTGCTTTTTTGAAGAGAACGTTGAATTTAATACGAATCAAAGCCAACGGGCCGGAGTCATACATGCATACATTTAAACCAAGAGATTGGTAATCTTGTATCTCAAGCCGATCCTCGATCACCTAAGCAAATATCACTTATTACAATCAAATTGGGCTTGATAATAGGTAAACGTACACTACTAAACTGTACAAACAAAGATTTGCATTATCCTAAAATCGACATCATTTGCATTCTTGTTAGACTATTATTTGTGATACGAAAAATGAACCATCATACCACATAGAAACCCCCTTATGCATGTGGCACTGATGTGTCTGACTAGATGTGGTATAGCCATGTCAATGCCAGATAAGGTGGCCATGGTTTTAATTAGGTGATACCTATGAAGTGTGTTCACCTAACGTACATTACCCTTTATCACCTTATATGGGCTGAAACACTTTCTAATCAGCAAGGAAAACTTGATCATCAGACGTCTCGGATCCCATTAAGGGGTATTTCTTTCGAGGGAAATTTTCTAGTGAGAACCAAACAATGATGATTTGTTGAAGACTTTCAAACTCAACCGTTGGATGAGCTTTTAGTGAGTTTTTTAAATATCAACTAACATTTAAAATACTCATCTACCGGTTGAGTTTGAAAGTCCTCAACAAGTCCTCATTGTTTGGTCCTCACTAGAGCCGCCTCTCCCTTTCTTTCAAAATGAAAAGTAGATACATAGGTACAAGAAAAGAATTGGCCTGATAGTATATTAACTCACTAAAAAATAAATTTGAAGCTTATCAAATATGGATTGATAAGTTAAGTAGATTTGGAAAAAATTGCTCAAAAAAAGTAGATTTGGATAAAACGGGCTTAGGAATTAATAGTACTTTTTTGTGAGTACCGTTAACGAAACGAATAGTGCCACAGATATGAAAACAATGCAGGAGCCACTTAGCAATGCAGGTCCCGGAACCATTCTGTGGACGGTGAAATCTGCCTCCTCCTGCTTGATGGTGTTTTTCTGGTCTAAGCCGCCGCACGGTACCATAGCAATTCCATTGATGGTAACCTCTGCCTCTATTATGCAAGTATCCTTCCTCAGAAAACCCCTGTCTGCCGCTCTGAAATTGTCCAGTGTAATGAACCTTTTCCAACCCCAACTATGTCTTGAGGCAGTGTAACAATGATCATGATCTGCCAGCAAAAAATTGATTCCTCTGTTATACTGTCATTGAAAATTAAGATGAAGCAAAATGAAACTCAATAATAACACTATGTAGAACACGAAGCAACCCGTATGATTTTGTGGCATTATATACAGGTAGTTCTATTGACCTACCATATAAACGTTGGTGCCTTTGGTGTATTTGATCTAAAATCCGCAGGCAGATGTTGGTGGATATTTTGGTGCCAGGAGGAAGAGATTTCGGATCAGCCAATCCCAGATAGAGACCAAGATGAGTACCCAATGTATCAGCACTTCCCTCGGGATAGAGGGATATTTTCCTGCATGGATAACAATTTAAGATTACCTACACTTTTGAATCTTCAAAAGCAATTTCTTAAGAGGGAGTCAAAATCTTAACAAGTATTACAATTGCATACTCAACTGCCTCGTTGGCAGTATGAAAAATATATTTCAAACTGCGCGCAAAGATATTTCAGAACTTCAAATATCCAAGTAAAGTGATTATGTTCTTTTTAACTATATAGAGACATATATGGATAACAAGTTCATCAAAGATACCATTTATGGCCTCCAGCAGTGAATTCTTCTCCATAGGATTGACCGCCTAAGCTTGAAAATTTCCAAACCTTCCAAGCATGCTTATACGTTTTTGAGGTACGCTTTATAATTGAAGGACACACTTTGGGTGGTCTTGTTTCTTTACAAACAAAGACCTCAGCTCCAGAGACACAGGTGTCATCAACGAGATATCCATTGGAGGAATCAGTAAAATCCTTGAGAGAAATAAGCTTATCAAAACCGGCCTTGCCAAACATCTCATGTCGGAAGCAAAAGTTCTTTGTAAAAGCATCTAAGCAACACGAGAGAAAGAGAAATTGGAAATCAGCCATGCTCTTTGCATATAAGATGGATGAAAAAAGTGGTCCGTGTATGAGATTGAACTAAACTGATCGTAGATATATATATATATAACTACTACCTTCAAGAACCAAGTACTTGCCCATTTTCTGATCAAGCAAAAATAACCTGAAATCAACACAGACTTCCCAACCAGGGAGGAGTGAGTTCTCTCCAGCCATTACCAAGTAGACAGAGATGTGCTCTTCCACATTCTCCTTCTTGTTTCCATTTGGGTACAGAACCAGTTTCCTGTGTGCAACCATATAGAGAATCAATGCATGTGTATATAGAAAAAATTAAAAACTACGAAGATAACCAACAATGTCGAGACTGTCAATCTGGACATTCAAATTAATATATAATTCTAAGTGATCAATTATTCAGATTCAAGTCTGACAAGTTGGCAATACGTACATCAATATATTTCAAATTGTTGGCATGAGAACATATATATGATATTACCATTGGTATCCTCCAGCTCCGAATTCCTCTAACTCGAGTTTACCATTGGTGCTCGCAAGTGAATCTTCCGTTAGTAATGAGAATGACTGTAATGGTTTAATGAAATGACTTGGCCGCGAATCTGAATATGATCTCAAAACCCCTGCAACTAAATAATGACAACACAATTAACAAGGCTTAGGTTATATATGCAAGCAATAAGCATCTCTGATTATAAAACTTGCTGTGATCGAGTAGAATATATATCCTTTAAGAGAGAGTCTGTTACCATCTTGGTCGGAGTTGATGATAGACATGGCAATCAAATAATTGACCACCCAACAGAGTGGGTTTTCTGAAAGGTTCTTTAAGCTAAAACCCTAAAACCCTAAAACCCTTCGACTACTTTTCTAGCAATACTCTCAAACCAAGGATTAATTCTTGTACTAGAAGCCTATATATATAAGAGAAACAATCGAACTAGCGTTTCAACTTATAAAGAATTTAAGGAGTTTGCCACTTCTAATAGTAATAGGGTTCCCAAGATTTCTTGATTACCACAATGTTACATCGGACCTCATTAAGTTGTTATCGTTCAGCTGGGCTATTCATGACATAAGCTTTTTTCGTTATTTGGATTTTGAAATTTTTGCAAAGAAAATCCGATACTAAACTGCGCGTATAACCATCTTTATAATCATTAATTTGTATCCGTCCAAAAAAAAAATCATTAATTTGTCCCTTTCTTTCTCAGTTTCTACAACCTACAAACAAATGCATTTTACTCGATCACTACAAGTACTCCATGGAAAAAGTACTAATTTATTCTTAAAAACTCCCAATAAATTGTAAGTGCCCTTGATTGAAGGGTATATCAGCAATCCTCTGGACATTTTAACTGAAAAACAGATGAACCAAAATTGGTCAACTCACAAAGTTCAGAAAAATTACAAAAAAAAAATGAATTACCATTTGAATTTGGCTTGATATATATTTTGACAAAGTCACAAAACTAAAAATGTGGCTTGCTTTCCTCAATACTTTGCGACCAAGGAAAAACCCAAACCACAGAACCACAATCACAAATGACGAAAATCCACAAGTTGGCTTGCTTTCTTATATACTCTGCAATCAAGATAAGAATCAAAAACTTCAGAACCAAATCACCAAATACTGCAAAACTATGTGCATCATTGCATTCCTGTTAGATATCACATGCCATACTATTTGGCTGAAACACTTTCCAATTAGCTACAAAAATTTGACCATCGGTCTCAAACCCTTAACTAGTACTTGTTTAAGGACAGCATTAGTCTGCAGATAGTGTCCCATAGTCGGTTTACAATGATACCATCGTTTTCCCTTATACAGCGGGTTTACGATCCTTGTGACTTTGGCCTAATGTACCCAAGATTGAGCAGCTTCTGAACCAACAACTTTTCAGCATCCAACTGAGATCCCAAAAAGACACGGCAAATCGATCAGTCAAACAAATAAATACCACATTGTTTCATAAATAGTCTAGTCTTGCATATATGCAAATGGATAAAAGAAGCACACATCAGATAGTCTCATGCGTATGTGTTTTCTACATGTGTACAAGATAGAGAGGGCACAAACCTCAATCATGGGACTGTTCTTAGGAATGTTGCAAGCCAGAATAATATTTAGTCCAGTCCTCGACACTGCGAAAAACCCGGAATGTCAGGCAATTTAGTAGGGATAAAAAAATAACAAAGACGAACCCCCACTTTATCTTAAGAAAGACTGATAATTTACCTAATCTTCGAGCAATGCCCGACCCTGTATTATCAGAAGTCCCACCCAGTATGGATGTAACACTCACTGCACTCTGTTGTTCAGGTCATCAATCAGCAAGACAATGATGCTTAATTGATTACGGTAAACACTTTGGTCCAAAACGGTAAAAACAAAGTATGTATCAAAATTACCAACTTACAGGTCGAGTAGGTGCTGCTGCATACAAATGTCCCAATTTTTCAGAGTTGCAACCGATCCATGCATATATCTACACTCAAAATAATGAGAAACTTTTACCCAACTCAAAATTTGACCATAAATGCAAGTAATTTGCCTAGATTTACTCGACCCACATTAGTTTTCCGTTTCTTAGTCAATAAAGTCAAAAACTTGACCATCTAAATTGCCTAAATTTCGACTTGGGCAGTCCAATTCAATGTAAAAATGTACAAAAATTTGAAGCATAAAATTAAAATTAAAAGAGGGAAGAGGTTAATGGAAGAAGAACCAACCTGCTTTGGAAGACGCATGATCTGGAAGTGGAGGGTAGTAGTATCATGGACAACCTCACTGAAGCACGTGATTTGCACGCCACCAGCATCGTCTCCATTGCTGGGATCAGTCGGTTGTTTCTCTTTGGAAATTTGAGAAGAGCTTAAAGCTTCGGTTAGAGCACCAAGGTCCGAATCTCCGCGAGCCATTACGAACGGAGTGGGATTATAAATTGGGGAAATCTGCAAGCCAAGGGTTTAAGGGTTCGTTCTAGTAAAAGTTTATGTTTTTGTTCTTGTCTTCTTGACTATGGAAGAAGAAAATGATCCAGAGTCTCCCTTATTAATGGGTTTTTGTTTTTCTAACTTTTTCACCTGCCACGACGTCGTTTTGGCTTCTGCACAAATATTTTCTGTTAATTACAAAAACTTGCTTTAAGGTGTTTTCACGGTTTTTCGGTGCAAAGAAAAAAGCCGTAAAATCGAAACCGGATTGATGGAGAGAAATATCATTGGATCAACTAAATTTGAATCAGAACTGTTAGGAAATATACATAAAGAATTACTACTGTGTTTTTAACTACAATCAATGAATTACAAATTACGAAGTGTATCTAGACTATCCCTCATTCCCCATCTTTCTTCACTCACACACAGGGAGGGAAAGAAACTTGAAGGAAAATCACAATGGTTACAGAATTTACAGTACGGTTTCTCATAAGATCAAAGGCCCTCTTTGGCAAAGTTGGATTAACAACATATTCTTAAGTAACCATCTTCTGTTCCAACAAGAAACAATCTTGAGAAGGGCAAAATGCTTATGCTTGATAACACTGAAAAGTTTCTTGCTCCATGATCTGCCATGTAGAGTTTTTGACATGTAACGGCCTGCTGCCCATCCTGTCGAAATGGGAAGTGAGTAATTGCAAGTGAAAAAATGAATAAAATTTGACAAGAAATGGTGACAAGTTTGCTGTTGGTTACATCATCAGGAGATTTGGATAAAGAAGAAAGTCCAATCTTATTTCTGGCAATTGAAATAACATCTTGGCCCCATACAGAGAAAGCAGATACACCATCTGTATGACCTCTAAGAATTGTAGGCTGAGATGGCATATTCCTGCATAAGGCGGTCATGAGTTAAATGAGAGCTTGATAATGCAACATCATTTTGATGATGCTAGAAAATAGGGACTAATAGGATCTAATTGATTTGAAAGTAGAGAGCAAATAAAATATCATTAAGAAATGTCTGCAAATACCTCCTCAAGTCCCAAATCCTTAAAGTCTTGTCAAGAGAGCTCGACACAAGTAAATGGTCTTGTGGTGCAGCCAACTACACAAATAAAAGGTAAATTAGAATTGAATTTAAAACTAAGTGAAGCTTTTCTCTTGCATTTTCAAAATACCTTTGTCACGTATCCATCATGAGCCCGCCAAGAGGCAATGATGTTTCCACTCCTTGCATCGAATAACCTACACTGGCCGGAACTCATTCCAGCTGCAATCCAAGATGGTGAAGAGGCTCCATCTGGTTGCATTTTGTCAGACCCACAAGAGCATATGGAAGAAACAATAGAAGGAAAGCCCGACTCCATAGAATCCCCCTTCCAAAGATGCAGCTTTTGCCCTCGGACAACATCAATGAACCTGTACAATTCAGGAACACATTAGAAACACAAAATGCATTAAAAAAATTCTCATCTACATCAGCTTGTGATGGGGTAACCAAGCAACACTACGTATCTACCTGAGAGAACCATTTCCAGTGCCAACAACAAGAGTTTTGCCAAATCCTGTTTGATGCATACAAGTATACAGGCTCCCATCAAATGCACCGGTCAATATTCCACTGGACATCGAATTGGAACTGAGCATGTTACCCTGGTCAATATTGACCCTGGAGGAAGAAGATGGAGGGCTTGCAATATGTGCAGAATCCCCTGATGGTTCGGAAAATACGGAAATTAATTTCCCTGTTCGGCTATTCCAAACATGTATTGTTCCGTCACAGGACGCAACTCTTCCACTAGACGACAAGACACAAATATTGTTCACAACCTACAAGTCCAAAAAAAGCAATTATAGGCATGTCAGCATGTGAATGACCACAAGTATCCAAAGCCTTAACAAAAGTTAGATTTGAGATATGTGATTTAGAACCAGATAGTTCCATGGCAAATGACACAATTATCAATCTGACTACTAGGAATCATATAGTACAGAAGGTTTTAATTTAAGTGCAAAAAAATAGCTTCGGGAAGGAAAAAAAAAAGTGGAAAGAATAGCATAAGCAAACCTCCTCATGGCCATAGTATCCAGATACACAATTAATTCTAGTCAGCTCCCACTTCTGAACAGTTCCTTTGAAGCCTGCACCAATCCCTGCAGTAAAAACAGTGGATTCATCTGGGCAGACGGCTAAATATCTTAAGGCTCCAGGATGTGCACGTACGGAGTGTATAACAGATGCTCTGATCTTCCATGGATGTTCATCTTTCACACCCCCAGCACGCCCAAGATAATCGGGTCCATCCCAGTTAGCAGCTGGACTAGGGAACCAAAACCAGGGGTCATATTTAAAATTTGATGTTGCTGCATGCATTTCGGTTGGACTCTGATGCAATGCATCAAACCGTTTCGGAGACATCAAGTTTTTGGCACCTCTAGTTCCTTGTGATTGAGGAATTGACCATCCAACCCCATTAAGCAACAGCTTAGCAGGACTGTATTCAGGAGTCGAGCCCTTTCTGTACGCCCTTTTATTGAGTATAGTGTCTGAACCACTTCGCGACAATTCTCCTGTGTGTTCCCACTGAAACATGACAGGTTCAGAATATGAAGTGCAAAAGGTGTGGGTATTGTGTTGGGTGCCTAAATCATAGTGTTTATGTGTGTGTATCCATGTCCTTTGGGAGGGAGTTGAGAGGGAAGAGAGAGAATACATGTGAAAGAACAACCCTAATACTAAACACCATGTTTAAGAACATAATCCTAGAGTACCTTCCAATTATGAAATCGTAGAAGATATCGCTCAAGTAATAACCATGTTGCACAACACTGACGAAGCTTCTCTATCCCAAGAAGGGATGCAAAAGGAGGATACAGAAGCAACCTGCCAACATCGTAGCAAGTTCACAACATATTTAAGGAAGACAAGAATGTATGCAAAACTTATATTCCAGTGTTGATAATTAACAAGGCAATATAAACTCTGAACACTCACGCAAGGTCCATACGACTTTCAATCAGAGCCCCATCTTTTAGTTTCAAAACCTTTGACCTTGTGTCAGGGGAAGTAGATGCATTGGCAGTTTCCGGTGAGAAAGCAAGCTCATCAAATAGCTCCTTAAGTTGTGGCAAAACATGTAATGCAGTCAAATCTGGTCCTATCCGCTGACAAACAGCCATTAGGGTTGTGGCAGCAACCTAGAAACCAGAGGCCTATTAGCATTATTGGAAATTAAAACATACCAGCTAGTGTGTGATGCATCGAGGGTAAATTTGGTGGGGGTTATGTTTTGAAATAAGTTTGTTTGCATGCAGGCGCATCACCTGAAGCACTCTATATTCCAAACTTGTCTGCATAAGAACCAGAACATGCAGGCAACTTCTATCCTGCATAATACAAGATACAATTATTCCGAGAACACCCCTACGTTTTCAAATTAAATTAATATGAGATTTCAATTCCATACTTCAATTAGCTCCTTTACGACCACCTCCCTTGGCAAGAATGCAACCAGGCCATCTATTGTCATTAAACAATCAATAAGAGCAAAAGCACTCCAACTCTGGACAGGCTCAGGCTTATTCATACGTGAAATGTCAATGCAGGAACGAACTACATGTTTCAGCAATGGTAACATCTGTCTGACAATGAAGCTTTCCCCCAATAGACCACCTGGAATTTGAATACATAAAAGGTTAGAAGAACACAAATTCCAGGAAACATCATATCACAATGCATTGAATAAACATACCGATTCGAACCAGCACATCAATTCCATCAGTACTGAGACCTTTCCCAAAGCACTGAATCAGAGGCAAGATTGTCTGGGGCAAGACTGATGGTTAGCATGATAATCCCAGTGAAAAATACATTTCTTGAGTGTTTGTTTTTCTGTGTTGAGGCAGATGCATGGGAGATTATAATGTTTATTCTATTAAGTCATAAAAGCAAGAATACGGGGGTGAATTTTGACCTGATGAATGGTAATAGGTACACCAAGCTCTTCACTTGAGCCAATCAGCAGCACGGAAGCAGCAGCAGCTGAACTCTTATGAGCAGCAGCATACAAATTCAATATAACAAGAGGATGTACAGTTTCAAGAAATGCTTGTTTTCCAACCCGATTCCATATCTCTTGAACAAATGAGTCTTGCAGAATAGAAACCTTTAGATGTGAATAACCTGTAGTCTGAAACAAAGACCTCCATAAGCAATAAGTTCAAAAAGAAAGTTCCACAAAGTGAACAAAATAAATCTCAAAACTAGCCTGTAAAATCCTCTGGATGGCAGGCAAGACTATTGTCTTTACTGCTTTAGGTGTCAAACTTTTAATAAATTCTTTTAGTAGTGTATAAGCCCATTCTGCTTCAGTATCTGACAAAGGAGTCACTACAAGCGATAAGCAAAAAGAAGCACACATTTCAGCTGCAAATGTTCCCATTGCCTTGAGGACTCCTTGCTTTGCAAAGTTTGCAGCATAATGGAGGCAGGAACCATCTTTAGCCTGAAGATGGAGTGGAGCAAGAAACAAGTAGGATGCCTTGACCGTAGAAGGAAAGTATGGTGATTCCAAAAGAGACTTGGCCGATGGCCTCCTAATATTATCACACACAAATAGAGAGTATGAGCCCGGAAAAGGAATAGGCTATATACTTTTGTATTCACAATTCAGAATAACACACAGTACCATATTTGAAACTCAAAAATGAGAACTACTACCTCATGAAATCCTTCTGAATGCACGCTTCAACGAGTAATTTGGTATGAGGAGGAAGTTCATGCATTAGTCCAGGTAAGAGACCACTGTCCAAGTACATGGTGAATGAGGCTGGATCAAAAAGTGGCCTCCTCAAATGAAGTTCTGCTAAGAGACAACCAACAGAAAATATGTCCCTTGCAATATCTTCAGTAAAAGTCTTCAAACAAGATGATTTCTGCCTCCAAAGCAATAACTCTTGATATCCTGTGGAGCCTTCATCCTCCACCTTAATATGCTCAAGAAGATAATTTGTATCAATTTGTAAGGGCAACCACGGGTTTTTATTAGTGTCAGATGATCGAGGTATGTTTTTCTTAACATTCTCACTTGATTGCTCTTCTACAGGAGCAACGCCCTTCCCAAATTCGATATGGTATCCATAGAGGGCACTCACTTCCATAGCATGTTCGCAAAAGGCTGATGCATCTTCTAATTCTTGCAAATAAGCAGTGTCAGATAGGACAGAACTCTCACTCCTTAATTCATATACTTTTCCTTGATACAAAGCTGGCTCATTCATGCTATTACATGGTTTACGTATTGCACCGCGACGCATAGGATGAGGTTGAGTAAAAAGCTGACGGCGTCCCGCTGACCTTGGCATCATGGACTCTGAAGAAGGAAGCATTACATTCTTTGCTGCAACAGCTGCCTGACCTGACATCTTGTAACCAAAGGTGATATCAATCCAGTGATGAAGTTGGCGAGAGACCCGGTCGCTTTCTAAAGCTTCACGATGCAATTTGATGAATTCCTCAGGACCACCTGCCCATGAAGGTACAGCCAAGTCGGTCATACCAGCATGAAGCGAATTAAAAATTAGGGGATCACAGTAAAACTCGGGAATGCACTCATCAGGGGTCCATTGATAGAGTCTTTGCATTGTAGAAGGATATTCATTAGGTTCATAGACTGAGCGAACAGCCATACGTAGAACACTCAAAGGCAACCTCCTTGCTTTATAGCTGCAGACAGCCAACTCAGAAAGACATTCATCGGAAACATGATGTGGGAATTCTGACGTTAAATAGGTGAAGTCCAACTGTTCATCACCTTTAGCCAATCTCCATTTGGTCTTACTTAAATCCCGCCACCCTGCATCAGAATTCTCATCAGGTTTTATACTAAAATCTACTACCCATGGCATCACTGTATGAAATGTGTGGTCACCCCACCTTCTCCCAGCTAATCTATTCAAGATGAGAAGATATTCAAAATTACTAATCTCTCCCCTCCACCACTGATTAAAGTCCCGATGCCAGTCTATAGATGGGGAAAGCTTCAAATCAGTATAAAGACCTTGAGAAGGACAATCTGGTACAAAGCAAGCTACCTTTTCAGGTACAGTAATTGTAAATCCATTACCTCTTGAACTTGAGTTAAATCCTACCCCAGGCTTATCGCAAACGCACAACCAAGACCAGCATGACTCAGTAAGCATTACACTGGATGGACATATATTTCCATGGGCAACCCCTAAACCGTGAATATAAGCTAGAGCCGAGAGTAACTGATATATTAGAAACCTTATATGCCAGTCAGACTTTAATGCATCGGGGCTATAATGGAGAATGTTTTCCAAGGTATATGGAGTTTTGGGAAGAACTATATTAAGATAACCAGATGTCTTAACCATCCCAAGTATGGGAGCAATATTTGGATGCCTCAGGGACCCAGGAAACTGATTCTCATCAAACGATGGCACCCCAAGTAAATTAAGAAAGTTGACACTATCTCTTCCAGAAGCTTTCCCTTCAATCAAGAGATTAAGTGAGTTTAATATGTGATCTTCCAGAGACCCAGACAAAAAGTTGGAAGCAAGCTCCTCGAAAATGGAATCTGAACAAATGCCAATTTGAGAAACCGGTGCCAATGCGCTGATTACCCTTGAGCAAGAAAACATACTTGAATGGTTACAGGTTGAACTCTGTAGTAATGCTTTTGTGCCACCATTTGATAAACACCGAGACTCGGTCAGTAATGAATCCAATTTCGGTTTTTCATCAGTGCAAATTTCAGAACTGACTTCTTCTTCCTCTTGATTTACATCAGCATCATCCAGGATATACTCATTACTGAAAAGACAACGGAAAAAAAAAAACGAAAATCCAAATAGGTTCTCATCCTCAACCATATAATACTAGACAAAGATTTTGATTCACAACTATGCACAAGCAATGTGGTATTATTATCACCTTGGAAGTAATTTTTCTAAAATTGATTACAGAAATTGAATAGTTAAAATGAGATTGAAGCTGCAAGATAGATAAGGGTCTTACACATATTTGGTCAAGCAATCCTGGTCGTGACTGGGTAGATACTTCAGTAAGAATTGATGAGCTGAAGCAGCTTCTCCACTTGAATTAGACAACTGCAAAGACCAAGTATTTGAGTATTCAACTTTCTGAACAAAATAAAAAAGCATTCAACTTTTACAGCTACTTATTATACACAAGGAATGCAAAGAGATCGGAGAGAGGGATAAAGAATTGAACTTGGACCTGAACGACGGCGGTTGAGCCGAACGGAAAAGCGGAATCGGAGAGTCCGTGAATGAAAACGAGTTTGCCGGAGAACTCCGACTGAATTCGACGCTGGAGGCAGTCGAAGCACATTTGGTGCGCCATTTTTAGCCTTCCTCCTCCTCCTTCTTCTTCTTCCGTGATTCTACTTCAAGATTTCAATTTTCTTTTCCTTAATTTTTCTTTTTTTCATTGCTTTCGAGCTTTTGCTCTTACCAGTCACACTGCTTCAACGCTTTGAAGCCTTTGATCGATAGGTGCGTGCAGCAGGAAAAAAAAAATTCCCCGAACAATTGTTAATTACAGAGTATTGTCCCTGAGCTTTTACAAAATTTTCACTTTAGGCCCTTCAACTTGTTTTTAAATTTTTTTAGTCCTACAAGTTTCGCATGTGTCGCAATTTGATCCTTTCTGCCGTTTAGATTTCTGTCAAATTCCAACACACCGAGAGTCGGGGAAATCATTTTACCATAGCAGTCAAAGTCAACACTCGCTAGTTCAGCCATATATAGCATTTTAATTTCCTTTTTGTAGATGAGTACGTAATGTCAGTATAAATTTATTTAGTTGATGGTGTGTTTCGTATGCGTCGATTAGTGGTATTAAGTAGAGGAAAGACATCCACACTACCTGCCATGCATAATTTTCAACAGAAGATGTGTAATTTTTTTTTTGGACGATAAAAGATGTGTAATATATTAATCAACGCATTCTCCACTCTTGCATGTTAAACTAATGGAAAAAAAACTCTGGTTTGACCTAGGTTGGACGTATGCATATCTAAACTTTTTTCTTATTTCATACATTTGGCAGTGTAATTCTATGATTTGAACTGTTCATAACATTTATAGATTAATCAACGTAAACAAAAATCATTTGTTCATGCAGTTGCATCAAACAAATGGACGGTAAGTCATGAAAATGTTAGTTTTTTTATTAAAATCGTCCATTTGTTTGATATAGTTGGATGAGTTAACAATTTCTTATTTAAATTATTTTTTGCATAAATGATCTTTAAAAATTGCCTTATATATAAGATCAACAGTTCAAATAATATATTACATTGTCGAATGTATGCAAAAAAAAAAGTTTGAACACTCAGGTCGGACCAGAGTTTTTTCCCTAAGCTAATTAGCTAGAGTAAACGTTTCTTTCATTCTCTTTAATTAGTTAATTCAATCTGCTGACAAAAAAAAAATATTTGTTCGTTGATCACTTGATCGACGCATATCCTATCTAGAACATGACACTAAACCACCAAATTACCCAAGAGAACAAACAAAGGAATTAAAGATATCAAATGAAGCTTTCAAACATTTAGAAAAAGGCCAGCTTTAGTAACAGAGGGATGGAACGAGTGGTTAGAACTTAGAACTTATACCACTCAATAATAACTTGAAAAAAAAAAAAAAAAAAGCTCCCAATAAACCAAAAGTCTAAATGATATATTACAAGGCGTAGTGAAAATTAAGCCAACCGCTTCAAATCTAGTTGATTAACTAGAAACTCCTTTTATAGTGATTTTTGCCTCCACAGTGCAATTATCATTCTCAAAAACCTTGGGGAATTCATGCCAGCCCCAAGAACTATTCGAGACACTGAACCACTGTTCACCTATAAGTGGATTAAAAGTAGCAGTTATTAGTTAATGCTTCATTGAGAAGAAAAAAAAGTAGTAATAATTATAGTTCTCAAAACTAGCTAGGGCAACTTTACTTTTACGAGATCCATGTTTGAGGCAGTACTTTAGATGGATTCGCAATGAAAACTCTGCAAATACTTCAGAGCCAGGAGGAAGGGCATCTGGATTAGCCAACTCCAAGAACAGAGAATGATAATCACTACTGCTGCTGCTGCAACCATTGGGATAGAGCTTCAGTTTCCTGCAACATACATTAATTCATCAATATATATATATATCATTTTAGTTATCTGCATATATACTTTAATTAAATTATTACCTTGATAAGGATAGAATTAATAGTTCATAATTAAAGTAATAAGAAGCTAGGCATGCATATTAAATTTAAGATCGATGTAGTTAGTACCACGCGCAATATTTCTGATTTCCAGCAGTGAATGGTTCTGAGACATGGTATGATAAACCATTTAACTTGTAAACGTTGGGAATCTTCCAAACATGCTTGTACATAACACCATTATTTATCATTGATACAAGCCCTAATCTGTCTCTTCTTATTTCTTCAGAAACAAGGACCTCCACTCCAAACTCGCATGTGTCATCAATGAGATAACCATTGGAAACATTAGTAAAATCTTTCAAAGAGATCAATTGATCAAAACCAGCCAAACCACCAACAATCGTCCGATAGAAACAGTACCTCTCCTTTCCCTTGTTGTCTAAATGAAGCAATCAATTAATACAACGTTAATTAAAAGTGTTGTACGTATTAATTAAGACATAATATATATATGTGCTTTAATTAATTTGCAGATATATACCTTCAAAAGCCAGGTAGGTCTTCTTAATCTGATTAAGCAAGAAAAACTTGAAATCAACCATTACATGAAATGTACTCTTAATTTCTTCGAATCCAGCCATTTCCAAGTAGAGAGAGATGTGGTCTTTCGCATTACTTGTCTTGTTTCCTTTTGGAAAGAGGACTAGTTTCCTGCGGTTAATTAACACATCAAATTTTGACTCAAAATTAAATACGAGTATATATTTTTTCCCATATTTTTTGAAAAGTATATATACACAGGTATTTTAATTTCCAATAATATGTCACTATGTTCCAGCTTAAATTTATATTAGTTACCATTTGTATCCTCCAGCTTCAAAGTCCTTCGATTCATATCTAACCATTGATTTCTGTAGTAACGAAAACGACTCTACTTTCATTGTAAAGTGTTTTGGAGGGTTAGTCGAAGATGAGATCGAAACTAGCGGGCCTGCAAGTCAATCAAGGCAACACAAGATCAAAGGATTTACATATGGTGATCAAGGAAAAGCTGAAACAAACATCTAGCTAGTTCAAGCAGACAACATGATGATTTGTTTCAATCTACATCATTTTGGATTTTTAGCATTATCGATCCAATACTTGTAAAACTACTAAATATAAGTTTGTACTCAAACAAATAACACAAAATGTAATTGCGATTAATATAATTTGCATGACATTAAGATGAACACAATATTAACCATACTAACTTGGATTAGTCATGATATATCTTCTCCTCTATGCAATCATGTATCCAGTCTCTCAAATGGGGCAGAGAATAGTGTAGTGTTATTGATTGCTGGAGTAGAGACCTAAGACTCTTTTATATGCATTAATTATAGGGCTTGGCTAGTACCTCCCATAAAGGATTCTAAGTCATAATCCTTATATGCCTAGTAAACCTTATGGATTTATTAAACCTTATGTATTTAGTAAACCTGAAGCATGTACGTTTTGATTTCACCATTACACAATAGATACTTTTAATCTTATATATTATAAATTAAGTATAGTAATAGGTCTTAATGAATAGAGAATATTTTAGCTTATCGATTACTTATTCTACAAGTACTAGAGTTAAACGGTTGCGTACATACATAAACATGTATGTTTTATCCACATTAATTCTTACAATATATATAATTTCAATGTTTAAATGTCGCATACTCACATCAAGTCTATGAGTAAAAATGATCTCATGCACTACCCTTGAAACTGAAGAAGATTAGTCATGCTTAATATATAACTGATAAGTAGAACACACGTCATCCAAAAACAAATCAATGGCATTGCCTGCATTTTCCGCTCACCTTGAGGAACTAATCCCTGCTGTCACTGCAAAAACTAATCCATCGTGCCAGAGCCACTGCACTTTGTAATGGCATGGCATCGTTGATCTGATGCTGCTCAATTCCACTGGTAACCTAATCAGTTAAGATAAAACATAAACCCTAAACCCTAACAGATTAAATGATCTCGTAATCCTTTTTGGATACATAAAAGATGGGAATTAATGTGAAAAAAAGGAGATCGAATAACCTGGAAGTGGGAGAAAAAGGTCGAACAGAAGCTCATGCCTGCGAGTGAAAGCTCGATTTGAGTGGAGAGTTCGGAGGCGGTCCATGTCTTGATGAGGTTTGGCGTGAGGCGTTGTGATCTGGACGATAACCTAGAAGCTACCTTTGAGGAAGCCATATATTGCAGGATTGAAACTCTGTGGGAAAACTTGGTAAAACAAAGCTTTGGAAAATCAGAGTGGCATGGGGTTTCTTTTTTGAAACCCTAATTGAAAGTTTTCAAGAGAATAAATTTTGCAAAATTTAGGAGTTGACCTAATGAGTTTCTTGATTAACAAGTAACCTGCTATGATTGGACTTAATTAATGAGGCCCCACGGAGACAATCAGAACTTGGGATTTCTTAAATACTTTGCAATAAAGATAAAAATCTAAAACTTCCACAACCAAATCAACAAATTTTGCAAAACTATGTGCATCATTGATCCTCCATCGATCCTTGAAGATTTATCATACACCCCCTTAAACTCAGTACTGACGGGGATAAGTTTGGGAGAAAACTGAGGGAGTGAGAACGCAAAGCATTGACATCGAACAAGAAAATTAACACTTAAAGCATAGTAATTTATCTCATTCAAACAATTAAAGTCGCCATAGACTATAGAAGGAAATCTGTGAAATGCATATCATTTATGTCACAAGTAATTTCAAAAGTAGAATACTTAGAAAGTTGAAGAAATTCAATTACAGTTCCAATTCCCATCTTCCCAAGACAAACTCAGAATACACAATTTTTTATTCTGCCCAAATCACAATACACACTTGAACCTCCAAACATCATACAAAGAGTCACACAACAAAATTCTTATGATTCACTCATGATGCACTCAATTGCTTCCTTACAAATTCCTGTCATCGTTGCCTCAGGCCCATAAACCTGCATTAAGAAAAAAGTCAAGCTGCTCATTCAGAAACAAAGTTATGTTGAGAGCCTGTAAATTATCATCACTTCACCAAATGAAGATTTCAATGTTAAAAGTGATATCATATGTCGAAACCAGAATTCCATCGCATACCTCAAGAGGAATTCCAAGTTCCTCTCCCAATGCACGCATCTTTGCCAAACCAGTTTGATAATTTGGACCACCTCTTCTTACATATAAATGCATTCTTGAGGCTTTTAGCTTGGATTCCTTTGACGTCAGAAAGAGAGATGAACTGAGCTCTAAGCATACTAAACAAAATGACCAACAAGATGAATCTATGATATATTAATGTGGCAGTACCTTCTCCCTCAGCGCTCTAATAATTCCATTAAATGTAGCAGCAACATCTGTGAAATTAGCTATACCACCTCCAATCAGAAGAGCTCTTTTACGACCATCTGGATCCGCGGTAGCACACTGCAATATAAGAGAAATGAATATGCGACATATAATGGTTGCAACTCATCTAGTTGGAAAAAAATGAGAGAGAGAGAGAGAGAGAGAGCTTCTTACATCAATCACAACTCTCGCATATTGCAACACTTCTTCTTCATTTGGAGCTCCACTATACTCTGCATAGTTTCCAAGTTCTGAAGCATAACCCAAATCTCCAACCTAATTAAAATAAAATGCCAGAATATTAGGTTACGACCACGAGATAAGCACAATTTTTTTGGTCAGCCACTAGATAAGCACAATGGTTCCCAATATTCAAATTACAGATAGAAGAAAGAGCGATGAGTTGACAATTTCATTCAGAAATGACACTCTAAAGCAGAACAAGCTACTCACAGTATCAGCATAAATAACGCTTGCACCGCCTCCAGCTACCATGGTCCAGATACGTCCTTCTGGGTTCAACACTGTGAACTTTAAGGATGCACTTGTCTGCAATATATGTGTGGGACCTTAGCATGAGCAACACATAATGCTTAAAGTAACTGAACTAGATCATAAATATCTTATACAGCCAAACTTTTCACCAAAGAATGTTTCAATTTCTACCTTTTCATCCAAAGTATGAATAAATGTTTCTGTTGAACTTAAAACTCTGCCAAAAGGCAGTGGAAACTCCACGTTACCCCATCTGAACAGTATTACACATATATGTAAGATGGAAAGTCAAACAAAAATAATAACAAGAAACAGGTAGAATTAAATTATTCTAAAATATTCCACAGAAGCATACTTGTTGAAGTTCTTGAAAGCAGCAGTGTCATCTAGCTCCCCCCTCATATCTAATGGAAAAGGTTCACCGTTAACCAAGGTAAACGGGTTCATTTCCAGGAAGCTAAAATCCAAATCTGCAGAGGGAATCAGGAACCAAAAAAAAACTGAGCAACAAGAGAGTACACAACTAATCATCACATAGATGGGATCAAGCTAATCATAGTATTACACTGAATCAAAGCCATCAATTTTCTATCTCTAGAAATTGCATACCCTGAAACACAGCAAATACGCCCTTTATGAAATCTCCAATTTTCTCCTTGACCTGTCACAGCAGAATACATTATGCAGAAGTCTAAATAGCGAGGAAAAAGTTTGATACAAACAATGTATGGGAGAAATAAAATGCTGATATCAGCGAGAAAAACACTAACATGATCAAAGAACATACCTAAAAAGCTCGGTGCTTTACTCTATTAGACTTCAACATACGACGACATCTTACTTAAAAGCCAGTGCAAAAATTAAAATTTAAAGTAGTCCAGTGGTTTGGTTTAGCCTTCACCCTCAAACAGTACACATTCTGTTATGCATAATAAGCCATATGCTCATCTTATTATCAAGCTAACTCATTTTGTAAAAGTGGTATAAGGCACACCTCCAATGGAAGAGTAGCAATCAGTGGAGCACAAGCCTCATTCGTCAAAGACTTCTCGGTTGGAAGAAAAATAGTCTTGACCTATGCAACATCAAAAGTACATACACACACACACATTAGCACCAAAAGCTAAGCAGAAAACACATCCTACACTCAAAGAAAGCAAATTGAGCAAACACAAATGCATTACCTTGTCCCAGTTCTCTTCAATTTCGATACCTCCACACTCCGAAAAGCTTATAGTGCTTCCCAGCCTTTCGGATACAACCGAAAGGTAAAACTCTTGATCATGAGGCATAAATGGCTCCACTATAAACGTTGTTATAGGCGCCTTACAACCTCCCATCTCAACCTTTACACAAATTTTACAAATTAACCATCAATTTTGAATTCGAAGGTTTTCAATCAACGGTGAAAATGGATCGATCGGAGACTTACCTCCTTGCCCAGACGCTGCTTCACAAACTCGGCAACCTGAGCCATATCCAAATTGAGGGCAACAAGTCCACTCTTGCCGCGCTTCCCGAACAACATATCGGGCTTCACCACCAATCTCGTCGACGACAGCCATGTCTCCTTGTTCGCCAATTCGGTGAAGTCCGTCGACTCCGTCACCTGAGCTGAGTTGATCTGCAGGTCGATTCCGGCGACTCGTTTCAAGTGCTGCTTCAGCAGTCTCTTCGAATCGTACTCTCTGATCTTCTTCCGAGCCATTTGGTCCGTCCGATCACGCCCACGGAGTCGGGTCGGGTCTGGTCGAGTCTCGTCTGGTGGTGGTGTGGTAATCAAAGTCGATTGGGAATGACGATGCAGTTGACAGGAGCTGGCAATCACCTCGCCTACTACGTTTGGATTAGACGGTGGCCCACACGCGCATGAACAGTGAGGGACCCACACGCGCAACCTTATTGGTTACAATTCAGCATTGTGCGCATGTTCTTGCCATGTGTTTCCGCCAGACGGGGGTTGTTGCATTCATACGTGGACACTGTGGCGGGAACTACAAGGATGATTGTGTTATGCTACTGGGCCGCCATCCAAGCCCATACTAAACAAAATACGTGGGCCAGAAATTTTGGGCCTTACCTGCTCCGACCCGAATTTAAGTCTCAAAACTCCACGGAGACAGTCCTCGTCGTCAAAACTTTATTTGCAGTCTCAATCTCGCATTGCTTGCTGCTCAAACGCTCAGACCACTTGCTTTTCTCAAGCCCCTGGTAACTTCAGATCACACATTGAATTCTATAGCTCGAATTTCTTTTCTCATTTGTCTTTGCTTTCTATTTTGAACTTTCTGATTACTATTTTGTTGGTTTGGTTTATATACTTGAACCCAGGCGAACGTTTTTAGGGTTGTTGTGATCTATATAATCATAGAAATTTTGCATCTTTGTTTATTTTTGTGGGTGATGACGATTGATTAGGGTGTAAAAGGGTTTTCATTTTATCTCCTTGTATGCTAACTTTGATTTTGATCTGAATTCTCTGGTATTTACCAGAATATGTATTGTATATGTCTTGAAATTTGTTAATCGATGGGTCTTGAAATTTGTTTGGGATTGACCTTCGTCTTACTCATAGCATTGTAGTTAAAAATTATGTACTTTTTCAATTAAATTTATCAGCTGTCTTTGTTTAGTCGTGTTTAAGAAGGAATGCAATGTAATGGGTTTTTCTTGGCATGTTGAATTCTGTTTTGTAGGGTTTTTTTTTTTCTCATCTGAGAGATGGACAAAGACCTTCCGAGTATAAAGAAATGGGTTGTGCTTTATCCTGTTTATATCAATTCTAAGAAAACTGTAGCTGAAGGGAGGAGAATAGCTCTTGACAAAGCATGTGAGAATCCTACTTGTGCGGAGATTGGTGATTGCTGCAGCCATTTCAAAGTCCCATTTGCAATTGAGGTTTGTTAGTATTACATTTCCACCATTTTTTTTATCATATGCTTTGTGCTTGTTGAGCCCCAGTAGTGGGTGTGAGTTGTACTAATATGTTGGTTTTGTGGTTGACTGTTGCAGATAGATAAGGCTTATCCACGTGATTTCTTTCAAAGAGGGAGAGTGAGGGTATTGCTCAAAAAAGAAGATGGAACTCCATATAATCCAGCCATTTCTACAAGTAAGCGTTGCTTCATGACTACTGCACTTACCATTAACTTTATAGCCTTCTCTAATTATCAAATGCTTTTTTAGTATATCCATGTAATCTGATCATGCAATAGCAGTTTGAAACACAGTTGTTTTAACTGAAATGGTCTTGGTAATAACCTGTAAGTTTGAGTTCCAGTAACCTGTTCCCAATATGACTTGTAAAGATATTCATCTAAAAGGTATAGTATATCATGACACACACTTTGGGTTTCCCAACCCCTTATACTGTTGTTTGCATTTGCTTGTATTGAATGGTTCAGTGTTATGTATGGCACCATTGTTCTGTGCTCAGGAGAGGTGAAGTCGATTAAATATTTCTATTATGAGATAGGAGACTTGGTTAGTAATCAATTGTGGTAAACTTTCATGCAAAAGTAATACATCAATTAATGAAATATTTTGGGAGTGGATAGTGGAGTAACGCCTTTAATTTTGCTGGACTAGCCAATTTGCCTTTACCTGAATGCATGATCCTTAATAGTGAGGCGACATATACTAGAGAGAAAATTATAACCATTTTTCTTTCTTATCCTTGGTACTGAGGTGAAACTCACTTTGGTAGCGATGGTTGCTAGGTACAATCAGTATATATATTGCTATACATTGATTAGCAGTTTGTAGCTGTTCTTTTCTTTTGACACAGTTTTTATCGAGTTCCATCTCAATTAACTCGTAGCTTATACCATAGGCTCTTAATGATCTGAAACTCAAGCTCCGTTACCCTGTTGAGCTCTTTCTTCCACAATAGGGGTGAAGAAGATGACAGCAGGCATAAGGAGTCAATCTTTTTTTACTGTTCGTCACTGGACAACTGATTTTAGCATTTTCAACATTTAAATGGAGAGTTCAAGTGAGAAAAAATGTGTTCAATATCATGGAAAAATAGTGTCGTAAGTTCAATATTGGACATTGCTTGAAGTTTTCCCAGTGAGCATTTGCACTAGATTACAGATATAAGAACTGTTTGTTATTGTCTGATTGTCTCATTCATCTTGAAGCACGTCGCCACATTCTCAGATGTTCTTACTTTTTAGTTAAAACAAAAGGAAAGATCTGCTTCTTGATCCTTGCGTGCTTTTTTATTCAAATACTCACAATTGGTTTTCATTGTGATTGTATTTTAGGGAAACAGCTGATGCTTCGAATTGCTGAGTTGGTTCCTAGACATCCTGGTAGGACCAAGAAGCAGGAGCCAGCATCCACGTCTTCTGGGCCTGCCAAATCTGGGAAGCATGGAAAGAAAAAGAGATAGGATTCATTGAATTCCTAGTTTTCATGTGTTCACTTTTGTCAGCTTAGACATTCAGATGGTACAGCCAGCTAGTTTTGGTTGGAAATACATGGTCATATTTGTTGAGGATGATTTATTTGGTTTGACTAGAACATTTCCCTTGTACTAGGAAGTTAGTGATACTGTTTCGTCCATTTTTGGTGTTCATGAAGACAAGAATAGGAGTGACTTGAGTCCTTGACTACCAACTCCCTTAGACTCTATGTTGTTGGCCTTGTGAAAGGTATCTCATTCTGTGTCCTGAAAGAAATTGTTTCTTGTGATGGTTAGTATTAGAATTTTTAAGATTTTGCCAACGAGCTACATTCTGATATAGGATGGTAAGTACCCTGATCTTGAAAGCAGATTTTAAGATCATCCTTCTTTTTTTTAAGTCCTTCAAAGGCCGTTTGGATTGACCAAACAGAAGTCTGGAATCATCCATAAAGCTCATTACAAGGAGTTTGGGTGGTTCAGCTTTAATCTATTATATAACACTACACACAAATTGAAGGTGATTTGGCAGTAACAGGATTGCAGGCATATCATTTTTGACAAAACTAGGATTCTGCATTATACACTGCCCAAAAAGCATTTAACAAAACGACGTTAAAGTTGAAACCGTTCCTCCGCAAAATGGGACGAAAACTATTAGACACGGAATTACACAAGATCTATGTTATGAATAACTGCCTCTTGCACCAGACACTGTAATCTCTTCTACCAATTGTGGCCAGTCTCCTAGGTTCATTAGGAATGCTAGCTAGCAACTGTCTTAGTGTCTTCATTCTGGTTTCTTCAAGTTCAAACAGTGATCTGCTGCTTGGCCAAACAACTCCCTGACCTCCTCCAATTCCCTCACTGCCACCATAAAAAGTCAGAAAAGCCGCCGAAACAGTAAGCTTAGAAATAGCATTTGGCTAAATTTCGATCACACCAAATGAACAAATGAACTATCCCATTCAAGACATTAACTATTGGGTTGATAACTATACATACAAGACTAATAGCACCTCTTTGACTCTTTCAGATAGGAAAGTGCAGCAGACCAATAGTACTCAAATTACCACCTTTTTCTGAAAATGGGGTTTCACACAAAATGGCACAGAATGCTAAAAAATGGCACTACTATACAAACAAACACATAACCTTACGAAAGAGCAATTTTCGCGAGTTTTAAATTTTCGGGTGCCATTCTTCTGTAAAACCCCCGAAAATATTTGCAAATTAGCACTGGTGGGATCACCAAAAGGGGCTAGTTTTGCAATGTAAAATCAAAATGTGCATACTTCTGTATATTTTCCTTGACCTGGGAACAAAAAGGGTTCAAATGCTTCAACACTCACCTGCAGCTTCAAGTTGCTTCTCAAGTTCTCGACCTACAACGCTGTTTTCGGCCTGAAGCTCCGCAATCCTTTTCAGCTGAGCTTCCTCGCCTCCCTCCGACAACGGAAGTGCCGCAACCAATGCATCAAACTGCACAAGTAATCAAGTAGACACATGGAATCAATTAAAAAAATTTAAAAAAAAATTCATGTCATTGAGTCATCGAATTCACAGCCAAATGAGTCAATGTTTCGGACCTGCTTAGCTGCTTTGACCAGATCGGCGCTCATGAGCTTGGGCTGCATCGCAAAATCGGCGGCATCGTCCGTGGGATTCGGAGTCGGGTTCGGGTTCGGGTTCGGGTTCGGAGGTGCTGACTCGGATTCGGGATAATTCGGAGAGATTCGGACCGGGGGAGCGTCCCTTTGAAGCGTTCCGATGGTGGTAAACGCAATGGTCGCGATTTTATTCACTTGTTCTTGTAATTGGCTGATTGCGTCCATCGCGCTCTGTGATCCTGCAAACCAAGGGGTTCGCTATTTAGCTGAAGGAACCTACCAAACGGCGCCGTCTAGTATCGCATTCATAGTTTAATTGCGTTTCGCCACCCCCTAGTCCATCTACTTCAGCTGTTTGGCCCCGGTTATCTTTTTCTTGTCACTTTCATCCCATGTATCTAAATTAGACAAAATTTAAAGGAATTGTTATCAACACACCCAAGTTGTTATTAACACTTCACAAAATAAAAGTTGTTATTAACACACCTTTGCATTTTTGAAGATTTTTTTTTTTAAACAATGTAAGAGTATAATGAATAATTTATATAATAAAAATAAATACAAAAATGTGTATTAATAATAATAACAACACTCAAATTTAATTGTTCATTTAATTTAAATCCAAAACGGTAAAACCTGACCCTATAAATAAACTCTTGAAAGTGCAATTCTCAAAGGCCATGACGATCTTCCCTGGTTAATAAATTGACTCAGTGAACTGTATGTCATAATATAGATGCATATATGCCTAATGATTGATGTGATGCCAAATAGTTGCAGGGGTTTTAAGATCAGTTTCAGATTCACCGCCAACTCATTACACCGTAACAATACAGTTATTTTCATTGCTGACTGTAAAATATTCAGAGGATGGCTATGAATCAAGGGAGTTTGAAGCTGGAGGATACAAATGGTACTTAACATACTCATATTCTAGGCCATGCACACACATATTTCAAACAACTCATCCAACGTTTGAACTTAAAATCTTTACGAGTCCTTATTATTGAAATTGGATAAAATCATGCATGCTTTGATTTTCCCCTAATAAGTAATATTCATGCATGCTTGCTCGATCACAGGAAACTGGTGTTGTACCCAGATGGAAACAAGAAGAAGAATGTAAAAGACCACATCTCTCTCTACTTGGTAATGCCCGGAGCAGATTCCCTTCAGAGTGGTTGGGAAGTTTATGTTGATTTCAGATTGTTTTTGCTCGATCAGAATAAGGGAATCTACTCGGTTTTCGAAGGTACGTATAAATTACTTCAGCGTAATTTTATTTATGCGTGCAAATTAAGGGCTTCGCTCATTTATCTGATATATATGTACTTTGATCAATTAGATACCTTTACAAGGAAAAAGTGCTTTCATGGGGCGATGCTTAGTGCGGGTTTTGACAAACTTATCCTGCTTGAAGATTTTAGTGATGCTTCTAATGGATTTCTAGTTGACGACACATGTGTTTTTGGAGCCGAGGTCTTTGTTTGTAAAGAAAGAAGAACCGGCAAAGGCGAGTGCCTAGCAAGGATACAGAATGCCTCTATTTGCAAACATGTTTGGAAGGTTGAGAAATTCTCAACACTAGGTGACCAAGTTTATAACTCCATACCATTCAGTGCTGGAGACTACAACTGGTAGATATGATTGCCTTTTAATGAAATCCCTTCCCCCTCTCTCTATTTACGTACATGTGTAAATACACACAGAGTAATTACTTGTTAATCACTAATTATTAAGCTTAATTATCCTCACAAAAGCAAAATGATCGAGATTGTCTGTATTCAACCCATATATGCAATTTGAAATATCGATGACTCTTACAACTTGTTAAAGTGTTTCTCAAATGCAAGAACTTTCTCTTCAAAATTTTGAGTTTCGATTGCAAGTAATCTAAATTAGTTGTTCTTAGTCTTTTATCTTTATGTCTGTACGTACTGGATGTGTTGCAGGAAGATACGGCTTTATCCTAAGGGAAATGATGGAAAGGATTATCTTTCTCTGTTTTTGGCATTGGCGAGTCCCGAAACCCTTCCTCCTGGCTCTGAACTATTTGTGGTCCATACATTGCGCATCCTAGATCAAAGACATGCTAATCATCATTCCCATACTGGTATGTAAACGTACGTTGGCCTGGTAGTGGTGTTCAAGTTAATTATTGGCTTCGTCCCTCTTTATCTGATGTATTATTTCTTTTTCGAACATTAAAATTTTGAGTAAGAAGAAAGATTACTCCCTTAATTCTCTTACGCGAAAAAAATAAAATTATATATATATGATGGTTTGCAAGTCTTCTCTGCTAAGGAGATCCTTACTTTTTATGTTACAGAGTTTTGATCTCAGCCGTCAGATCAGATAATTTAAAACGGATCTGACGGCTGAGATCAAAATTCTGCACCATAAGAAAATAAAGACCTCATTACCTGAGAATCATTGTGATGGTTTATATAGGTTAAACATTGTTAGTATTTAACTAACAGTTTTTTTTTTCGCTTGTAGGTACTACCAAGTACAGTCCTAAGCATTTAAGTTGGGGCATGATTAAATTCATTGAACAAGAAATTTTCACGAAGGCAGACAAGGGGTTTTTGAAGAATGATGGTTGCATAGTGGAAGCTGAGGTGACTGTCCATGGAATTTGTAAAGCACTATAGTAAATCCTGAACGAAAAGACTTTGTCATGGCTTCAAATCCTATGTCCCCAAAATCCCAAATAACGATTTAGCAAACTTGTCATAAAATCATGTACCAAATAACGATGATTATTTTGCTGTTTGTTTTTTAGCATTTCAATGGTTCAAAATTATCATTTTTTATTTATGATTTATAAAAATTGTATGCATAAACATCATTGAAGTGCTATTTTTGGTCATTTTCTTTGAATTTATGGTTTTACTCTGAAAACATGTAAGAATTCTTCACTTTGATTTTCAAATTATGACTCAAAGAACTCGCCTTTTTCAAAATGAAACCACTTAAAACCCTATTTGCTCCATCACATGAGTACGAAAAATCAAAATTAAACACAACTTTAAAATCTAAATAAAAAAAATAAACTTTAAAAACTCCAAGCATATATATATATAAGTCGAGGGAATTGAGATATCTAAAAAAAAATCGTTACGATACATTATGCTGTATATCAAGTGGACTCGAACTAGCTTACATCTGTATTAAACTAGATGTACATAAACCCAAAAGAGTGGCGAGAGAAATATTTTAGCCGGTTGGAATTTGGAAAATACCGTCGACACGTGGCAGTTGAAGAAGTGGCCATTGCGAAATGACCGTTAAGCCCTCATCGTCTTGTATCGTAGACACAAAAAGCGCACACACCTGAACGAACCGATTCAGTTGAGTGAGTGAGACTCTCGTAGATGACGATGGGAGGCGCCACCACGACGCAGCAAGCCTACGGCGAGCCATGGTACTGGGACAACCGCTACGCCAACGAATCCGGACCCTTCGATTGGTACCAAAAGTACCAGTCTTTAGCTCCGCTCATCAATCTCTACGTCCCCCGCCATCCTCACCGCCGCATCCTCGTCGTCGGTTGCGGCAACTCCGGTACACCCGCACTCACCTGATCCCCACCATTTCCTTCTCAGATCTCCCATTTTCGTTCGCTGAAAATAAATTCAATCTCAATTTTGTGTTTAGCATTTAGCGAAGGAATGGCGGATGATGGGTATGAGGACGTGGTTAGTATTGACATTTCCTCTGTGGTCATCCAAGCTATGCAGAGCAAGTACCCTAATCGCTCAGACCTCAAATGTATGCTATTTGTTATTAGAATCTCTGCCTTTGTTTGTCTTAATTGCTTTACTTATTGTGGTTAATTATTGTTGTTAGATTTGCAAATGGATGTTCGAGATATGAATGGTTTCCAAACCGCTTCCTTTGATGCTGTGATTGATAAAGGTACTCCATTTTATAAGTCACTGAAGTAGAGAAAGAGGAAGGTTAGGATCTAGCTTCTTAAATTGAATTTACCAACATTGGCTAAATCTGATATCTCATATAGGTGTTCAGAGAGCTACAATATTAGTGACACGATCCACAACTAATTTGTATCTTTTGAAAAAGAAGCGAAAAAAGGAATAGCCCAAAAGTCTCTAGTGATAAAAGTTGAGGAACTTTTGTAAATATGAACAACACCGGTTGTTACCCAAAATTGGATATTATAATTTGGATTGCACACATTCTTGAAACTTGTTTTTTGTTAAATAAAAACTGATTCTGTTTCATATTATGTTTTTTTTTTCAGGAACTCTAGACTCTCTGTTGGTAAGTTATGCTAATCTATGTAGTGCATTACTGTTTTGTATCATTTTTAGTGAGGCTTTTTTTAATATGCGAAATTTTGTGCGTAGTGTGGAAGTAATTCACAACAAAATGCTGCTCGGATGCTCCGCGAAGTTTGGAGGTACATTGGAACTATAAACAGTTAAATGTATTTGTTCTAAGCTTTTTCGTTTTGTTTATTTTCTTGATTTGTTCATCATATATTGAAGCAGTTAATAACAAACTATAGGGTCCTCAAGGATAAAGGAGTCTATATTCTGGTAAGTGTTACTAATTCATATATTCTCTCCCTATGATTTCAATATATTTTCACCCACCGCTCTTCTTTGTCTAGATAGAATCATGGAATCTGTTTTTGCATTTTGCCTTTGGCCATAACTATTCTCACAACATTCTGCTTCAGGTCACATATGGAGCCCCATTGTATCGTTTACGATTGCTGAAAGAATCAAGCTCGTGGGTTATAAAACTCCATGTGATAGGTTAGTTCAAGTCATATTTGACTTATTATTACGTTTAGAAATAATTTTGGCATTGTTCTTTTTGGTTTGGTACTTTGGTTTGCAGTTTACCAGTTTCTCATTGCATTTTTATGTTCAAGTATTCATAATCAAACAAGTTTTACACCACAATTTTCTGCTTTGGTTAAGCAATACATATGCACCTCTTGATTTGCTGTCTGTCACCATGGGTGCAGATAAACTTGTTTCCGAAGATAAATCAGAACATCCAATATGGGAGCTGACAAATCCTGTTCCCTTGAATGATGATGGAAGCTCGGCAGAGGCATTGCTAGGAAACAACCCTGATGTCCATTTTATTTACATTTGTACAAAGGTCGGTGATAACAAATTTCCCATCTTACCTAGATTATGTTTCGCTTATTACTTAGTTTCTTCTACGCCAAGCGTTAGAGAGAGTTTGGTCATTTAAGATGTTTGAGTTGTCTATTCTGACTGTAATGTGATTATGAAACATTCTATGTTTTCCTTTTGGTCAGGATAATTCTTTGAAGCCAGGCCTTAAGCATGAAGTGTCAGTCGACTGAGTAAGATGAGAATCGATCTTCAACCTCTTGCAATTCCTATCGCCGTGCCTGCATTATTGCTTGTGTTGAAACTAATAACTATACAGCTTTTATGTATGTTGTCTGTATAATGCTTGAACATAAGCTGAGCATCTAATTGGGCATAATTCTCAGCTTTTATATGTCGAAGTGATTGTAACACGGAACCGATTGCCTTCTACTAGTGAAGTTCAACATGGCTTTGACATTGGCCGACCCCAAAATGCATTAGTCTATGCAGAAGCTGAGAAAGTTATGCATGCCCAGCATATCAAATTATGTTTTGCTGGTTACTTCTCATATCCTAGAGGCTTTCGAAAAATTGATAATGGGCATCATTTGATTAACTGTTGTTGAACGGCTTTCTTGGGTCCATATTTATTATTTAATGCATTTCCAGCTAATATGACGGTGATTTTAATGGTTGGAACTTGGAGGTTTACTACTTTACTTGACTTGACTCCAAGACTTATTACTTTATTAGCCACTTAGCAAACATAGGTAAAATCCTATCTTGTAGGTCAAGTCAATGGCCAAAGTTTGGGCAGGATAATAAATAGCCATGAGGCCCATGACGTTGAAATTTACGCTTCTTATTTTGCAATCCACTTTTTTTTTTTTTTTTTTTTAAGATTTTAACGAAAAAGGGACTCGGATCCTCTCCTCACCAAGAGGAGAGAGATTGCCTCACCAAGCAATCTCAGCCCTCCATTTCGAAATGGAGGGCCAAGATTGTTTACACTTTTGGGGTGGGGTATGGAGTTTGGGAAAAGTGCAAGAGATCTGGGCCGTTCATTTCGAAATGGACGGCACAGATCTCTTGGTGGGGAAATAAGAGATAGATAGGGGTGAGGAGAGGATCTCAATCCACGAAAAAGAGGAAAGAATGAACGTGGATTGTAAATTAGGAGGGTCCCTTTATTCAATTTGCACTTCTATAGCTGTGAAGGGACTTTAAAATTGCAAACTTCTCTATAGAGGCGTTTCTTCTTCGAGTTCTAATAAAACCTGAAAAAAAGCATTAGAAAACAAAAATCCAAAAGTAGCTCACAAGCTGGCCATAGCGGCCCACAATGTCTTTTAGTTGAAAAAGGACAGCATACCACGTCGGATTGTATAAATCCTTTTTGCTTTTTCTATTTTCAAAGGGAGTTTACCAAAAATTATGAATTACTAATAACGTATATATATTCCCTATCGAAAAAATAACACATATATATATATATATATTTAGACTGCGAGAAAATTGCGGTGTCCCTTGGAGTGCAGGTTACGAAAGGTTAAGAAATATTTAGTAAACGTTGTTGTAAAAAATTGTACTATTATCGATGATACAGTTATGTGGACCAATAAAATTATTCAGAACTACCACTACTGCTTTATAATTTTTTCATGTGAAAAATATGCTTACAATATTTAGAAAATGAAACTTTGTTCATGACTTTAATTTATGTTTAGGTATCACTTTTGGTAAAAAGAAAAAATTTAAAATTAAAAAAAAAAGTGTAAACACAAAGTATTGCACATTGACTTTAAGTCTATAACCTTACCTCTCTCTATCTCTCTAATTTCTTTTTCTTTTTATTATTTCATTGCTTTCACACCCTTCGCTTTCTTCCCTTCTCTCTCTCCTACAAGGTCCGTTCTTTCACCCAAACCTCCATTCTCTCCTTACCCAGTTACCTCCGCCCTTCTCTTTCTATCTGAAGCCAACCTGAAAGCATTTTTTATCTTATTGTTCATCTTTTTTTCATTGAAAATTTGGTGTTTGCTTTATGAAAACAAGCATGAATCTTGATTGATGAATTTGGTATTCTCGGAGTTGTATTGCTTTGCTATTTGTGCATCGATGGTTATCACAGTCCCTGGTCGATGCTATCTAGGGTTTATGTGAGGTTGTCATTGGTCGTCCATGGCTGAGATGAGAAAATACCTCCCCAATCAGCAACTAGGTCAGCTTTTGCTCCCTCTGCATTTGTTTTTCTTTTTTCCATGAAAATGTGGTTCTGATTTTATTACTTGTTTGATTAGGAATAGGATTCTTATATGGAAATGTATATCTTTTTATGAAATGTTTATATTATTTGGTTGAGGTTTCTCATTATTGTAAGAATTGATTTGCATGCATTAACTGGGTTAAGTATGCTAAGTTACTTTGAGCTCTCAAGTAATGTAGTCTATCTATGGCCCATTTGCATATATGCATTGTAAGTGCATTGAGTTGTATCGTCTCAGTGGCATGCTTGTAAAATTTTATGTTTTTCAGTTATGTGCATCCAATGTATTGGAATTGGGATAGTGAAAGTGTTGATTTCAGGTCATCTGCGTATTTTGTTCTTTTTTTCTTTTCTTTTTTTGTGTTCCCCTGTATTGATTTTGACTATTTTAGTTTAAAGATATTTGACATTTTTCACTACTTGTTGGAATTTAACAGACCTTGTCCAGATATTGCAAGAATCACAGCAACGTTGGCTCCGGCCAACTGAAATTTGTGAAATACTCCGCAACTATCAAAGGTTTCAGTTAACCCCAGATCCGCCCGTCAGGCCTCCAGGTTGTCCATGCCTCCATGGCATATTTTTCTTGAATGACTACATTTGGATTTTACGTGCTTGATCACTTTGTCATCTGTCTGAATATTTTAATTTTCATCTTCAGTTAGTTAGTTGGGATGTCATTGTTTTTTCTGTTTTGAATTTGTTAGGAAGCCCATTTATTAGGTTGTGGGAGGTGAGCTTCATTTACAGAAGGGCGAGAAATTGCCATGAGAACCATTTTCTGTTTTCCTTGCAACAGAGATGGAGCAGTAGTACCTAGCTATCCTTCCCATTTGTAATTCTTTTTATTGCCATTGGAACCTTGTAACTCAAAAGGATTGGAAACCTTCAAAAGTTTTATTTCGTAAATAAAATAGAGAAGAAGTCACTTAACCATACATCAAGCCATTTCAATTTTCAGGGTCCCCACAGTTAAAACATAGAAGAGAACGAAAGAAAGAAAGAGGTCTTAGCAATTGAGCCATTACTTTTTAGGGAATCTTCACAATCACAAACTTTAGGAAGAGTAAAAAAAAGGTTGTGTTGTGTCTCTATATATAATCCCCACTAATAACCAAATTAACCAAGGAAGAGTAAAAAAAAAGAAAAGGAAAGCTGCCTTTCATTTCAATTTTCAACTTCCCCACTGTTAACCAAGATAAAAGAGCGTAACTGCCAATCTTCTGCCAAAGTGATACTTCTATTGGCATTGCGATAAAAGAGATCACATATACTAGTACACTGCTATTCGTCCTCCATACATGCAAGCTGAAACTAAATATTTTTAATTTTCCAGCTGGTTCTTTGTTCCTCTTTGATCGTAAAGCACTTCGGTATTTTCGTAAAGATGGTCACCGCTGGAGGAAGAAAAAGGATGGCAAGACTGTCAAAGAAGCGCATGAAAAGTTGAAGGTGTGCTGTTCAATCTATTATTAGTAAGTTCACTTTTTGGGTGGTCATAAGAGATAGAGTTGTGTTGTTGCCTGGTTATTTTCTTCCAGTCTTGGCCCCCTGTCTTTAGGTGGTTATAGTTTGCCAGGCAACGCAGGAGTCATGGAGCACTGGGTGCCCGTGAGGTTTCATTGTTCAATTTTGTGGGTCCAAGGATGCTTAAGTACTTTAGTGGACTCTTTGAAATTGCATGATTTGATTTCTTTATCTGGATTGTCTAGGTTATGCATTAACGTAAGAAAAATCATTTAATGTGATATGCTATTCTGCCAATTGGTCTAAAAGAGTTTAGACCATTGATTGTCTCTATAATGGATCTTAACTCTGGGTTACTTGAGCATCCTGACTTTTCATCACCTCATTTCTCAGGTTTGATCAATTATGAAACTTATTGTAGAGTAAATGAACATGTATTTATATGCATACTTTTCTCAAATCCAGTGCCGGGTTTTGCAAATATTCCTCTTTGGCAGATGATGGTGATTTAGCCTCTTTCATGCCCATGCTTTAACATTCTTTTTTTGTTTCATTGTACTTTGAGTAGTTTTTCATGTAAGATAGACTATTTAGTTTCTTTTATCTACATTAGTTTAGATATTAATAAATGTCTTTCTGGTGCTCAAATCTTATATTTCTAAGGTCTTTGCTAACATTGGCTACTATCTGACCTTTTCCAGTTTGATGCACTGGAAATTTGTTATGTAGTCAGTGAAGTCATATAACTTGTGTTGTTATGTATGGTCATTGCTAAGGCTTGATAAATGTCTATTGGTTTTTGGCATGTTGTAGGCTGGCAGTGTAGACGTTCTTCACTGTTACTATGCCCATGGGGAGGACAATGAGAATTTTCAACGGAGGAGTTATTGGATGCTTGATACGTGAGTTTCCTGTTCCTGTTCTTGTTCTTGTTCTTGAGAGTGAAATGTTTTAAAAGCCTGTAAAATAAAATATGGTCTGTGGGTATAAATTGCTTAATAGCCTATTAAATTTGGAATTGTAAAATTCATGTTGGATGCAATAGTGTGGGTTATGTACAATGACGGAGAAATTGTTTTTTTTTTTGGGGGAAGTTATGTTGATATGGTTTTTTGAGAAAGAAACTGTTATTTTATTTGGGGCATAAAGCCATAGAAATTTGAGGACAAGAAGTCATCAGGAGTCAGGACAAACTAAAAAACTCAAGACTAACAGAAAACCCAAAATTACATGAAAAACTCAACACTAATAAGACACTACTGCTTTCCAATCTAACGATAAGGCTGAAAGTGAGTAGTTCTAAACACAGGGGTGACTGATGCCCGCAGGGCAGACCAGAAAGTTATGTTGATATGTTCACAAATGCAATAACAGCTATTGGTTTTTGACCTATTAAGTACTTTCTCTTTTCCTTTTTTCGCATTTTGCTATCACTTTTCTCATAATTTTCTTGCTTTTCAGGCATTTACAACACATTGTTCTTGTGCATTACAGAATGGTAGAGGTAATGTATCTGTGTGTCGCAGATGGGAAACAAAATGTTCCTACAGCTGTTATTTATTTATGACTCACTGTCCTCATGTTTAGTGGAATGACTGAACTCTACTGTATATGATATGCTTATGTTCTATTGTTTTTTATGTGATGCTTTGCAGGGGAACAAGTCTGGTGTCTCCCGTTTGCTGGCAGATCCAGGATCACAGGTTGGAAGCCCTCAAAGTGCTTCAGTGCCTTGCTCTTCACAAGCAAACTCACCTGCCCCTACAGTTCAAACATCTTTTGCTTCAAATCCAATCAAAGTTGACTGGAATGGACAAACATTATCTACAGAATTTGAGGATGTAGATTCTCGGAATGATGCAGGAGCTTCGTCTCTAAGCCAACCTATGCTTGAACCTGTTTTGAATAATGCTTGTCTACATTCACCAGAAGTTGGAGGTAAGATGTACAGTATATGTTATTTCATTTATGTCGAATGCATTGAGCTGATAGTATATTTTAAATTCTCGCAATATCTTTGTTGTTTTTGCTTTTATTCAGTACCACCGGATGTCCGGATGTACAATGGTTCCTTTTTTTTTTCTTTCAAAATGATAACATAGTTGCTGTTTGGGTTGTCCAGGCATGGTTTACTCTGTCTATTATATATACCGTACCTTCTATTTTGCTTCTCCATGTTTATGCCTTTCAGTTTTACCTTTTCCCTTTTAGTTCTTTTCTTTCTTCCAGTGTATATAAAATTTTGTTTTTTTTTTCAATATTGATTTTCTTATTGCCATAATAATTTTCAAAAGTACAATATGTGACCGGGTGTCTCTCTGGTGCTTTTCAGGACTTTCTGAGTCATTCAGGAATCCTCCTGGTACATGGTATGCGGGACCTAAAGCTTATCAAAGTTCTGGTTCATCTGACTGGACTGGAATGCACAGCTTAACAAGAAATGAGTGCAGCTTGCATGACCAAAATCTTTTTGTTGAAAACATAAAGAAAAATCTCTTTGTTGAAGAACTTAACGGATCTGACTTCATAACTCATAAGCTAACAGATGCTAGATTGGATGGTAATAGTGAAGTCAAAGACCTAACTTGTGAAGATAGGTTGACCACTGACAGAGATGTGCAGGCTGTCACAGCCGCTTCTCTCAGAGAAGCTCAGGTCTGTGTTCTACAGACAATTTTCTATGCTTCTATTTTCACACTGTCTTTCTTATATAATTTCAGTTTCTGATGCATCGTATATTATATTAACTTTTTTTTATATAATGCTTTTGTGTAAAATGTAAGTGTATCCATCTTGATCCTAAGATTAATATGTAGAGCTAATTCATATACGCATCATATTAAATTGACACACAAGCACAATAGAGAGAGTATATTTATATTTGTAAGTTACCATTTTTCATCTCCAAACTCCTTAATTTGCTTTTCTTTTTTGTATCTTTTTTTTTTTCCTGAAACTGTATGTTTCTAACTGATATGACCTATGTAGAGTATCGCATTTTGCAGAAAATGGTGATAAATCATAATAGTATTTGAATTAAGAATTAAAAAAAAACGAAATTCCCGAGAGATTAAACTTAAACCTCCATTAAAGCTGGCTATGAAAGTTGATTTGGGCCTACCACCGTTGTTCTTTATTCTGGTGTAAGCGGTGCACTTGTTCTTGATACCATTTCACAAATTATACTGTTCTCCTCGGTTGTATTTGAGACCCAAATATCATATTGTTTATTAATTCCTTTTCTTGTAGTTGTTTTGCTCATGTAATCTATTCACTTGGCTTTTTAGCTTTGTGTTTCCTGTGGTGTAAGTTTCCTTCCCTCAGGGTTTTGACTTTAAGCTGTTTCATTCCCAGTTTCAGGATTATTCTGATCCTCAGACAGTAGTCTTTTCTACTGCTCAAGTTTCTACTGCCCAAGTTGAAAAGAGTTCTAAAGATGGTGGTGTGCGTCGTGAATCTGTAGAGCTGAAGAAACTTGACAGCTTTGGTAGATGGATGGATAAAGAAATTGGTGTTGATTGTGATGATTCGTTGATGGCTTCAGACTCTGGCAATTACTGGAACACACTTGAGGCTGAGAATGGTGATAGGGAAGTTTCCAGTTTATCAGGCCATATGCAGTTAGATGTTGATTCACTTGGCCCTTCTCTTTCCCAGGAGCAACTGTTTAGTATCTGTGATTTTTCACCAGATTGGGCTTATTCAGGAACTGAAACAAAGGTATATAATAGAGTTTTATTTGTATCATACTTTACTATACTTTTATTGAAGAAAAAAAAAAAGAGAACAGGCGTACACAGTAACACAGACATCATTCCTATTAACTATTGATGCATGACCATATGTTGATCTTCAGTTTCTTCATTTCTTCCTCATTTCAGGTTTTAATAGTTGGAAGATTTTTGGGAGGCAAGAAGAATTCTACTGAGACTAAGTGGGGATGCATGTTTGGTGAAATAGAGGTTTCCGCTGAAGTTCTGACTGATAATGTTATTCGATGTCGAACTCCATCACATGCTTCTGGGTGTGTTCCATTCTACGTGACCTGCAGAAATAGGTTGGCCTGCAGTGAGGTGAGGGAGTTTGAATATAGAGAACCCATCGGGATAGCTATAAACAGCTCTAGAGAAGATGAACTGCGCTTTCAAATACGTCTAACAAAATTGTTGAACTTGGGATCAGAGAGGAAGTGGTTGGAATGTTCTGCTCTAGATTGTGATAAATGTAAGCTGAAAAGTTCCATATGTTCAATGAGAAGCAACAGCGGGAGTGATTGGGTGATAGCTGATGGAGCTTCTATGGCGTGCAAAAGTGATCACATGACCCGCAGAGATGTATTGATTCAGAATTTGCTGAAGGATAGACTTTTTGAATGGCTAATCTGTAAAGTTCATGAAGAAGGTAAAGGACCACATGTTCTGGATAATGAAGGTCAAGGTGTTCTACATTTGGCTGCTGCTCTTGGTTATGAATGGGCGATGGGCCTCATAGTTGCTGCTGGTGTCAGTCCTAATTTCAGAGATTCCCGTGGAAGAACCGGACTTCACTGGGCATCATATTTTGGAAGGTAAAGTTGCGATTATTGGTTCTTCTCTTTTCTATAGTATTAAACTTAACTAATGTTCATCATCATCTTCTTGTATCTTTGTATGGAGGAATTAATATTCCTTCAATTCTTCATTTGTAGGCTTATTCTTCTTTTATTTACTATATTGTATGAATTTCCTTCGTCAAGAATGCTCTGTATTATTATGAAGCTTCTCTCTCTTCAGTGTTATGAAATGCATATAAATTGTTTCCTGTGTTGGGAAGATTATATTTATACTTGTATATTTTTAAGTGAAGACTGTTCCTGTATGTAAATCTTAAATTTTTTTGGATGAAAGCATTCATCTTCACAAGATGCCTCTGTTTCCATTAACTAAGGATGGCCAAGATGCTTATAATTGGACAAAGTTGCTATCCTTTCCTATGTACCAGGCCTACTAATATTTTACCTTATTATGAGTAGAAAGACCATATGATCCCATATTGACTTCTATTTGCAAGGTGAATATCTGTATGTTAACTGTAGTCTGTTGTTTTTCAATCCTTTTCCAGAGAGGAAACAGTCATCACATTACTTAGATTGGGTGCTGCTCCAGGTGCTGTCGAGGACCCAACGCCAGCATTTCCTGGAGGACAAACAGCCGCTGATCTAGCCTCAAGTAGAGGCCACAAAGGGATTGCTGGATATTTGGCAGAAGCTGATCTAACCAGTCACCTGTCATTGTTGACTGTCAATGAGAATGCAATGGACAATGTTTCCGCAACTATTGCAGCTGAAAAGGCTATCGAGACTGCAGAAGCTGTTTCATCTGATGAGGCATTAGATGATCAAAACTCTCTTGAAGGCTCTCTAGCAGCAGTTAGGAAGTCAGCCCATGCGGCTGCTCTAATTCAAGCAACATTCCGGGCTCGTTCATTCCGCCAGAGACAATTAACTCAGAGCAACAGTGATATTCCTGAAGCTTCTCTTGACCTAGTTGCACTTGGTTCCTTGAAGAGAGTTCAAAAGTTCAGTCACTACGAAGACTATCTGCATTCTGCAGCAGCTCTGAAGATACAACAAAAATATCGTGGTTGGAAGGGGAGAAAGGAATTTTTGAAGATACGTAACCGTATTGTTACAATTCAGGTACCTTCATTTGTTGCTTTCTTGAAGATGCATGTCAGTTTCCAGGCCTGTGGTCACAGTACACTGCATCATTGTTATCCATTGTTTCCTTGAAATGTTATTTTTTTTATTTTTTTGCCACGCATACCTTGTCCAAACTATAGATAAGTGATTAGTTATGCTTGTCATTTTTAGGCTCATGTGAGGGGACATCAGGTTCGTAAGAATTACAAGAAGCTTGTTTGGTCTGTTGGTATAATGGAGAAAGTAATATTGCGTTGGAGGCGAAAACGGCCTGGTTTGCGAGGATTTCGGGTGGAAAAAACTATTGAAGATGAATCTTCAGAGAATAAAAGAAGTGATGACTATGAATTTTTGAGTGTTGGAAGGAAGCAGAAATTTGCTGGAGTTGAGAAAGCTCTTGCAAGGGTACAGTCCATGTCTCGTCACCCTGAAGCACGTGAACAGTATATGAGGCTACAATCAAAGTTTGAGAAGCTTAAGGTAATTTTACATTCTACTTCCACTTATCAGAAAACGGAAACTTGCATTTGTTTCTTTGAACATAACTATCACGAGTTTCTTCCATGTTGGGTGAATATCTTTATAGAAAAGTGGGATTTCATGCAACAACTATTAATGGTATATTGATATATGTTGCTGATCTTAAATGCTGATATTGAAAAATATTTCCCGCTTCAAGTTATTTTCTTTCTTTGTAGCCAAAAAAAAAAGTTATTTTCTTTCTTTTCCGAATGTGCAATCTGATTGATTTTGATAATTCTTGTTGTATTTTCTTTTTCTTTTTTGGGGGTCTGAGTTTCTTTTATAATCAGCAGATGGCTGATAGGGGGAGCGGTGCCTCAAATCAAATTGATGGTTTAGTAAAGACGATAAAAGAGGAAGACCACTGAAGGTCATTGATCAACTCCATATTGTCGAGTATTTGAATGGAGTTGAGATTTTTGGTACTCATCAGCCCTACCCATAATATTTTTTGCCTGTAAATAATGTCTCATGCTTTACTCGGGAGGTTCTGTCAACTGCAGAAAGGAAAAGAAAAGGGCATGGCAAAATTCGTACAACTCAGATTTACTTTTTCTCTTGGTATATCCGGTAGGCAAGTTTCATCTGACCTAGGTTGTAGGATTATGGAAATGGGGACAGTTCAGAATTAAAGTACAAGAACAGATACCATGTATAGAGTAATTCATAGTGCTACTATTTGCGCACCTCAGTTTTTTTTGTGTCCATTCTATTTTTTCCTGCATTATTAGTCAAAATATAAAAAAAGTCCTTCCTGGCAAGGATACAGTGGGACTACAATCGAGTGATTCCTATACAATAAAGGGTTTTTTCTTTACATGAAATTTGAACTAGGCGCTATGGCAATGCGAAAGCAATTCACCTAACAATGAAACATATACCATAGCTTTTCAGAGAAGGGAAATATATACCATACAAAGGACTTCACATACTTGGCCAAAAAAAAAAATTCACGTAGCAAAGTCTTCGAATAAGGGGCTAGCGTGGTTGAGGGCAATCATCTACAAAATAGAAAGAACGATTTGATTATATCAGTAAACACATTTTACTGTCAAACAAAGGAGTTCTGCAGCATTATGGAATTATCAAAATGAAGAATGTCTTATGGAACGGAATTCAAGAATTTCATCAACCTTTACAGCAAACCACTCACCTATTATCTCGTTGGTCTCGTGGCTGACCACCACCTGATTTGAAATATTGAGCAAGTTCACCGTTAACACGAGAGAGATGCTTCTCAGACTGTTCCAGTCTTCTGGTGAAATCACCATCATGTAATCTCAATGCGCTCTTCTGCTTGATCAAGAAAACTGTATAAGTCAAAAGTTACCGATGCGGTAAAAAAACTCATTTACGAGGAAACATGCCTTGCTCGTGGATGTTTGTTGACTTAGATGCCAGGTACTTGGTGTTCCAAGAATTGTTTTTACCATATCATCCAGTTCTGATACCCTCTTCTTTAGTTTGGTCTTGTCCATCTATAAATAAAGGTAGCATAAAAGCTTGTTAAGAACTTTCTTACTTACTCTACCATACAAGGTAACCAGTATAAACAGTTTCTCAAAGATATTTCTACCTTCAACATCTCATTCTGTGCAGAAAGCAACCGATCCCTCTCTTGGAGTTCTTGCACGGACATCTGGGCAGCTAGTATATCCCCTTCTTTTTTTTCGATTTCGGATATGCAACTGCATCGAAAAATTTGGGAAAATAAAGTAGAGAATGGTGGGCATGAGTTTGTAGTCATGAGATTACCGTGTTCATTGAAAAGTACCCAAGGAACTCTACAGAGTACCAAATATGGAATATTTTGGGTAATGCGACTTGTTTGTGATTTGGACACAATCTTTGCCCAAGTCCTCCCTTTCTTTTCACAATTTTCTAATCAAAGCTCATTTTTCAGTTTTTTTTTCCTAACAAATCTAGAGAATTTGACTGCATAAATTTAGTTTTGATTTTGGAGCTAGAATGTGCTCGAAAGAGATCTAACCTTTGTCTTTCCTCCACTAGATCATTTATCTGCTTTCTCAAGTTGAGAATTTCTTGCTCCTAAGATGGTGCCAAAATCAATAAATTAGGATCACAGCAAAATAGAGAGAGAGTAATAGAGAGACCAAAATATTTAGTGATAAGCACCTTTTCCAGGAAGTCTTCTGTCTGCTGATGAGCCTCTTCGACTAATTTTTGAACCTGGTACTGGTCTATCAAGTCCTAGAAGATACCAAAAGAAAATGAAACAACTGAGACTTGCAGCTATGAAATGCTTAAAAAAAATTATTAAGTCTGAAACTTACTGCATAGTTAGTCATGTCCAATTTGACACCAAGTAAATCTCGAATGACATCATGCGTCATGCTTTCTACTGCTGCTAGCCTAGTATTCAGTAAACATACCTGAGATCAAGAATTAATAAAATTATTACTTTTCTCATGGTTAATGATTGTGTTAATGGGTTGTCCTCTAGAGTCTAGACCAAAGGCACTTCACCTCTTTTTGCCGACTGGCTGCCAGTGCCTCTAGTTCCTCAATCCGAAGCCTGGCTGTTGACAATTCCTGATCCTTCTCCATATTCATTTGCTGAACCAAACTTGATATGCACCTGAAGGGTGAACCGGAGCCCCTTGTCCTGATTGAGCTCCTCTCAGATTTGTCTGATGTTGCAACTGTGGATGTTGAATATGTCTTATCTGCTTTTACTTCACAGACCATAGCCTCAAGAGTCTTGTACTGTTCAAAAAATTGTGCAACAGCATAAGTTTTATGTAGTTATACTTACATACACTGTATTCAAAATCTATACCTAACTGTTCAGAACCTTAGATTATTAGGTTCCCTAATAAAATTTCAGGCGTTGGCTGGTTGGCATAATGGGATCTATTGAATGGTGATTCCTGAGACCTTTTTTAGATTAATGGGAAATCCCTTGTCAAGCTTGAACTTGATTCCAGTTAATAATAGAATAAACTTAGACAGCAACTCTAGTAAGTGTACCTTCTGTTGGTACTGTGACGCCTGGGCTTCTGCATGCAACACAAGTTCAGAGATGTATTCCTTGCATTGTTTGATCTTCAAGATATGGACAAGTTGTCAGCATTTGGTTCTTAGATTACATCAATAAGAGACAATTTATAGAAGTACATTGTCCAAAAAGACAATTAAGATTAACAACCACCAGAAAGACAGGAGGATCTCACCTCTTTATTCCGTTCTGTTCTTTCCTCTTCAAGAAGCTTTATCCTGTTATGAGCCTCATGAAGTTCCAGTACCTTACTCTTCAGTTGCCTGTACCAGAACTATTTCTTTAATTTTAATGTAAAGTAAGCATTACAGAAGAATTTAATCAGGAAACCATGCAGTACCTAGATATCAGATCCTCAACTTGTTCAGCTTTTATGTTTTCTGAATCCGCATTTTCAGTGAAATTTTCAACTGTTGACAATCTCTGCCTTAAAGCTTGGAGTTCCAGCTCTAGTGCATCTCTGATCAATCGATGTCTTTCTACCTCATCATCCATCTCATACACCTAAAGAAGGAACATGCCCACCAAATTTTGGGAGTTGAAATCAATCGCTACATGGCATATCAAACTCAAACTGCACACATAGATACTTGGTGAATGTTTTCAAGTACGAAATTGAACTTTAGTTGAAACTCGAACACATCAATTAGAAGACTGTTCATACTAGTATAGTAGTACTACACCATTGTTCATATGGATCATCCTGAGGTGAAAATGCCTGGGGAACTAACCTTTTTTTCCAGTACATTGATGGTGCATTCAAGCTCCTCAACAGAGCGTTCTAAGATCTTAACTTCCTCTTCTTTTTGTTCGGCATACATTTTACTTGTCTCAGATTCCTACAAATATTAACCCCATATAAGAGAAAATTCCCCTTCAATCATAAGTTTGATATCAAATGAACAAGGAAAAATGGGGAAGCGCATACCTGGCGAGCTTCAACGGAGATAGCTTCATTTTCATCAGCTATTGCACATGCCATCTCAAGTCTATCATTCAAGGATTGAACTTCTTCAAGGAGACGATCTCTCTCACTGATGGCCCTTCTCAAATCACCCTGAATACCTTCAACTGAACAGAGTACTTTTTCTTCCATTGAAGAATTCAAATGAAGAATTTCTTTTTCCAAACCTTTCACCACCTCCTTCTGCTCTTCCAGTTGTTCTTCAGCTTCAACTTTGTTGAGATAGAGATCTTTTAGAAGCACTTTCAATTCAATGTTTTGCTCTGAAAGAGTTTCGACTGTTTCATTGGCCTGCTCGAGATTAGAATTTGATATAAGCAGAGCCTTTTCAGTATCAGTCAGATGACCCTCGAGTTTTCTATGTTGAACCAGCATGCCATCAAGGTGGCATGTTTTCATTTCTAGCTCATGCTGAATTTGGCTCAAAGATTGTATCAGCTTTTCAGTTTCGTCCTTTATATCCTTTGTGTTGGATGCCGATTCCTGCAACATTCTAAAATCAAAATGCAAGCCCTCTAGTAGAGCTTCTTTCCTTCGCAAGTCTTCCTTCAGTGCCAAGTTCTCATGTATCAAAGTATCACGGGAGAGACTGCACTCACCCTCTTTTAAGTTTGTGACTACACGAGGATCCCCATTATCTATGCAGAGGTTACTAATAAGCATGGTGCTCTCCTCACCACTTGACCTAATCGTATGCAGGTTATTCATGTTTGAACATCCTTCTTGCTGTCTGAATGGATGGAAACCTGTTTCTAAATTAACACATGACATTTTGCGGATAAGCTCTCCTATCAGACATTGATGAAGCACAAATATGGCAAATTCTTTCTCCAATGTCTCAGAGCATGTTTCTTCAAGTAATGATCTTGAATTGCTAATAAAGTGGCGCATCTCCCTCCCCATAGAAACAATATCAGCATATATCATTTCAAACCTGTCATCCACATCACTTTTTAATTGCATGAAACATTCTTCAAGCAAAGACACTGACTTTGCTATCTCCGCCAAATTATAGTGATATTGATCTTGCAGCAGTTTGTTCTCTCTTTCTCTTATAAGTACTGAAGATTTGAGATGTTCCACTTCTTCAATCAAGCTTGCTCTCTCTAACATTAGTTCCTCACCAGTTTGCTTCCACAGCCCAGTCAATTTTTTTGAATTTTCATTCGCTTCCAGCAAGGCATTTAACATGAAATCAGCCTCCTTTATTGTTGCATGTGCTTCTTCAAATTTGATTAAGAAGCTACTAGCAAAATCACTTTTCTCGCCAGCAACTAACTGCACATCACAAAGTGTTGCACACAGTATAAGAAGGATGGTTTACTTTAAAATATTGTCTATGAAAGCTCTACTATTTATTTGATCCCAACATGTATATGCCTCCATTATTTTCTAGTAAGGTGAAAAATTATGTACCTTTTCTGTGGTATGACAACCTGCATAAGCACTCTCCGTCTTCAGCTTAAAAAGTGGAACAAGTTCATCTGCATGGAATATGAGCTGATTAAGTCAAGTTTATCTTTCTGGTCATTGTTTAAAAACGTGTTGGTTACTCAGTAAATAATGTACCTCCTGGTTGAGAATGATTTTCAATGACTGTCTCACTAACAAGTGTGGCTAACCGAACATATAGAGTGTTGAAAGCATCAAGTGCTATCTCTAATTCCTTTTTCAGGCAGAATGTTGCTCCTTCAGAGTGAGGGGAATTTTTTAACAGCTTGTTTGACTTTTCTGGATCTTGATAAGCAGACTGAAGTGCTGAGCCTTCTTTGACTTTCCGGTCCCCTAAATGCCCTTCCATTGTCCACAATCTATATCCAGAAGAAAAACTTTCAGATGAAGTATCACAGCTTGACATAGAACAATCAGTACTCCATCCATCTTCATCTCTTAAAACGGTGTCTCCTGAAGGGCACATGTAAACGTAATCTTCAATATTTTTCAATCTACCATTTGCTACAGTAAGCTCATTTTTTATTTCATGTATCATGTGATGAAGATTTTTAGACTTCATTTTTTCATCATTATCCAGATGCTGGAGTTCACTTAGAGCCATAGTTGCTCCCTTCAAGGAACTTAACTTCTGTCCCATTTCTGTTACCATCTTTTGTGCATCTTCCAAGCTCTTTTGTAGTAATTCAATTGTTTCTTCCTTTTCCATGCAAACTTTGGCAGCCCTCTGAACATTTTCACTAATACAAACATTAGCTTGAGGAAATGAACAAGCGATACTTTCTATTTGGCTGGAGGCATTTTTGAGGGATCTAGAACCATCAAGAAGGAATCTTGTTAGTTCTAAGGTTGCCTTTTCCCAGTCCATTCTCAGCGTCCTTATTTCATCTTCTTTAGATGCTATCGTGTTTTTCAGTATTGTATTTTCCTGAATCATGCAGTGTAATTTCTCATCAAGTTCAAACTGAAGGGCAGCAACCTCTTCCTGTAAATGAAGAATTGTTCTCGCCGTCTCCATCTCAACCTGTTCACAAACCATTTCAGTTTGTTTCTGGTTAGACAACTGTAATAACTGATCCTCTTGAAAATGGCTATTAAGTAATTTGACCTCATCCAGGTCCTTAGCCATTTTGTCCAACTTGGCTTGCAAAGCTTTCCTCTCAACATCTTTACTGCTCTCCATCAGCAAGCCCATGTTTTCCTTATGTAAATCACCTGATTTCAAACGAGCCTGCTCAGACTCCCAAGCCTCAGTCAATAATTTAGCATTCATCAACTTTTTTGGTGTATCATCGCCATTTTGGTTAACATGAATCACACGATTCTGTAAAACCTCATCATCTGCCTGGGTAGAAGATGCCATTTCATCTCCAGAGTCACTTTGCATAGATAAGGTTTCTACCTGTAAATTGATTAAAGGAAAGGATTGGTACATGCTTCTCATGTTAGGTTGGATGTCTTTGGAATAAGTTGCTTTCAAGCTCATCATAACTTAATCAAAATTTCATGAGCCTTTTCTGTTTTTTATAAAGTAAAATGAAGCATACATGAATGGAAGTGGAAAGTTTACCATCAAACTTGAACAGTGAACACAAAGTGAATGTCATGGTAAGATCAAACACATGGATCAGCCTTAATTTAAATGCACAGAAAATGAAGGGGATATGCAATTGACAATTTGACAACAAAAATCATGTGCTTTTAAAAACAATTTCAGTTTCTGAATTATTTTTACCTTTGTAAACTATTTGGACATTAGTTTAGAAAGAAATTGATGCGTTGCTTACCATTGAATATTTATCTGACTGCCTGAACTCCTCAGCAGCCTTGGAGAAAGAATCTCTGACCTGCACATATACATACATTGCTACTTGCCTTCAGACAAAGGTTATTGAATTGTTTAAACAACATTTTCTGGTCTAGTAGTTTATTAGCTATCTTACAGAGTCGGATGCAGCCTGACTGGAGTTCATGTACTTTCTCATTTCTAATCGTAGTTCATCTACTTCCCTGCAGAAAATCATACATAAGAAGCTAAGGAGCAACATGATGCTTAGTGTCAAATTGTATCAATAGCATGAAAAAGTAATTAGACGAACATAATGGGCTTTGTGCTCACTAGAGAAAATGGAGATCAAACACAATTGTTTTGATATACAGTCATATATATGGCTCTCAAATACTAACACACGGATATACGGTATTCAACATTCATAAGAAAAGTGTATATCGATAAAGAATAATACCTAATCAGTTTAGAATTCATGTTCCTGCAATCTTCCAATTCCTTTCTGGTATCACTATTCTGCACGCTTGAAAATATGCACATTAAGAATTGGAAGTTTCTAGCAGGTGAAATGTAATATTATTATAAGAAAAAGGTGACCAGCAGCCTAAAACATAAATAACAAAAAATTGCTTTCCAACCTGATTTTCATTTTCAGTTGAGAATGGAAGCTTTATTTGAAGTATATCCAGAAGCTGCAAATAAGACATGCTTTAGATAGCCACCATAGAGTGCATGAAACAGTTTTTGGAAGGATGGGGAGACTTTTACGGACCTGATTGCGTAATTCTGATACTTCAGCTAGCAATGTTTCTCGCTCTCCGTGTTCGTAAAATTTTTGATACCTGGCATGAAGAATAATGCATAATGAGTCACTGGCATCCAGAAAGGTGGACAAAGAGCAACCATCTACAGCATTGTGATCCATATGGAAATTACAATTGAAGTTGCTCAAGAAGTCTACTGTTCTCCACAGCATATTGGGTCAATTCAGGATTTCCATCAGGTCTTGCTTGAAGCATCTGAATCTCTTCTAGTAAAGCTTTGTTCTCCTCCACAAGATACTTCTCACCCGACAATATTCCATCCGCCAACAACTCAAGTCTTTTAACTTTCTCATCACGAGACCTTAGCATCATTTTAGAATGTCTAGCATCCTCCTCTCTTTCGCAAGCCTGCAGAGATGCCACAGCAATAAGAAACTAAGAAACGCACAAAATGCTGTTAACTCTGTAATAACGAATAATGAAAAAATATTTAAAGTAATGAAAAAAATTTATATAAAAATGTATATAACTGCTTGTTGTAACAAGACGCACCAAGCGGTTCATGTGTTCAATTTCAGCCACCAAATTCTGGAGTGCATTGTCTGCCATCTTTTCTCTCCTCAGGGCACCAACCATAACGGCTTCCATGCATTTCAACTGTTAAGTTCATGTTAGAACTCATACCATAATTGCATCATACAACTTCTAATTTGGAGGAAACGATTCTTGTGTGGGAATTCACATTTACCTTCTTGTTTTGGACACTTGATATCTTATGACTATCAGTTTCTGTTTTCTCTCCTATGAAGCTGTCTTCCTCAGGCAAAGGTTCTTCAATACTTGGCATACAACTTGATGAAGACCATGAGAGGTTATGATGCTTCATTAGAAAGGACAACTGGCCCTGTTATGGTTCAATAAATGCTTCAGTTCTACCATCTAGTAGACGTCCAAGGTAAAAAAATTATATAAAATATGCAACTACAGTACATGCCTTTAGCTGTTGGATGTGTCGCTGAAGAGCAGTTATGTCACCTGAAGCATCTTCATTCACTTTAGCCTGGTGAAAAATGAAAAAGAAAGTCAACACGAATATATAATGGCCATGTCTGTGTGTCAGTGTACAAAGTAACTACATTGTTCTGAATAAGTTTGGCACGCTGGGCAAACTTCAAAGTGCTTAGTGTCTCATTTGCAGAACTGCAAGGAAAGCAAAAGTCAGTTTAAAGGAAAGAAAGAAAAAAAAAACATAAATTAATCTAGAAATTTAGGCAAGAATCAGCATACCAACTAGATGGGCTGACATTTGCAATTATAGTTGTTTTAGAGTTCCCACCCAGAGAATCCTGCACTCAAAAGATGTGCACCAATTAAGTTAGATGAACTAAAATGTAAATGTATGCATATCATAATTACATGAAATGTATAGGGTTCCAAAGCTTCTGATGTCTAACCTGAAGCAGAAATGTAAGCCTCGAATCTCTATAAGGAACATGTCTATGCTTCCCTTGCGCTAAATCAACCAGAGACATTATCACCAACCTAAAACCACAGAATGATACTGGTTAACGAACTCAAAAACCAAACTTGGATTTGACTGACACTACAGGCAAATAAGAGTAATTCAGCAATATGCAGAAGTCCCCTTATACACAGTTCTGGAAACAACTAGTAATGATCAAACTGGCATTTGGATTTGACTTTATGATATTTACGTCAATTGAGCTCCAAAAAATAATGGCTCAGAACTGTGACTTGGCACTAAAAAGCCATGAAGGAATATTTCTTCCCATACTCCTCATTTAGTTTAATATATGTCGAGTGTCATTATGTCAACGAGAATACTTCCAGAGAAATAGGACCTCATGATAAGGAAGTTCTAGTGAGCAACATGCCTATAAAAAATTTTGTGAATAGTAAAGGAACAGCAAGCAAGATGGTGAATGGGAAATATTCAAGATATACTGCTGTATCAAAGCAAGTTAACAGAGAAATAGGTCCTTGATATAGTACCCAAGAGTTGATAATGATTTGTTTATATTTGCTGCTTCTTTCAAACGATCTCCCTCTGCACCAGAGCCTTTCTGCCTAAATGATTAAGCATGTTATCTAGCATATAGGCGTTGACAAAACAATGGGAAAAAAAAAGAAGCAGATTGTAAATATTGCACACCTTTCTGAACCAGCTAGATCTACTAAATTCAACCTTGCAAATCTAAAATGGGTCATGGAATCTTTTCCCCAACGACTTTCAATGATACAAGTGAAAACACTATGTGAGCGGCTGCTCTCGCTGTTCATGTGTGTAGCTGCCATTTTTCTGTTTGAAGCACCCTAACAAAATAAATACATAACAATCAAGTTCACATCCTAAAGTGTAAGTTGTTGTAGATGAGCAGAACATTTATCAGAAAGTACCACCTGTAACAGAAGCTTGACAACGTCATTAACATTCGTCACATTGTATTCTGTTAGGTTTTCAACGTATACCCCTTTCTTCAAGTCCTCCCTGAGCTGCAATAGGGAAGTAAGATTTACTTAGTGCTCAAAAAGAACAACTCTTGGTGGAACATCCATTTGAATAGATATTATTTACTTGTAGATTAGTGGATGAAGGCTCCAAGAGATCTGTTATCTGCTCATTGTAAATCTCGAGAAAGGAACATTTGCAATTGTATTTCAGCTGTTCTTCTCTCCTGCTCTCCTCTTCCTGCGCATATGTAGTATAAGTAACAAAACCAAACCAGAAGACTTGAATGAATGAATTCAAAAAAGTAGCGATAGAAGATATCAATACTGTGACAGCTCACCATTCTAATCCTCTTAAACAAATATTCAAAAATGCGTGGAGTAATCCCACAATCTTCATTGAGCTGTCCTTCAATCTCATATATCTCACCCATCATTGTGTACGTTTTGCCACTACCTGTCTGCAAATAAGCAACTTTTACTTTAACTTATGCACCACAAAACATCATACCCACGCATCTAAGTCTTAAATTCCAGCAAAAATTACCTGACCGTAAGCAAACATACAGCTATTATAACCAGACAAGCAATTCTCCACCATGGGCAACCCAGCAACCTTGAACAGCTTTTCCTACAGCAAAATCAAGCGAGCACAAAATGAGCTCCTATTCAATTGTGGTTAATATGTCTTCATACAAACCAATAAAGCTGATTAGATTCATCTCTATCTGTGTATTCCTTTTTTCTCTAAAATTGGAAGATACAATCATACAATATTAATATATTTATATATATATATATCGCATTCATCCCTAACCATGGATTAAGATAAAAACCTGTGATATTGTCTCGCATGCAATGTGATCAAAAGTGAATCTGATTTCAGGATGACCATGCCACACCAAAGTCTGTGAGCTTTCCTGCTTCAAACAGCGACCGCACCCTTGCAAAGCCCTCTCCATACTACTCAATGGCCGAATTCGAATCAGTGCCTGAACTCAAAGACGAACCAGACCAATCAAAACCACCAAACTAAATACTTTAAACAATTGCCAAATCAGAAATAGTCCACAAACCTGCACATTGTGATCGGCCCAGAAGGACGAGTCTTCAGCAAGCTCAAAATGCGGTACTTGAGTTATAAGCTCAGAATTCGCCACCACAATCTCTCTGGAGATTCTAGAAGAACTCCCTGCTCTGCCTCCAATGTACACCGGAGCTTTGGTCCCTGAACAACCTCCCATTGCTCCTCCAATTGAAGCTCTCGAGCCATTCCTGGCCGGAGTGCTTTGTGCCGAGTTAGGCTCCGAGTGAGACTTACCTCCGCGTCCTGAAACCCTAGGAACTCCGAAGCTGAGACCGACATTTCCAGCTTTATCCAAAGCTTCGAGCCTTCTCTCCGATAAGGAATACCTACCGGATCTAACGGCTTCGAGCTTAGGATGCGAATCGAAATCGAGTTCGTGAAATTCCTTCTGCAGCTGAGCTGGATCTGCTATGCTGTTTAGGGGTGTTCTAGGAGGTGGAAATTGGATGGGGTTCGCCGGCGTTTCGAACTCGTTCTCGTTCGGTTCCGACTGCGCGTTTCTTGAAACGTTTCGAGCTGGGAATCGGGCCGTTGAGCTCTCTTTCGACATTGCTGACTGCTGAGCTCTCGTTTGGTGTTCTTCCCGATTTAGAAACTGAGTTTTGAAACCATGGCTCAATTCATACGAAGAAGAAAACGATGACGTTTTTAGGTAAAATTTGGTTTTCTTTTCGGTAGCGGGAGAGGTGCTTTGAGATTTGAGTGGAAGAGAAAGTGTCAGTCCGTTGAAGTTTTGAATTGTAGAGCTCAGTGATAACAGGCCCGCCCCTTTTGCAACTTGAATTGTTAACCGCGATGGTCCTTAACTCTTTTTCTATTTTCAAATCGACCCCAAATGTACATGGAAATTTATGGGTTAATTATACAGACACCCTTGAGGTTTCAAAAATTATACAGATACTCCGAAGTTTCAATGTTTTACATCTCCTACAAAATTCAATATTGTTATAATTTGATTTTTTTGATCAATTAATATTGTTATAATTGCGATCCACTCTTCAAATTACTTGTATTGCTATTCTCTATGATGAAGAGTACTAATAACTAATTTGTTTGTTACTTTGTTAGCAGTATTTACAGGCAATGCAACACTTAGAAACTCAGAAAATTATATAAAAACATGATAAACCTCAAGATGTGACCGTGCAACTAACCCTATTTTATTTGGAATATGTTAATTTGCGATGACGGTTGATAATTGACTAGTTTTGTGTCATTTACATTCATGTATGGTGAAATCAATCATAATTCAACATAACTAACAACAAACGAATTAAACATTATTAATTTATTACTCAATTGTATCGTAGTCGAGTAAAAATATGCATCAAAAATTAGATGGTGTCCTAAAGTAAACTATGTCTTAACTAGACAAACCTATAAATTCTCGAGTTCAAAGGAAACTTCTTTCGATCACTTATGAACTTTATAGAATGCATCACCTGAATATTGTAATGCCATGGTATTTCTCTTCCTCCCGTTAGAAAACCCCTTTTGATTAAAAAATTCAGCTTCATTTACAACTACGAATTAACTAGCCCCCATGAGAGTCATATCTCCAGTAAAACCCTAGCCATCATGAGATTCATCAGTAGCGCCTCTGTGCGCATCAAATCCAGTAGCACATTCGTGTGCTATCCTCCTAGCCTATGGGTTATTTATATATTTTTTCTTACGCAAATCCTAGCGCCGTCAGCTATCGCTTGTGCGGCTCCCTATGGTGAGGACGGTCTTGGCCGGCCTCTCTCACTCACAAGGACGGCTCTGTCCGTCATGCTATTTTCAAGGCTTTGGTGGTTATGCTCCTGCAGGGCCTCTCTTAGCTTCTCAGAGATGGTTGACACCTCGCTTAGATATGATTTTGTTGTCGGTTTTGTTGGGTGTCAATCAAATTCAAAGATTCAAGATCTTGGATCCAAGTGAGTTTTGGATGCTCGATTATGGCGGCTCAACAACCTTGTTGTTCCAAGTCAGCGACCTTATTACTGGTGGGGCGCTGCTAAAGTTTAACCTAAGTCAAATTTGATATTTGATTTGGGTCTTTTGAATTTCTTATTTAAGAATAAACATGCTCAGTTATGCAAGTTTCGATTGTGGCTTTACTTTCTTTTTGCATGGGTTATCCTTGACCTAGATTGGATTTATTGGTCTCAATGGCAATACTTGCTGGAATTTTTATGCTGGTTGTTAACAGCAGCGATGCACGATGTATGTATTGTTATAGGTTTCGAATCTTCGATTAGAGTTATAAGTTTAGACTCATCGATTAGGTCACTTGTGTGGTCTACACTGCTCCTTTTTAGGATGCCCATATTAAGGATTGTAATCCTCTATTGATTAATAAAAATTTTGTTTGTTTTAAAAAAAAAACTACGAATTAACTTGATCCATACGATAGAAAACAATATTGGGCAAAGTTTAATTAGTTCTAGCTATAAGCATTTACCAAAATCAATAATTAATTGGGAAACAAATTCAGATTATACTTTCTTGATACAATAGTACTATACCAACTGAATATTCATGTTGTGAGGAAATCAAGTTACTTATGTTTGACACTAGCTGGATTTGCTTATTATAGTTGAGTCAGCGTGCTTCATTTCAAAATAATGTAAATTATATTAACACTTCTCTTATCGGAGAAAACAAGAAAGTCGAACTTAAAATCTTAACCAACACTTTCTTATTTTAAAAAAAGAAGCCTTAGCTAGTACTAGATCAAATGTTAGTTAATCAGATATTGACACTCTTCCATCATATGCCAACATGCATGTCATTAATTTCCATGTGGAAGTACCAATATTAGCTTCAACATGGTTTAATCAATTAAATGAGATGAAAACATTCTCTATTATTGATCAACGTACATATTGTAAAACAAGCATCATGAGCAAAAGGTTGATTAACATAATTAATTAAAGCGGATTTTGATGCTTGATACCCTGGATTCGAGCATAAAAGGAACACAAGGATACCAATGCAGCCGTTGCGCGCCTAGAAAAAGAGTCTAGCTAGCTGCAGGGTGGGAATTTGAATTCAAACATAGATAATTGCATGAGGGCGATGATTAAAAAAGAATGTGGAGCGGGTTAAGTGGGACCTAAGAATAGATGGTGGATTTCGTAATCGATTATTACCAGCTAGAATTATAATTGTTTTGTTGAAATTTAGACTTTTTAGTTGTTCATATTATAACTACTAATTAATTAGCTGATGCTTTGGCCAAGAATGCTATCAACAGTGAGTATGGACTATGGAGTGCTTGTTCTGGACAATCCCCTTTGCTATGCTTCTCAAGCTTATCTTGATGACCTTTCTGAGTTTGGCTAAGTTTCTTGTGATGTTATATTTTTTTTATATTTTTTTTTTCTGATTTGGGTCTTTTAGGCCTCCATGTAACCAAAAAATATATATTATAACTACTAAGATGAGTAACAGAGTAACATTACAACACCAATTAACTTTGCTCAGTACGTTGCTCCCAGAATGCTTGACATGCTTCAGCAAGAAGATGAAGATGCTCTGGTATTTACTCTTATTAATGTGACACATCTGATGCATGCTACACATGATTGTTAATTAGGCGATCACTATTATATTATTACAAAAAAAAAAAACTTAGGTCCGAATTCGAACCAAGTATTTTTATTACAAAGCATGACATACATGCACTTTAATTTATATTCAATTATTCATACTAGCTAGCTAGGTTACTTATAGAAGAATCAAACATGATATCATGATCATCCCTTGTTGGTAGTAGCTATAGTTTTTCTCTTTTCTTTTAGTTATATATCATCACTTCAACAGTTTGAAGGGAGCGCAGGTTTATTTGAACAATGGATTTAGGGTTTCAAATCATTATTTTTTAATTTGCATTTTTTTTTTCAATTTCAATGTTGATCCATAATTCCATATGTGACAAAATTAGGATTAATTATGTGGAGCTAGAGAGTAGCCATAATACATAAATGTTAGAGCATGCATTAAGAACGTTGATTAAATCACATTAAGAACGACATGCATTAAGCATGGGTTGTACACTTAAGTGCTGTACTATAGTGGGTAGAATAATTTATAGATCAACACGATCACAAAGAATGCTTGCAAAAGTATGCTGCTGGTTGCATCGTTCGCTCCTGCCGTAAAACTGCCTACAGCTGAAAATTAAACATCATAAATTAATTAATAACCCTAAAATTAGTTAGCCAACACGAAAATTATATCACACTTCGGGTAGCTACAACATGATCAAGATCTAATTAATTGTGCAAAACCGAAGTAGAAGATACTCCGATATATGATAGAAGCTCTCTAACATCAAAATTAACGAAGCAAATGCGCGCAATTACTTTAAATGATTATAGTAGATTATGTTCCTACCACATTCTCTAGTATAATTCGATGAACTCGAGCAGAGACACAGCGACCCTTCAGTCTCGGTATCAAACCCGCACGTGCCACCGGACTGGACACACCTCTCGCAACCGGAATCCGGAACTGCGAAGCTCATCTTGATCCCATAAACCCAATCCAATGGCCCAACCCCCCTCAACCCATCCGTGTTCGTCACCGTTGTGTAATGCGTGCAGTCCAAGATATTCATGCTCATGAACTTAACGGTGTCGTATCCGGTAAAGCAACACGGCGGCGAAGTAGTGTTGGCAGCTAAGTGGAAAATCCTAAACGCATTGCACGAACCGTAGAGCTCGTCGCAGGAGTGGGAGGAGAAGTTGAAGCAGAGGTAGCTGTAGTGGTTGAGGACAGGGGAGTCAATAGAGCAATTGAGGAGGGCAAAGACGGTATCCGAGGTCGGTGGGATTAGGGCTGACTGGACGTCGGTCATGAGGAAGTCGTGGTGGGGCTGGAGGATGGAGCAGGTAGACATGGCGGGGTCGTAAACGACGATGGTTTTCTTGTCGTAGTTTATGGACTGGACTTTGTAGGAGCCGGACGGGGTGAGGAAGAAGAGGTTGGTGGAGCAGTTGAACATGTGGCGGAACTGCGGAGCGCCGCAGCCGTCGTCGAGGGCGAAAGGGTAATTTATGGGGATCGTGCCGCAGGAGTCGCGGCATTGGGAGAGAGTTGGGGTTGGGCTGACGAGGAGGTTTGAGAGGAAGATGAAGTTGATGATGGTGAATGGTTTTGACAGAGACCTCATTTTAATTTGTGTGAACAGAGAGTAATTAAATTGAGTGAAGAAGAAGGAGTACTAGCTAGCTGTAGGAGAAGGAAAAGGTATGGTCAAATTAATGGGCCGGGATTTACTCCACAAATTATGCATATGAAACCCTTTTCAGATACCAAAGAAAAATATACGAAACCTTTATGGAGCTTTAGACAGGCTGTGATGGGATCCACAGGTTGAAAAGGTTGTGAAAGAAAGCTGGAGATACAGGATGCATATGACTATTATATGAGTGTGAATGTGTGATCGATCAGCTTTGGGATTCTGCAGCTAGGGGCTGGGTTTTCTTGGATATATATAAGACCCGAGTTTGACTATTTATGCCTTCATGTCAGATTTCCCAAGGAAATGATGCCCTGTACCCTCCTGATTTGTATGTCATTCAATTGATTTTGGGTGATCAGTTTTGGATAATCAAAGTTTTTTTATTTTTAATATTTTGATCGAGGAGAAAGGGAAGTCGAACTTGAGATCTATGTCAATTCTTTGTTGGGGAGAAATGTCTTCCTACTAAACTAAATGTTAGTTGATTAGTGATAACCATAATAATATGACAAATTTATGTGTAATTGAACAACATGACCATATATAAGATACCGAGAAAATGAATACCTTACAGAAACTTGAACTTAATTGGTTACCAAAAGATCGACGATAGCCCAAAATCAATCAGCAGGTACAAATCTATTTGAGAGAGAAAAAACTTGCTCATGCATGCATATATATCACTAAATTAGGTGGACCAAAAACCGAAAAGTGAGAAACCAAACCGAATTGCTTGGTTTGGATAGGATTTGATTAAAAATTTACTCTTCAATTCAAAATCGAACCTAAACAGTTGAGTTCGCGCGCAATTTCATAATAAAAACTTTCGATCTTTTTACTTCACCACATGAAGGAGATGGTATCAATCGAACAAGTGGCCGACGGGGTTGCATTTTGTGGTAAAACTGTTGATTGAAAGGTGATGAATCTGTTAAATAGATGATGCAATTTGTGGTTTTGGAAAACACCAAAGGAGTGGTTTGTATGAAAAAAAATAAAAGAACAGAATGCGGTGAAGGTGGATCGAACACCTGACCTTCAGATCTTCAGTCTGACGCTCTCCCAACTGAGCTATCCCCGCAATTGATATATATCTAAAAACCTAATTATTTAAACTAATATTAATTCCTGTAAATTAATGATCGTTCAGCCCAATTCCTCTAGTTGTACGCTTAGCCCCAATAATAATACAGTGAGAACCATCTGTAGGAGCCATTGTTTGACTTTGTCCAGCTATTACACTTTCAGACATTAGGCAATAATAAAACAGAAATATAAGGTTAAATTTTACACAAACAAAAGGTACCATTCATATATATACTGATATACATATAGATATATACATACAAACATACAAGCCGGGCTGCCGGGATAGATCAGATGCTAGTTACCGCATTACAAAATACTACTTCACGAGTTTATGACGCTTGAGTTCAGGTCACACCAGGCCACCATGAGCATTTATAATACACGTACATCCGCTACTACGTACGTACTTAATTACAAGGTTAATTCATACATAAGGATAATACATAATTAGGATCTAAACATTTGTAAAGCGTAGGTACTCTTTCTTGGAAGGAAGGTCCTTGGTCTTGTAGCCCTGAGGAAATAACTTCTTGGCCTCCTCCTGCGACGACACACTCGGAGATATCACCACGTCATCACCCGGCTTCCAGTTCGCCGGGGTGGCAATCTTGTGCTTCTTCGCCTTCTGCAGCGACTCCAGCACCCTCACAACCTCGTCCATGTTCCGGCCAGTGGTCGCCGGATACAAAAAGCTCAACACCACCTAGTAAATCAATCAAAAATTGATCACCTCAAAACCAATCAAGCACATGCATATATAATTTCACAAATCTAGCTAGTTAGTAGTAAAATGGTACCTTCTTGTCAGGGCCCACAATATGCAGAGCGCGGGAAGGTAGGTTGTTGCCGGAGGAGTCCTTTTCCTCCGGATCCACCATGTTGAGTTGCTTGATGATCTCTCTTTTCGGATCTGCGAGGATCGGATAGTCCACCTTGCACCCATCCTACACATGCATGCATGACAGCATTAATATTTCAGATCGATCAAAACCCTTAAACCCAACACGACGTCGTCAAACACAAAGGACAGGACAAGTAGTGAAAACTCACAGCGTAGGCTTCAATGTCCTTCATCCACTCGAGATGAGACGACACGTCGTCGCAGGACAAGCCCAGAAGCTTCACTCCTTTCTCCTTGAACACCTTGGAATACTCGGCCATCTTGGCGAGCTCCGTGGTGCACACGGGGGTGAAATCGCCTACATGGAAACGTACACAATGTTAATTTACGACGTCATAATTGATAGAAGTGATCGAGTACGTACTGATCAGTTACAGACCCGGGTGAGAGAAAATGATGGCCCAGCTATCGCCGATGTAGTCATGGAGCCTGATCTTTCCGTGGGTGCTATCAGCTTCAAGGTTGGGGATTGTGTCTCCAATGGTTAGCCCAGGCATCTTCACAGAGAGAACTGTTTAGCAGCAGAATCGAGGTCGGTGTTTTTCTTTAATTTCTTTGTGCTGCAGAGAGAGGGTAGAAGGAGAGAGTTATATAAAGAGTTGTGGGCTGTTGCATGAAGAGAACGTGGCTAAGGGAGTTGAGGCAGTACTTGCTTCATGTCATTGGAAATGGGCTCCACGTGTTCCATGCACCATCTATTTTCCTTTTTCCACAATCCCACATGATCATCATCTTCTGGGCGTTCCGAGATAATTAAATCTATTTAAAGTAATTAAAGAAATACAACAACGGGGATGTAGCTCACATGGTAGAGCGCTCGCTTTGCATGCGAGAGGTACGGGGTTCGATACCCCGCATCTCCATTTTTGTCTGTTTTTAATCCCTCTGGCATTCGTAGATTATTTTTACTGTTTTGACCCCGACTTCGTAGATAATTTTTACCGCGTCGTCGCGGCAAATAAAAAGAAGGTGATTTCTTTCCCGCGCAATGACTTTGACTCTACCTTTTACTCACTCTCACTCTATTTTGGGCTTTGGCAGCTCAACGAAATTAGGGTTTTTGATAGACAGAAAAAGATATGGAGGTCGCAGCTCAAATTGGTCAGCTGCTAAACGAAACCCTCAGTTCCGATTGCGGCTCCGTCCGTACGGCAAGCGAAGCCCTCGATCGCCTCTCTCAGCTCCCCGATTTCCCTTACTATCTCCTTTCCATCTCCGCCGGTAATTATTTATTCTACTCCGATTTCGTATTATTTAGGGTTAATTAGACTCAGATAGCTGCTCTGATTGTTTTTTTTCCGTGGGAAATGTTAAGAAATAGTAAATTTCTTTGAAAGATTGATGCCGGTTGGTGAATTTATTTCAATACCAGGAGGTGAAAATCAAGGTCAGAAAATCGCTGCGGCTACGTACCTTAAAAACTTCACTAGGAAAAATGTTGAAGGGGATATTCCGAGTTCGAAACCAAAAGTCAGTAAGGAGTTCAAGGACCAGCTCTTGCGAGCTTTGCTGCAATCCGAACCTGCAGTTGTTAAAGTTTTGGTTGAAGTGGTAGGCAATTTTCGTAGTGCGGTAGCTGAATTTTACTGCCATTAGTTGCTGTGCAGAATTTAGATATAGCTTTGTTTTGATGTTTTGGATTGCAGTTCCGGGTTGTTGTTGTTGCTGAGTTTGTTAAGCAGAATTGGTGGCCCGAACTTGTACCTGACCTGCGATCCGCCCTTGAAAATAGTAACCTTATTATTGGTGCAAACTCTCAATGGAACACCATTAATGCCCTTAGAGTTCTTCACGCACTTGTTAGACCTTTTCAGGTAATTGCTACCTTCAATTCTAATTGCTATTATCTTTTTCCTTGATGTGAAGCACTGTTACAGATTTACAATTACAGGAAAGAATGTAGGGAAATTAAGTGGGAAACGTCTTTATCTTTGGGAGAATTGGTTTAGGGGTTATGATCATTGAACCTTAAACCTTAAACTTCAAATAAGAATTTGAGTAACACAGGTAAAAACCATCTTGATGACTTTATGATCTTTGTATGAAATCAATAATATTTGATTTTTCGTTTATGTTTCTTTTCCTATTTTTGGCTGGTTTGGTGGCATCTTCTTATAACTTATGCTAATTTTGTACACTCCATTATATCAGTTTTATTTTTGAAATATATATATATATATACATATAATTTTTTTTTTCTATAGTTGAATGTGACTGATTGTCTACATATTTTGTTTCCATTTCTCATATACACCACACTTTTTCTGGCAGTATTTTTTGGAGGCTACAGTTTCCAAGGAGCCGGTACCGCCACAGCTAGAGCTAATTGCAAAGGATATTCTTGTGCCTTTGTTAACTTTATTCCATCAAATTGTTCAAAAGGTTATTGTCTTCTACACTTCTTTATCCTCATTTTCACCCCCTGTCTGATCTTCTTTGAGACTTTACAATGATGGATTCTATGATGTATCAAATAGGCATTGGGTACTCATGGTTCAACAGATGTGGAAACAGAAAATTTACTTCTGATTGTCTGCAAATGCATGTATTTCACTGTAAGTAAACCTCTTGTTTATGACTATGGAACATGTGAACAAATTTGTTTTGCTCAATCTTCCTTTCATCCCCACACCACTGTGTGTGTGTGTTTATCTTTTTATTTTATTGTATTTATTGTCATTATTATTGTATTTTTTAGCTTTTGATGTATCGTTATTTTGATAGGTGAGGTCACATATGCCATCTGCTTTAGTGCCTCTTCTCCCTTCGTTTTGTCATGATCTAATTGGCATTCTTCATTCTTTGAGTTTTGACGGCGTGGTAACTCCAGAAAATGGGTATCTGCTGAGGTTGAAGACTGGAAAAAGAAGTCTGCGCATTTTCTGTACTCTCATTACTCGACACCGGAAGTATTCCGATAAGTAATAAAATAGTGGTGTATTTAGTTCTCTTGTATAAAAGTTATTGTGGTTAGTATTTATTACTTATGCTCTTTTACATTTTTAGATTGATGCCAGATATGATAAAATGTGCTCTGAACATAGTCAAATACAGCAAAAATACCAGCGTAAGTTTTGTATTAAATTCTCTTAATCATCATGTTTGTCAATCTTTATGTTTAGTTTGATTATGTCTGATTTTGAAAAAAAAAAAAAAATCTCTGTTACTGGAGTTTAATATCCCTGAAACCTGTTGTTTTGATGATTTTCTTGTCATGTTAGAACTTGAAATGTAATATTCTGTGTGCAGAAGCTTGACTTTTTATCGGAGAGGATTCTTTCATTGTCTTTTGACGTGATTTCACATGTTCTTGAAACAGGACCTGTAAGTTTCTTACTCCTGGATGATTTAATTCTCCCATGAAATATAAGTGAACCGAAAATCAATGAAATCTTGCAAAAATTTCTGAACTATGTGTTGTGCTCCCTTTCGTCTGTAATCAGGGATGGAGATTAGTTTCTCCACATTTTTCATATCTGTTGGATTCTGCAATCTTTCCAGCATTGGTAATGAATGAAAAGGTAATTTTTCAGGACAGTTATATATATATATGTATATATCAGCTTGAAAAATGATTCAAGTGACAATTCTACTAATCCCCTTTATTCTGGCAATGTTTTCAAGTAGGATATCTCAGAGTGGGAAGAAGATGCAGATGAGTACATACGAAAGAATCTTCCATCTGACCTTGTATGGGAAGCTTATAGTTTTAACGATCTTCATTGTGATTCATTCACCATTTCGACCTTTTACATCACCACTTGTTTTGGAACAGGAAGAAATCTCTGGCTGGAGGGAGGATCTATTTACAGCTAGAAAAAGTGCGATAAATTTACTCGGTGTTATTTCAGTGTCAAAGGTTACTTCTTAGTGCTCCTTGATGAATATACATGGGCATGTATTTTGAACAGCATGTCATTTAGGTAGTCTTTAATTGTCTACAGGGACCTCAAATGGGTACCTCTACTAATGCCTCATCAGCTTCATCAAAACGCAAAAAGGGTGAAAAGAACAAGCGAAACAATCACCCTAGTTCAATTGGAGAACTATTGGTGCTTCCATTTTTGTCAAAGTTTCCAATTCCTTCTGATGCTAATTCATCCCAAACTAAAATTATGAACGAGTGAGTTCATAAACACATCTTTACATATATAAATTGTTGATGTGGGATTGTATGTCTTGTATATTTAAAATTCGTTATTTTACAGTTACTATTCTCTTCTTCTATTGGTATTTTTTTAATTGTTCCTCTTCCTCATCACTATTTTCTATTTAGTATGTTTACATACTTTTCTCATATTAATTTGTACACTTCAATATTTTATCTAATTATTTTACTATGACCATGGCAGTTATTTTGGTGTTTTGATGGCATATGCTGGCTTGTTAGATGTAAGGATTTCTCCTCCTGTTACTTCATAAATTGGTAAGTTGAGGTCTCAGAAGAGTCTGCAAGACTAATCATTTTATGCAATACAGTTTCTAAGGGAGCAGGAACCTACGTATGCAGCAACTCTGGTTCAATCTCGGCTGCTACCATTGTATAAATTATCAGTGTGCCAACCGTTGGTTGCCACTGCAAACTGGGTGCTGGGAGAACTGGCATCCTGTCTACCTGAAGTGAGACTTTTTTACCTTGTCATCCACTTTGCTTTTGCTTTATTTTAAATCAAGTCGATCTATGCATTTTTAATTTGTCAAACCATCACAAACATCTATGCATTCAGCTTGCCTAATTTTCCAATATACTTCCCTGGAAACTGCAGTTTCTATTCTTGATAGCCCACTTTCTGATTCTGTGTCATTTTCAGGACATGAGTGCAGATGTATATTCCTCGTTGCTCAAGGCATTGGCTATGCCCAATAGCGGGGATACTTCTTGTTATCCTGTGCGGGTATCTGCTGCTGCAGCCATTGTAGCGCTTCTTGATGTAAGTCACAAAATCAATCCTGTCCTTGTGGCTTAAACAACGACATTATGGCTTTAACTGATCTTATATTCTATCTTCAGAATGACTACCCACCTCCTGAGTGGCTTCCTCTCCTTCAAGTTGTGATTGGTAGAATTGGCAGTAACGAGGAAGAGAACTCTATTTTATTTCAGCTTCTTAGTTCTGTGGTGGAGTCGGGAAATGAAAATGTTGCAGTCCATGTCCCATATATTATTTCATCATTGGTTGTTGAAATCTCAAAATGCATGCCCCCTGATCTGGAGCCATGGCCTCAAGTATGTGTAGATCCATATGGCTAGTCTGGTGCCTGGTAGTTTGTTTATTGTTTTGAGTAATGCGTTAACCAGCTTGTGATTGGAAAAAGAGAGTGAAACAGTTGCTATAGATCACAGAAATAGCTTTTAAGTCACAAGTATTGAATCATTGTGTTCTTGACCAATTGGACCCAAGATATTATAGGTTGTCCATCAGATCAGTACTGCTTTGTTTAGATTTTTTCTCCTTGCATTCATGCTTGCCATATTATGCAAGTTGGCATATAAATAAAATTTGCCTGATTCTGACTGTATGCATTGGAATTTTTTTCTTTAAATTCGTGCTTGCCATTATGCAACTGTATATCTTATGTTTGCCTGGTTCTTTTGGGGCATGGATTTGATTTTTTTCTTTTCTTACATTCATACTTCCCGATTATTTAATAGTTACTATACATTTTTGTTCGCTTGATTCTGTTGTTTCATGCATTAGAATTTCGATCCCTAATTCATTGTCATTATTTTTGAAAGTAATAAGTTTTACCAATTTCAGCTATCAGTAGAATACTGATGAAGTGACTCTTTATATCAGATGGTTGAAAATGGCTTTTCGGCATTAGCAGTGATGGCTCAAACTTGGGAAAGTGATATGTCTGAAGAACTTGAAGAGAATGAATCAAGTGAAAACTTGGTATCAGGTCGAGCTACCATCGGCAGAGCTTTCTCTGCTCTTTTGCAACAGGCTTGGCTTTCACCAATGCATCGATCGGTTAGTTTAAGATTTTCTGATATTCGATAATAGGTTCACAAAACTCCATTTTTCAGCATTCGCTCTGCTTATTCTGCTGCTCTTTAGTCCATAAATAATTAAATAGTCATACTTTAATCATTTCGTTATGGGCACATGGGTTTCAGATTGTTACATTTGTTGATTTCTATTACTTGACCAGGATCAGGAAGATGACGCTTTACCCCCTTCATCTTGCTTAGATTCTGCATCAACGTTGCTTCGATCCATCATGCTATCTGTTACTGGAAGTAATGTAATTCTAGAGCTCAAAGTACCAGAGTTATTATTAGTTTGGGCTGATCTGATTGCGGACTGGCATGCTTGGGAAGAGTCAGAAGATATGTCAGTCTTTGAGTGCATTAAGGAAGTTGTCAGTCTACACAGTAAATATGGGCTGAAGAATTTTATGGTAGGACAGATGCCATCTCCTCCAGCTCCACCTGTTCCTAAGCATTCCATTATAGAAGGCATTGGTACTTTTATAAGCGAGGCCACTTTACAATATCCATCTGCAACATGGAGGGCTTGCTCTTGTATCCATATGCTGCTACATGTCCCAAGTTACTCATCTGAGACAGCAAGCGTGAAGCAGTCATTAGCAGTAGCATTTTGTCAGGCAACATTTTCCCGTTTCAGAGAAGTTAAAAGCAAGCCTGGACCTCTGTGGAAGCCTTTGTTGCTTGCTATATCATCATGCTATTTATGTTGTCCTGAAGTTGTAGAGAGTATATTGGAGAAGGATGGAGATGGAGGCTTTGAAACCTGGGTATCTGCCCTTGGATTGGTTTCCACCAACTCTTTCAAACCTGGGCTATCAACAGAGTCGGAGATAAAGTTGATTGGTTAGTATTTGGTAGTTGAATCTTTAGGTCAAGACTTCCTTATGTTAGGTTCTTCGGTTCTCCTAAAAAAAGTTGCATAGTCCATTAATGTGAGATTAAAATTTACCACTCAAATAGTTAGTGTAATAATTTATATCCACAAAAGTTAACAAATAAATAGATGATGATGTAATAACTTGGGATAACTTCACTAATTGTTGTCAATAAATCTCAGCGGTGGCACTGGCAACAGTGGTTGAACGGCTACTGATACGTGGAAAGTCATCTGGTGCTCTGTTACCGGAATGCTTTACTTCTCTGATGGAAGCGTCTGCACGATTTAATGAAGTTGAGGAAGAGAGCGATGAAGATGGAGAAGAAGATATTGATGACGAAGACGACGATGGTGACATAGAAGACGACGAGGTAAATTATTCTGTTACACTCTCATTTCATAGTTCCTGAAAAATTCTCTACATACTGTACTTCCTATTGATGGCAAGAGCTGATATGGTGCAACGTGAGTTAGCATGTGAAAGCAAACTTATGTTACTCTTTGTAAAAATTAACCTTCATTATCTGAGCATACAAAAATAACGTAGCCGTTGGGCTTTGACCATTCCAGTTGGTCTCTCGGATATTGGAAAAGTTAACAGTATGTTATGCTTATTTAGGATTCGGAGGATGATGAACGTGAAGAAACTGAAGAAGAATTCCTGAATCGATATGCTGAAGCAGCTCTTGCTTTGGAAAATGGTTCAGTTATTGAAGAGGGGGATATTGAAGATGAAGACCAAGAAATGGATTTTGAGAAAGGTGCAAATTTTGCGTTTCATGAAAAGATGGTGGCTAATTTATTTTTGTGATTACCTTCTAGATGCAATTTGTTGCTGGAATTTTGATTTGTGCATTGTTCTCATGGTGGTTTTGCAGGCTGCCTAGAGGAATTTGATCTGCAAGTAGTTGTAACGTCACTTCTGGACAGATACCATCCCATTATCATAGAAAGACGGGCATATCCACCGGCGCTCATTTCAAGATTTGTAAAATTTTTCCCGCAGTGTAGGAAATTCTTCCAGCATTATTTTAGTTGAGGGAGACTTAAATGATCAGAAGTGTTGAGTGTTTTACTTCTGTAATTTTCACTCTTGGTCCTTGTATTCGTGTTTATTTGATTTGATATGATTTTGAGAATCTCTGGTCCTCAAATAGTGGGAAGGGTTTCAGGACTCATGTTAGAGGGTGGACTAACATCGGAATGAAACTCGTTTGATTGAATTAACAAGAAATGAATAGAAAAAATTGAATGGAGCACCTTTTCGCCAAGACTGTTGCCCCATTTCTTTTTTAATGTTCTTTCATTTGATTTCTATGTTTGCTTAAGAAAGCAAGGTGAAAATCAGCAAAATTGGTCATTGGCTTTTTCCCACGACAGATAGGTTGCGCTACAATTTTAGTACAATAGTTCTAAGTAATGCTCGAATAATTATGAGGTCATATCTTTTCTTTTGCTTAACCTTGTTTTAAATATTTCAAAAATTCAGTTTTCACAAAAAATTGTGTTATATCCAATGGAATTCGTTGATCCAAATATGATAACATCGAGCGTATACACCGCGGATCTAATTCTTTTCCTCCAAATTAAATTAAGAAACTTCAAAAAATAATAAAATAATAGTAATGTCAATGGTTCTTTCCCGACGAATAATTCGTCGGCACAAGTTTGGCTTTAATTTTTTTTTTATTGTCCAATGAAATTATTATAATACTTCTTATGCTCGAATGAATATACGATTTGATTTTTGAGGTCATTTCTTTCCTCTTGTATACTCACTTTAAGCTAGTTCCTCAAAAATACAATTTTCACAAGGCATTACGTACTGAAGGTGAATTGCGGTATGAACTGGAGAAGAAGCTTACAAGGCAGGAGAATGAAATCAATGTCGAGGCTAGGCCGAGGACAAAGTAGCTGCTGGCCTGTTATAGTGGGGCATTCCAAATTGCTCCTGACACTTCCAACAATGATCATGTTTTCAAGGCAAACTAACAATGCATGTCCATGCAAGAGAGGCTAACCATGCCTATGTCCATGCTAAGAATGCCAACGATTCTCATGCGATTTTTCTAAGTAAACAAACAAGAAAATTCATAAAAAAAAAAAATTTCAGAGATTTTTGAGTTCTGCCAATTAGAATAATATTTAAAAAACATATTTTATTATTGATGAAGTTTTGAGAAGTTTTTTTTTTGCGGAAACCATGGTTTTTCACCCAAAATAGCATGTTCTTATTTTCACACTAAAATCTTTCCACACTCAAATAATGATTTTAAAGTACTTATCAAGTTGATAAAACGGAAAAATATCAATTCGTTTATTTTTTACGATTTTCCAAAGTTCAAAAATTAGAAAATTCATAAAAAATAAACGATTCGAGATTTTTGAGCAAAGTCAGCTAGAACATCTTTTAAAAATAATGTCTTACCAATAGAACAATTTTGGCATGGACAAAGTTAAAGGAAATAGAGTGTGGCAAGGTTTGGCATGTCGTGGCACCTCCAAACGTGCCAAACCATTCAAACCCTATTTTCCTTCAACTTTGTTCGTGATAAAACTTCACCAATGTTAAAAAATAATTTTTAAAAGACGTGCCAATTGACCTTGCTCGAACAGCTTGAGTCATTTGTTATAATTTTTTAATATTGGAAAACTTAAAAAATATTACAAATGAGTCGGGTTTTTCGAGTAAAGTAAGTTGACACACCTTTGAAAAATTATGTTTTACCAAAAGCAAAGTTTTGACACTTATAAAGTTGAAGGAAAAAGTGCAGTTTACAAGGAGGCATCAAGAGGTGCCCTCGACACTTCAAACAATGTTCATGCTACCTAGGCTCTCACGATGCCCATGCTAGCGAGAGTAACTAATGATGCATACCCATCCTAGCGAGACTAACAATTCCTATGCCCATGCTTAGGATACCTATGATACCCATACGATTTTTCAAAGTCGGAAAACTAGGAAATTCATAAACAATAAACGATTCGAAATTTTCGAGTTCTGTCAATTGGAACATCTTAAAAAAAAGTTTTACCAATGGTGAAGTTTTGACATGATTTGGCATGCCATGTTGTGGCGCCTCCAAACGTGCCAAAACTTCAATTGTTTGAGTTAAAAATTTCATGAATGTTAAAAAATAATTTTTAAACATTTTTCAAGTGACTTTGCTTTAAAATACTCGAGTAGTTTGTGCGTTTGATTTTTTAAAGTCAAAAAACTTAAAAACTAGGGTTGGGCACGGTCCGGGTTGTTGCCAAAAAATCTTGGGATCGGGACCGGACTGAAGAATATTTGTTCGGTCCGGGTTGACGTTTTCCGAGATGTGAGATCGACGAAGACCGAACCGATCGGGTTCGGTTCGGGTTTCGGTCTTTTGGCTACAAGACCGATTCCAGAAAAGTTTCAATAAGGAGACTCGGAGATGAGAGAGAGAGAGAGAGAGAGAGGAAATGCAGAAGACGGGGAAAAGGGAAAAGTGAGGAGCACGTGGGTGAGAGGAAATGAAAGATAAAGAGAAAAGAGGAAAAACTAAAATAATGAATGAGAAAGAGATGAGGAATAGTGAAATACACGTGAAGAGGCGACTGGCAGAGAGAAACAAGGAGAGACCGAGAGAGAGAGTAAATAAAAAAAGACAAGAAAGAGAAAAAAATATAAAAAATATAAAGGGGCACGTGGGAGGTAGACAGAGGGAGAGTCGGAGCTTAATTAAGGCATAGGATCAGGTTTTTCGATTTTTCTTTCTCTCACAACACAAGGACCGGGCCCGAACCGGCTCGATTTTTTGCCAAGCCCTATTAAAAACTACAACTTCCAAATAAGTCAACGTTAGTTGACACACCTTTATTTTGGTTGTTGAGGGAAATGAAAGTTTCAAAAATGAAGGTTATGTGTTAGCCATGACACTTCCTTTCGAAGACAATTGAATCTTTATCACATAGGCAATGGTACTTGAGATGCAGGCTTATTGGTTTGAAAGTTAGGTCTTTGCTCACAGCACATTTACAAGAGGCATGCTAAGTTGGTCCTCTGGTAGTGATATAATGAATTATGTCACTGTGGATGCTTAACGAATTATTAATCTAGCACATTCTCCTCAAGTCCGGACGGGCTAACGAATTATTAATTTAGCACATTCTTCTCAAGGCAAAAAATATTATTTATTTAGCTCAAGTTATAAATGTAGCGGGTGTTACATTATCAAAGTTCTGCTGAAAAATCAAATATAAGGATCTCATTGTAATATACGGTGTCTGCTTCTCCAAGGTCAGTACAAAGACCTATTATATCTCCTTTTACAAAAATCAACACTATACCCCTATATAATTTTATTTAGTTTAACAAGACAGCTAGATCAAAAAAAGAAAATTAAAATTAAAATTTAAAATCATTTCATTCCCTCAGCGCTCCTTTTTTTGACTCTCTGATGGCTAATTTGAGATTGCTGTGACAAAAAAAAATCGTTTTTAAAAAACTCAACTGTCAATTAAAGCAGCTTTTAGAATTAACATTTGGGGTTCTATAATCTGCTTCCACCAACCCGTAATTTTTAATTAAAATTACTTTTGATTAATTTACCAAACATTTTAAGACCTTAAATTGTACAAAAAAACTGATTTTTTTAAAAGCGAAGCTGTACCAAACTAACCCCGAGTGTATTTCGGAAAAATCTACCACTACACCCAGTTCCTTAAAATTCTAAGATCAATACAATAGTGGGATGCAAGGATTTGAACCTTGATCTTCTCCAAAACTTGAGACTTGCACATGCAAGTTACAAGCCCGAGAGCTCTACCGTTTTGAGCTACATCCCATAAACCTAACTAATTAATTACTTCCTATTAACATAAACCTAACTAATTAATTACTTCCTATTAAATTATGCAAGTTATAGTACAAGAACAGTAGAAGACCTCTCATTCTATCCTGAAGCAAATATATGACATCAAAAACAGAAACCTTTGACAAATTAAGGACAAAGTTGATCGCATAACATCGTCTAACAGTACATGCAATATGTGTCTAATTCTAGTTCAAAACAAAAACTGAAATCAAGACTTCAAAAGCTAAAAAGCAAGCATGAGTTGCAGGAGGCACCGGTACCGCATTAAAGCCAAGAGCCAAGTATAAGAAAATCTCCAAAACGCACAAAAAACACCCATGTAGTCTCCAGAGAAATTTGATTGTCACTTCAACTTGTACCAGTACAAACAAAAAACCACCACTTTCCGGTTAGGAAGTATCTCCAACATGGACAAAACTAGGGGATCACCAACAAACCAGGCAAAACCATAAACACACCCATTAACCCATCAACACAGTAAAGAAGCTCCTCATTAAGATGACCACTAACGTATGAACAGCATAAGCAGAGAACCACAATTGTATCCATACACACTTTGTTCTAAAAGAAACCATCAGAGCAGCCGTAATTACTAAATATCAGACCGAACAAGTCGCCGCCGGAAATAAATGTCTGATTAAACAAGAAATCATCACCAGAGGACATTCACCAGAACAGCAGGAACCACTGAATATCAAAGTATACAACTTCTCTGCCAGCTATTTTTCCATACGTGAGCTTAATACAACCTGGAATCTTAGGTCCAATTTTTACCTGTTACCATCAGGGAACTCAAAAACAAGAATGAACAATTCTACCAGGTCAAAAACAGCAAAGCCCATGACAAATAAACACAATAAAACATAATCCACTGAAGTCTACAAATCAATAGCCAAAAACAAGGAATGAGCAAAGAAACAAAGCAGATCGATATAAGGAACCAACCAACGAAAGAATGAGACGACCCTGAAACCAATACACCAGATCACACAACTGCTGGTCGGCCGCCGTTTCCAACAAACCAACCAAACCACAAGACAACCCCTCCTGCTGTTCAGATTAGTACTGTTAAATATCACAAATTAATCTTACTAATCCCTACAATACAAAGATGGGAACAAGTCAGGGATCTACAGTTCTATACTGCACTAAACCCCACACAGACCCCATCCATGACATATGAATTCAAATTAGGAATCTTTACTTGATTAAAAATTTTAGAATCATCAATTCGCCTTGCAAAAGCAGAATCTGCAAAAGATGACTATAAAAAACAACCGACAACGCAGCATAAACAAATTACTACTAGGACCAGTAATGCAAATCCTTTTGCCATTAATATTTATGATTTATGATTAATCCCTTGGCAAAATCCAACAGCACCTGTAAATAAAAAAACGTTAAAAAAAGTTTAAAGGGAAAAATAAAAGAATGAGGATAACGGAAAGGTAAAGACTGCAAAAAACCAAAAAACGAAAGCACCCAAACTCCAGCTCGCTATGCCAAGGAACCAACCAAAACCGTAAAAAACAAAATGATAAACAATTCAGATCGTAAATGAGCCCATAACCACCATAGCAATAAAAGAAATGATCCATCAAACAAGGAGAATAACAGATAATCGTTGAACCGACAAAGCCAAAGCAACCAAGCACCTTCCCACCATAAAGACCCCACAGTTGCCACCAAAATGCAAGCCGAATCCCAACACCAATAGAAGACCAAAATCCATCACAATCCAAATCAAAGAAGGTAAGCTAAATAAAAAAAATTCTGTGAATTAAATCAAGTACAAGCACTTGCAGCCATCACCAGAATAGCAGCCAACTACCAGATGAAACCAACAAGCAGAAGTGCTCTCTATAAGACTTGGCAAAACGTCGCACAAGATGCATATCACCGAGCTAAACTTCACAAATTAAATCTGAAATCAAGAAGCACCAGCCCCACTCCTGAAGTGACACACCAAAATCATCAAGAGGGTCTATACTTGACTTGAAATTTTAAGTATATCACGAACCCAATATATATTGTAAGAAGTTGAACCGAGGCATCTGTACTCAATTGAATATCAGTATCCATCATCCACTACAAGTAATTGTTGACTGAATTTAAACCCCAGAAGAATCTAACCCATCGAGAAGCATCAAACCAATTCCTGCAAAGATCTGAACTATGAGCAATTGAGTCACGCAAGAAATGTCAAAATACAGGGAGCCCAATCACCATTACTTGATCAGGATAATCCAAAATACACTCGCGTCTGAAATTTTATTTGTTTTCTGCAAATGAAAAGGAAAACACGTCCCATGGGAGATGAAAAAAAAGAATCACCAGGAGGGCATCCAACCAGAGAGCAGCTTCTGCCAGATAATTTCAACTGTGGGACAAAAGTTCAACCTGGAAATATTGAAACTTCAGGTGAAACTTTGACCACAAAAATAACTCAAAGGCCAATATAAACATTCTATATCAAAGCTAGTACACAACCCTTGCAGCGTAGATGTGCAATCCCACAGTCCTTCAACAAAACTCAGCAGCATCTGTAATTAAATACCCAAAAAGAATTTACAAAAAAGGGAAAAAAAGAACCACTTAAAAACAATAGTTTGCAAGTGAGCCAACAAATGGAGGCACATAATTTTTTTTTTTTTTGGTTACATAACTATCAAGGATTTTGATTACGATAAGCTAATTGCAAGTGCGAGAACAAGGAAATTAATAATAGAATGAGTTTAAAACCAATAAAGTTACCTGAAGCCATCAAGCAAAATAATGGCAGGCCAAAAGTAAAAAAAAATATTTTGAGAAACACCAAATAAATAAATGAAAGCTGATTGATCAAAACAATAAACTGAATCAAACAACCGCATATGAACCCTAGGAACACAACAAACAAAAACGACAACCATATCTGAACTGTTGTTACCAAACTCCATTAAAAATTTTCAAAAATTAAATCTTGTGCCAAGAAACACAAGACTGGAGTGATGCATACTCTTTAACAATCCTGAAATAAACTGAACAAAACCCATCAAATATTATTCAAGGGTCAAAACTCAACTGACAATTTCAAAATGCATCGATGTCCTTGATGAAAGAATAAGTCGACCCTTGGAACTGTAAACAGAATCTCAAGACAGAACCCATCAAATATTATTCAACTGAAAATTTCAAAAATGAAGATACCTCATTGATGCATTCTCAATTAGAAACCTAAAAATACATTGACATTAATGAAAGCATAAGTCGACCCTTGGAACTGTAAACAGATTCACTTGGTATATGGACATTATCAGCCACCATCAACAAACCAGCCACAGCCTAAAACACACCAATAAAATCATAACCATCGCAGGCAACAAAAAACCAAGAAATCAGAAAATATTTTAAGGAATGAAAAGGAACCCAGTATGAACTTGTTGGCAAATTGAGGGATCATTACTCAACTGATCATATACACATCCATTACAATTCTGAATAAAAAATATTCATCATTTAGTTCAGTTGACCAATGGATGAATTAAAAACTTGGTATATGGGCATCAGCAGCCACCACCACCACCCAAGCCACAAACCTAAAACACACCAATAAAACCTCAAGCATAACCATCACAGTCAATAAAAAACCAAGGAATCAGAAAACATTTTGAGGAATATAATTTAAGGAACCCAGTATCCATCAAACTTGTTGGCAAATTGAGGAATCATTACTCGACTGAACATATACCCGTCCATTACGATCCTGAAAATAAAAAAAAAATAAAACCCTAATATCCGTCATTTAGAAGTTCAGTAGTTGTTGAATGACCAATGGGTTACTCGATTAAAAACTTCCTGAAATTAAATCTTAATCCAAGAAGCATCAAACCCCTTCCTCGAGAGACACTCCTTTAACCACCCACCTCTAACAATTCTGAAATACGCAAAACATCATGCCGATCATAGTTAAAGATTCAGGGGTCCCACAAATTGAAAATTTTCAAAAACTAAGCAGCATCGACCCCCTACAGCAGAATTCATACTCGTATAGCAATAGAACCACACACACTATCCATGCTTTACGGGCTCCAATAAGGTAACTGAATTGAAAATTTACAAAACCAGGTTAGCACCAAAACTTCCTCTTGCAAAGTTGTTAGCTTCCTGCGAATCATGTAAATAAAAGGCAATCAAGCCCCATACCCATTGTTCTAACAACTCTCCACCCAAGCACTTCAACATGAACAAAAAAATCACCAGACCATATGCAACCAGAAGGCAGATTCAGATGGACAATTACCGTGCAGGGCCAAAATACTGTATAGAGCACCACAAGCTTAAACGCAGAAACTTTAGGTCCAACTTCACCAACAAAAACACCTGCTTGTTATACCCATCGCCACTGTAGAAGCCAAACCCTACACCGACACCAATAAAACAACAAACTCAATCCTTGCAGGCAGCCGGAAAAAAAAAAAACACCACCACAAAAAGATGATTGCCAAAACAAATCCACATCACACAAAGAAACTCGGCCATTTTGAGGTCAGCAGCCCTCACCAGCCAACTCCAAAAACACACCAATGAAAACCATAATCCATCACTGTAAATAGAATCAGGCAACCAGATAAACAAAATAATCAGAAAATATGATTAGGATAAGTGATGAAATTAATGACTAAACAAGAGCACACTCAAACCCCTACCCGCTATAAGAACTTGCAGCCCTAACAATACCAGTCCTACAAAACTACTGAAGAAATCAGAAGAGAAAAAATGAAATTAACCAAAGGAAAGAAACACACAAACCAGACCACAGAACCATACAAACATCAGCAGCCATCACCAACGAACCAACTGGACCCTAGAAACATAACCAAAAGAAACTAAATCTCAACTCAAGCAACATAAAAAGCTCTCCTCGAGAGATGTTCAAAACACATCAAATATACAAGATTAAAGTCTTTTCAAAAATACAGACCTAACGAAGTGCCTCTCCGATGCATCACACACCGCTATACAAGGAACCCATCCAAAGAACTTGTTGAATAGTGAGATACATTTACTCAACTGAATGTAGTGATGCACTATTTACTCGACTGAATATTTGGTCAAAACCTGAAGATCTCACATCCTAAAAATATAAAAAACTTAGTTGCATTGTTAAAATACTCAAAATGGAGAACTTAGTTGCATTATTAAAAGGATCGCTCGACTGAAAACTTTCTGTACTAGAAGCCATGAAGCATTAAACCCCCTCCTGAACATCAACACATTCCTTTAACATCCCTCCTCTAACAACCCTGAAATACACAACATTATTTGAATCAAATCATTGTTGAATGATTCGGCGGTCCATAATCAAATTGGATATTTTCAAAAACTGAAGTTTAAGCCAAAAAACATCAGATCCCCTCCTGAAGAAAGCCATACTCCTCGAGCAATAAAACCGTAAGAACGCTTAAAAATGAGGGTCTCACTGAAATGAAAATTTTCAGAACTTGATTAACAGCAAAACTTGATGAAAAATCATGCAAGTTGCAAAACATGCCCCATGGAAGACACCAGGATTTCACACGTTTTTTACCCAACAAAAAATCACCATACCATATCCCATCCAGATTACAATGTGAGCCAACATCAAAAGGACTGTGAAACTATAGGTCCCAACTTCACAAAGGCAATTCAAAAGCCAGTAGAAATGAACCCTAGGTAAAAGCCAGCACTGCCAAACCATAATAGTAATTATCTGTATGAGTCGAGAACCATTTGACGAAAATCAGCAGCATCTGTAATTAAAAAGAGCACAAAATTGTATTTAAACAAACAAAAAAAATCTCAAAATATTTTGAAAAGGAATGATGATTTAAAGAAATTAAAAAGAATGAGTTGACCCCCGAAACGAAACATAAATTCTCGCATGTATAAACATTGGCAGCCAAAGAAGCAAAAACTTTAATGACAGAACAAGTTGAGAAACCAATAAAGTCGAAGGACACACTCAAATCGGTAGCCATCACCAGCAAGACACACCAATAAGAACCATTATCCTAAACAAATGAAATCTGGCAACTTAAAAACCAAAAGATCAGGAAAAACTTATAAAAAGTGGAATGAAATTAATGAGGAAGAACTTTTGAAAGTGGAATGAAATTAATGGAAGAATAAATTTAACCCTACAACCAGTAAACCAAATCACACAACTGCTCTCTATATAGAGATCGGCAGCCACCAGCAACTGACCAGCCAAATCCTAACACACCAATAAGACCATAACCATCGCAATCTAAACTGAAGCAGGCAACAAAAAACCAAGGGAGGAGGAATATAATTAAGGAACCCAGTATCCATTCAACTTGTAGGGTAATTGAGAGATCTTTTCTCGCCTGAAACATCCTCCACAATCCTGAAAATATGCAGAACCAATATCCATCATCCGATTTAGAAGATTCAGTATTTGTTGAATGATTAACTGTTCTCAATTGAAAACTTCCTGAAATTATTTAAGCAAAGCAGCATCGCCCTCCCTAAACAGATACATACTCCTTTAACAGGCCTGAAATACATGGAACAATATTCCAGTCATATCATACTATACAGGGGTCCATACTAACTGAAAATTTTCAAAAACTAAATCGTAAGCCAAGAACATCACACCATCTCCTTCAGAACTTGGCTTAGAAGCAAAAAATATTCCTCTTGCAAATTTGTGTACTGCAAAATCAACCAAGTAAACAGCAAATCATGCCCCGTGCAAGTAAAATGAAAATCTGTCCACACTCGACCACTTCAACGAGAACAAAAGAATCAACAGACCAAATTTAACAAGAAAGCAGCTGTTGTAGGGCCAAATACTATCACACGCTTGAAGACGATCGTTTGATGAAAATTCAGCAGAATCTGTACAAGAATCTTGGGAAAGACTAAAAATTGGAAACAGCAGATTAATCACGAAAAACCCAAAACGCCGAAGCACGAAGCGCCTAGTACTAGCCAAACCTAATACAAAGCAATTATGAACCAACCATTAAACCAACTTATAAAAAAAAAATAAACCATAAAATAAAAGAATCAGAAAATATTTTTAAGAGAAGTGATTAAATTAATGACGGAATGAGTTGATTGCCAAAAACGATAAAGGCCAAAGCACACAATTGAACTCCTGCCACACTATGAGCACCCGCAGCCATCAATACCAGCCATATGCTAAATCACACAAAAAGCATAATAATCGCAATCTAAATCGAACAATTTTCCAGGTAATCGAATAAACAAGTCAGAAATGATTTCGAGAAGTGATTTAAGAAAACCAATGAGCTACTCGCTATATAAACATCAGCAGCCATCACCAACAAACCGGCCAGACCCCAAGAACAAGAAACATCAACAAACCAGCCAGACCCTACGAACAGAACCAACAAAAGAGCGCAATCCATTGATATCACAACCGTTGCAAAGAAAATTAAATCTTGGACCAAGAAACATCAAACCTTACTCCTCAATGGACACACACTGATGATCCTGAAGAACACCAACAAAACCCATCAACTCCACAACGGCCTATTAATTGAAATTATTTCTATAATAATGGAACCTAGCAAAGTTATGCAACCCAATATTCATTGAACTTGTTGAATACCAGATGGATCTTTACTGATATTTGATCAAACCCACCTTGAAGAGAAACATCCTCTACAAACCTGAAAATACACCACAATATCTTCCATCATCCATGAGTTCAGTATTTGTTGAACAAATAAACAACGAGGGTTACTTGACTGATCTTCTGAAACTAGCCAAGAAGCATCAAACACCCTCCTGAAGAAACACACACCTTCAACAATCCTGAAATACACACGACATTGTACCAATCACAGTGTTGTTGAATGATTCAGGGTCCCTACTCAAATTGAAAATTTTCAAAAAATAAATCATAAACCATGACGCAGCAACCCTCCTGTCCTGCTGCAGAAATCCAAACTCCTCTAGCAATAAAACCACACAATATCCAGTTGCAATACGTGGGACCACAATACTGTATCAACCATCACAAGCTTGAAACTTCAAAACTTTCGGTCCTATTTTAACCACAAACTGACAACAGCAATTCACAAGCCAGCAGACAAAGGTTTTAGTGCCAAACCATTTTAACGTCTATGTATGATTACAGAATCCTTTGAAGAAATTCAGCAGCCTCTGTAATTAGAAGTCCAAAAGAAGAATTTACAAAGACGTAATAAACAAGAAATGACAGAAGATTTTGAAAAAGAACAAAATAAATACAATGACAGAACCACGAAACCAACTCAATGACAGAACCATGAAACCAACAAGTCCAGAGTGCACAAACTCCTGCTCAGTAGCCACACCCTGATACACATCAATATAACATAGCATGAACACCAAAAAAAAAACACAATTCACAAAAAGACTCGTTAAGAAGGATAGAGTTAATCAGTGAAACAAACTAAGCTGGTGACAAACTCCTGCTTGTTATATCAGCCATTACCGACACAGCAGCCAAAATCCTCCTAAAAGAACACCAATAACAACCATAATCCATCTAAACCATAACAAGAAGCTTAATAAAATGAATCTGAGAAATATGATGAGAAAAAAAATGAAGGTGAACAAAGAACGAGTTGATCGCCCAAACCAATAAAGCTGAAGCACACCCAAACCTTTGTCCAGCACTTGCAGCCATACAAAGTACCAGCCAAATCCTAATGAACACCCATAAAAACAATAATTTAACAATATGTTGTGGGAAAAAAATGAATAAAAGGGAAAAGTAGATCTCCAAAACCAATAAGCCGAAGCACACGGAATTTCCAACAGCCTTAAAAAGAGCAATAAGAAACATATTCCACGGAAATATAAAGAGTGCCCAAAAACAAGAATCAAAATACGAGAGAACCGAGATGTGATAGCAAAAACCAATCGAGGCCGAGAACAAAGACTCCTCCTCATTACTGCCACCACACGAGCCACCGCAAACATAGCAGCCAAATCCTAAACCAACACCAAGAAGAAGAACGAATGATGCAACCATAACTCAATCATAGCAGGCAGCACAAAAATAAATAATCAAAAAAGATTTTGAAAAGAAGGGAGAGTTGATTATAGATCGAGCTGATCGCAGAAACCAAAAGCCAAAAGCCGAAGCACACGGTTTAACTCTGCTCGTTAAGCCTCCACCAGCCAAATCCTATAACACATCAATAAAGCCACAACCACAATCCATCACAATCCAATCGAATCAAGAATATTTTGGGCCAAAATAATGAAATTAGAGAAAGAATGATCCCATCTCTGCAACCAATAATAAACCAGGACACGAGCTCGGAAGCCATCACCAACACCCCAGCCAAATCCTAAAACACACAACACCATAATGATCGGAATCTAAATAGAAACAGCCAACAATAAAAATCATAGAATCGGGAAAATTTTTGAGGAATCAAATAATGAAAGATTGAGATGATCGATGACACCAATTAGCGGAATCACAAAAGCCCCTTGCCCTTGCTCTATAAACATCAGCAGCCAAAATCCTCCTAAAAGAACACCAATAACAACCATAATCCATCTAAACCATAGCAGGAAGCTTAATAAAACGAATATGAGAAATATGATAAGAGAAAAAAAATGAAGGTGAACAAAGAACGAGTTGACAGCCCAAACCAATAAAGCTGAAGCACACACCCAAACCTCTGTCCAGCACTTGCAGCCATACACCAGCCAAATCCTAATAAACACCCATAAAAACAATAATCTCACAAAAGGTTTTGGGGAAAAAAAGATGACTGAAAGGAATAAGTAGATTTCCAAAACCAATAAGCCGAAGCACACGAAACTCCCAACAGCCTTAAAAAGAGCAGTAAGAAACATATTCCACGGAAATATATAGTGCCCAAAAACAAGAATCAAAATACGCGAGAACCGAGATGTGATAGCAAAAACCAATGAGGCCGAGAACAAAGACGACTCCTCATTACTGCCACCACACACGAGCCACCGCCAACATAGCAGCCAAATCCTAAACCAACACCAGCAAAAGAAGAACGAATGATGCATCCATAACTCACTCGTATAACGCAGCACAAAAATAAATAATCAAAAAAGGTTTTGAAAAGACGGGAGAGTTAATTATATATCGAGTTAGATCGCAGAATCCAAAAGCCAAAACCCGAAGCACACGATTAAACCTCTGCTCGTTAAGCCTCCACCAGCCAATTCCTAAAACACATCAATAAAGCCACAACCACGATCCATCACAATCCAATCGAATCAAGAATATCTTGGGTCAAAATAATGAAATTAAACAAAGAATGAGTCGATCTCTACACACGAGGTCGGAAGCCATCACCAACACCCCAGCCAAATCCTAAAACACACAGTAAACCATAACGATCGGAGAATCTAAATCGAAGCAGGCAACCATAAAAACCATAGAATCGGAAACAGATTTTGAGGAGGAGTTAATCAAATAATGAAAGATTGAGATGATCGATAAACCAATTAACCGAATCACAAAAGTCGCTTGCTCTATAAACATCAGCAGCCATCACCGATAAACCAGCCAAACCCTAACAACACAGCAATAAAGCAGAGCACAATCGATCCATATATAAAATCGTTGCATAAAGACGAGACCAAACCGAGTAATCGAAGAACAAAAAACCTGATCGCTTTGCCATTAACGACTTATGGCGCAGGATGAAAGATGCGAGGCGCCTACGGGGGTATTTATAGCGAGTGGGGAACAATATGAAGGGCTACGATTACACGGTGGCGGGAATAATGGACAGTGGATTTTAAAGTCAATAACAGTTTCTGATGCGCTGGCGGTTTGTTATGAACTTATGACTTGAACTCAACGCAACGTTTCCTTTTCCTTTTCGGAAAAAAGAAAACAATTTCCGTTTGCTTCTCGATAATTCTTGCGCACTAACTTATTATAATATTATATTTTTTTGGGGGCAAAACTTATCATGTCGGTAGTTGACCAAATAATTTTTCGGATTTCTTACTTTTTTTTTGTTTATTAACTTTGAATTTGTAATCGGAAAAAATAAATTAGAATTGGCATGAAAATTATTGAATTGAATCTATTGGATGACTTCTCTTTCGTTTATTAACATGTATTTTGAGAATAGACGTAAGTCTCACATTAATGTCAAGAATAAATATCTGCATAATCTGAAATTTGATAACTAAGAGCATGTCCATTGGGATGCTTATAAGCTAGGCTATACTAAATTATAAGCCAAAACTACAAAAACTCATTTCCACCGGGGTGGATTTAGACCAGGCTAAATCCAGGCTGGTCTCTCTCTGGGTCTAAACTTAACAGGACCAAAAACCTGGCTAAACGGGATTCGGTCCAGAGTGAGTACGAATGGTGGTCTGTCCCATATCTCTGAGTGTTTCTGCCGTTTCCCAACTGCCTGGTAGTGTCGCACTTGGGTACCTGAAAGCACAAGATTGGTCAGGGGGGTCGGTGTGTACCGACCGAAGGCCCTCCGACGCTCAAGTTAGTACCGGTGGGTCTAAGAGCATAGAGTTTTGGGATTCGGAGAGAACGTACCTGAATAAGGAGTGAGGACTCCTTATATATGAGGTGAGGTCGGAGACAAGCTTCCCTGGCGTGGGGGACATCCCCTGACACGAGGAATATTCTCTGGTCCACTACCTCGATGTGCGCATCGAGGGATGGCGGCGCCTAGTGCGGCGTGGGCATGCGACTTAGTGCAATATGTGAGGTAGTGGACAAGCACGTGGGCCGGGTGGCCGTGCCGTGCCGTGCACGGTGGGGCTGGCCACTCTCGGTACCGGGTCGGGAGACGTCCATGTGCGGCGGGGAAAGCTTGTTGTCGGTACACCCGCCCGGTCTTCACCGGTACCGCTGGGGTACTGCCAGGGCTTCGACTGCGGCCTGGGGCAGTATACTCGGTAGGGGATCCCTACCGAGTCGGTAGACGCCGCTGGGGCGTCGCAGAGATTATATCCTCGGTAGGGGAGCCCTACCGAGTCAGCCATGGGGCTTATAAGCAGGCTGCTCCCGGTGATAGTGAGCTACCTCGGGGCCTATCCCGGCGAAGATATGAAATGGTAGCAACACTGAGTATAATTGAAATCCAATTATATCTGAGTATAATTGAAATCTAATTATACCAGTACGTAGAGCTTGCCAAGAGGATCAAGAATGATACCTGACTGGTTCCAAACAACGATCGGAGTCGCCGACAAAAGCAGAGGAAGAGCCAAGCTTTCCGGCTTCGAACTGACGTTGTGAGCCACCGTTTGGACTAAAAATCATCGGGGTAAGATTGACGAGGATGAGACGAAGCTAAAGGCACCAATTTCGTCCGCCAACGTGGCCAGAATCGCCGAAACTCCATCGATGGCACCAGAGCTTGTCTCCTTCTATTCTCCCTCTTCCGCCGTCGACTTAACTAGCTACGACCACCTGTATGTTCGTTGTATCGAGGCGAAGCTTTGGGTGCTAGTCCGACACCATGAAATGACCTGAGAAGGACATTGAGGTCGGACGTTCACGGTGGAGAAAACGGGTCAACTCTTCTGGGTCGATCTGACCTTGGATATATATACATTCAATCAACGGTCATGATTGAATATTGATAGGGATCAAAGGCTGAGATCAAACAACCTTTTATTTCTTTTCTTTTCCATTTTGTAAATTTCCAATCTTTCGAAAATCATAATAAATACATCGGATGTCCAAAAAATTACCCAAAAATTTCTACGAACTCGTTGTGACACTTCATTTTCATGTCCATAAATTAGAATTTCAACATAAATGAAATTTCTAAAAATTTCTCGAAGCTCCTAAATAATTATCAAGATCACAAATTTCATCTCGATTAATGCCAAATTATTTTTTTAATTTTTCCGGGAGCTCACAATTACCAAGTTAAAATTATTTACCCACTAAAAGTTACTAAATGTGTTAAAATTATTTTGAAAACAAAATTAACAAATTAGACTTTAGACTTTAGACCATATGGGTGGAAATACAAAACTGATAAGAAGACTAAATTGATGAATAATGTCACTTTTAGAACTTAGTTTTTATGAATGCACATGCTCTAAGTGGAGGTAAAAAGCATCTCCAACAAATGATCCACTTTAAAATAAATTTAAAATCTTACTTGTACGTGAATCGAACTTTAAGTGGAAAATTATGCCACTAAATCAAATGGCACTAGACATTCATCGATTCCTTATTAAACAAAAAAAATGCCAAGAAACAATATAGGCTGTCTCTATTAAAGCATAGTTTCCCAGCAAAATTATTTGTGAAGTGATAACTACAAACGAAAATTATAACAATTACTTGTACGTGAATCGAACTTTAAGTGGAAAATTATGCCACTAAATCAAATGGCACTAGACATTCATTGATTCCTTATTAAACAAAAAAAATGCCAAGAAACAATATAGGCTGTCTCTATTAAAGCATAGTTTCCCAGCAAAATTATTTGTGAAGTGATAACTACAAACGATAGACATTGTTGCTAGAATACAAATTTATGAACTTAATTGCTTAACTTACAAAATGAGAAGTAGAGTAGCAGACGAGTGAAACTACAATATAAAGTGAGTACAGATTGGGAAGCATCTTTCCTTTTCCATAATCATCTGGAATTTGCATTTGCAAATATACATGAATTCGTAGGGAATACGAACATGAACTGGATTCGATTACAGGATTTCAGTTTGTTTCGTTGACAGATCTGATACCACTTTGGTACTCTTGCACCTGGAGTTACAAAGCAAAGTCTAGACATAATACTGAAATAAACCAAACCAGAACCCAAATGAGAGGGTTACAAAAGAATAATTCTTTCCTATTTTAACAATGGTGCCGGTAAATTTTTGACATAGCGAATGGTCGGGGTTTGTACATATACTCTGATACACATGGAGACAATTATAACCTGCAGAATCCTCTAAGCCTGAAATAAGAACACAGGAAAACAATGAATAAGAACAAACTGGAACAAGTATTAAACATGAATTTCGACCAGCAAAAAAAAAGCACTAAACATAACTTGAGTAGAACTAAACTCGAAAAACACATTAAGAAACCATTAGTTCATCCAAGCTTTCAACAGATCATGCAGCGGTATAAACTAATTAATGCTTGCTAGACCAAAACTTTAACATGCCTTGCTAGCAATGTTGCTTGAAAGCCAGTCCAATCCCTCATACAATCCTTCTCCGGAAGTGGCACACTTGCTCTGGATATACCTGCAGAATATATACATACATATATATATAAGCATATCAGCAATAATGAGGATTGAGGTGCTTGTGGTTGCAAATCTACATATTGACAGCAAAGGGAGAGAGAATGAGAATGGGGGTTTTCTAATTATAAGCTATACCAATGGCGTTGTCGAAGAGAATGAAGGCCAAGCTTATCCGTGATCTCAGCAGCATTTATAGCATTTGGAAGATCTTGCTTGTTTGCAAACACAAGAAGCACAGCATCCCTTAATTCGTCCAGCTCAAGAAAGTACATAAAGAATCAAGAACTTGAACACTAAACTAGGAAATATCAGAACAAGATAAGGCTCACCAAGTACCTCATTCAACATCCGGTGCAGCTCATCTCTAGCCTCGACAGCACGATCTCGATCATTGCTGTCAACCACAAAGATAAGCCCTTGTGTGTTTTGGAAGTAGTGTCTCCACAGAGGTCGAATCTGAATCCACCCAACCACCAATACTCAAACAAGGACTCTCACAAAGTAAATAGCAAAAGGACCTAGTCCTACTTGAATCCAATTACTTCCAAAGTTTAGGTCTAAACAGAACAAACATGTAAATAAACAACAAGGACGTGGATTTTGTCCCTCTCAACAAGAAAACCCAATTATCAAAGACAAAACTAAGAGACTCGAATCTTGGAATAAAATGTAGCTCACCTTATCTTGACCCCCAATATCCCACACAGTGAAGCAAATGTTTTTGTATTCCACTGTCTCCACAATAAACCATGCCCAAAAACAATACACGGTGTTCATATCCCTAAACGATTACAACATTTACAACATTTAAGTCGAGATCTCCAAAGGTGTAATTATAAATTTACTAAACAATATGTCATCTTGTGTTCAATGAAAGAACTCCTTTTGTTGAAAAACTAATCAGAAGCAAATTGAGACAAGTGGCATTTGATTCATTTGAGATACAAATTATGTGCAAGAAATATACCAATGGTAGGAATGGTGGTAACGATTTCGCCTAACTTGAGCTTATACAAAATGGTGGTTTTACCAGCAGCATCAAGACCCACCATAAGAATACGCATCTCTTTCTTAGCAAAAAGTCGGCTAAAAAGTTTGGTGAAAGACAGCCCCATCTTCTATCTAAAGCCATCCAAATAAACCAAAAATGAAGTCAGAAATCCATTGTTTTCCAACAAATGTTCATTCACATTTCACAGACAAGGACGATTGCAATAATCACAGACAAATATCGCATCCACGGAAGGCAAATCTCAGTAGCAAACAAACATGAAAGACTCGACGATTATTTATTATATTGTTAAGAAATTTGCAAGTATGATTAAATTTTAGGGAAAAAATCACCTTTAGTCCCTAAACTATGATCCATTCGACACTTTCATCCCTGAAGTTTGAAATATATCACTTTAGTCCCTGAACTTTAACATTCTATATCACTTTCGTCCCTGCCGAGGGTTTTCATCGAATACACCTCCGATTTCGGCCAAATCGGAGGACAACACCTATTGGGCTTTGAAGCCCTCCTTGAGGCGAGTTCAACGCCACCAATCTCGCCTCAAACCGTCGCCGGACGGCGGAGAATTTTACGATTAAAGTTCCGGCCACCATAAGCTTTCGGGCTAAATTCGACCAATTCTAGGCCGAATCGAGCTTAGCCCCAGTTATAAAAGTTACTCCTCTCATCCTTGCGAACATTATGGCATAGGTTTTGCACCATTTTGTTCCGGTCAGGGACGAAAGTGATAGTTGGTATTGAAGTTCAGGGACGAAAGTGATATATTTCAAACTTCAGGGACGAAAGTGTCGAACGAGTTATAGTTCAGGGACTAAAGTTATAATTATCCCTAAATTTTATATGCAGCCGGTATGGACCTCTGAGTTGATCCTTTTGAGGCTTCTGATGCAATGCAGCAAGTAAATTTTTCGAGTTTTTGCTTCGAGAATTGTATTACATGACAAGTCAAGCCAAACCCTTAGTGAAGTTTTGACATGTTCTCCAAACGTGTCAAGCTATGTCAGCTCCCCTTATCCATTCAATTTTTTAAGTTTTTGTGACAAAACTTCATCAATGTTAAAAAATAATTTTTAAACCTTTTTCAACTGACTTTGCTCGAAATGCCGAGTAATTTGTGCGTTATGATTTTTTTAAGTCAAAAAACTTAAAAACTACAACTTCCAAATAAGTCGGGTTTTTCGAGCAACATCAGTTGAGACACATTTATTTTGGTTGTTGAGGGAAATGAAAGTTTCAAAAATGAAGGTTATGTGTTAGCCATAACACTTGCTTTCAAAGACCATTGAATCTTTATCACAAAGGCAATGGTACTTGAGATGCAGGCTTATTGGTTTGAAAGTTAGGTCTTTGCTCACAGCAGACATTTACAAGAGGCATGCTAAGTTGGTCCTCTGGTAGTGAAATAATGAATTATGTGACTGGATGCTTAAAGCGTTGGAGAATTCCCATTTTGGTTCCATCAGACTTGGACAACTAGCCACCAGTTTTGTTTTGCTTTGGTAATTCTTTTCCGTGCGGTCGGCCTAGCCACATTTGCAGCCTTGGTGGTGATAGATTTGACTGTTGCTTGCAATGCTCCACTTGCTAAGTTGCAACATAAATTTCAGAGTAAGCTTGTGGTGTCGCAAGATAAAAAAGGCTCAAGGCTAGTTCTGAAGCTCTTATAAACATGAAAGTATTAAAATTATATTCATGGGAAACCCATTTTAAGAATGCAATAGAGATACATTATATTTAGGTTCTCGTTTTACTAACAATTCTAGATATTTCCAAAAATAGATTGAACGTTATTCAATGCACAAAATTACTGTATTCTATTTTATGCACATTTAACAAAGAAAAAACTCTATTTCAAGAACACAAGAATTTCTTACCTTGTTAAAAAAAATATTTAGATCAATTCCAAGAAGAAACAAACAATGATAGTCATGTTTTAAGGCCTCATAGTTAAATCATAATCATTATATATCAAAAAATTATTAATTTACACATTTTAGTGAACCTATATGAATTTTTTAAAATATATTCTAATAAATTACTACCTAAGATTAATTCGAATTAGTTTAAAAGGACAGCTAGATCAAAAAAAGAAAATTAAAATTAAAATTTAAAATCATTTCATTCCCTCGGCGCTCCTTTTTTGACTCTGAAATTCTAGTGTATTTCGGAAAAGTCTACCACTACACCCAGTTCCTTAAAATTCTCAGATCAACAATAGTGGGACGCAAGGATTTGAACCTTGATCTTCTCCAAAACTTGAGACTTGCACATGCAAGTTACAAGCCCGAGAGCTCTACCGTTTTGAGCTACATCCCATAAACCTAACTAATTAATTACTTCCTATTAAATTATGCAAGTTATAGTACAAGAACAGTAGAAGACCTCTCATTCTATCCTGAAGCAAATATATGACATCAAAAACAGAAACCTTTGACAAATTAAGGACAAAGTTGACAAGAAACAAAAATTGCATAAAAGTGCATTGATCACATCGTCTAACAGTACATGCAATATGTGTCTAATTCTAGTTCAAAACAAAAACTGAAATCAAGACTTCAAAAGCTAAAAAGCAAGCATGAGTTGCAGGAGGCACCGGTACCGCATTAAAGCCAAGAGCCAAGTATAAGAAAATCTCCTAAACGCACAAAAAACACCCATGTAGTCTCCAGAGAAATTTGATGTCACTTCAACTTGTACCAGTACAAACAAAAAACCACCACTTTCCGGTTAGGAAGTATCTCCAACATGGACAAAACTAGGGGATCACCAACAAACCAGGCAAAACGATAAACACACCCATTAACCCATTAACACAGTAAAGAAGCTCCTCATTAAGATGACCACTAACGTATGAACAGCATAAGCAGAGAACCACAATTGTTTCCATACACACTTTGTTCCAAAAGAAACCATCAGAGCAGCAGTAATTACTAAATATCAGACCGAACAAGAAGTAGCCGGAAATAAATCTGATTAAACAAGAAATCATCACCAGAGGACATTCACCAGAACAGCAGGAACCACTGAATATCAAAGTACACAACTTCTCTGCCAGCTATTTTTCCATACGTGAGCTTAATACAACCTGGAATCTTAGGTCCAATTTTTACCTGTCACCATCAGGGAACTCAAAAACAAGAATGAACAGTTCAACCAGGTCAAAAACAGCAAAGCCAGACACTCCTAGCGGTGATCTGTAGGATGTGAGAACGCCCATGACAAATAAACGCAATAAAACATACTCCACTGAAGTCTACAAATCAAGAGCCAAAAACAAGGAATGAGCAAAGAAACAAAGCAGATCGATATAAGGAACCAATAAGGAAAGAATGAGACGACCCTGAAACCAATACACCAGATCAACTGCTAGTCGGCCGCCGTTTCCAACAGACCAACCAAACCCCAAGACAAAACCCCTCCTGAAGCTCTGTACATAAAAGAATCGTTTCCATTGCAATCTTACTAATCCCTACAATACAAAGATGAGAACAAGTCAGGGATCTATAGTTCTATACTGCACTAAACCCCACACAGACCCCATCCATGACATGTGAATTCAAATTACGAATCTATACTTGATTAAAAATTTTAGAACCATCAATTCGCCTTGCAAAAGCGGAATCTGCAAAAGACGACTATAAAAAACAACCGACAACGCAGCATAAACAAATTACTACTAGGACCAGTAATGCAAATCCTTTTGCCATTAATATTTATGATTTATGATTAATCCCTTGGCAAAATCCAACAGCACCTGTAAATAAAAAAACCAAAAAACCAAAAAACGAAAGCACCCAAACTCCAGCTCGCTATGCCAAGGAACCAGCCAAAACCCTAAAAACCAAAATGATAAACAATCCAAATTGTAAATGAGCCCATAACCACCATATCAATAAAAGAAATGATCCATCTAACAAGGAGAATAACAAATAATCGACGAACCGACAAAGCCAAAGCAACCAAGCACCTGCCCACCATAAAGACCCCACAGTTATCACCAAAATGCAAGCCGAATCCCAACACCAATAGAAGACCAAAATCCATCACAATCCAAATCAAAGAAGGTAAGATAAATAAAAAAATTTCTGTGAATTAAATTATGCATTGATTACAAGCACTTGCAGCCATCACCAGAATAGCACAGGGTATGAAAAGAAATTGACAGATGAAACCAACAAGCAGACATATCACCGAACTAAACTTCACAAATTAAATCTGAAATCAAGAAGCACCAGCACCACTCCTGAAGCGACACACCAAAATCATCAAGAGGGTCTATACTTGACTTGAAATTTTAAGTATACCAAGAACCCAATATATATTGTAAGAAGTTGAACCGAGGCATCTTTACTCACTTGAATATCAGTATCCATCATCTACTTCAAGTAATTGTTGACTGAATTTAAACCCCAGAAGAATCTAACCCCCTCATTTAGGGAAAAATATCCTTCAATCCTTTAATAAACCTGACATAACAGAACACAATGTCCCCATGTCAGTGATTGGTCTACACTCTTTAAGTGAAAATTTCCAAAAAATACAAGTCGAGAAGCATCAAACCAATTCCTGCAAAGATCTGAACTATGAGCAATTGAGTCACGCAAGAAATGTCAAAATACAGGGAGTCCAACCACCATTAATCGATCAGGATAATCCAAAATACACTCACGTCTGAAATTTTATTTGTTTTCTGCAAATGAAAAGCAAAACACGCCCCATGGGAGATGAACAGAGGGCATCCAACCAGAGAGCAGCTTCTGCCAGATAATTTTAACTGTGGGACAAAAGTTCAACCTGAAGCGACACACCAAAATCATCAAGAGGGTCTATACTTGACTTGAAATTTTAAGTATACCAAGAACCCAATATATATTGTAAGAAGTTGAACCGAGGCATCTTTACTCAATTGAATATCAGAATCCATCATCTACTTCAAGCAAGTGTTGACTGAATTTAAACCCCAGAAGAATCTAACCCCCTCATTTAGGGAAAAATATCCTTCAATCCTTTAATAAACCTGACATAACAGAACACAATGTCCCCATGTCAGTGATTGGTCTACACTCTTTAAGTGAAAATTTCCAAAAAATACAAGTCTAGAAGCATCAAACCAATTCCTGCAAAGATCTGAACTATGAGCAATTGAGTCACGCAAGAAATGTCAAAATACAGGGAGTCCAACCACCATTAATCGATCAGGATAATCCAAAATACACTCACGTCTGAAATTTTATTTGTTTTCTGCAAATGAAAAGCAAAACACGCCCCATGGGAGATGAACAGAGGGCATCCAACCAGAGAGCAGCTTCTGCCAGATAATTTTAACTGTGGGACAAAAGTTCAACCTGGAAATATTGAAACTTGACCACAAAAATAACTCAAAGGCCAATATAAGCATTCTATATCAAAGCTAGTACACAACCCTTGCAGCGTTGATGTGCAATCCCACAGTCCTTCAACAAAACTCAGCAGCATCTGTAATTAAATACCCAAAAAGAAAACCACTTAAAAACAATAGTTTGCAAGTGAACCAACAGATGGAGGCACATAATTTATTTTTTTTGGTCACAAAACTATATCAAGGATTTTGATAAGGATAAGCTAATTGCAAGTGTCGAGAACAAGGAAATTAATAATAGAATGAGTTTAAAACCAATAAAATTACCCGAAGCCATCAAGCAAAATCCTATAACCAATAAAAAAACAAACTATAAGCAAGATAATGGCAGGAACGGTAAACAGATTCACTTGGTATATGGACATTATCAGCCACCATCAACACACCAGCCACAGCCTAAAACACACCAATAAAACCATAACCATCGCAGGCAACAAAAAACCAAGAAATCACAAAATATTTTGAAGGGGAATAAAAAGGAACCCAGTATCAACTGATCATATACACATCCGTTACAATTCAGAAAAAAAAAATATCCATCATTTAGTTCAGTTGACCAATGGGTGAATTAAAAACTACCTCAAATTGTAATTAAAATCTTAATCCAAGAAGCATCAAACCCCTTCTGGAACATACTCCTTTAACCCACCCCTCGTTGATGCATTCTCAATTATAACCTAAAAATGCACTGAACTTGATGAAAGAATAAGTAAACCCTGGCAACCGTAAACCGAATCACAGAATCGCTTGGTGGGCAACAGCAGCCACCACCACCACCCAAGCCACAAACCTAAAACACACCAATAAAACCTCAAGCATAACCATCACAGTCAATAAAAACCCAAGGAATCAGAAAACATTTTGAGGAATAGAATTTAAGGAACCCAGTATCCATCAAACTTGTTGGCAAATTGAGGAATCATTACTCGACTGAACATATACCCGTCCATTACGATCCTGAAATAAAAAAAATTAAAAAAAAACCCTAATATCCGTCATTTAGAAGTTCAGTAGTTGTTGAATGACCAATGGGTTACTCGATTAAAAACTTACTGAAATTAAATCTTAATCCAAGAAGCATCAAACCCCTTCCTCGAGAGACACACTCCTTTAACCACCCACCTCTAACAATTCTGAAATACGCAAAACATCATGCCGATCATAGTTAAAAGATTCAGGGGTCCCACAAATTGAAAATTTTCAAATATTAAGCAGCATCGACCCCCTACTGCAGAATCCATACTCGTATAGCAATAAAACCACACACACTATCCATGCTTTACGGGTTCCAATAAGGTAACTGAATTGAAAATTTACAAAACCAGGTTAGCACCAAAACTTCCTCTTGCAAAGTTGTTAGCTTCCTGCGAATCATGTAAATAAAAGGCAATCAAGCCCCATACCCATTGTTCTAACAAGTCTCCACTCAAGCACTTCAACATGAACAAAAAAATTACCAGACCATATGCAACCAGAAGGCAGATTCAGATGGACAGTTACCGTGCAGGGCCAAAATACTGTATAGAGCACCACAAGCTTAAACGCAGAAACTTTAGGTCCAACTTCACCAACAAAAACACCTGATTGTTATACCCATCGCCACTGTAGAAGCCAAACCCTACACTGACACCAATAAAACAACAACCTCAATCCTAGCAGGCAGCCGAAAAAAACACCACCACAAAAAGATTTTGAAAGAATAAGGATAGAGAGAATAAGTTGATTGTCAAAACAAATCCAAATCACACAAAGAAACTCGGCCATTTTGAGGTCAGCAGCCCTCACCAGCCAACTCCAAAAACACACCAATGAAAACCATAATCCATCACTGTAAATAGAATCAGGCAACCAGATAAACAAAATAATCAGGAAATATGATTGAGGATAAGTGATGAAATTAATGACTAAACGAGAGCACACTCAAACCCCTACCCGCTATAAGAACTTGCAGCCCTAATAGTACCAGTCCTACAAAACTACTGAAGAAATCAGAAGAGAAAAAATGAAATTAACCAAAAGAAAGAAACAAACAAACAAACCAGACCACAGAACCAATCGCATACAAACATCAGCAGCCATCACCAACGAACCCATCAAATATACAAGATTAAAGTCTTTTCAAAAATACAGACCTAACGAAGTGTCTCTCTGATGCATCACACACCGCTATACAAAGAACCCTTCCAAAGAAATTGTTGAATAGTGAGATACATTTACTCTGACTGAATGTAGAGATGCACTATTTACTCGACTGAATGTAGAGATGCACTATTTACTCGACTGAATATTTGGTCAAAACCTGAAGAGATGCACATCCTAAAAATATAAAGAACTTGGTTGCATTGTTAAAATACTCAAGATGGAGAACTTAGTTGCATTATAAAAAGGATCGCTCGACTGAAAACTTTCTGTACTAGAAGCCATGAAGCATTAAACCCCCTCCTGAACATCAACACATTCCTTTAACATCCTCCTCTAACAACCCTGAAATACACAACATTATTTGAATCAAATCATTGTTGAATGATTCGGCAGTCCATAATCAAATTGGATATTTTCAAAAACTGAAGTTTAAGCCAAAAAACATCAGATCCCCTCCTGAAGAAAGCCATACTCCTCGAGCAATAAAACCGTAAGAACGCTTAAAAATGAGGGTCTCACTGAAATGAAAATTTTCAGAACTTGATAAACAGCAAAACTTGATGAAAAATCATGCAAGTTGCAAAACATGCCCCATGGAAGACAACAGGATTTCACACGTTTTTTACCCAAAAAAAAGCACCATACCATATCCAATCCAGTTTACAATGTGAGCCAACATCAAAAGGACTGTGAAACTATAGGTCCCAACTTCACAAAGGCAAATCAAACGCCAGTAGAAATGAACCCTAGGTAAAAGCCAGCACTGCCAAACCATAATAGTAATTATCTGTATGAGTCAAGAACCATTTGACGAAAATCAGCAGCATCTGTAATTAAAAAGAGCAAAAAATTGTATTTAAACAAACAAAAAAAATCTCAAAATATTTTGGAAAGGAATGAAGATTTAAAGAAATTAAAAAGAATGAGTACCCCTGAAACCAAACATAAATTCCCGCATGTATAAACATTGGCAGCCATCACCAATGCAAAGGCAGCCAAAAAACAGAATTCTTAAAAGAAGCAAAAACTTTAATGATAGAACAAGTTGAGAAACCAATAAAGTCGAAGGACACACTCAAATCGGTAGCCATCACCAGCAAGACACACCAATAAGAACCATTATCCTAAACAAATGAAATCTGGCAACTTAAAAACCAAAAGATCAGGAAAAACTAATAAAAAGCGGAATGAAATTAATGAGGAAGAACTTTTGAAAGTGTAATGAAATTAATGGAAGAATAAATTTAACCCTACAACCAGTAAACCAAATCACACAACTGCTCTCTATATAGACATCGGCAGCCACCAGCAACTGACCAGCCAAATCCTAACACACCAATAAGACCATAACCATCGCAATCTAAACTGAAGCAGGCAACAAAAAACCAAGGGAGGAGGAATAAAATTAAGGAACCCAGTATCCATTCAACTTGTAGGGTAATTGAGAGATCTTTTCTCGCCTGAAACATCCTCCACAATCCTGAAAATATGCAGAACCAATATCCATCATCCGATTTAGAAGATTCAGTATTTGTTGAATGATTAACTGTTCTCAATTGAAAACTTCCTGAAATTATTTAAGCAAAGCAGCATCGCCCTCCCTAAACAGATACATACTCCTTTAACAGGCCTGAAATACATGGAACAATATTCCAGTCATATCATACTATACAGGGGTCCATACTAACTGAAAATTTTCAAAAACTAAATCGTAAGCCAAGAACATCACACCATCTCCTTCAGAACTTGGCTTAGAAGCAAAAAATATTCCTCTTGCAAATTTGTGTACTGCAAAATCAACCAAGTAAACAGCAAATCATGCCCCGTGCAAGTAAAATGAAAATCTGTCCACACTCGACCACTTCAACGAGAACAAAAGAATCAACAGACCAAATTTAACAACAAAGCAGCTGTATATACTACATGTAGGGCCAAATACTATCACACGCTTGAAGACGATCGTTTGATGAAAATTCAGCAGCATCTGTACAAGAATCTTGGGAAAGACTAAAGATTGGAAACAGCAGATTAATCACGAAAAACCCAAAACGCCGAAGCACGAAGCGCCTGGTACTAGCCAAACCTAATACGAAGAAATTATGAACCAACAATTATCCATCAAATCACAGAAGAATCAAGGAATTAGATAAACGTTATGAAAGCCATTTCGAAAAAGAATCAAGAAAAAACGAGATGACAGCTGAAACCGATAAAGCGAAGCACACAATTACTCCTGCCCAGTACTAACAGCCATCCCAAATACCGGCCAAATCCTAAAATACAGCAATAAAAGAATCACACAATAAATTTTGAGAAAGAGGGAAGAATGGGGATGATAGAAAATATCAAACTGATTGCCAAAACCAATAAAGCAGCACCACATGAAACTCCCAACTCGCCACCAACGAGAACCAGCCACAGCCAGTCTAAGAGCAATAAAAAACATGATCAACTGAATCTAAAACATGGCCATAAACTTCTGAATACATAATGAGAAGTCACCGAAACAAATGAAGTGAGCAAAAACTTCTGTTTGTAATAGCTATAACCAACACAGCAGCAAAATCATAAACCAACTTATAAGAAAAACATAAACCATTAAATAACAGAATCAGAAAATATTTTGAAGAGAAGTGATAAAATTAATGACGGAATGAGTGCCAAAAACGATAAAGCCAAAGCACACAATTGAACTCCTGCCACACTATGAGCACCCGCAGCCATCAATACAAGCCATATGCTAAATCACACAAAAAGCATAATAATCGCAATCTAAACCGAACAATTTTACAGGCAACCGAATAAACAAGTCAGAAATGATTTCGAGAAGTGATCAAGAAAACCAATGAGCTACTCGTTATATAAACATCAGCAGCCATCACCAACAAACCGACCAGACCCCAAAAACAAGAAACATCAGTAAAGAGAGCAGAAACATCAACAAACCAGCCAGACCCTACGAACAGAACCAACAAAAGAGCGCAATCCATTGATATCGCAGCCGTTGCAAAGAAAATTAAATCTTGGACCAAGAAACATCAAACCTTACTCCTCAATGGACACACACTGATGATCCTGAAGAACACCAACAAAACCCATCAACTCCACAACGGCCTATTAATTGAAATTATTTCAATAATAATGGAACCTAGCAAAGTTATGCAACCCAATATTCATTGAACTTGTTAAATACCAGATGGATCTTTACTGAGATTTGATCAAACCCACCTTGAAGAGAAACATCCTCTACAAACCTGAAAATAGACCACAATATCTTCCATCATCCATGAGTTCAGTATTTGTTGAACAAATAAACGAGGGTAACTTGACTGATCTTCTGAAACTAACCAAGAAGCATCAAACACCCTCCTGAAGAAACTCACACCTTCAACAATCCTGAAATACACACGACATTGTACCAATCACAGTGTTGTTGAATGATTCAGGGTCCCTACTCAAATTGAAAATTTTCAAAAAATAAATCATAAACCATGACGCAGCAACCCTCCTGTCCTGCTGCAGAAATCCAAACTCCTCTAGCAATAAAACCACACAATATCCAGTTGCAATACGTGGGACCACAATACTGTATCAACCATCACAAGCTTGAAACTTCAAAACTTTCGGTCCTATTTTAACCACAAACTGACAACAGCAATTCACAAGCCAGCAGACAAAGGTTTTAGTGCCAAACCATTTTAACGTCTATGTATGATTACAGAATCCTTTGAAGAAATTCAGCAGCCTCTGTAATTAGAAGTCCAAAAGAAGAATTTACAAAGACGTAATAAACAAGAAATGACAGAAGATTTTGAAAAAGAACAACGAATTTAAGAAACAAATCAGAATTTAAGAAACAAATCGATGACAGAACCACGAAACCAACAAGTCCAGAGCGCACAAACTCCTGCTCAGTAGCCACACCCTGATACACATCAATAAAACATAGCATGAACATCAAAAAAAAAAACACAATTCACAAAAAGACTCATTAAGAAGGATAGAGTTAATCAGTGAAACAAACTAAGCTGATGACAAACTCCTGCTTATTATATCAGCCATTACCGACACAGAAGCCAAAATCCTCCTAAAAGAACACCAATAACAACCATAATCCATCTAAACAATAGCAGGAAGCTTTAATAAAATGAATCTGAGAAATATGATGAGAAAAAAAAATGAAGGTGAACAAAGAACGAGTTGATCGCCCAAACCAATAAAGCTGAAGCACACCCAAACTTTTGTCCAGCACTTGCAGCCATACAAAGTACCAGCCAAATCCTAATGAACACCCATAAAAACAATAATTTAACTATTGGTTGTGGGAAAAAAAATGAATAAAAGGAAAAAAGTAGATTTCCAAAACCAATAAGCCGAAGCACACGAAACTTCCAACAGCCTTAAAAAGAGCAATAAGAAACATATTCCACGGAAATATATAGTGCCCAAAACCAAGAATCAAAATACGAGAGAACCGAGATGTGATAGCAAAAACCAATCAAGGCCGAGAACAAAGACTCCTCCTCATTACTGCCACCACCCGAGCCACCGCAAACATAGCAGCCAAATCCTAAACCAACACCAAGAAGAAGAACGAATGATGCATCCATAACTCAATCATAGCAGGCAGCCCAAAAATAAATAATCAAAAAAGGTTTTGAAAAGAAGGGGGAGTTAATTATATATCGAGTTAGATCGCAGAATCCAAAACCCAAAAGCCGAAGCACACGGTTTAACTCTGCTCGTTAAGCCTCCACCAGCCAAATCCTATAACACATCAATAAAGCCACAACCACGATCAATCACAATCCAATCGAATCAAGAATATTTTGGGTCAAAATAATGAAATTAAAGAAAGAATGAGTCCATCTCTGCAACCAATAATAAACCAGGAAACGAGCTCGGAAGCCATCACCAACACCCCAGCCAAATCCTAAAACACACAACAGCATAATGATCGGAATCTAAATTGAAATAGCCAACCACAAAAAGCAGGGAATGGGGAAAATTTTTTAGGAGAAATCAAATAATGAAAGATTGAGATGATCGATGACACCAATTAGCGGAATCACAAAAGCCCCTTGCTCTATAAATATCAGCAGCCAAAATCCTCCTATAAGAACACCAATAACAACCATAATCCATCTAAACCATAGCAGGAAGCTTAATAAAACGAATATGAGAAATATCATAGAGAAAAAAAATTTAAAAAAAAATGAAGGCGAACAAAGAACGAGTTGACAGCCCAAACCAATAAAGCTGAAGCACACACCCAAACTTCTGTCCAGCACTTGCAGCCATACACCAGCCAAATCCTAATAAACACAAGGTTTTGGGGAAAAAAAGATTGACTGAAAGGAATAAGTAGATTTCCAAAACCAATAAGCCGAAGCACACGAAACTCCAAACAGCCTTAAAAAGAGCAGTAAGAAACATATTCCACGGAAATATAAAGAGTGCCCAAAAACAAGAATCAAAATACGAGAGAACCGAGATGTGATAGCAAAAACCAATGAGGCCGATAACAAAGACGACTCCTCACTACCTCCGCCGCACACGAGCCACCGCCAACATAGCAGCCAAATCCTAAACCAACACCAACAAGAAGAACGAATGATGCATCCATAACTCACTCGTATAACGCACAGCCCAAAAATAAATAATCAAAAAAGGTTTTGAAAAGAAGGGAGAGTTAATTATATATCGAGTTAGATCGCAGAATCCAAAAGCCAAAACCCGAAGCACACGATTAAACTCTGCTCGTTAAGCCTCCACCAGCCAATTCCTAAAACACATCAATAAAGCCACAACCACGATCCATCACAATCCAATCGAATCAAGCATATCTTGGGTCAAAATAATGAAATTAAACAAAGAATGAGTCGATCTCTGCAACCAATAATAAACCGGTACACACGAGGTCGGAAGCCATCACCAACACCCCAGCCAAATCCTAAAACACACAGTAAACCATAACGATCGGAATCTAAATCGAAGCAGACAACCATAAGAGTAATCAAATAATGAAAGATTGAGATGATCGATGAACCAATTAACCGAATCATCACAGAAGCCCTTGCTCTATAGCCATCAGCAGCCATCACCGATAAATCAGCCAAACCCTAACAACACAGCAATAAAGAAGAGCAGAATCGATCGATATATAAAATCGTTGCATAAAGACGAGACCAAACCGAGTAATCGAAGAACAAAAAACCTGATCGCTTTGCCATTAACGACTTATGGCGCAGGATGAAAGATGCGAGGCGCCTTAGGGGGGTATTTATAGCGAGTGGGGAACAATATGAAGGGCTACGATTACACGGTGGCGGGAATAATGGACGGTGGATTTTAAAGTCAATAACAGTTGCTGATGCGCTGGCGACGCGGTATTTTTGGGGCGGTTTGTTATGACTTGAACTCAACGCAACGTTTCCTTTTCCTTTTCGGAAAAAAGAAAATAATTTCCGTTTGCTTCTCGAGAATTCTTGCGCACTAACTTATTATATCCTTTTTTTGGGTCAAAACTTATCACGTCGGTTGTTGACCAAATAATTTTTCCGATTTCTTACCCTTCTTTTTTTTTTTTTTTTTTTTTTTTAATTATCACGAAATAAGTACTCGAACTTTACCTTCATTATATGGATGGTGCGCGAACTTTACTTTTGATCACAACTACTACCCGAACTTTTTGTTTTCATCTTAAATGGTACTGCCGTTATAATTCGTTAACTTTTCCGTCAATTTTTTTTTTTCTTTCATATTTTTTTTTGTTTTTTGTTTTACATTTTTTCTTTCAAATTTTATTTTATTTTTACATTTTTCTTTCAATTTTTTTTTGTAACATTTTTCCGTCATTTTTTTTCCTCCCCCTCCCCCCCCAACCCCCGCGTAACCTCTCCTCTTCGTTAAGCCGTGCCGGGAGCCTCACCTAGCGGGAACTCGAGCCATGAGCATGTGTCTCTTCCTTCGCCCGCGTTCTCTCTCATCCACGGTGTCACTCCACCGCTTCTCCGACCCGTCCCTCTCTCATGCCGCCGTAGATCCTAGCCCATGTTCCCCGTCGTCGCATCTCTCTACTCCGATCGTTGTGCGCACCCACATGCCCAAACCGCCGCCATCATCGAAGTGCCCGGCTTTGCCATGCCACCGTCAAGCCCTCGATGACCGGGTTGCGCACGGGCTCGGCGGTGTTCCGGAGGAGAAGCCCCCGACACGGCTTGGCGAAGAGGAGAGGTTACGAGGGGGTTGGGGGGGAGGGAGGAAAAAAAATGACGGAAAAATGTTACAAAAAAAATTTGAAAGAAAAATGTAAAAAAAATAATAATTATTTGACGGAAAAATTAACGAATTATAACGGCAGGTACCATTTAAGATGAAAACGAAAAGTTCGGGTACTAGTTGTGATCAAATGTAAAGTTCAGGTACCATCCATATAATGAAGGTAAAGTTCAGGTACCATTTGTGATAATTTCCTTTTTTTGTTTATTAACTTAGAATTTGTAATCGGAAAAAATAAATTAGAATGGGCATGAAAATTAATGAATTGAATCTATTGGATGACTTATTTTTCGTTTATTAACACGTACATTTATGAGAATAGACGTATGTCTCACATCAATGTCAAGAATCAATATTTGAATAATCTAAAGTTTGACAACTAAGGCTAAGTTTGGTGTAACTGTACTTTTAGAATAATCAGCTGTAAAATTAAGTAGTTACGTGTTTGATAAATTTTGCTTTTAAAAATGTTGTGAGTACAAAAAGTAGTGTTTAAGTGTTTGGTAAACTTTAATATATGTAAAGTCAAAAGGGAAAGACGACAAAAGCTAAGTTATAGAAGTATCAAATTACCAGCTTGCATAAGTTGCATTGGAAAGTGCGAAATTTTTCATTAAGCTACCTAAAGTACTTAATTTTATTTTTTAATTTAAGCTGCCCCAAACTGGGCCTAAGTGGAGGTAAAAAACATCTCCAACAGATGACCCATTTTAAAATAAATTTAAAATCTAGTTAAATTTAAGGTAAAACATAGCTCCAATAGATTACCTAAATAAAAGTTAAATTTAATTTTTGTTAAATTCTCTACCTATATTTAGCTAAACAGGATAGAGAAAATAGGTAAAAACCAAATACTCCAACGTCTATTTTTTTCTAGTTTCAACGTTATTCTTTTCATTCTAACTTACATATAGTTGGAACTGCTAGAGCATAAGTCAAAAAATTACTAGCTATATTTAACTTTTAAGCATTTTAGCAAATGAATATAACTTTTATTGTTGGAGATGCTATAAGTATTATAAATAAATTTCACTATACTGCATTTTATTTATCAAAAATATTGTTAGCTATTTACAATAACCCCAAATTATCCGAAATAAGCCTACAATAAAACCCAAATTACTTAAAGCATTTGTGATTGTCCAAAAGGAAAAACCTTAAAAGCTTTTGTGGATATTACAGTCTTTTATGAAACTTTTTCCGAAAATATTATGTTTTTTTTTTTACTTTTTGAACATATATAAAAGCTATACATCCAATAATGAGCTGATTACATATAAACGTATTACACTCGTTAAAAATCAATGAAGATCAAATACTGATACATCAAGTAGACTAGTTCGAGATTACACCAAACTAATCTACTAACTGCATTCATATTCCAATTTCATATGGTTAATAAAAAAAGTAATCATAATAATTTATTCTAACCGATTCATTCTCTCTCCCATTTAGGTTGTCTCCAATTCATAAATTTTTTCGTTTCAAGTAAGTAAACGTGTTATTCATTTCAGTAAGTACATAAGAAATTTGTAGGGATAGCAAAACATCCTCATCAAGTGACGATCCATCAAACATTTTGCATTTGATCCTAATGAAGGTAAATTTAACATATCATCAACTTCTCATATGAGGTAGGATACTAATATGACTTTCATATTTTGTACTTATCTATTTACGATTCGGAATTTGATAACTCAACAAAGTAACGAGGCAAAGACATGATAAGCGGAAACAATATAGAATGTTTCATACTTAAATTTTTTTTTATTATTACATAACAACTAAATATATAACAATTACTTGTCCATGAATCGAACTGTAAGTGAAAAATTATGCCACTAAATCAAATGGTACTAGACATTCATCGATTCCTTATTAAACAAAAAAAAAATGCCAAGAAACAGTATAGAATGTCTCTATTAAAGCATAGTTTCCCAGCAAAATTATTTGTGAGGTGATAACTACAAACGATAGACATTGTTGCTAGAATAGAAATTTATGAACATAATTGCTTAGCTTACAAAATGAGAAGTAGAGTAGCAGACGAGTGAAACTAGAATACAAAGTGTACAGATTGGGAAGCATCTTTCCTTTTCCATACTCATCTGGAATTTGCATTTGCAAATATACATGAATTCGTAGGGAATTCGAACATGAACTGAATTCGATTACAGGATTTTAGTTCGTTTCGTTGACAGATCTGATACCACTTTGTTAGTCTTGCACCAGGAGTTACAAAGCAAAGTCTAGACATATACTGAAATAAACCAAACCAGAACCCAATTGAGAGGGTTACAAGAGAATAATTCTTTCCTAGTTTAACAATGGTGCCAGTAAATTGTTGACATAGCGAATGGTCGGGGTTTGCACATATACTCTGATATACATGGAGATAATTATAACCTGCAGAATCCTCTATGCCTGAAATAAGAACACAGGAAAACAGTGAATAAGAAAAAACTGGAACAAGTATTAAACATGAATTTCGACCAGCAAAAAAAAGTACTAAACAATTAAACATAACTTGAGTAGAACTAAACTCGAAAAACACATTTTGAAACCATTAGTTCATCCAAGCTTTGAACAGATCATGCAGCTGTATAAACTAATTAATGCTTGCTAGACAAAAACTTTAACATGCCTTGCTAGCAATGTTGCTTGAAAGCCAGTCCAATCCCTCATACAATCCTTCTCCGGAAGTGGCACATGTACTCTGGATATACCTGCAGAATATATATATATATATATATATATATATGCATATCAGCAATAATGAGGATTGAGGTGCTTGTGGTTGCAACTTTACATATTGACAGCAAAGGGAGAGAGAATGAGAATGGGGGTTTTCTAATTATAAGCTATACCAATGGCGTTGTCGAAGAGAATGAAGGCCAAGCTTATCCGTGATCTCAGCAGCATTCATAGCATTTGGAAGATCTTGCTTGTTTGCAAACACAAGAAGCACAGCATCCCTTAATTCGTCCTGCTCAAGAAAGAACATAAAGAATCAAGAACTTGAACACTAAACTAGGAAATATCAGAACAAGATAAGGCTCACCAAGTACCTCATTCAACATCCGGTGCAGCTCATCTCTAGCCTCGACAGCACGATCTCGATCATTGCTGTCAACCACAAAGATAAGCCCTTGTGTGTTTTGGAAGTAGTGTCTCCACAGAGGTCGAATCTGAATCCACCCAACCACCAATTCTCAAACAAGGACTCTCACAAAGTAAATAGCAAAAGGGCCTAGTCTACTTGAATCCAATTACTTCCAACGTTTAGGTCCAAACAGAACAAACATGTAAATATACAACAAGGAAGTGGATTTTGTCCCTCTCAACAAGAAAACCCAATTATCAAAGACAAAACTAAGAGACTCAATCTTGGAATAAAATGTATCTCACCTTATCTTGACCCCCAACATCCCACACAGTGAAGCTAATGTTTTTGTATTCCACTGTCTCCACATTAAACCCTGCCCAAAAACAATACACGATGTTCATATCCCTAAACGATTACAACATTTAAGTCGAGATCTCCAAAGGTGTAATTATAAATTTACTAAACAATATGTCATCTTGTGTTCAATGAAAGAACTCCTTTTGTTGAAAAACTAATCAGAAGCAAATTGAGACAAGTGACATTTGATTCATTTGAGATACAAATTATGTGCAAGAAATATACCAATGGTAGGAATGGTGGTAACGATTTCGCCTAACTTGAGCTTATACAAAATGGTGGTTTTACCAGCAGCATCAAGACCCACCATAAGAATACGCATCTCTTTCTTAGCAAAAAGTCGGCTAAAAAGTTTGGTGAAAGACAGCCCCATCTTGTATCTAAAGCCATCCAAATAAACCAAAAATGAAGTCAGAAATCCATTGTTTTCCAACAAATGTTCATTCACATTTCACAGACAAGGACGATTGCAATAATCACAGACAAATATCGCATCCATGGAAGGCAAATCTCAGTAGCAAACAAACATCAAAGACTCACCGATTATTTATTATATTGTTAAGAAATGTGCAAGTATGGTTAAATTTTATATGCAGCCGGTATGGACCTCTGAGTTGATCCTTTTGAGGCTTCTGATGCAATGCAGCAAGTAAATTTTTCGAGTTTTTGCTTCAAGAATTGTATTACATGACAAGTCAAGCCAAACCCTTTACTTTTTATGCACTACCACCTCATAACTTCCAATGATGCATCAAATAAGCTCAAAATTTGTCACAAAACTTGAACTTCAATTTCCAATCCATCCCTCTATTTGGTTTCTAAGAAAATCAAGGAAAAACAAAACACCTAAAATCAAATCTCAACGCTTCACCTAAAATCATGATCACCTTCGATGTCAGCGAGATGATGAAGATTTTCCAAACAAACTTTTTTAACAAAATGTTCATAGACATTTCATACATCGATCACTACAAACCCAAAAAACCTCATTTTCATTACATGAACGATTGCAGTAATCACAGACCAAATATCGCATCAAGGAATGTTTAGTATTGCTAAGAAAAATGAGAAATTACCGTGAAATTGATAAGCAGCAAGTGAATGATTATTGACCCAATTCGTTTATGGAGGAATTCAGCAAAAACTTGAATGCCACAGATCTCTAATGAGATCCAAAATGCAAAAGGAGACAATATGAGAAACTTACGGTAGAGAGAGAAAGGTGTGTGTGGGCTTTTTGAGGGTCACAGCTTTCTTAATCCGAAAACCAGATTCAGATTCAGATTCCGGAGGGTCTCGCTCTTCGTCGCTCGCGCCATTTATAGGGTACGGGAAAGGCGGATGTTAACGGTTTGGTTTAAATTTGAATTTTTTTTTTAAGTCTAATTTTGGACCCCATTCTTTGTCCAAAAACAAAAATTGGACCTCATTGAAAATTGTTAAAATTAGGTTAAATCAGAGCTTCAATTTCCTTCAACAATAAACAAAAAAGCTAAAGATCATGTAGGCTTCCTCCAATGTTGTTAGTAATGAAGATAACTGGTGAACCTGGAGAGCTACTTCACTTATCAATATGGAAAATTGACTCGGACAATTTGGTGTTAAAAGAAAAAAAATCCCTAGCAGGAAAAAAGAAACAGAATCAATTTACAGTGAGTACTCTGTACTCCAACTCATAGATAGATATACATACAAAATTCTGAGAGAGCTGACTCTCATTAGTATACAATTCTGTGAAAAATTCAAAAGCGGCATTCGATGAAAGTCGTATATATGGCTTGGAAGGAGATATCCTATTCGATTCCCTGAAACCTGAGAATCCTAACGAATTTCCAGACACGTTAGAACTTGATGAATTACAGTCATTGGCAACTACAGAAGAATAAGTCATGGCAATTCAATGGACGCACTCATTTACAAAACTGGAGGGGTGAAAAGGAAAACCGAGCCTTCCCAAATAAAACTACAGGGAAGGAACAAAATGAAATTTAACCCATTCAAATGGCTGACTGGCTAGTGTCTGCTCTTAACAAAATTGGGAGGCCACCCGGCATCAGTTTCTTCTTAGTTCAAGAAACAACAGGTAGTACAGCAAACTTGAACCTCTTCCAGCTCAAGATGATCCTTGCCTTATAGATAATCTTTCTGATCATTTCCGAGTGCGAGCACAATACAAAAGAAACTCATTAGTTGGCCACATACCGCTTCTTTTTAAAAAGCAGCCATTCAAGTATAAATAATAACAAAGGCTAATTTACTTTTGGAGAAATATGTTTTGCCCATATCAGAAAAACTATTACTTTGGCCTAATCTCTTTACCACTAACTTGCCATCTATCTATAAATTGACAATATCTGTTTCCTGTTAGTTTTCTACACAGCCATGAAGCAATAACCTACTGCAGATTCCAACTTAAAGGCAGGTTTTTGCACAATGTTGATAAAGTTTCCTAAGAGAGATCAAAACCTCTAATTTCATCTGCCACAGTCAGACTTGCAAGTTGCAATCTTTAGATAAAGAAAATGAAGGGAGGCTAACTTACTTATTAGTTCATAAGTGACTATCATTGTAGTTCCATAGAGTGACATATTTAAGAACCGAGGACCAAATCCTCTGTAAAAGCCCCACCATCCATCTTCTTTAAGGAGAGTCTTTGCTGTCTTCATCACCGTTGGTCTTCCAACACCGTAATTATCCATAACCTTCAAGTAACATATCAAAGAATTAAGCCTAAAGAGTTGTGTCTTATCAAGACTATAAATATGTAAAAGAAAAATGACTACAGAATGGGATAGAAACAATTTGCAGTTTTACAGTGAGTTACCTGAAGTCGTGTCTTGATTGTGTCAATAGGAGTAGTGATAACAGAGGACAAAGCACCAGCCATCATACCCGCTGTAGCCTGAACTGTCACCATCTCCATATGAGATGGTTTTTCTTGGTCTTTATCACTATAGCCCAAACTCCTATAATGATAAAAAAAAAAAAAAGGTATGAGAATTAGACGCCACATTAGGCTGAAGTAAAGGAACTGCAATAGAAAAAAAATTGATCACCAGGAGATTATATACACCTCCAGATTATGTGTTGGACAGAACCATAGGCACCCCACCAAAGTGCAGATGCCGGTGACTGGGTCACAGCTGTTAACCCAAAGCCTCTATACATACCACGAAGACCTTCAGCCTCTATAACTTTACGTATGACTTCAAATGGTCCGTTGCAGGATGTAGTCCCAGGAAGTCCTTGAACCATTAGTCTCTGGCAAATCTGAAAATAGATCAAGTACAATTATAGTGAAGAGGACATCCAAAAAAGGTATATTCAACCCTTAATATTGAAAGACAGAACTGCTGTATCAACATAAAAGGAAAAGCCAATATAATCCTGGAACATAATACAAAGGTGTCCTAGAAAAAAAATCATCGGATATTAAAGTTATTTGGCCTGAAGAGGATATCAGAATTGGGCATAATAATAAGCAATTTCGTGAAGATATTTGATCTGGAGCAAAAGTAATAGTAGAATCTATATACACATGACCTACACTCATTTACCATATCTTTCTACTTTATTTTCCAAACATTGTTTCCTATCTTGGTTAAGAAATGACAGAAAGTTATAGGAATAGGAGATAATGGGTTTACGTTTACCCACCACATCCAAGGGTACATAGTATGCACAAGAAACTAAATTTGAGAACATGCCCCCCACTCCATTTGCAACACCAATCCGTGTAGCCTCGGGCATGTTTAGACCTTCAGTGTATTTCAGCATAATATCCTTTGATACTTCAAGTGATGTCAAAGCCAAGACCCTACCAGGCAATGATCCAATTGCAGAAGTGCCAAAACCTCTGAAGATTCCAGGGATGCCATCAGTCCTTAATATTTGTCTAACTACTGATGTTCCACTCATGTGAGAGAGACCATAGCTATCTACTTGCATTCTAGTTTTTACAACTGATATTGGGTGTAGTAAGGCTGACTGCGCAGTGAAGAGAATAGCCCCAATTATATGAAACCTTGTCTTGTCCAACCTACATTGAGGTGAAAAGAGAGTCAGTTCCAGTCCACATCAACCGCCACCTATAAGTATTACATTCTAAGAATACATTATTAAGTAAGGTCAACAAACAGAAAGGAACCTCCATATCTTCATTGAGGTTTAACAATAAAATTTAGAACATGGTTTTGCACTAGTACTCGTCTATTCTCAAGAGAGGTGTTGGAACTTGGGATGTTTGGTTTTGTTTTAAGTACCATCAATGATCCAATGAGATTCCTATCCATGCTCCGATGCTCATTGTCATTCCTCATACATTCCACAATGCAAATTATAGATAAACCACTCCAAAAACCGAATGAAGCCGGGAAGAGAAATCTCCATATGAAGTGCATCATTTACTTATTTTTCCACTAAAAATGCTTTAGCCAACCATAGAAACTCTCATCCAACCAAGTTGAGCATTTCTACTTCTACACTGAAATTTGCTCCTAAATATCTAATACGGTAACCTAAATATGATAAATTTCTTGCCGCACATTCCGATGGTTAATCAGGAACACACATGCAAACATGATACCACCAATCAATCCTGCTAATTGCCAAATGACCACACATTACCACCATAAACATAGCTATCATGCCAATAAGACCCACTATACAAACAAGAACACAACAATCTTTACTAGCCCAAAATTCAACAAGCAAAGGCACCAAAGAATAGTGTCCCAACAAAACCCAAATTGGCCTAAAGCAATCATCTTTATTTAAAGCATACAAAGAAAATGAAGACAAAATGGTGAACTGGGCACAAGAAATGAACCTGTCCCAGTTGACATCAGTATCAGCAAGGGCCAACTCTGCCACAGTCTCAACCTCAGCTTCCAGCGACATGTTTTCCTCTCTTCTCCTCCGTTTCTGCTCACCGTTTTTACCAGCTCAGGCAGTTCAGACTTTCAAGTTTCAAGTTTAAAGCGGAGGTTTTTTAAACTTCCGACTAACTTTTGTCTCGGAGAAATGGGATTCCGGGCTAAAGTTTAAGTATTAGCACTGCCCGCTGCTTCGGCTCGGACGCTCGGTTCCCACTTCTCAGGCAAACCATGTTTGGGCTTCTTCGAGCACGGCAATGACTCAAAATTCCATTGCAATTTCTGGGCCCTTCTCGAATCGGATGCTATAATACGTGGGCCTTTACCCAACACATAGTTCACCAACGTGGCATTCATCTCCTGAAAGATTTTATAGTGCTCTAAAGTATTGCAACTTCGAAATGTGAGTCATTAGATTTGTTAGTACTTGCAGTGTGTTCCCCATAGTGAATTGTACTGATGATGGTTCACGTGTTTGGAATTTCAGTTATTCATAACACTAGAACACTCATTTAATCTCAATTAAAATTAAAGTTAGTTTGTATAAGTTTGGTGTTTTTTTTTATCGAAATTGTGGTATCCCAAAAAAAATAATTCATAACGAGATAATTTTTTGTTCATCGCTTTATAATTAATGTGTTCTCGTCTTACATTTTCATTATTTGAAGTTTTGAACCATTTGTTACTACCCTTTTAAAAATCAACTATGTAAAAATCAATCAAATAAAAGGTTATTTATATAGTTAATTTCATCAATAAAATGAATGGTTTTGACAAAATATAATGATTGGATGAACTCAAAAAAGCTTCAACCATACTCACTACGTACTACGCTTTTAAACTATAAAAATTTGCTAAAAGCTCCTAAAATTAATAGCTTCACATGATGATAAAAAAAGTGGCTTGTAGCCTCCTATCTAGTGGGTTAATTAAACTAATTATTTATTGCTTGGCCAAACAAAAAAAGTAATTATTTATTTAAAATTATAATATTTTTATTCTATGATTTGTTTGCCAATGAATTTTAGATAATTACAAAATTAAAAGAGAATAATAAATTGTGGCTCCTTATAATTTTGAACATGGTTGGAGCAAGATTTTTGTGGCTTCCTAAAAATAGCTCGTAATTTAACTTTTAGTTATTTTTTAAAATAAATTTAATTAAAAAATAGAGAGTACTAGTAGAGATGTTTTAAAATGAATGAAAATATAATGTGAAAATATGTTAATCATATAGATGAGTCCACGAGCATATTTATATGTTGCCCTTTATATATAATTGTCTTCGATGTATTTTTTATTTTGATTGTATATTGGAATTCAATTCATATGTGAATATATATATATATATATTTAAATAATAAAGAAAAATCACTCTCCCAACTCCTAATAAAACAATTGTGATAGTGGGTTTACTTTAAGTTTAACCACTTAAAAGTCTAATACATTTAGCAACACATTTTTAGGTTTAACGTGACCCAGGTGAAATTTTATCAATCTATTGTTTGAATAAGGTTGTAGTATATTAACATTTCTCATACATAATGCGGAGATAAAATCATTGTTAAGGTAATAAGGTTCTCGTTAGAGTAAATTAAGTTATCGTTTGAGTAATTACGTCATAAAAGTGGTAATTGTAATGTTTTACGACTTGAGGACAAATATTACAACTTCAACAACTCATGTGGTAACTACGAAAAAACCTTCATTAAGATAAATATGGTCCTCATGAGAGTAAATATGTTTTCCTTTGAATAATTAAGTCATACAAATGGTAGTTGTACATATGAGATACGTTAACATACACTTAAATTTTTCCTATTTTGTTGTTCAATGTTAGACCGAAATCATCTTGTTCAACTTACACAATCAATGATGACTACAAAATCGAGCGTCAAAAACTCACGACAAGTCTGAACATAAGGTGAGGCCAAAATTGTTATCTTAGGCTTGGAGATTTTTCCGATGAAAATTTTCCATATTTCAACTAAAGTTAAAGGATAAATAAATTAAATGTAACTTTTTAGTATAGGTTGAGGCCTAATCCAGTAATGAGTTGGAAATTTCTTCTATTGCATTATTGTAACTTTTTCGATGTTTATTCAAATGACTTTTTTTAAGGAATACCTAACAATAAAGATCAAGTAAAAACTTCTAACTAAACGGTTGGATTATTGTTTTAATTTTTTTTGTTAATATTTTAAATTTCAACATGCAAATCATTGAACCGTTCATCGAAAAGTTTTTATTTAGTCCTTATGGTAAGGGTTTAGGGCATATTCATTTATAGTAAAGGGTTTATTTAGTCCTTATTTAATAAAGGTCGAACTTACTTCCCTTCTTATACCTTTTACTTCAACGTAAAAGAGAAATACTTTTACCTTTTATATCCTGCAATCAATCATAGCCGTCAATTGCCTATCCCACACACGCACTAACCTAAACAGCCTGATTTCATCAGGTCCATAAATCAGATATAAGTCCACCCACAGGCACTCACTCAAACATAGATCTTCGAGGGTTCATCGCCGATTCTGGACCGTCGGTGCACCAGATTTTTCCCGCAATAACCTACAATGAAATTCCAGGTCCTCACCCCACAGCTCATATAAACTTTCCCTAGAGACCCTTGGCTTTTCTGTTTTGTGCCTCTCTTATTCTCCGGTCCGAGCCACAGAGGACACTACTAACCAAACATTGGCCCGATTTAGGGTTTTACATTGTTTATCACATCGCGCTCGGATTGATTAGTAGATTACAAATTAAGATATTGGGAGCAGCTCGGCATCTTCGACGAGGTTTGTGATGCTTTTTAGGGTTTTTCTAATTCTGAATAGTGGTTTTCAAATCTACAAGATGTCTCTTACCTTGATGGTTATGCTCGTTCGTTGAACGTTTAGGGTAATCCTTATCTTGTTTGAAATTTTGTGAGAGTTTAGTTTGATTATGAGTATGTTTGTACCTGAGCTGTGAGAAACTGTTTTGAAGTAATGATTGGAGCTTTCATATTCTGAGCCATTAAGAGAATTGAGAGAATTGCTTTAGCTCAGTAACTTCTTTTGCTATTTTTTGTCTTCTTAAATTGATGCTCTTACTACTCCATCTGGGTAATTGACTGTATTAGAGTTGTTTTTGTTCAGAGAGATAGTTTGCAATGTTTTGATGCAAATATTGTATTTAATTGTAGATAAGTATTAGGCATGGCAACGGCGGAGGCAGCTTCAGCTTCTGGGCCACGATATGCGCCGGATGATCCCACACTCCCAAAACCTTGGAAGGGTTTAATTGATGGCAGCACGGGTTTGTTATATTACTGGAATCCAGAAACTAACATTACCCAGTACGAAAAGCCGGCTTCTTTGCCTCCACCTTTGCCTCCCGGCCCGCCTCCTGCTTCTACCACACCAAAGATGGCTGCAATTCCCGTTGCCCATTCAATGCAACCAAATGGAGTAGTGCCTCAGGATGGGCAGCAGGTAACACAAGCTCCACAACAGCAGGGGCAGCAAGTGAGCCAGTATCCTCAACAACATGGACATCTAATGGCACAGCAGATGCCATCGTATTCTCAACAGCAGAGCTCGCAAATGCCACAGGCTGGACAGCAGCAAAATTCACAGTTAGGACAGGCTATGCAACAGCATGGGCAAGTGACACTAACACAACAACATATGATGCAGCATCCAAGTCAGCAGATGATGCAGCATCCAAGTCAGCAAATGCCCCCGGCATCAGTGCAGCAAGTTTTGCAGCAGGCAGGACAGCACATGCCCCACCAACTGGGGCAACAAGCACCGCAGAGTCAAAGCTCACAAATCCCTCAAGCACAAGTGCATCAATTTTCACATCAGCAACTACAGTATATGGCTTATCAGCAAAGCAGTCTTCCCCAGGGGCAGCAAAGTTCACAGCAGCAGATTCCACATAGTTCACATGGGCAAGCATTGGCAAATCAACAATCTGCTTACCCACCAAGAGAGGAACATGATTTTCAACACAGAAGTCAAAGTGGTTTTTCTCCATCTCAGTTTCAACAAGTGGGTGCCTCATCCGTGCAGAATCTTCCTACTGGGACCAATTCAGTACAAATGCCACAGAGAGCTGTTCATCCTGCTCAAGCCCAACAATTTGGCGGTTCTTTGGGAAATATGCAACAGCCTTCTTCTTTTGGCCACTTGCAGCAATCAGGAACTGACTTGGTTCACCATCAACAAGGTTCTAGGTTTCAAAATCAAATGGACCCATCAATGATTCATAGCCAGCAGCCTAATGTGCCTCCTGTTGGTTTAAGGACTGGTCATGAAAATAATTTCCAGGGTAGAGTTGGAAATGAATATTACCTAAATGGTAACATTGAAGGGCCCACAGGGACTCAGCAGCCTAAGCTTGCAGCTATCCCAATGACGATCACAAGAAGTCAGCAGGTATATCTTAATTAATAATTGCTGCCCCATATCAAATTTTTTCTTCATATGTATGTTGATTGTATTGAATTTCAATGTTCAACTTTTAATCAATTTCCAATGATGTTATTGCTACTTCTTTCAGGAGATGGGTATCAGTGGTGTCCCATTTCAAAACACTGCACCTAGTCAGGGCATGCATAAGATGTACAGTCATGCAACAGGTGGCCCACCATTCTCAAACAATGCTCTGGTGAAGCCTTCTTATGTCGGACCTACAAGTGTTCCTAGCCTCTCACCTGTTCAAGCTTATCGTCAACAACACGAAGTTACTGCAACGGTCTGTATTTTTGTATACTCAGGTGTTATCAGTTTATATGAATTTGGAAACGCTCATTTTGTTTTGAAGAGACAAATGTGTTAAAATGGAGTTCCCTGAGACTGTTTACTAGTAGCTAAAAAGATTGGTATTGTTTATAGGAAGATGAAAGAATTAGGTCGAACACTCTCAACATAAATTGGTAAAAATGTGTGATTCTGGTTGTGATCCATTAGTTTTTATTATATGAAGGCCATAAATGCATCAAAATACACATTGATTACATGATGCACCTCGCGAAATAACTGTTCTGCATTGTGATTTTGTCGCACTTGTCAGCAGTGCTGGTGCTGTATTGCATATATTTCTTCTAGTCATAATAACATGTTTAACTAATATTGATACTAATGATATCAATGGTGAATTTTGATTTTATAGGGTGACAATGTTCCTGCACCGTTCATGACGTTTGAAGATACTGGTTTTCCACCAGAGATATTGAGAGAGGTAAGTTGTACATGTCAGAATTTGTTGATTCTCCTAAGATAAAATATCAGTTATGAGATCTGTGCCATTCCGATTTTGTATTATTATTTGGTTTTACTACTTTTGAACTCATGAGTTCTCACTTGTCGCAGGTGCGATATCTGCTCCGGAGGTGGAGCATATGTCGTACGCTGCACTGCTATTGGCACACTTACAAAATGAACTGTTGGAGCCTTTCTTGTGCATCTTCTTAAGGGTGGTTGGCCCTTCATCCAAATCACACCTGATGTGACTGGGATTTCTTGATTAATGGCTCCACCTCTTATGTCTTTATGCCCTCTTTTGTTGCCTGAAGTTGCTTCTGTAAGCAACCATATACCCATGGGCTTTTATGTTATCTTTCTTTCATATGAAAAATATCTTTTGATGTCTGGTTGTAGTCCTCTATCATGTAGTATCCCTAAGTTATGGCTGACCATAAACCTATGTTCTTATTACAGATATATTCTGCTGGCTTCGCATCTCCTACCCCAATTCAGGCACAAACATGGCCTATTGCTCTTCAAAGTAGGGATATAGTAGCTATTGCGAAGACTGGTTCTGGAAAGACATTGGGTTATTTGATGCCTGCCTTCATTCTTCTTAGACAGTGCCGTAATAATTCTCAGAATGGGCCAACAGTGTTGGTTTTGGCTCCAACAAGGGAGCTTGCAACACAAATACAAGATGAGGTTTTGAAATTTGGCCGAGCTTCCAGGGTATCCTGCACGGTGGGTGCTCTTTGCTTGATGTTTTCATACACAATACTTTGATTTCTTTTAACTCCATGTTGGCGTTATACTTTTTCACTGATTGAATTCCATTATTCAGTGCTTGTATGGTGGAGCTCCAAAGGGCCCTCAGCTTAAAGAATTAGATCGTGGAGCAGATGTAGTTGTTGCAACTCCTGGTCGGCTCAATGACATACTGGAAATGAAGAAGATTAATTTTGGCCAAGTGTCTCTTCTTGTACTTGATGAGGCAGATCGAATGCTTGACATGGGCTTTGAACCTCAAATTCGTAAAATTGTGAATGAAATACCCCCACGCAGACAAACTCTTATGTATACAGCAACATGGCCCAAAGAAGTAAGAAAAATAGCAAATGATCTTCTTGTTAATCCTGTCCAGGTGAATATTGGCAATGTTGATGAGCTTGCTGCAAATAAGTCTATCACACAGGTAATTTCTTATATTGCATCTTTTCTGGTCTTAAATAGCACAAAAAGGATGATGGTACGAAATAATTAGAAAACTGTTCCAATACCATAAATTATGATTTGAAACTTTGAAAGTGCGGGGAACTTTCTAGGATATGGTTCAGAACAAATCCCAAGTAGCGTGCAGACTAGGTATATAGCCTTGTCAGTGGTTTTCTAGTACATGCAGAGTAGAATAGGATGGGTAAGTATGGCAAGATTATCTTGTCTCTAAGAGTCTTGTAGTGTTAAACCTTTAAGCTATGATGAAGTTGATGAGAATGATTATGGTTATTGAAATAAGGATGAACAGTTTTCGCCAAGAAATCTAAACAGTTGTGAACAAAGAGTTAATTGATTTATTAATGTACTGACGATTGTAATACATCGAAGTAACTGCTCACATATAAGTCCTGGCTGTTTGATGCTTTGATCTCCTTTTTTTCGCATTTGATGCATAGGATAAAAATTACATTATCTGTATTAGAAATTGTTTGTCTGGGAAGTGTGGACCCTTTAAATTTCAGAAGAAGATTAACAAATTTTCTTTTTTAATATTCAGTATGTTGAAGTTGTCCCACAAATGGAGAAACAGAGGCGCTTGGAGCAGATCCTTAGAACCCAGGAACGAGGTTCTAAAGTCATTGTTTTTTGTTCCACCAAGAGGTTGTGCGATCAGCTTGCACGTAGTATTGGACGTACCTTTGGGGCTGCTGCAATTCATGGCGATAAATCTCAAGGTGAGAGAGACTACGTCTTGAATCAGTTCAGGAGTGGAAAGTCCCCAATCTTAGTTGCCACAGACGTTGCTGCCCGTGGGCTGGACATCAAAGATATAAGGTTAGCTCATGTCTGCCTTTTATGCTAATTTTGCATATTCAATTTTTGATAACAAGGAACAAAGGCTTATTGGGACAAAGATCAGGAGTGAGCTTATAAGCTAGTTCCTATGTGACCTTGTTATTATTTGAAACACTTATACTTATCCATTTGAGTGTCTCATGTAACAGGGTAGTGATTAACTATGATTTTCCTACCGGAGTTGAAGACTATGTTCACCGAATTGGAAGAACCGGGAGGGCTGGGGCAACTGGGGTGTCATACACCTTTTTCTCTGAGCAGGATTGGAAATATGCAGCTGATTTAATAAAAGTTCTAGAGGGAGCAAACCAGCAAGTACCCCCAGAGGTACGAGATATTGCTCTGCGAGGTGGGCCTGGTTTTGGCAAGGATAGGGGTGCTATGAACCGCTTTGATTCTGGTAGTGGCGGCGGCATGAGAGACGGGGGTTTTGGTGGTCGCGGTGGCATGAGAGACGGGGGTTTTGGTGGTCGCGGTGGCATGAGGGACGGGGGTTTTGGTGGTCGTGGTGGCATGAGGGAAGTGGATGGCAACAACTTTGGTGGTCATGGGGGCATGAGGGATGGCAACTTTGGTGGTCCTAGAGATGGTGCTGTTAGCAACCGTGGTGGAAGAAATGATTTCTTTGGTGGGCGTGGAAACAGGGGACGGGGATTTGGGGGTCCTGGTGGTGGTCATGCTGGTTTTGGTAGAAATGACCGTGGCCCAAATGATCGGTACAACAATATGGATGCGCGTGGACGGGGACGAGGACGAGGAAGATTCGATAATAGAATTGATTCTGCTGATAGGAGCAGAGGCAGAAGTCGGAGCCCTGAAACAGTTCGAACCTGGGGGGGTTATAGCAGTAGTAGGAGCAGGAGCCGAAGTCGAAGCCGTAGCAGAAGCAGAAGCCGAAGTCGCAGCCACAGCCGAAGCCGTCGTCAAAGGAGTCGGAGCTGGACGAGGAGTCGTAGTAGGAGTCGTAGTCGGAGCTACAGCCGTGGTCGTGGTCGTGGGCGTAGCTATAGCCGTAGCCCTACTCGCCGTCGTAATCGTAGTCGTAGCCCCAGTTATGAAAGATACGAGAGGCCCCATGATCAGAACAGTGATAAGAAGGATCCTGCAATTCCAGATTCTGAGGCTCTACCTGGACCTGGAATGTCTCCTATGTCCCCTGGTACACAAGTCGATACATCTCCAAATACCAAGCCTCAGGGGGGACTGCCAGTGGTTGAGGAAACTGAGCTAGGGAATAAACAGGAGCTGGAGGAGACCCATACTATCACTCAGTGACTGAACATTCAATTTGTGGCCATTTCTTTCTGCGGTACTAGTAGTGTGGTTGGTTGATGTTGGTTTTTGCTTCGTTAAGTGGCTCGCTTATACCAATATGTGAATCTGGTGTTCTTACTTGAAAATATTTGCAGTGAGTTGCATTTGGGCTGCCTGGATTCGATTGGGTGATATTGTATAACATGATCAAAGACATGCGGAGTGAGGTCTTTTAGGACATCAAGTAGCTCTAGGGAAAGCTCTTTTACCTACTATTATGATCATACAACAGTTGAATTTGATTATTGCTGGGAAAGCAACTTTAGATTATTCGCACCCTGATTACCAAATTGTACAAGACAAGTAGTGCACCTACATACTATCCTAGGTGCTGCTTATTTTTTTACTAAACATTGTCATTATAAATCTTATTTTTTCACATAAGTGCGTTGATGTTTTACTTTCTCACTAGTCGCAACATATCTCAACGGTAGGTGCCCTTTCTTTTTCTTGTTTTCCTATATTCATGTTCAAGAATCTAAGACTTTGTAACACGGAATGGGGTCTTTGGAAGAGAGAAACTCTAACGATTTTCTTTTCAAAATCGCATATGCCAAACATGCCAATGGAAAAATAAACTCCTCGTTCCGAAGTCTCTAATCCGCAAACCAAACGTGTAGTTGAGTTGAGAAGGGATTGAACCACCTTTACGTCTGGTTAGACTAACTTGTCACCCATGTTTAGCATAAAAGTGAAAGCCCTTCTAAGTGAAAAAATTAAGGACCTACCTTTATATCTTTATAATTTTATATATAGATGTACTGTGATGAGTCAATATAACAAGTCCAGAAGCTTTTGTCAAGTGCCCTTGTGATCTTAATAAATTGTGCATTAGAGGCTGTGAGCCTAAAAGGCTTGAGCACTGACCATTGGCTTATCCTAAATATAAGAACATCTTTATGTAAAGATATCCCATGCAAAGCTTGCAAGTAAGCATATATATGGAAATAGAATTGAAGATTCTAAATTTTCAAGCATTACAAAGATGCTAATGCCAAAATTAGTAAAAGTAGTACCCCCACCCCCTCCTCTCTCTCACATATATATATATATACATTATATGTCACATTCCTCACTTGGACTGCAAGTCTGAATGTTCTGGTTATGTTTATCTGTTTCTTTCTGAAAGATTGTGGATATAATTTAGATCAAATCTATACAAGCTTGTTCCCCAAGTTTTTTATGTTTATCTGTGTATATACATGTCATACTATTAGAATTTTCAGATATATGTTGTAATTGTAATAAAAACCTTGATATGTACATCACTGTGTGTCTGTATCTTCATATAGCAGAACGCAAGACCTACTACCAAAGGAAGCTTCTTGCCAGTTTCATATATCCATATTTTGAGTCTTTACCTTATCCTAGTTTTAAACTATTAAATTCGTAAGTTGACGAATTTCAACGAGATGGGTATGCACAAACTAACATGATAAAAGACGACTTTTTAAATCAATGGAATTTCTAATTTAAAAAAAAAAAAACCAATGGAATTTCTCTTAGTTAACTGTTATGACCAAAAAAAGAAAAAGAAAAAAAAAACTCATATACTTAAGGGGAAAGAAGTCTAAGAAATCTAACTCATATGAATCGGGAAACTTGATCTTAGAAATATTATAAAACACAATCCTGATCCTTCATTGATATTTGATTTGATTGCATTATAAGGTAAATAAATGGCTAGGGTTGAAACCCTTTAAATAGGAGCTCAACTCAAACCTTTACATTCAAGTGTTTGATCCTTCCAAGCCTTCGTCTTCAAACCAATACGCGAAGTCCTTCAAGGTCTTGGTAAGAATTCTTGGGTTGCAATTTGCATATTGTCGGCACACATACACGCTATGTTTGTGCAATTGTGTTTTGTAGCGTTTGATTTTTATTCCACCTACTCTTCTTCTTTGTACAATTTGTACGTCTACTATAATAGGTATGATTTGGGATTATGATCAAGAAAAACTCCTCTCTTTATTAGCATTGATAGTCGCACTCGATTCGCCCTTATTTCGAATGAGATATGCTTGAGGGTCTTGACCTTTGATCATGTGTTGACATGGTTATTAGTCTTTAAACACGAGTCTAAATTTAAATCTCCACTCAAATATAAAAATAAATAAATACGATAGGTTTCGTAACAACATATAAACTATTGTTTAGTCGAAGAGAAAAAAATCATTATGTTGGGATGATGGAGAGAAAATCCACTATGCCTTTAACAAATATAACAGTAGTTTTAGTAGAAAAATATTACCATGTCAAAACGGGATTTGGTAACCACTCAGATCAAGAAACGACGTAGTTTCAGATATTTAACGGACCAGACAAATTCTACACTTTCCCGCTACTCCTTTTTCCCCGTGGCGCTCTCGAGACTTCCTACGGGACACTCTCGACCTTTCACAAATCCGCGAATTTCCGCCCGAAAAACGCACCGTATTGGGGGAATCTCTATGCGCGTCCTCTTTGCCTTTTATACGTAGTCCTCATTCACAAATCACAACAGAAACCGCCTTTCTTTTATTTTCCATTCCATTCCAAAAGCCTCTCTCTCTCTCTCTCTCTCTCTCTCTCTCTCTCTCTCTCTCTCTCATGGTTAGGGTTTCTTAAGCGCGTCTACTTCGCGTAATTTTCAAAAATAATGCTGCAGAAAAACCCTATTTCTCTTCCTGAATTATCCGATTCCGGCCTGTTTGAGCTTTCTAGGTCAACCATGGATTGATTCAGCTTATTTTGGTAATAACCCTCACTCCACGAACTTTTGTATTCTGCTTCCTCTACGCCCTTGCTTAGAATTTAGGCACTCGAAGCGTTTTCAACTTCGTTCCAGCCTCCTGTACTTTCAGTCCCTATTTCCTCAGGTTATTTGTGCGAATTTAAGATGTATTAGAAGTAAATCTCTAACTAGTAGTAGGATTTTCGATTTTATTTTTTTATTTTTTTTAGGTTTTACAATATTGTTATTAGAGTTACTGAACTTTTGGGGATTTTTGGGTCGGGTTTAGGGAATTGGAAGTCAAATTTCGTGTGGATGAATAGGGTTATTGTTGTCGGTTTTGGGTATTTGACTTGCCGAGCATCTTTCAGATCTAATTTTTGTTTGGTATTACTTGAATGTTCCAATACGATTGCCTTAGCAGTCTAAACTTTGATTCATGCTCAGTTACTCCCTTGAGTTGGTTTTTGTTTTCTCTGCTCATGTTATTTGAATGATTTTTGAGGTGAGTTTCTATTCTATTTTTGGGGCCCCCTTTTGATGATTTGAATTGTTGCACTAAGCAGTTTTTTGACATATTGTTTGCCTGAATAGGTCGTTTGAGAATGGTCCTTGATATAACTTGTCTTTCTTTTCTTCAATTATTGTTGAGTTTATCATTCTGTAAAGCAACACTATGGCATTTGCTAGTGGAACTATTTGTCATTTCAAATTTATCCTATTATCATCCAGCGTATGCTGACGTTTTGTATTCTTATATTGTAGAGGTGTGGCAGTCCTTGAATCGAAATGTATAATGTTCCTGAGCATGCAAATAATGAGATTTATATGGTATGTTCTTGGTAATTTCTGGACCATCTTACTTTAGCATTGTTAATTCTGATCCTTTTTGGAATAGTAAGTGGAAGTTATTGTATTTTTTCTGGGTCATTGAGGATTGTGTATTGACTTTTAGATTCAAGGCATGGAACCAAATATGCAATATACGACTCCCTTTGAACAAGTTGAAGCCATGTACAACGAAGGAGCCCCCGAGTATGTTGTTGATCAGGGCTTGTATTATCCTACTGCCACCAACTATGGGTACTACTGTACAGGTACATATAGTGACTTTTCATTCTGGTAGATTAAGATGATGGCTAATATGTCTCATTAATGTTATTTTAAATGAATGTGGTCAGGATTTGAATCACCCGGTGAATGGGAGGACCAACGAAGGAATTTTGGTGTTGATGGTCCAGATATCCAGTACACGGTATGTGACTCATGATCTTTATTGCTCTTCTACACACGTAAAATTACAAAATTTCTTTATTGACTTATTATTTGTGGTCATTCTCAAAGTTTTTCTCTTGTTTCAGGGTGCGCAAAATGAAAGTTTGCCTTATGTATATTATACACCCAGCTATGGATATACACAGACTCCATACAACCCGTACAACCCTTACATACCTGGTGCTATGATAGGTGTTGATGGCCAACAGTATTATACCATCCCCCCCTATCAGAATTCTGTCTCTTCACCAGCTTATGCCCCTTTTGTTGTTCAGCCGGATGTCATTCCCAACAGTTCACCTGACTCGTTGTATGATACTGGAGCATCAATTAATAGACCTGATGGAAGAGGCCTTAAATATAATTTGAATTCAGCTTCTGGAGCCTTCCCTAACACCCCCAAGACATCTTTGAATCAGATGAGTCCCTTAACTAGGCTATTAGAAAGGCCAAGAGGTAATGTTGGACCAAGCAAGCAAGGTGTAACTCATGGAAGTGTGTCTTCTGGTCGTTTTCCAACCCCTGCTCATCAGGTACTACTCTTTCCCTTGTCAAGGCTTACATTTATATATGTGGGAGGAACTTCTATTTTTAAAATATCTAGTAGCATTTTATTGAGGAGATTTTTAATTTACTGCCTTCTTAATTTTGATTTCATTGTTTTCACACTTTCAGAGTAGAAGTGCATCTGGCTCAGTTTCAGCCGTGGATAACCTTTCAAATGGGAAAGTATTGCCTCATCATAATCAATTGAAGGTAGCAATCCCTGTTGGTAATGGCTTATCTGATTTTAGATCAGGTGTACAAGGAAGAGATGCTGTGGCTAAGCTTCGGCCAAAGTTCCATGTTGGCAGGGCCTTGAACGATATACCTGGTAACATAGAGCCATTGAGTGAGCAGAATTGTGGTCCTAGAATCAATAGGTTAAAAAATCAATTAGCTGTTAAAGCCTACACAACCAAGGCAGGAGATAGTAATGCACAAGGAAACATCATTATTCGAACCGATCAGTATAACAAGGACAATCTCCCAGTTGACTATGTTCATGCAAAGTTCTTTGTAATAAAATCATACAGCGAGGATGATGTGCATAAGAGTGTCAAATACAATGTCTGGTCATCCACACCCCATGGCAACAAGAAACTATGTAGTGCTTATGAAGATGCCCAAAGAATAGCTGCAGGAAAACCTGGAGGCTGTCCTATCTTTCTCTTCTTTTCGGTGAGTTACATTGTCGGCTATTTTTCATCTAACATATATAAATCTTCAGGCTTTTATATTACTTTTTCTATAAACCATCTGACGAAAAAAAAAATATTTAAGCTGGGTCTTTTAGTGATTCATTGGTTGTGCTAAATTTGGATTTCCCATCTACAGGTCAATGCAAGCGGCCAATTCTGTGGTGTCGCGGAGATGGTTGGCCCAGTCGACTTCAACAAGGATATGGACTTTTGGCAGCAAGATAAATGGAGTGGGAGCTTTCCTGTTATTTGGCACATCGTTAAAGATGTACCAAATACCAGTGTTAGGCACATTGTATTGGAGAACAACGAGAACAAGCCGGTGACTAATAGCAGGGATACACAAGAGGTATATCTAGATTCTTTTTAGCTGCATTCCCTTGATTAATCTTCCATTATGGTTGTATTTTTAGTCAAACGTGTCACATCATGGTATTTTCTTAGCCAACCTGTAATAGTAATTGTTTCTAAGTCGTGTTTTCTCAAAAAAAGAAAAGAAAAAAAAAGGGTTTCTAAGTCATGTTTGATGGTTGATCATGCATAATAGTGGTTAGTGAGAGGTGTGATTTTTGGTAAAACCTAGTCATGGCTGAATGGTTGCATGCAGGAAACAAGTAGGTCTCATAGTTTTTAGTGGCTCTGTTTTCATGATATTGTACTTCTTTGTTATGAATATCACGGCACATATTCATATTATGTCTTTGTATTCCTTGAGTGGGGATTTCTGAGAATATATCTAAATTTGTTAACTAATTAATTTTGTTGTGCAGATCATGTATAAGAAAGGATTGGAGATGTTGAGAATATTCAAGAATCACATGATGAAGACTTCATTGCTTGATGACTTTATGTACTATGAAGACCGTCAGAAAATCATGCAGGATGAGAGAAGCAGGTTTCTTGTTAGAAATTTCGAGACTCCATTCTTAGTAACAGCATTGGGTCCCCCACGGAAGCTGAACCCTGTTCGTGAGCTGCCTCGTAGCAAAGAGGAAAAAGACACCAAACTTAATGATGAAAACAACTCAGAAAGGTCTGTGGTCTCTGCATCTGAGCACATTTCCTCAAACTTAGATGTTAAAGACGCAAGTATTAGGAATGAAAATTCAGAGAAGAAGGCACTTGAAGCTAAAGATGATACTGCATCTACCTTAGAAATTGGTTCACTCGCTATTAATCCAAAGCAGGTGGACTTTGAATCTTCAGCTGGTGATGGTACTGCTACTTCCAAAAACGTTGATGTTGTCACTGTAGGCTCAATTCCTGTTAGAGTTAATGGATTTGCTGAATCCTTGGGTACTTTAACAGTTGGAACGATCCCCCTTGATCCTAGAGCATTAAAACTCGAGTAAGGCAGTTCTCTTGACTAAAATGAGAATGATTCAGAAGCTATTCACAGTTTCGTTTTCTTGGTGATATTTTGCGTTGTCGAGGTGTCCATTGAACCCTGAGTTTTTGATACTCAATCGTGGTTATAGGCAATGATAGAATGGACTCACTATGATGTAGTCTATTTTTTGCCCCCTTTAGTTCACTTTTGCTCCAGTTGTTTCTGGTCCACCCTTTTACTTGTATCCTGGATTTTTTGGGGGTTTTGTTGTTGCTGGAAAGGGAAATACAGGTTTATATGGAAGATACAAAAAAGTTTCTTTTACTAGCAAATGCTGCAAATTAACTTGTCTTTGGACTCTCAGTGCAGTTGTATTTTCCTTCTGTCTTTTATTTTTTGATAAGTTGCCTTTCTTTCGAATGTGGTACAATTGATATTGGTGCTTCTTCCATTCTCTATCCAAAACTTCGATTTCTCTTTCTTGGTTGACAAAATTCTAAAACAAGTAGCCAAATTTCTCTTTCTTAGTTGGTTTCAATAAAGTTCACTTGACACTGTTGGAGATGCTCAAATGAGTATTCCAGTATTCTCCTGGTTGGTAGCTTGGATTTAGATCCAAAGGTGAAAAATAAATCAACTTAAGCTTATCTTTTTCTATCTTTGAATTTAGATTTAAATTATCCGAAATAGAAAATACTTAAGTCTGACCTGGGTCGGACCTAATGTCTTCGACCTCTATTTTTTATTACATTCGATGATATATTTTTATGATCTGACCGTTCATAATTTAAATCAACATTTCAAGATCATGCCTACACAAAATCATTCAAAACGGAAATTGTTTACTAATGCAATTGTATTAAACAAATGGACGGTTATTAATGAGAATATTAACTTTTACCAAAACCGTTCATTTGTTTGATATTAACTTTCAACAAATGGATGAGTTAATGATCTTCAATTTGGATGATTTTTTGCAGACATTATCTTGAAATATTGATTTAAAAAATGAACGGTTCAAATCATGAAAATAGATCATCGAATATAACAAAAATGAGAGGGGTTTGACATATTAGGTCCGACCCAGGTTGGACATAAGTTTTTTCCGAAATGAAATTATCTAAAGATCCTTAAAAGATTTTTTTTTTAAATCCTAACAGTTACCAAGAAAACACTATTTTTTAAGTTTCTAGTTATACATTTTATCTCTTAACAATTTTCATAACAATTACAATTACTTTTCTAAATGCATTGCTAATGGTCAAACCGTCTATTGAAATATCGAAGAGGTATGAAATTGTTATATCTAAGAATTAGAAAGCTTGGAGTGGAATAAAACTAACCTAAAAAAGGCGTAAAACATAAAATATTCATATCGTCATCTTCTGTGATCAAGAATTTACGGTCACTCATTTTTAGATTTAAAATAAATAAAGAATTGAGATTAAAATAAATGTATTTTAAGTGTTTTAATCTTAACCATTGACTGTATAATATTTCTCTCTCGGTCAAAGTTGCTCTGATGCAAGTGCATGACACGTGTCAGTCATGCTCATTTTCCTGGGCCACAGGGCCCAGTCGCCCAGAGCTGTGTCTCTGTTTCTTGCGTTGGGGACAGATACGTTTATCGAGTGAAACGCCAATGAGTCAGCGACTCCGTCTCCCTATAGAGTCACCAGTTTATGGCCTCAGTGGGTTTATGTGATTCTGAGCTAATAATGTGTCCCAACTCCCAACGAATCTTTTATAGCTGACGCGCCGCTGCTTCTGGCGCGTGGATTTCGCACACCTCCGAAATCTCTGATCAGGTGCGTAGCGGACCACTAAACGCTTCTGCCCTCGCATTGTCTTCCTTTCATTCAGCTCAAATTCCATAACTTCTGTCTACGTTTTTTCTTCGCTCTTCTGTTTGTGAGTTTCCAGTACTGTAGCTCTGTAAATTGCTAGGGCATAATCTTTGTGAATTTTGCATGATGGATTTGGTGATTTTCCATGGTTAACATATTCACTTAAGTCCAAGCTGTTTGCTTTTTGGTGAGAAGAAAGCCATGGTGTGTAATTTGATAGTGAGGATCATTCATATTACTCTATTTTGTCAACCATTTCTCACATGCAATTCTTTGTGTAGAAAATATGATGGATGGCTTATAACTAAAATTACTTTCTCAAAGGTTTGTTCCAGCTAGTAGCTACATTGTTGTGGTGCATGATGTGAATGTGCAATGCAGGGCTGCAGCTTTATAGTATTCTGCTGAATTTGATGGTTTTTGTTGCAGAGGGTAACCAACGCCCTATGCAGTGTGTAACATCGGATATTCCATCTTTGTGTAGACTATTTCATTTCGCAAAGGTATGGTTAATTGGTTATGTACTAGCTTGATCTTATCTTTGGAAGTGATGGAATTCATCTATGTATTCATGTGGTCTTTATTTCTGTTCTGCAGGGTCAATATGACAAATTACTCAAACAGGAAAAGTTCCTCCGATCAGGAATACGAAAAGGCAATTGTGCCCAAAGAAGAGATCTTGGATTTCGAGTTGGCTTCAGATCATGCATTCCCAACGCATTTCGGGGTATGCCTATGACTACTTCTGTGATAATTGATGACAGAGTTGCTGGTTTACCACTATTCCCAAAAGTTTATGCTGTCAGGATGTCGGCCGACATTTATTTTGTATTCAAACAAATTATATGATGAAACTTCAAGATTAAGATAAAGATCTAGTCATACTAAGTCAATTGTATAGAATTTTGAAATTATCAAAAAAAAAAAGAAAAAAAAACGTATGATTAATTTATATATTGATATGACTAATTTGTAACTATCCATGCTTGAAATAAGTTACAAAATGTGTATGTCCATGTTTGAGAGTTCCTCATTCTTTTCCTTCTTTCTGCCATTATTCCAGAACAATGTTGCAAGTTCATCCGGGAGCCATATGAGAGCAAATATGATTGGAATGGGATTCTCACCCTCCCTTGTGGACAAAGTGATTGAAGAAAAAGGTATGTTATGCCAAACAATGTACTATATTCTGTTGAGTAAGGTTGGTCGGCTGAATAGTGGCATTATAGATTTACAAATTGGGAAGAAATTGAGATTGAGACGTAGACATGCAGATGTTCACATGTGCACGCTCATATAGACAAAGGGTCCAGGGATCCCATTTAATGCACTCCATGTATTTTTTTATCATTATCTCTGCATTTGTATTTTAAATCACATGATCTGCTAATCTTCTAATCTTCTTTTTCCCTTCCAAATCTAGGTGAAGAGGATGCCGAATTGTTATTGGAGACACTTTTATCATATAAAGTATGTAAACACATATGTTTTTTTAACAGTATATCATCTTACAAGCACTATGTCTGCTTAGGCTTCAACATTTCGTTTGATTGAAACTGAGTTTTTCAATGTGGTTTTCAATCATTTTGGTGTATCTTGTCAACAAATTGAAGGCTGACACAAAGATTTTATGGTCAAGGAGCTTCTATGCAAATAATTAGGGTGTACTATTAAGTTACTTAGAAATGTGGAAAAAGGCTTAAATGTTTTAAAGAACATCAAAAGTTTGTTAGGGAGGAGGAAGAATAATTAACTGGTAAATTGTACAATGCCCAGCACCCATTGTCTCTAAACAGCAGATTTTGGCATAAATTATAGCTGTTGGTTTTCTAATTGAGCATTTGACAGTTATTTGCTAATATATGCTTACAAGTAACCTGTTTCGGAATGAATATGATTCACAGAAATCAGATTCTGGGTCATCAGATTCCCTGGATAGCTTATTTGACGACAAGGATGCAAGCAGTGCTCCAGAGATTTCTAGTTTTATTCAACCAAAAGAGGTATTCTTTGAAAACTTCTGTTATTTCATCTTTTTGAATGTTTCCCTTATGTATCCCAAAGACCCAATTGGTGGCTAGTGCACTTCTCTGTGATTGATCCTTGCAAGTCAATGGTGACTTTGTTTTGGTCTATTCGTTATTTCCTTTTCTTGTGTTTTTCTTTGAGTTGTTCTTATTTGGTTAGTGGATTTTTTATCCACTTTTTTGTATTTCCTCTCTTTCTTTTAATAAATTTTTGTTTCCTATAAAAAAATCTTTGCAAGTCAATGGATTATGTGGGTGAAGATCAAAACGTAGCAATCTTTAAGAACATGATAAATCCATGTTTTGAAATTTTATTACATAGTAAATAAGTTCTTACTTCTCAATTTCTCATGACGAAGGCCAAAGGACCAGCTGTTTGTTATATAGTTATACTTTTAATGGGTTTTTGTTTGTTTTATTTTGCACATGGTTAAGCTTAATTTTTACTTTGGCAGGAGCCGGATTTGCTTGCTGGACTTGATGATGGAAAAAAGGCAACCTTACTTATGATGAAATTTTCTACAGATGAAGTTGAGTTTGCAATTGAGAGGCTTGGTAGGTTGAAATATCTGGAATTTTCATTTCACAGCAAAAGGCTTTACCTATATTGGATTTTTATATGGAGAAAAAGTGCAGGATGTGTTACAGAAACACTCTTGCTGGTTGTCAGTTTTCCCAAATGATCTGCAATTCTCTATGTACTTTCCCTTATTCCATAAGTTGCATAAATAAGTGCAGATGTGTTAGTTTTTTGGCTTCTCAAGAGGCGTATATGAAACATTATTGAAATTGGATTAAGGATCTTGTTACAAAGTGAATCATATGTTGAATTTTTTAGTACCAAGATTTTCAGAGATGTTTGAAAAGGAAAAAGCTCCAGATAGTCACGTTATTGGAACTTGCAAACATTACATATATTTGAATATATTGCCATTTCGACTAGACTACTCTCTCTCTCTCTTTCTCTCTCTCTCTCTGGTCAAACCTATCTAATAACGTGGTTATTCTTTAAAAAAGGATTATTAGTACTTATATCTTGATATCACATCTTGGCTTTAACTCTTTTGGTGATCTTTTCTACTTTAATTTTCTCTAATAGAATGTTTAATGTTTCAATATAGGTTGATTGATGCCATTTTTTTGTATATCAGGTGAAGACGCTCCAATCAATGACTTGGTGGATTTTATCATTGCTTCTCAGATATCTGTGAAACTTGAGAATGATGTAGATACAACTCATGGTGATGAAGAAAAAGAGGTCTATAAATATCCTTGCGTTGCATAGTGATAATACTATAGTGTTTCCAGGGGGATTATGATCTCGATCTTCCATTCTAGTAAACAAATGAAAATGCATAATTGGATATTATTGTGTGAAATGTGTCTATAGAAATCTTAAAATACTTTCCTGTTTTACTCTGGACTGTCATTTTCTTGTGATTTACATCTGAACAAGTTTTGGATAGTCAGTATGCCATTTCAAAGAAGAGATGGTTGAAAAGAAGAAAAAGTTTACTTTTCACTGTTCATCATTTTCAACTAAACTGTATGATGTATAATTTGGTATTGGATCGTACAATAATCAAACCTTTTGATTCCCAGGATACTAATGATGAAAAGTTATATGGAATCATGGAGAAGACACTTCGTTTGCTTGAAATGGGTTTCTCTGAGAACCAAGTGTCTTTTGCAATTGAAAAGTCTGGTAAGTCTTTGATATCATTTGCTCTACTAGACCTGCAAAAAAGAACGTAGAATGTAAATTTTTATTTCAAAATCTAATAAGCCTGTTTGGAGGGGCATTTCAATTCTAAAAATAATGCTCATCATGACCTTTTTCTTAATATAAGTATTCAAATCTGTTGACGTTACAATTTAGAAACTCTTATGTCTCACAAAACGAATAGCTTTCAATTGTCAACAGTTACAGTTAGTCTACTGGGATGGGAAGTAAACTTAATCACTCTTAACTTGACTACAAACTGATTAGTTCTGCCATCCTGTTATATCGGTGATACAGTTTTGTTAGCTTATCTCTGACTCTTACAGTCTTAAGAATTATTGTCTGTTTCAGGTTCAGGAGCTCCACTTACAGATCTTGCAGAATCAATTGTTGCAGGTCAAATTTCTGATAACGGCTATGAAGAAAAAATGAAGGTAATGATGCGTTCTTATAATCAGTTATTAAGATTGGTTTACTCCTGTTTAGGAATATAACTGGCGCAGTACTCCTTAATCCATTTTAAGTGCAGACGTGCGTAATTTTTTACATCATAGGGTCAGAATAATTTGATAGTACTCTTTGGTTTCAGCGGCCAAAAGTAGTTTTTTTTTTTAATAGAAACAAGATTGTATTAAAACCAGGGGGGAGGGGGGACTGAAAGTACAGTGGACAAGTAGTCCACGAAAAGCAGAAAAACACGAAAAAAGAAAACAGGGAAACCGCAAGAAAACAAATGAAAACTTCAGAACAACCCGAGAGTACTCCTAAACTGCTACAGCCCTCCAATCTCTTAAAATGCAGGAGAAGCTATAATCTTTAAAAGCCTCAGAAGTTGAAGCCCAAAGAGCAACCCAGAATCTCACTTTTTCCCAAAGAAAACCAACCCCTATCCCTTCATATACTTCAAAAATTCTTCTATTTCTTTCCAACCACAACACAACCCCACACCCCCATAAAACTTTGGCTTTTTTCCCTTTCCCAAAGCCGAAACGGTTTTGAGAAAAGAGAACCGAAACCTGTGTTGGAGATTCCCATAACAATCCAGCTTCCCTAAATAGCTTCTGCCATAAGAAAGCAGCCACCTCACTGCAGAAACAAATGATTTGCATTTTCCCCATTCGATTTGCACATGATAAACCAATGTGGTGGGAAGCAACTATTTGGCCTTCTCCGCTGGAGCATCTCACATGTGTTCAATCGATTATGCACCACCAACCTACCAAGAAACTTAACCTTTGGAGGAGCTTTGGATTTCCAGATAAAGCTTGCAGGATCAAAATTATGAGCATAACTATCCATACTGATAAAATTACGGAAAGATTTCCATGAGAAGTCACCCGATGCATCCAAAATCCACCTTCTCACATCCTTCTTAGAAACCGTGAACCTAACATTTTCCAACCATTCTAGCAGAACTGAAACTTCTAGGGCCTCCCCATCATTTAAATTTCTCCTGAAACCGAAATTCCAGCTCACTGGGAAAGTGTTTGGAATGGCTAAACTATCTATTGAACTGTTGTGGAGTCTAGACAATCTGTAAATTCTTGGGAACATAGCCAAAAGTAGTTTTTTAATTTGAAGTTAGGTACTTATGAACATTTATCTTAGATGTCTTCATGCTATAGATATTACCACAGCATTTTCTCGGCAACGTTGACCTAATGTTCCTTATCTGCAACCAATGATATAATCTATTTCTTAAATCAATGGCCCCACAGAATCTTACCAGTTTGTGACTGTCCTTGTTAAAGTGGAGATATTCTTAGCACATTTAGGCTATGTTCATTACATGCTTGATAATGTCTGGTCTTGACATTCATTACTTAGATTGGTTTACTAATGTTTATAACAATACATCCGGTGCAGTGCTCATCCCATTCAAATCATTCACGCAATGGTTCCAGATTTTTTGCTACGGGATCATATGGTTCAGTAAAAGTTGAAAGTGAGGAATTTTATCCAGATACAGCCTCTCGATCAAGGGATTGTGACTTAGCTGAAAATTATTTAGGGAAGAGGCCTAAGCAAGAGATCATTGATGATTTGAATTCTGTTCCTCAATTTAGGACATCGAGGCATATAGATTTCAGGGAGAATCGTAAAGGGAAAAAGCCAAAACGAGAGTATTTTGATGATTCAAGCTCTTCTCCATGGATAGAAGAAAAAGTGGACACTGAGATTTGCAAACTTGGAAATCCAATACTTAAGAGTGTGAACCAAATGGCCACTAAACCCCCATATTTCTTTTATGGAAATGTTTTGAATCTACCATATGATTCCTGGTCCAAAGTTTCTCAATTCTTGTATGGCCATCAACCTGAATATGTGAATAATCAGTTCTTCTCAGCCTTGAATAGAAGGGAAGGGTATGTACACAATCTCCCAACTGAGAACAGGGTTCGCATCCTTCAAGAGCCACCGATGACCATTCAGGATGCTATACCACATGCAAAGAATTTGTGGCCTCCGTGGGATACAAGGAAACAATTGACCTGCATCAGTTCTGAAACTAGTGGCATATCTCAGCTGTGTGATAAGCTTGGAAGAATGATTTCTGATTGTCGTGGAGTGCTCTCACCTGAGAAACAGAGAGAAATCCTTCATCATTGCAGCTCATTAAACCTTGTGTGGGTTGGCCGAAACAAGTTGGGTCCTTTAGAGCCTGAATACGTGGAACGTATCTTAGGCTATCCATTGAATCACACTAAAGTTTCCGAGAGTAGTTTAATGGAAAGACTTATTTCCCTCAAGTATTGCTTCCAGACAGACACATTGGCCTATCATCTCTCCGTTTTAAAGCCTATGTACCCAGAAGGATTAACAATGTTTTCGATTTTTAGTGGAATAGGTGGGGCAGAGATAGCTTTACACAAGCTTGGCATTCATTTGAAAGGTGTAGTATCTGTAGAGACTTGTGCAACAAAGAGAAGGATTCTTAGGAGGTGGTGGGAACAAACTGGACAAAATGGGCAACTGGAGCAAATTGATGACATCCAAAAACTAACAAGCAACAAGCTTGAAAGTCTGATGAGAAGGTTTGGTGGTTTTGATTTTCTAATTTGTCAGAATCCATGTAGTTCCTCAGTTTCTAAAATTCCTGCACAAAGTAGCAGTGATCCAGGTTTTGACTTCTCATTGTTTTATGAGTTTGTTCGTGTCTTTCAACGTGTAAGAAATATGATGGATAGAAAGAGCTGACATATTTTTCCATCCCTTGTAATGCTTGTAAAACATTATCCGTTTTTTTTTAGGAATAATATCAACATTTCTTTCTTGAAGTTGGATCTTGACCCATGAGAAATGTCTTGCCATTGTATTTCAGATAAATCTAGCACACACAAACAGAAAAAGTGATGTCCTAGTGATGATCATGTGATTCCAATCTTGCAGAAAGATTGCTTCTCCCATCAAAGGCTCCTTATATGTTTTTTTTTTTTGACGAGAGAACAAATATGTTTTAACATGAAACAAGGAGCCATGAAGGCAAATACAAAGAAGACCAACCGTCAAGGAGGGTTAGATGAGCATCAAAGGCTTATTATGTTAGACATTCATAGAGGCACACTGTTTTCTATTATACTTGGAATTCTTTAAAGAATTTGCATCACCCTTCCTTGAATGCAATGTTCTTGTGATTGTAAGTTGTGGCTTTCTTTATATTTCACGCATCTCTCTTGTTGTTTGTATGCCTTTTTGAAAGCTTAATCCATTAAAGACTGATCTTCAAACTCTTCACCTGAATGCAATGGCATGAATCTAGACATGGAAAGTTTTGTGGTCTCTTGGGGTGTAGGTTACTAAGTTGACTTCGGTTACTAAGTTGACATGTCACGGCGTTGGAGCCACAAACTAGACTGGACAAAGCACATGAACTAATCCGCAAACATCTCTAATTCTTTCTGGTTGAGAATTACTTTGTTGGCCAACCATCAAATCAGTCTTGTGAAAATAGCAGAACTGCTTTTGCTGACATATTGGTGGGTTTAGTTTGTTTTTTGCCTCAAGTATTTATGGCTCAGGCCTAAAGAGTTTGGCTAAAGTTCTTGTACGAGACAAAATCATTAAGATTGCAATGCCTATGAAGAAGACTTCACAATTGCACTGGCATCTTGTGCTTGTAGGAACCAGTAGGCTTGTTCATTGTGTTGGGCAACAACTGGAAGAGATAGAAATCATGTAGCTCCATAGAAACACGTAGGTTCGGAGAATCGTATGTATGGATGATCACACTAGACAACATAACGGTAAAAGTTTCACATAAACGGTTGACTTGTAGTATTTGATAGTGAATTAAGTAATTTCTAAATTAAATAAATACTGAAAAATGAATAAACAAAGAACCGACTTGGGCAATAATTGAACTTCCCTGCAGACAGTTGAATGGTACAGAAGATTGGAATTATATAGGTTAAGAATTGTTGTATTCATTTGCAATGAAGGTCCTGGAATAATGATTGACAATCATAACTACGCATTTCTTAAAAGAAAAAGATGATCAAAATTCTAATCATATTTCTCAAGGCTGATCGATTAGTTTCATTTGGACGCATGGAGTAGAACTTCCAAATGGGAAAGCTTTGTTGTTTCTGAGCATTAGATCTTTATTATTGCAATAATGGGCAATAATAGTACCAAGGCTAAGCAAAGGCTAAGAAAGAAAACAAACTTAGGAGTATAAATTACGTCCCCTGGGGGCTCCAGAAGGTTTATGTACTAGTCCACTATAAATCAAAGTTTCAAAGTTTAACTTTGTTGTTGTTGTTTTTGTTATCTGGTATATAATTAAATGAAGGAAAAGAAACGATATTCTTCACGCTTGTTTTACAATTCTTTCATTCAGATATAAAAACTCACAAAATCCATAGAAGTTTATTTCGATCATGCATGCATGTTGGGACTTATAGTTCTAGTGATTAACAATTTAACATCATTAAGCTGAAAGCTTAATCAGCTTGATCATAAGTTGAGAAGAAAGGAAAATCCCCTGCTCATATTCACTGCCATGATTAAAGTTTTACTGTTGTATTTGACCCCTAAAGAAAAGGTTTTACTGCTCCATCAAATTAAAGTATGGTTGTGAGTGAATCCGATGGCACACATTGCAAGTCAACTTTACTCATAATGTATTGGCCAAAAAAAAATACTTTACCCATTATATTGCTTATAGATCCAATACTAGGTCTTTTGGCCACAGACAATTGTTATAGACATAATAAGGAAAGAAAAACAAGAACACAGTCTTTTTGGGCTTATTGCATTTACAGTCTTGGATTTTGGTTAATTACAATTTTAATTAGACTGAAAAACCAAATTAGACTTCAGTTATGATAGTTTTTTTTAGGAGAAAGAACAATTTACTCTTTATACTTGAGTTTCAATATCAATTGTACTTAGTTACTTACCGGTAGTCATATTGGACTTGATATGCGTATAAATATAGTTTTGAATATTTTAATATTATCTAAAGAATTGAACATTCATCGTAAAACTAATCTCCACTGCTATAAATGGAGGCGTAAAGTTTTGGTGTCAAATGCTTCACCAAATTATGAAACACCAATAATACCCTTTATAATATAAAATAAAAATTATAATAAAATAATTTTAAAAAGTTATTATGGTAAAACACAGAAAAAATAAATATAAAAAAAACTTGTAAAGATTGATAACAAATAAATTTTCACGCGCATCGCACGAGTATGATGATGCTAGTTAATAATCAATGAAAAGCTCAAAATTTTTAAAGTTCTATTCAAGATCTCTCTATACTCACAAGTCTCAAGTCTCAACAACAAAATGTATCTTGGCCACAAAAAAAAAACAACAACAAAATGTACCATATTTTATCACTTACATTATTTTTGGTTTTAATTCCCCATTAAGACACCATTTAAAATATAAGGAGGAGGATCTCTGAACAAGTTGCTGGTATGCTGAGTGAGTTAATGCACCACTACCCATTTTGTTCTCCATTCTCCCAATAAAGATACAGTACATATAAACAGATATTCTTTTTTATATTTAAGATAAAATATAAAAAATTAAATAATATTACAAAATCCAAAAATAAAATAGTGCAGACAGTGCTATAGAACACAGAGAAGCTGCTTGGCTAGTTCTTTCCAGGCCAGCTTGTCGTGGACTGGCTTCTCTCTCTCTCTCTCTCTTACACACACACACACACAAAAAGCACTCTCCTTTAAAACCCATGCCAGTAAAAATCAAAAGAGCCCACATTTTCTCTCCCTTTTTCAATATCAAAACTTTTCAAGTTTGGTGAGTATTTTCCTATGGCATCTACTTTGAATCTGCTTTCTTTCTTTGTAGTTATTCACATTTTCTAATTCTGAACTCTTAACTTTTATGAAGCCTCTTAAACTTACAAGCATTAGATTTGCTCTTCTTTTTTATTTTTACTTAAAGGAGCCCTGTATTTGCTGTTGTGCGCTGATAGGGATGTTGTTTTCAATCCCTTTTGACCCACATTACTTGCCATCAGCATCAAATTTACAATTTGCCTTCTCAGCACTTTTCAAGCTTATATATTTCGAGCTTTGCTTACAACCCTTCTGTGCATCCTCATTGTTTGAAGGTAAAACTAACCATAAGGGTTGTGTTTTATGTAGTTTAATTGTCCAATGCCTAGCTCATTCAGAGTATTTCACTGTGGATTCTTTCTGGGTTTGAAGCTTGGCATGCTTAGAATCTTTTTTCAATTCTTAAATGAGCTAGATGGTATAATGCGCTTGGGATTTTTGGTTCTGGGTTGTCTAACTTTCAATTTCTGAGTTATCTTGTATGAAACTATGAATATATATATATATATATATTTTTTTTTTTCTTTCTAAATTAGTTCGATTACCGGTGTTGCCACATTGATGCTTTTTTCCTTTATAATTTTTTTTTTGGGTATGTACATTGATGCATTTTCCCTTAACTGTAGATATGATGTTGCCGCATTGATACATAGTGGCCTAACTTAGTTCCTTGTCTACAACTTTGAGATTTGGTATCATTGATTAAGTATTCAACAAGTTGAAACCATGGAAGAGACATTTGTACCGTTTCGTGGAATCAAGAATGATCTTCGAGGGAGGTTGAGTTGTTACAAGCAAGACTGGACCGGTGGTATCAGCGCAGGCTTCAGGTATATTGTTCTCTCAGTATCATATTACAGCTTAGTATATCATATTCAACTGTAACTGTCGCTAAATTTTATTTAGAGCATTATTCTAAAATGGTAAATTGTTTAACTGTCTTAGGATTTTGGCTCCCACCACATACATATTTTTCGCATCAGCTATTCCAGTTATTTCATTTGGAGAACAATTAGAAAGAGAGACAGGTAATATTTGATGATCCGGTATTTTTTAGTTGCTTATGGCTTTGAATCAGAGTGAATATTTAATGGTTTACAAGACAAGTGAAAAATCTATCTATCTACAAAGTATGCATTAGCATTTCAAATTTATGTTTCAGCATCATTTCTTGTGTTGACAGATGGGGTTCTGACAGCAGTTCAAACATTAGCATCCACGGCTTTATGTGGAGTTATACACTCAATCCTTGGGGGTCAGCCTTTGTTGATTCTTGGAGTTGCAGAGCCAACTGTGATTATGTACACATTCATGTTTAATTTTGCTAAAAATAGGCCGGAGTTGGGATCAAAGCTCTTCTTAGCATGGACTGGATGGTACCATCTTCTCTCTATGTTGACAAATGTATTGATATTGTGATGTCTGCTGTTGAGATTTCTCTATTATACGATCATCTTTCTTTAGCCAACTTTTTCGGACCTTGAATCTGCCTTTGTGCCTATTTATGTGTGTGCAGGGTGTGCATGTGGACGGCAATATTGTTGTTCCTGCTGGCTATATTAGGGGCTTGCTCCATTATAAACAGATTCACTCGTCTTGCAGGAGAGTTATTTGGCCTTCTTATTGCAATGCTCTTCATGCAGGAAGCTATCAAAGTAAGACATCCTTCTCTTTCTATCCATGCATTTTCTGGACAAGGGAAATTTGCGTCCTTCCTACGCCTGTTCTTTGGAGTTTGGGTAGTTCTATTGTTCATAGATTGCACTGATAGCTTATTTCCATAACTGTTCTAGACTTGTAGTTATAGTTCTGAATTGTATTCACAGGGACTTGTTGGTGAGTTTCGCATACCTGAAAGAGAAAACCCAAATTCAATTCAATTTCAACCTTCATGGAGATTTGCAAATGGGATGTTTGCTTTGGTTCTGTCATTTGGTCTTCTTCTCACTTCATTGAGAAGCAGAAAAGCAAGGTCTTGGCGATATGGGTCTGGTAAGTCTGTTTAACTTAGATACACTCACGATTGTGTAACTCTTAGTTTGCATACGCTACAGGAGCTTAATCCAATTAGATTTTCCTGTCTCGCAGGTTCGATACGAGGTTTGATAGCAGATTATGGTGTGCCATTGATGGTTTTGATCTGGTCCGCCATTTCTTATATACCAGCTGGAAGTGGAAGTGTTCCAAAAGAAATTCCAAGGCGCCTCTTCAGTCCAAATCCATGGTCACCAGGAGCTTACGAGAATTGGACTGTCATCAAGGCATTGCTACATGACTTTTGTGTCTTTACTTGTTTTCAGCTTGAAACATGAGGTAGTAATGGTTTTTGCTCACATTACAGGACATGCTAAATGTGCCAGTGCTTTATATAATTGGAGCATTCATTCCAGCAACAATGATTGCGGTGCTGTACTATTTTGACCACAGTGTAGCTTCTCAACTAGCTCAGCAGAAAGAATTTAATTTGAGAAAACCACCTTCTTTCCATTATGATCTACTTCTTCTGGGGTTCATGGTACGCAAATTCCCTTCTCAATGCCATTCACTTTCTGTTAATCTCCTCCCCTCCCCCTCCTTCTAGAAGTTCAGTGGATGCAAAACAAATTGCACTTGTTATCCATTTGCTCTGAGATTGAGAGGTTTTCGCTACATGACAGGTCATAATATGTGGTCTCATAGGTATACCTCCAGCGAATGGTGTCATACCACAATCTCCAATGCATACTAGAAGTTTGGCCACACTGAAGCATCAGGTAGGCATAATGAATAAAATTAACAAAGTCTTGTTTTGCTTTGATTTCCAACGCATTCCTATCAGTTATGTTAACTGAGTGGCTCAACCTCACTGTCTCTGTGTTACAATCCGATATTATAAGTTTAATATCAACTCGGTGTCTCTTCACCCACCTCAAAGGACAGTTTTAAAATCTTAGTAGTGTTCAGAATATAGAGATGCACATATTGACACAATATTACAACTCATTCACTCTTGCTATGTGGTTTATATTGACTTTATTGCAATATTTGCTTCTGCTGCAGTTACTTCGCAATCGACTTGTAGCAGCAGCAAGGAAATGTATGAGAAACAATGCAAGCTTGGGTCAAGTATATGGAAGCATGCAAGAAGCATATCAACAGATGCAAACCCCACTAATATATCAGGAACCTTCAGCTCAGGTATAATGACTTGATATGCTCTCACCACTTTCTTCTAATTTTTGTTCATTCATATCTCAAACAAATTAACATTGTCAATCATTGTCAAACGTTTCTTAAACTTAAAACGAGAGCAGGGGTTAAAGGAATTGAAGGATTCAACTATTCAAATGGCTTCAAGCATGGGAAACATAAATGCTCCAGTTGATGAGACAGTGTTTGATGTTGAGAAAGAGATAGATGATTTATTACCTGTTGAGGTGAAAGAACAGCGGCTCAGTAACTTGCTTCAAGCTATAATTGTAGGAGGATGTGTTGGAGCCATGCCTTTTCTTAAAAAGATCCCAACTTCAGTACTCTGGGGTTATTTTGCCTTCATGGCGGTTGAAAGCTTACCGGGTAACCAGTTTTGGGAGAGGATTCTTTTGCTCTTCACGGCTCCAAGTAGAAGATACAAGTAACCTATTGACTCTATTTTGATAATATACTCTCCATTTTGTTACTTATTTTGTCAAAAAACTTAACTGAACTACTTTCATTTCTTGTTCAGAGTCCTTGTGGAATACCATGCCACTTTTGTGGAAACAGTACCATTCAAGACGATTGCAGCATTTACAATTTTCCAAACTGTGTATTTGCTTGTTTGTTTTGGAATTACATGGATTCCTATTGCTGGGGTTCTCTTCCCATTAATGATCATGCTCTTGGTTCCTGTCCGACAATACATTTTGCCAAAGTTCTTCAAAGGCGCACACCTTCAAGATTTAGATGCCTCAGAGTATGAAGAGGCACCTGCTTTACCATTCAACCTTGTAACTGTAAGTTACCAATCTGATTCTTTAGTACTTTTCTCTCACACATCCTGTTTTCTAATAAAATATCTGCAATCTGCTTGTGTGTGTTTTTTGCTTGAGAAACAATTTGGTTTACCAGAAACTGAATAAAAGCCTTGAATAAAATGTTTCCAAACAAGTTGTGGCTTTTGGTATTAACACATAAAAGGGTTACTAAGCAACTCATGTTAACTTCTATAACTTGTATACTTGATTGTTTCACATAGGAACGGGAGTTGAGTAGGACAGCTTCATTTGCAGACGGTGGAGAGATTTTAGATGGGGTAATTACAAGAAGCCGGGGCGAGATCAAGCATGTGTGCAGTCCTAAAGTTACAAGCTCCACTGCAACACCATCCAAGGAATTCAGAAGTATACAGAGTCCACTGTTCTCGGATAAGATATACAGTCCTCGTCTAAGTGAGCTAAAAATTGGACGAAGTCCTCGTAATGGTGGCCCAATGACTGGAGAGGCAAAACCATCTATTCTAGGGAAGAGTGGTTAAAACTTACAACTCAGAAATCAGAAGATATTAATAGCAAGTGTTGCCTGCAAATTATAGTCAAATTATTAAAAGGAGTGTTGCGGGTAGTTTTGTGAACATGCAGGAAGTCAGCATTGGCTTTTCTCCTGCCTTTCCATATCTTAATTTCAATGTGGGTTGTAAAGTATTTTGCATTTGTAAAAGGTGTTGAAGGCAGGAGTTTCTAACCACAGTTCTATCAATAACATATCAAATATGAAGAAATGTTACCCTCATTTTTGCCATAATGAAGAATTTTGACACAATTTGCGAATCGTGATGTGATACATGGGTTTGGCAATTGGCATGTTCAAGTTAATTAGTGGTCTCTAAACCAGACACACACTATTGCAATGCACGCAACAATTACGAGATCCAGATCAATGCAGGTTAGATAAACAGCATCCGGACCATTATAAGCCTTTTGTTTGCAGCAAAAGAGTCATCCTTTTAAACAAAGGAGCGCTATTCCGGCTCCTTTGCAGTAGTGCATCTGCAGGAATCAAGGGCTAAAAACCTCATGAGGAACGCGAA